>OY856409.1:592661190-593861190 GCA_963693085.1 Alisma plantago-aquatica
ATATTGGATCGAATTCTAGCCATTTGGAGCATGGAAATAGATATATTGTTGAGTTTTGCGACACTCCAATCATCCAATGGTTGGAAACACTTTTCTTCACTTTTTCGTACAATGTTGTCGGTCGAGTTTCCATAAAGATAAATTGACCGATAGCAATATGAGAGAAAACAATTTTGAGTTATTGATTGATTTTATCCTTGATGAAACTCGGTTGACCACTTAAGATTGTTTTGTGTGTGTAGGTTGTCATTCAAGTTGTCATTGGGACAAACTCAGCCAATAATGGGATTTATCAAGCTCCTCCCAGCTTGTCAGTCGAGTTGTCTCCAGGACAAACTCGACCGACAAGGCAACCTATGATGGAATTTGATAAATGCTATAAAAGTGTTTAAACATTCAATTTAAGTGCATTTATATTTTTCTTAGCTTAGTTACAAGTCATAACATTGGTACAAGTGATTTACAAAAATGCCCTGATTGATTTAAGGCCTTTTCAAGTGCACTTGCATTGATTCTGGCTTGTTTTTCATCAAGCTAGGGTTTGCTTAAATTCATTCTTTTCATGTACTTAATACCTAAAATTGATCTCAAATATACATTTGATACTTATGAATGGAATGGTTAAGTCATCATCAAAATATGGACAATGTATAACTATTAGGTCAACATCATTGTTTTTGCAAAAAAAACCAATGTATTAAAATTGTTTGAATATGGACTATAGATAGTTATTCGCCACCTGAAGCAAGCCATTATAATAGCATCCAACACCAACTTCTATCATTGATTCTATAAAAGAAGAATTTTGATAAATTATCATAAGCAAACTGCTCAAATAACACTTCTTACCGTTTATATATATAAAAAAATTAGCAGACTGAAGATACTCGAATACCTGTCAATATGTTTTACAAATTAATGAAAATAACACACACATAGGTATCTATAGTAAACAAATGCCACACACACGTACATATAGACATAATAAAAAATAGGGAGTCCGGATAGAGAATAACACACACACATGGAAATGGAGAAGCATGTATATGGTCAATTGACCTCTACTAGGACAATTTTTTCTACAGAGTTAAGATTGGTAATACAGTGTTATACTTAATAATCTATATATAACCCACTAGGAGAGAAGATAAATTGATTAAAAATGGGCTAACTCCCTACAACCTATAACCATATAAACATATCAGAGTAGTTAGCACATAACCAGGATGTTAGAACACATATACTAAATGAATCAATGAGCAAACAACCAAATTATTGAAACACATACACATGTGTGTGATTAACAACCAGGTGACTCCCTCTAACCTATAACACATCGCTAAAAAATCTAGAATCCAAAACTATTTTCTTCTCCTTTTGACTTATGATCAATACTATATTGCCATGTAATACTTTATATACAACTTTACTACAAAAGAATGTTTCAATTAAAAGCGATTCAAACACTCCAATACACATTTAACTCTATTCTAGAGGTAGCGAGCAACATAGATGACCGATTGCCTGAGCAAATGGCACCTATGATTCCTATAGTTGTGACACAAGGATTGGTTAGAAAATTTACACAAAGTAGTTAAACAAAGCAACTAAACAACGATTGGTCAAGAAAAATGAATAAAAGAGAGCAACTCGTTAAGAAACATATGATTCCCTTTTATTATAGGTATTAGCTGAAAGCAAGGTATAAACACACAATTAGTAGTTCAGCTAGCACTATCAAATTTTGCACACGTTACTATCACACATGAAAAAAATTCATTGATTTATTGCTAAAATATTAGAAGCCTAAAATTGATGTTTTTGGTTTTTATAGTTATTATTGACAATAATTTACATATAACTTACTAAACGAAAATACTATGATTAACATTCAACTAACTTCTTCTAATATGTATAGTATATTGTTAAAAATATCTCTCCCTCTTATTCTCCATATAATATAATTACTAAGAAAAATAATAAAAAGAATATAATAAGTAAATAAGCTACATGAAACATAATAGGTAAAAAACAAAGGGATACAAGAAGATGGATGAGAATCTGTTGCGGTCCCTTAACATATAAGGTGCATTCTCTATGCGTATTCCCATATTCAATGGAACAAACTTCCTCTATTGGAGGAGAAGGATGCAGTTTTATATTCAAGGGATGAGCTATGAGATGCGGAGATTGGTTGTTGCTTCATACAAAGAACCAGAGGGAGATATGTCTACTTGGAATGAAGCTGCCATGAAAAGGCTCAATTAAATGCCAAGGAAATAATTATCATCAACTCAACCCTCACTCCCACCGAGTTCAACTGGATTTTTGCTTGGGATACAACTCATGATATATGGGATAAGTTGTGTGTTACCTATGAAGAGACAAAGCAAGTCAAGGAGTCAAAGGTATACATGTACAACAGACTTCTTGAGAACTTCAAATGGGAAAGAAAGAAAGAATTGTTGAGATGTATGCTAGACTCAAAACCATTGTGAATGAGCTTGTGACATTGGGACAACCCATGGACCAAGGGAAGGTCAACTCAAAAATTCTTAGATCTCTTCCCAAAAGGTGGCAATATAAGGTGACCTCCATTGAAGAAACAAAGAGCCTTGGTGATATTCCTACGAAAGAACTCATTGGGAATCTCCAAGCTTTTGAAGTAAGGCTTGACACTTAAGAAGAAGAAGACATGATATAAGAGAAGGAATCCAAGAAGATAAAGGATGCATTCTTCAAAGCTCAAGTAGAAGCCATAGTACAACAACAACAACTTGCTTTTCGACCTACTCCTCCCTCTACTGAAGATGAAGCCCCTAGTGATCTTGACGCTCATTGCTCAAAAGGGAAACACTTCAAGGGAAATCTCTCCTCCTCCTCTACTCCTAGATGTTATGAATGTAGACAAAGGGGAAATTACAAGAATGATTGTCCCGAGGCAAACAAGTCTCATCACAAGGGCAACTCCACTTAGGAGGAATCTTCCTCAAGTGATTCCAGCTCAAATGATGGATAATGTCATCATGAACTCATGTCCTCAACAACTGAAGATATATGTGAGGATAAAGGAAAATGGATTGTTGATAGTGGATGCTCAAAGAAAATGATGGGTGATAGAGACCACTTTAACACTCTTACAAAATGGAAAGGAGTTTCGATGACATTTGGGGACAAAAAGAAAGGTAAAGTAATAGGTGAGGGTGATGTAGGTGATTCACTATGCATAAGGAATGCTCTTCTTGTGGATGGCCTACATTACAATTTAATTAGTGTTAGTAAACTTTGTGATAATGGATATCTTGTTCTCTTTACTTCACATGAATGTTTGCTTCTATATTCCCTCTCCAGTAATGCCATATATAAGGGAACTAGAAGTTGATATCTTTATATTGTTGTATTAAGCCTATTCTTAGTAAATGCCTAGTAGTTGATAAAAATGATGTATCTTTGTGGCGTCGTAGTCTTGGTCATGTAAATATGCATCAATTGAAGAAATGGCTCAAAAAGGACTTGGCCAAAGGATTTAAAAAAGTGGATTTTGAGAAGGATGAGGAATGCCAACCTTGTACACAAGGAAATCAAACTAAATCCTCCTTTAAATCCAAAGGAGTCCTTAGTACCAAGAGGCTTCTTAAGCTTCTTCATATTGATCAATTTGGACGATTGAGAAGACAGTCACTTCGTGGTAGTAATATTGTCTTGTGATTGTTGATGATTTCTCTAGTTTCACATGGACATTCTTTGTGGTTTTAAAAAGTTATACTCTTGATGTGTTCTCGACATTTTGCAAACAAATTAAAAACAAAGATTCTTGTCATATCGTGTCTATCCGTAGTGACCATGGAGGAGAATTTGCAAATGACTTGTTTGAAAGTTTTGTGAGAAAACCGGTTACACACACAATTTTTCTTCCCCCAGTAAGCCTCAACAAAATGCGGTAGTTGAGAGGAATAATAGGTCTTTACAAGAAATGGCTAGAACAATGCTTTGAAGTATGACACTCCCAATAAGTTTTGGGTTGAAGCTGTTAGCACTACATGTTTTATACAAAACAAGGTTTTCACTCATCCTTTGCTTAAGAAAACCCCCTAGGAGTTACAACATAGTAGAAAGACTTCAATCGACTTATTTCATACGTTTGTTTGTCCATGCTTTGTTTTGAACACCAAACACTCTCTTGATAAGTTTGATGCAAAATCATGTAAGGCTTTCTTTCTTGTCTATAGCACTAAATAGAGTATTTAACATTGAACTATCTAAAGTAGAAGAATCTATCAATATTCAGTTTATAGAAACTAACCCCTCTATTCCCAAGAATATTGTGAATGATGATATTGTAGATGAAGTAATTCCTAGAATCAAAAGAACTCAACATCAATAACAAAGGAAAAAAGTGGTTGAATATGAAGGACCAAAAGAGGAGGAAAAGAAGGATCCTACTCCGCAGTTTGTTAAAGATCATCCAAAAGAGTTCATCATAGGCAATCCTTTAGAAATATTGAAGATGTGGGTTGCTTTCAACAAAGAACAAGCCAACAAAACCTTCATCTCACAACTTGAGATAAAGAACATCAAAGAAGATCTTAAAGATGATGAGTGGATCTTAGCAATGCAAGAGGAACTAGAACAGTTTGAAAAGAACAAAGTGTGGACTCTAGTGCCAAGATCAAGTGATAGAAAAATCATTGGAACAAAGTGGGTCTACTAGAACAAGCTTGATGAAAGTGTTAGGGTGGTAAGAAATGAAGCAAGGTTAGTAACACAAGGTTATAATCAACAAGAAGGTATTGACTTTGATGAAGCTTATGCTTCTGTTGCTAGACTTGAATCTATTAGAATGCTACTTGCCTTTTCTGGTCATGCAAATTTCTTACTATATCAAATGGATGTTAAAAGTGCATTTTAAAATGGTAGAATAGAGGAGGAAGTCTATGTGGCTCAGCCTCCCAGATTTGAACATGACAAGCTCACTAACCATGTTTATTTGTTACAGAAAGCTCTTTATGGTCTCAAACAAGCCCTTAGAGCTTGGTATGAGAAATTGAAAAACTTTTTGATAGATAATGGCTATGTCATAGGAAAAGTTGATTGTTCACTCTTTATTAAACACGCTTCTAACAATTTCTTAATTATTCAAATTTATATTAATGATATCATTTTTGGTGAGACTGATCTTGATCTTTGTAAGGAGTTTAGTTCTCTTATGCAGAGTGAATTTGAAATGAACATGATGGGGGATCTCACATTCTTCCTTGTATTTCAAATCAAGCAAATAAAGGAAGGAAACATCATCAACCAAGGCAAATACACAAGTGAACTCTTGAAGCTGTTTGGGATGGAGAACACAAAGCCAATGCATATTCCCATGTCCAACACCGCCAAACTTGATAGATATGAAGAAGGTGAAATGGTAGATGAGAAGCTCTATAGAGGTATGATTGGTAGCTTACTATACTTAACTTCCTCTAGACTGGATATCATGTTTAATGTTGGTTTGTGTGCTAGATTTTAATCAAGCCCTAAAAAATCTCATCTTATAGCTATTAAGAGGATTCTAAGGTACCAAGTCAAAATCCAAAATTTTGGACAACGATATCCGAAGTCAAGGACTTTACTCTTACAACTTATAGCGATGTGGAATATGTTGGGTGCTTAATTGATAGAAAGTGCACAAGTGCCACTTGCTTTCTCCTAGGACCATGCTTGGTTTCTTGGTTTCTCTAAGAAACAAACCACAATGGCTCTTTCAACTATCAATACTAAATACATTGCAGCTGGAAGTTGTTGTGCCCAAGTCCCATCAATGAAGCAAATGGTCCAAGACTTCAATATTCTATATGATGCTTCTCCTATCTATTGTGATAATACTAGTGCTATCAATCTATCATACAATCCTATATTGCATAGTAGAGCTAAACACATAGAGGTCTACCATCATATTCTTTATGACCACATTGCTAAGAAAGATATCTATGTTACTCATGTGGACACCAAAAATCCACTTGTGGATATTTTCAATAAACCTCTAGCTAGAGAGAAATTTACTTTTATTAGATCAAAACTACTTATAATTGCTCTTGATGATAATTATATGCATTCTAGCTAAGATGTTCACTTATCTCTATGTTGTTGCTCATAAAATGTTTATCATGTGCTTGTTTGTGCTACAAATGCCAAGTTTCAGTGCTTTATTTTTTGGTATTTTCACTTTAAATCACAAAAGCTTGTTTTATTGCAAAATAGTAGCCAATGATAAGTAAAAAAATGTCATTATATGCTAAAAATACATGATAGGCTAGAGAAATATATTTCTATAGTGGTCTAGGACTCTAGAATTAAATTTTATATCTTGTTTACATAAACCTTTGTTGGTCAAGTTTAATCTACAGAAACTCGACCGACAAGGTGCCTAAGGACTGAACTGGCTACACTATCGGCTGAGTTTTCCAAATTGGCAAACTTGACCGACAACACTACTGTGTGGCAATATAAAAGGTTTGTCAGTCAATTTTGTGACACCCATTGCCACACAAAGTGAGATTACTCAAAACAAGCACATAATTAACGCTAATAACCACATTGACACAAAATAGGGTAAATGAAGACCAATCACACAGAGGCGTCTCAAGTTGAACGCATCATATTTAAATCCATAGAACTCATGTCACTTATTCTTCATTCATGCCAAAAGATGTTACATATCCTAGTTCACTGGCCAACTAGCCACGACCTGTTACATATGATAATCCATTCACATATACAAATCATGTTTGTTCCACCATCGTATAGACCCAAAAACTAAAACCAAAGTACAACATCTACGAAACTCCCCCAAGGACCTAAAAGTATAGGGATAACACATAGGACTCTATTACTAGACACTAGAAATGTGTCCATGGTCCACGACAACATCTCCTCTTATGGACAACTTCAATAACACAATCATTATCTCAACGTTCACATCCACCTAAAAGATTTGGAAACCCAAAGAGTGAGACCAAACGTCCCAACGAGAGATATAACTCTCTGCCAATGTCTATTAAAGAGCATATAACTAAGCAGGTAAATAAAGTACTTAGCAGGTTCAGCAGATTCAACTAAATGATATGCATCCAACATATAATGCAGATTAACAAGCTAGGCAGTTACCACTGAGCAGTAGATCAATTAATATTTTAAGAAGGAATATGAAAAACATGTATAAAGTTGACTTCTCTTACTGCATTATAATTCAAGGAATCTATACAAAGATAAGGTAAAGGGCTCAACCAATGTTATTCATTTTTTACCCTAGCAAGTGCACTACACGACTGTGTTACATCTTTTATTATTGCCTTGAGGATTTGAGTCGTACCACCCAAATCCAACCGACCACTGCTAAGTCAAAATTGGTGCCATACAAGGTCAATGGAAGAGACAGAATCCATGACCTCCCCAACACCTCTTGGTCAGCATAAGAGAAAACACCACAGAGATGTATTTGTCAACTGCAACAATGATAGATAGTCAAGTTGAAGGATTGGCTCACGCATGGCCATCCATATATAATAACACCTAGCCCACCTTGGTATAGGTAACAACTCTAGAAGAATAGGCTCACGCATGGCCATTCTAAAAAGAAGGATTGGCTCACTCACGACCATCCATATCACAAGAAGATCAACTCACGCATGGCCCTCTCACACAACCTACAATAGTGGACACATGGAGATAGTCAACTTGAACCCCCAAATATTCAAATATATGCACTATGACTTTCCTGTAGGAAGGACTCATTTCACCATCGAGCTCTAAGACTGACACTATAATGGATCTATGGCACATGGCACCTACATGAGTAGAGTTTCACTTGATTAATTAAGCCAAATGGGTATCTTTTAGCATCAATCAAGTTACAATGTACAAGTCCAAAAAAACCTCTACAAAAATAAAGGAATAGTGCAACTCCAGAAGATATAACATGTATAAGGTGTAAACTAGTCACATCATCACCACATGATACTTGTAGCACTGGCATACACAAGGCCATCACCAATGTGACATCATTGGGGGATATTAATCCCTCAATCATATCACTTAGAGTATATCACCGCACAATAGGCATCAAGCTTTCACCAGGTCATAGGACCAAACCACATAATCCATGCATGTACACCATCACATTATGCCTCAACCATGTGCATAGTTGACATCCTGTATTATATAGAATTCACCATAGCATTCACATAGCTATGTCATTCAAGTTCACGTCACCTGCAAGGTTAGGGGTTTATAAATAGGAGAGAGAAAAACATCATAATATGATAAACACTTTGAGAGAGAGAAGCAAACTAATCACATGGCCCAACATTAGGGTTAGGGTTATATGTATAGCCGATTAGGGTTTTATATTTGCATTCAATCACCAAACCCTAGGTACGCCATCTCCCACTTTCTTGGAACATATTGGGGCCAAGGAACATGATTAGGGCTGAACATCATTAATTGAACATGGTTAGATCATTATATACCAACACTGAGAATTAACACCTTCAGATGTATAAGAGTATCATCTCATTATGTTATGTATGCGTCATGACCAAGAAACGCAGTAGATGTCTCGACCACTATTCCACATAGTGTCTTGACCGCGCCAAAGCAAGGTGTCGTGACCATTGTCACACATGGCATCTTGACCACGACAAAGCACACCCACATATATGTCAACCCTCAACCCATTAGGGTTAGGGTTTCAACTGAAACCAACATATGGTCGTGACCCAAGCACAAAGCAACATGTTATGATTGAGAGAAGGATCAACATGCATGGTTAACACTCTATAACATCAAACATGTCGTGACCAAAGCAAAACCAAGGTGTCACGACCTAAGGAAGACTAGGTGTTACGACCCAAGACAAAGCACACTCATATCTCGACCCAAAATCAACACAAGATGTCTTGACCACATCCCAAAGTGTCTCGAACCCAAAAAAATTCAAGATATCTCGATCGAAATAAAGGTAAACAACAGGAAAACCAGGCGTCAACATGTTCGACACTCATGTGTTCATGATCATCAAACCCTAGAACAAACACCATGAAGATAAAAAAGTTAACCCACATAGGAGAGAGAAAACTAAACTTCAACACATGTGAAACTACTCAAAACTTCAAGGAAAACATGTTAGCCTAAAGCTTGCATGGTGATAAAGCCAAAGCTCATGGTGCATGTAGGATCATCATCAAGAATGTCCATCATCAACAAGTGGGAAATTTCCATGCAAAAAGGGAATCAAAACCTTGGAATCCTAACTCCAAACCAGAACTTAAGCTTTGTATTACACCATGGTACATGAGCATCTTGCATCTGACCAAAACCAAGGTCAAAAGATAGGAAGAAAACCATCATTGCATAACCATCTCCAAAATCGGGTACCCTACATCAGGGTTTCAAATTCTAAGCAAACTATACATGATAACCTCCATCATTCAAGCTCTAGAACATGATATATTATACTATCATGCTAAGACTATAATATAGAGAGAGAAACAACAACATGAAAGCAAAGAAACGTGCAATAATAGAGAGGGTAGAGAGTTATATAACCCACCTTAAGGAAGATCAACTCAAAGGATTACTAGCTCCAAGAACATGATCATCAAGGGTGATGAAACGCCACCAAAAGCTCCACTTTCGGCCACAAGATCACCTCAACAAGAATAAGATACCAAGGTCAAGGATAGCTTAAGAAAAGAGTTCAAGAAACCTCATGCCAAACCAAAAGAAGAAGGGAGAAAGAGAGAAGAAACTTCCTCTCACTTGGGTACCACCTTGTCAAAACATGGCCTATGACCCTTGTGATGAGGAGTTTCTCTCCAAAACGACCACCATGGATGATACATGGTCCATGGTCGAGAAAAGAGAAGAAGATGGGATAGGATATCCAAGGAAAACTCCACCAAAGAAAGGTATACACTTACCTAGGTTGAAGATGACCAAAGTCACCACATGCAAGGGATCTCGGTCACCAAAGCTCCAAGGATCAGTCCTTCTAGCTCCTTAAGGATCCAAGGGAGAGCAAAAGAGAGGGAGGAAGAAGGAAGTCTAAAAGGGATACTTGCAAGAAGGAGGAAGGGGTTATATACCCAAAGGAGGAGGGAGGTAAGGTGAAGATGATGTGTCAACACCTAAAGGCACCAAAGGGACACTTGTCCACAAAAGAAACCAACATGCAACCACTATATTCATGCATATAACCTATGGTGATACAACCAATTTTGGGTCTCAACCAATTAGGTCCCCCAACCCATTGGTTTCGGTTGAGACACTTTAAAGGGGTCAAAACAACACCAAGGGACATGTCTAGGTCGATACAAAAGGTCACCACCACATCCAGGTCGAGACACAGCTCAAGAAGACCACTGTCTCGACCCAACTCCACCAAGATCATCATGGTCAAGACAAAACCAAGACAAGGTAGGTGTCTCAGTCGAAACACACTCAAAACACACCCACAAGGTCGAGACAAGGGTCGCTACACTTCAACCAAGCTCATAGGGTCGACACCAAGCATACCCTAGAAACCCTAATCACATGTAGTGATGTCACCACTCATCCAAGGCTCAACCAAGGTGCCCCAAAGCACCACACTTTCTCTCATGAGTACAAGGAAGGGAAGGTACACTCTAGGTGTGGAAAATTTTAACATAACCCTCACATTTGGGTAGATTACAATTAACCCAAAACAAGCACATAAAGCACAAACATCATCCAAACAAGGTCAAACCGGAAAATTAAGCTCTTCACAAGCTCTATAAGCATCTAAAAGGATTAGGTTAAGGTTCTAAGCACTTAGTAAACCATAACAAATAGGGTTAGCCTAAAACACAGGTCAGTGTTCTTACAAGCTATAAACCCCTAACAAGGATTTCGCCCCCGAAATTCCATGTGAAAAGAGACAGGTACTCCCTACGCATCTCTTTACTCAAACTGCCACTTGACTTCCTGATAACCTCCCATTTTGTGATGTTATCTTACTAATTTTCCTCAGTTTTCCATACTCATTATTAAATAAATTAGAAAAAATCTTTAATTTTCCACTCTTTTTTTAAATATATCATTAGCCTAACTTTTCCCCTTTTTATTCTTATAGAAAAATACAAAAAAAACTACAAAGCTCCAAACGGTCCCAAGACCGAATGGATGCCAAACGGTCCCAAGACCGAATAGACGCCAAACGGTCCCAAGACCGAATGGACGCCAAACGGTCACAAGACCGAATGGACGCCAAACGGTCCCAAATACCGAATGAATCCAAACAGTCCCAAGACCGAATGGACGCCAAACGGTCCCAAGACCGAATGGATGCCAAACGGTCCCAAGACTGAATGGACGTCAAACGGTCCCAAAGATCGAATGAAGCCAAACGGTCTGAAGACCAAATGGAGATTAAATGGTCCCAAGACCGAATGGATATCAACCGGTCCCAAGACTGCATAAAGTTACACGGTCCCAAGACCGAATAAAGGCAAACAGTTTCAAGACTACGAGGACTCAAATGGTTTCCAAACCGGGAGAGTCCAAACGGTTTCGAAACCGAGAGAGTCCAAACGGTCTCAGAACCCAAACGGTTATCACGACCGTTTGGGCCCAAAACTGCCCAAACCGTTTGGACTTCACTCAAAGCCTATAAATAAGACCCAAAGGGTCCTCACAAAGAATAAAGTTTTCAGACGTCCAAAGGTTGCCTCTATTATTCCAGAGCTATTCCATCCTTCATCCACTACCCCGAGGCTGCTAGTCTGAGATCCATACTCCATCTCCAAGCTGCTTTCTCTCTCATCGACAAAGAAGGTGGGAAGAGGAGGATTCATCATCAAGCAAGCTACGAAGTGTGAAGATCGTTGCTCTCTCTCTAAGGGTCGACCTTCCTCCCTCATTCATGGATATGATGCTCTCTCTCTCTCTTCTCGCCCCCTTCCTTGTCCTTTCCATGAGCGAGTAATCTTATACACTAGGGTGCGGGGAGTAGCCCCTCTACCCATGTTTTCATTTCATGCAATGTAATTCATAAGTTTGCAATAGAGATATACTTTCTTTCAGTTCGACATCAATCGTTTAATGAATGCTTGTGGCTTGATCACCAACTTGTGTTACCTATTATCTTTTAGTATGAATTGTCTATGTTTGTACTATCAGATTCTAATCTCGATTGAAGGTTGGTTCTTGATGCATGTAGCCACCATGCATCTATTTCGGTGTCTAGGAGTGTTTTTCAAGAAGTGGAGTAAACTCACTTCCATCACTGTACTTCAATACTATGAAATGGAATCAGTTTACGTATGGAAGTACAACCTTGATAAGTCGAGGAACACACTTTGCGAAGGGAATGATGTAAAGTAAGTGACCATTCATTTGGGGATGGTTGGCATTGCAACATTCCCACACTTCTCATAGTTAGTTATCCGAAAGGAAACTAAATCTACAAAGATACTAATTGTTTAGACTTTTATTGCAGGTTATGTTACTATGTTGCATGTTTTAATCCATGTGTAGTGGTGGTAAAAGTTGATCACATCCTAGTGGTTCCTTAATATTATTTACAACCTTAAATTTACCTTCCTGCTTACTTTCTTGCTTTCTTGATCTAAATACCAACTATTAAGGAGTTAAGTGAAATTCTAACATTTTCTATCTTGTTGATCTCAACAAGACTGTTGTCCTGTGGATTCGACCCTTAATTATACTACGATAAGACTTCCACATATCTTAGTGTATGTGGGTTGAGTTTTTAATCTAGTATAAGAAAGGCTAAACCTAAAGATTTATTATCTTTGGAATTTTTAGTGGTGCACGCAATTCCACACAAGTGGAAGCTCCATAAAAAATTGGCGCCGTTGTCGGGGACAACATAACATTTTAATTTCATTTATCATCTTGTTAGTTGGTTAGGATTTTACACTTTTTTTCTTTAAACATTACTCCATATTCTCTTTATTTCATCATATTTTCTACATCATCTGACAAGTGTGTTTCTTCCTCTACTCAGGTAGAAGACATGTATGCAACCATCGCATAATCTCAGATTCTCTCCTGATCCAGAGTACGACTCTGAGGTAGAGAGAAGCTTCCAGCGCCGCATTAGACTTAATCGTCAAAGAGCTAGACAAATGGCCGAAGATCAATGCCAAGCTGCACTAGTGATGGAAAGGGTCAACGCTGCCATAGCAGCCCAGCGAGCACAACTCATTGCCATCACGCATGCTCAAGTTCAAGTTGAAGTACGAGCTGAAGAGCAAGCCCGCATTAGTGCTAAAAATGAAGCTGCCAAAGCCGTTGCTCAACTGTTGGTAAGAAGCAAGAAACTAAGGGACTTCACCATTCCCAAGAACTACGAAGATAACCATCCAATCCAGCCACCACTCATCGACACTCCTAATTTTGAGATTAGGACACAATGGATCCAAATAATGCAAGGCATCTCATTCTCTGGAAGTGTAGGAGATGACTGCATGAACCATTTGAAGAGGTTCAAAGCTCTTTGCAGGCTGGTTCCGCAAGCTGGAACAACCATGGACGCAGTTATGCTTAGACTCTTCAATTTCACCTTGTCTGGAAGAGCACTAAGCTGGTACAATTCCTTGGACGGGGAGCCAATCACCACCTGGGCTCCCTTAGAAGAGAAGTTCTTGGAGAAATTCTTCCCACCTTCACTAACCTACCAAATCAGAGGGCAAATCAACTAATTCCTTCAACTACTGAGAGAGTCACTGGATGACTCATGGGAAAGGTTCAAAGAACTATTGAGGAAATGCCCCCACCATGGAATCTCGCAAAATCAACTCATAAAAACTTTTTACAGGGGAGTAAGTGATGAAATTAAAAAGTTCTTAGATTCCTCATCTGGAGGAAACTTTATGAGACAAAACTACGAAGACGCTTGGAGAATCGTCGCTCTCAGAGCAGAAAATCAATCCAATTGGGGGAGGGCGACCACAGGAGGAGTTCTAAAGGTTTGTAAAGCTGAAGAATCTACAGAAATGAAAGCTATAGCTGAAGCTTTGAAAACCATACCCAACAAACAACAAGCCCTTGAAGCATCATTTGGGGAATATGACAGAAAGAAGAACCCCCAACAAGCTAAAGCTGCCACAGGATCTTGTGAGGCATGTCATGCATCAGATCATCCCACCTTATCTTGTGGTCTTCTGTACAATGTAATGATAGATTTGCAACCACCCCAACTGCAATATGAGCCGATCATTGAACACCCTGAGGATAAAATGCCAGAACAAGTAAATTCTATTCATTCCATACCAGGACATACTTACTACAATCCAAATCAACCGCAAAATCATCATGGCTTTCAATATGGAAATCCTGCGGGGACTGCTAACCTGCAACATCAAACACAAGGCAGATCTTCCAACAGACTACCACATGGATTTCAAAGCAACTACAATCAGAATCAAGGAAATCTTAGGAACAATTTCCAGAGATCCAACTACCAAAGAAATTCCTCTGCATACTACCAGTATACTCACCCTCCTCTGCACCCGCAATTACAAAAAACTCAGCTACAACATTCGCAGCAACCTCAGTTGCCAGAACCCCAACAACAACCACTTCAAGGGCAGCAACAACTCACTCAATTTTAACAGAAGAATGCCCCACCACAACAGACTAATGAACTGTCCTTGATAAGGCAAATGCTGCAATCACAGCAAATTATGCTGGCTAACCAGCAAGCCCAGCAAAAAGCTGTGGAAACTCAGTTAGCACAGATAGCAACTCAGCTAAAACTTCCAGTAGGCACTTTCGCTGGCCAACCAGAAGCAAATCCAAGACACGACCAACATAGACCAGAACAATTAAATGTTGTCACAGCAAGGTCTGGTCGTGCTCACATTGAAGCCATCTCGGTAAATCAAGAAGACAGGGATGTAACTGAAATCATCCCAACAGAAGAATCAAGTCAAGATGTTGAAGGGAGGAAAAAAAGGAACAATTTTCCAAAGAACCAGAAGTTCCACAACATAAGCTAAGGATACCCTATCCTGGCAGGCTAAAGGAAACCAAACTAGACTCTAGATTCTAGAAATTTAAAGAGGCAATGAAGAAACTTTATGTCGATATTCCTTTTCTCAACACCTTATCTAAAATCCTAGCCTGGTCCAAATATCTGAAGACTTTATTGTCAAAGAAATACATGACAGAGGAGCATGAAACTGTCAAGCTAGCCCAAACCACTTCTGACATCATTTTGAATAAAATGCCGAAAAAGCAGAAGGACCCTGGCTCCTTTGGCATACAATGCTCTATTGGGAATACTTCTTGTAAAAAGGGATTGGCCGACTTGGGAGCCAACATATCAATTATGCCATTTTCCATGTGCAAAAGATTAGGGTTCACTGACTTGTTGCCTACAACAATGACCATCCAGCTCGTCGATTCCACCATTACTGCACCCCTGGGAATCATTGAAGATATTCCAGTAAGAGTAGGGAGGGACTCTTATGTCCCTGGCTATTTCGTCATTATGGATATAAAAGAAGACCTAAGGTACCTAATAATTTTCGGTAGACTTTTCCTCACCACAGCTAGAGCATTAATTGATGTTGAGGCTGGCACAATTACATTAAGGCTAGGTAAAGAAACTAATCAGTTCAGGGTTTTCAATAGCCTGAAGAGCCCTAGTATTCACGAACAGGTTTTTCTGCTTGAAGCTATTGATAAAATGTCTCAACTCAAGCAAGCAAATCCAGAACCAGCAGATGCCATAGAGGATGCTCTAATAAATCCGGAAGCTAAATTTTTGACCAACGAGTTAGTTCAGTAATGCCTGCAGTACTTGGAACAGGCTGAAAAAGCCCCAGAAACTACTTTTGAAGAACTGAAATCGATTTCCATATTGGAGACAACAGAAGTACCCAAATCTTCAGAAATGAAAATTCTACCAATTGGGCTCAAATATGTCTTCCTAGATGAAGAAAAATTATGTCCAGTTATCATTAGCTCCTCTTTGACTGACGATAAGGAAGAGAGACTTCTTACTGAATTAATAAAGCACAAGAAAGTAATTGGGTACAAGATGACTGACCTAACAGGCATTAACCCAACACTGTGCATGCATAAATTACCCATGATAGAAGAGTTCAAACCCTCGAGGGAGCACCAGAGAAAATTGAACCCAAACCTGAAAGAGGTAGTTCACCTCGAAGTTCTTAAACTCTTGAAAGCGGGTATTATCTATCCAATTTCTGACTCTCAATGGGTTAGTCATGTCCAAGTGGTCACTAAAAGGGGGGGGGACCACTATTGTCTTAAATGATAAGAATGAATTAGTACCTACAAGGACCGTTACTGGTTGGAGAATGTGCATAGATTACAGAAAACTGAACAAATCAACAAGGAAAGACCATTTTCCCTTACCTTTCCTTGACGAAGTCCTTGAGCGGCTAGCCCACCACAAAAATTTCTGCTACCTCGACGGATATTCTGGGTTTTACCAAATCCCAATTCACCCCGAAGACCAAGAAAAAATAACATTTGTCCTTTCTGAACGTATGCCTTCAGAAGGATGCCCTTCGGGCTATGCAATGCACCCGCAAACTTCCAAAGGTGCATGACTGCTATCTTCGCACGACTAACCGAAACAATTATGGAAGTGTTTATGGACGATTTTTCAGTATATGGAGATTCCTTTGACAACTGTCTTCTCAACCTAAGTAAAGTCCTACAGAGATGCGAGGAAACAAACCTTATCCTAAATTGGAAAAAATGTCACTTTATGGTGACTGAAGGTGTTGTCCTCGGACATCGAGTAAGCGAAAGAGGAATAAAAGTAGACAAGGCAAAAATTGATGTCATCTCAAAGTTGTCACCACCCAAAGACATAAGGGGAGTGCGAGCCTTCTTGGGTCATGTCGGGTTCTACTGGAGATTTATCAAAGATTTCTCAAAAATAGCAAAACCTATGACATACCTATTGACCAAGGATGTTGATTTCAACTTTGACCAGGAATGCCTGCATAGCTTTACAACTTTAAAGAATGCTCTAATCTCAGTACCCATTCTAAGAGCACCTGACTGGTCACAACCATTTGAAATAATGTGTGACGCTAGTGACTATGCCATAGGGGCTGTGCTGGGGCAGAGAATAGACAAAAAGCCATATGTAATATACTACACATCCAAGATGTTAGATGAGGCACAAAAGAATTATACTACTACGGAAAAGGAATTCTTAGCCGTCATCTACGCTTTCGATAAATTTCATTCCTATCTAATTGGATCAAAGGTCGTAGTATATACAGACCACTCCGCCATCAAATACCTTATTCAGAAACATGACGCAAAACCCAGACTCATCCATTGGGTATTAATGCTGCAAGAATTTGATCTTGAAATAAAAGACAAGAGTGGAGTGGAAAATGTCATCACTGACCACCTAAGTCGCATCGAATATCAAGACAACAACAATGTACCTATCCGAGACTCCCTCCCTGATGACCAACTTATGAAAATTACCACCAGATTCCCTTGGTATGCTGACATAGTGAACTATCTGGCTATAGGAATCGTCCATCCCTCCACCTCTCACCACGATAAAAAGAAATTTATCCATGATGTTAAACAATACTACTGGGACAAACCCTATCTTTTTCGTCTGTGTGCAGACAAACTTTTCCGTCGCTGCATACCAGAAGAAGAAATCACTCATGTCTTAGAGCATTGTCATTCTGGCCCCACTCGTCTGTGTGCAGACAAACTTTTCCGTCGCTGCATACCAGAAGAAGAAATCACTCATGTCTTAGAGCATTGTCATTCTGGCCCCACTGGGGGACACATGAGTTCGAAAAAGACTGCTCTGAAAGTTCTACAATCGGGTTTCTTTTGGCCAACAATAGCAAGAGATTCCTATGATTTTATAAGATCGTGCAATAAATGTCAGCTTTCTGGCGATATAACTAAAAGCAATAAAATGCCCCTCATCTTGTGGCAAGAAATTGAAAATTTTGATGTTTGGGGAATAGACTACATGGGTCCCTTTCCCTCATCCTATGGATTTTCTGACAAATTGGTCGCTGTGGATTATGTCTCAAAATGGGTAGAAGCTATACCCACCATATCCAGCGACTCAAAGTCAGTCATCAAAATGTTCAAAGACATCATTTTCTCCAGATTCAGCGTCCCCCGAACTATCATATCAGAAGGTGGGACCCACTTTTTGGAAAGAAGCTTCAAAGCCCTCCTAAAAAAATATGGAGTCAACCATAAGGTCGCCACACCTTACCATCCACAAACTAGTGGCCAAGTCAAAGTTTTGAACAGACAACTGAAAGTAATTTTAGAGAAAACATTCAATAGACATCGTACTGATTGGTCCACCAAGCTTCCCGATGCCCTTTGGGCTTACCGCACAACTTATAAAACACCGATTGGAACTACCCCGTTCCGACTGGTATATGGGAAATCATGCCATCTTCCATTCGAGCTGGAACATAAGGCCTGGTGGGCCATTAAACAAATAAATTTTGATTTTAAAAGCACCGGCGAATATAGACAACTCCAGTTACAAGAACTTGAGGAGCTTAGAATGACAGCCTACCATAGTGCCAAAATCTATAAAGAAAAAACCAAGATGTGGCACGATGGCCATCTCAAGAGGAAAGACATTGCTATCGGAGATAAGGTCCTCCTCTTCAATTCCAGACTTAAAATGTTTCTTAAAAAGCTTCGTACGAAGTGGTCTGGCCCATTCACAATTAAACACATCTACCCCACCAGACCAGTCATCATCCTTGACAATAATGGGGGAGAACGGACCGTTAATGGCCACAGATTGAAGAGATACTAACACCCGCAGACAAAATACCAAGATAGACTATCGAGATCCACGATCCCTCAGCATCAACATAACTAACCCGAATTTCCGTCGGGCCAACGACGTAATACCCAGGCGCTACTTGGGAGGAAACCCAAGATCTGAGTATCATCTTTTCATTTTATTTTCTACCTAGTTTTGTTAATTGTTCTAGTCTTTTAATTGTCTACCGTAGTTTTATCATCTTTAATCTGACAATATAAAAATTCACATAAATAACCAAAACAAACATAAAAATATAAAAATCAAAAACCTAAACCATCTTATCCTAAACGGTCTTAAACTGTTTGGGCCTCACGGTCTTAAAAACCATTTGGACCTTTCGGTCTTGAAACCGTTTGGAGCCCAAACGGTCTCAAAACCGTTTGACCCCAAATGGCCTTGAAACCGTTTGGAGCCAAATGGTCTTGAAACTGTTTGACCCTGGAAATTTGTATTGTCACCCCAAAATCCTATAAATATAACCCCACCCCTTCCTTTTTCCCCTTCTAGAATCTCTAGTTTTCTAAACCCGAGCGTGAGCACTGTTCCGTCCCTCCAGCTTCCCTGCTCTCGCGGACCTTCGCTCGCACAACCCCTACTCACTCTGCCACCTTCACTGCCGTCGCTACCTCGATACATGTTCCTTTATGACTTCCGCACCGTCGCCACACGTCACTATCACAGTTCCTCGCCTCATTACC
Organism: Alisma plantago-aquatica; assembly: GCA_963693085.1. NCBI lineage: Eukaryota > Viridiplantae > Streptophyta > Magnoliopsida > Alismatales > Alismataceae > Alisma > Alisma plantago-aquatica. The sequence continues at coordinate 592,680,745 of OY856409.1, forward strand.
ATCCTCGCATGCTCCGTCATCATCTGCAACACCATCACATAGCAAGGTAGTCCATGACGGTCACCTGCATCTCCGACACACCAAGGCATTTCATGTCCGCCTCATTTTCACTATCGCCGCCGCTAACGCATTCCACAGCCGACCACTGCTCCCCCGGCGTTCCACCTTCCTTGCGGTTTTGACCGTTTGGAGCCAAATGGTCTTGAAACCGTTCGGAGCCAAACAGTCTTGAAACCGTTCGGAGCCAAACAGTCTTGAAACCGTTCAGAGCTAAACGGTGCTGAAACTGTTTGGAGCCAAATGGTCCTGAAACCGTTTGGAGCCAAACAGTCCCAAAACCATTTGCAGCCAAACGGTCTTGAAACCGTTTGGAGCCAGATGGTCTTGAAACCGTTTGGTCTTACAAACCACTTAGATTCCACTAAAACCTAAAAACATTAACACATACACAACATAATTTTTTTTAATAAACTTGTTATCTGTGCAACATCCAAATCCTTTTAACACATGACTTTCTGCAAATTTTTCAGATATGGCATCACATGCAAAAGAAGCCACCAGAACCGATGACGCTCCATCCTGAACAATGGAGCAACTGATGGAGGATCGAGCCAAGCTCCAAAAAATCGTATACATCTATGACAAGACTGGAACGGTCCACCTAAAGTCAACCTGCTCGCGGTCATGAATGAAATTGACTGCCTCAACAAGTGTTTATCTGAGGAGCCTGAGCAAGAAGTAGAAGAAATTTCTTCCAGTGATGAAGGATCAGAATACGAGCCAACCCCTGAGGAGGAATCCCCAACTACAAAGTCCAAAGGGAAAAGGAAGGCCCAGCAAGCTGCCAAAGAACAACCTACGAAGAAACGAGCAAGGAAGCATGTCCACCCGCCACTGCTAGGGAACAAACCCTGGCATGATACATCCCATCAACTTCTACCACCACCCTCACTACCACTCCCGCTACCACCACTGCTCTTGTCTTCTCCTCCATCACCACTACACCACCACCACCAGAAAACCTATTCATCCACACCCTCCCATCCATCGACAAAACTTTAAAACCAATAAAGTACGTTTGCTCAAGCATACTAATGAAGATGGGGATATATGACAGAATCCTCACCCTACTCGACAACGCCAATCTCTCTCGGCTCTGCTTCATCCCTGAAATCTCTTATGTTGATCCCACTACAGAATTCTTCACGCATCTCAACAAAGAATATGTAGACATTATGGATAGAGAAAGGGACGGAGGTGACCGCAGGCTGGTCACCAATCTCTTTGACAACAAGGTTGTCATTACAGAAAACCTGCTAAATGATATCTTTATCGACAACCCAGAGCAACTGCAGAAAGCTAAACAGGTTGGCACAGACAACTCCCAATTTAACAGACACAACTTCTGGAAATCCCTGATAGGGATCCCAAACTATGAGGCGAAGACCTGCAAGGCCTCAAATATTCAGTCTGGGATGGTGCACACGCTTAACAAAATTCTCACAGGTGCGCTTTTCCCAAGGACAGAGACCGGGAATGTTCTCATTTCTGATCTTTTTATCCTCTGGTCTGTCTTACATGGGATGTTAATCAACATTGGATGACATATGCTACAAAAGCTTTCTGCTTATGCCCTAAGCAAATAAATCTGTATGGGTGGACACATAACATCCATCGTAAAATATCTCAAGATGGGCAGACTACTGCCCCGATGTGCAAAAATCAAGGGCGACATCCTTACCAATGAGAAAACTCTAAAGAACTCATACACCATTAAGGAGAAGGATGCAAAGCTGCACTACATCTTCTGCCCTGCAGTTAAATCATCAAGGATTCTACTGTCACTCCCGGATCTTGCCAACTATGACTAGGAAAAGCTACTCTTCTCTGAAGAGGATCTTACAACTCTTCTAGCTTCGGTCAAAGAAAAATAGAAGAAAACCAAGGCGAGGCAGACAGAGCACAGTATCACTGCCCCGACAGCTAAAATAACAAAAATCCCGGTGAAACGACCACCCAAAGGGTGTTTGCAAACACAACAGTTGTCGAGGACGCCGACATCAAAACCAAATCCTGAGGTTGAACCTCCCCTCTCTGAAGAAAATATTATCACCGCATCCCTATATTCCTTCATCATGAATCTAGAGGCTGGATTATACTCTACCACCACCCCCACCACTCTACCCCCTTCCACTATCCCACCATCCACCTCTCTCCAACCATTCTCCACAATAACTCCACCAACAATTCCTTTCCCCACATCCACTCCTCCACCCACATCTTCCACCACAATCTTTTCCTCTTCGAGCACCCCTTTCTCCACCTCAATGCCCGACTTCACCTCCTTCGCATCCATTTCCACAGTTTTTCCCTCGACATTCTCAGTCCCACCATTCTCATCGGGAATGTCACCAACCTTCCCATCCGCCACCACCCCGACACCACTGGTGACTCCATCTACAATCACCACGCAGTTCGTGAGACCATCAATAGTGTCTCTTTCACAAGGCACTACCACCCATCCACCCCGACCCCATCCACCCCACCCTTCCACAACTGGGGTCCCTTTTACAAATGTTGGTGAGGAATTTAGACGTCAATTTGACGCCATCCGAAACTTCCTCACCAACCCTACTAACATAATGCAATCTATTTTTTCATGTGTGTAGGATCTCACTAAATAGGTCGCCAAGATGGATGAGTGTAACCACGCCTTGCCATGCATCATCCAAAGTATTTAGCAACGACATGAAGTAGTGGCCAAACAAGTCGACCTCATCGACAACCGCTACAAAAACTTGCCTGAGCTGATCCTTGGAGTAAAAAACCAGCAAGAAATGTTGGCCAAACAAGTCGACAGGGTCTCAACGCAAACTCAACCCTTGCCAGAGACCCTTCACGAGCTTAAGCAACAACAAACTGCTTTAAGCACGTGCTTGGACGTCGTCACCAACATCCTGGTACAACTAAATTGCCGCCAAGAGAAGTCATCAAACAATGACATCAATCAACTTCGAGCTCAAGTCACAGATATTTTTGCACAACTCCTCTCTGCCGAGGGACGATACTCTGATCTCAAGGAAACCCACGACGCACTGCTTGAGACGCATGAGCATGTGCAAGTGGCTTTTGATGAACTACAATCAATCCATCGACAGTGCAAAAAGACTACACAGAAGAAACTAAAAGATAAGGCGGGAGAAAAGGAAGAAGATGACGAAGATGAAGAAGAAGAAGAAGAAGAAGATTCTGACTCCTCCGCAGATTCCAACGATGATACCTCCTCCTCAGATGATAAACCTGATGACCCAGGACATGCTGGGGAGGGCACCAGTCCAGGAGCGGAACCTTCAAAGAAGAAGGATGACAAAGACCACCACGAAGGTGGACAAGATCCCAACTCCCCTAATCATAATGACAATGTTAACATGTCATACGGGGATCAATTCCTTAACTACTCTGCCATGGGATCATCGGGGGAGGTTGCAAAAGAAGCGGCTTTTGCTGAGTTCCATCAATACATTTTGGGAACCCACACTAGTCTACCAGCAACAATAGCTCAACAATTCTATGCACCAGAACAATCGGTGCCTTTACCCCCAGAACAAGAAGAGTCAGACAGAGTGAGTCTAGATATAGATGATAGACTCGACTCCGAATCTGATTCAGATAAAGATGAAGATATACAACATCATATGGATGACTTGGAGCAGACTTCTCTCCCACCCCTATAAGAGCTTCCCCCGCCACCACCTCTACCTCACAAGATGCAAGATCTATACTTGGTGGCCATCTCTACACTATATGTTCAGGAGCTCTTCATCCCGAATACTATTTTAGATGATGCCAAAGAAGGAGGGGACATCCTTTACAAAAACACAAAGACTCTGCGCAAGATGACATGTGAAGATTTCCACTTCATCCTTCAACCCCAATCACCGGTGAAGATGGCGATCTTCCGTGTCCTCCTTGCCAATGCTATAGAAGTATATAGAAGCTCAAAAAGGCCACAGCCAGTATTCAACGCTTCACCTGCCTTTGCTCTAAGTCTGCTGTATAAGGATTTACACAACAAATCTATCAAGCAGCTGCGTAGGGGATCGTACAGAAGGTACGATACATCACTGTACCTTTCCAAGTTTCCGGCCACTGCCTGCTCATGATCATTGACACCAAGGCTCGTGACGCCAATGTGTACAATTTTTGTGCCAGTGAGCTTCGAGACGGAATCATCAACTTTGCTGGCCTAGGAGCCGGGGAGGCAAGATGCATCCCTTTCCGACTTCTGAAACTAATATGGGCTGCATGCCCATCCCTCCGAAATGGTTGGAACCAACCCTGGTTCCAAATCTTAAACCCACAAGCCCAAACACGAAGGAACTTCTATCATGGTGATTTGAGATACTAATGGTATTTTTTTTGTTTTGAGCACATAGAATGGAATGAAAATGCTTAGATGAGGAGCTTCAATCTCCTAGGATACTATTTGAATAGGTTCCTAGGTATTCACATTATTCAAACTCCTTGTCTTCGGAAAGCCCCTAGTAGACTGATTGGCCTTTTAAATCTTATGGGGACCACTAGCTTCTTTTCTAGTATACAAGCGATGAGCTGAGTCCTTTTAGACTAGTTCTTGAGAGTGTGCTTCAATGGACCAACATGCTCAAGTGATGGATCTTTAGATGATGATAAGATGGACACAATCTTGTATGATGAAGGGATTTCTTACAGCATGAGTGTATTAACCTTGTAGAACTCAATCCAATCTTACAAGAAGGATCTGGAGATTGTGCCTTCTACACTATACACCACATCCAAGCGCTCAATCAACAAATCCCTTTCACTGAGCTGGCCACAGAGGATTTTCATTCTCTATGAGGACGTTACGCCATGGAACTAATATGTGATAGAAGGTTCTTTAAAGACCCAACTATGGCGCCTGAAGACGTTCCTCGCTACCTCTACTCGGCCATCCAACGTCCTCAAAAATAGCCATTCCGGCAAACAATAAAGGAGTTGGAGAAACAACAACCCGCCAAGGTCCCCGAGAAGAAATAATGAGACCCTTACTCTTTTGATTTAGTGGATGATAAAGGGGACACCGAGTTGCTAACTGGGACCACCATAAACATACATTCTTCACAAAAGGTGCCCCTGTCTGCCATTAAACCAATGTTCCCTAATTTTGACCTTGCAGCTTGCAAGAATCTTTCTGACAATGAAATCTGGCTCATCATGTCTAGGCTATATGTTGAGAAAGATGATTTTTTTTTTCTAGCCGGAGATATTCTTGTTATGGCAGATACCCTCTGTGAAACCGTGCAATTCAAAGGGTCTATATCTGTGAGTCTGATGACCGCCTATCAATATCTACTCGGTCGGAATCACCCTACGGTTTACTGGATGCTACTGGCAACAAACCTTCACGACGGAACAACCATCATCTACAACAGTTCTGATAGCCAGTTTGATGCAAACCAGAGGCCGTATGCTGTGAAAGCTAACACACCAATGGAGGAGGTGGCAAAGGAGTGTGCTGACAAACTACACGATCTCTTAAGCAAGAACACAAGGGCGTATGATAAAGAACACTTTCATCACCCAACCTTCTACCACAGATGTCCCCAACAGCTCCGAGAGTCTAACGACTGTGGTTTCCACGTCCTCTACCAGATATACACCATCATGGTCCTTGTAAGATCAATAGAGGATATGACAGACGTGGATTACCACACTCTATGTGGAAAGTTTGTAGCTAATCTTCTCTGAACGCATGGAGCTAACAATGGACTAACAGAAGCCTAATGCCCTTGTCCTTGTACTTCTCAACATATCACTTTGACACTCTAAGGATAGAGTGAGTGATAAGTTGGGGGGGAGTACACTGGACAAGGGCGAGGTATCATTTTTAAAACCCTTCCCTCTCTACCTTCTCTTTCAATTCTGTACAAAATCTTTAGCTTTCTTTGCACATTTAGATTTTGTTTTAAGTAATTCCTCTATTAAAATAAATCCTACACATAAGAATAACATCCCTCTTGGAAAAGGTCATCCCCAGCTAAATTTAGAATCCAGTTAGTCCTCAAAAGTAATAACAAGAATAGCATATAGGCATGTAATGGCAAATTAATAAATTACCTTCACATTAGATTTTCATGCCTTTGCTTCAATTCTACATCTGACTCTCTACAGGTCAACATCAGGGCCGAAACAAGCCAAACACTCTCAAGGATGGGAGGGATATCAGGTGACATACAAATCAAGTAACCTCGTTAGTGGACCACCAAGTAGAAACCAAATAAGTGCATGTCGAAAAACTCTAAGAACAACTTTCTTCTCTTCAATAAAAGAGGCTTGGCCACCCAATCAAAACCCCTAAAATCCCAAATCCTAAGCGTGTGAGTTTACAAATAAAAGCCAGAGTGTTGAATAAAAATATGAGAGTTGTGCCACGCATAAGGATCTATATGAAGCGCCAATAAAGGTCTCGCCCGGCCGGTACATTCAGCTGCCCTCACGAAGGCAGATGTGTCATGCCCGGTAGTGAGACCCTAAGGTATCCAAATATATGAAAAGGCTGATAAAGGACTCGCCCGACTGGTAAATTCAGCTTCCCTCACCAAGGCAGATGTATCGTGCCCGGTAGTGAGATCCTAAACGCATAGACAAACCCTCCCCCACTTGAAGGGGGAGTTACACAACAACCTTTAGCCAACCTTCATACCCACTCTAGCTTCCGGCAGGATTTTTAGAGAAGTATAAAACTGATTAGAGTCAACGACATGCACAGAATAAAAAAAAGGGGAGTGGTCCCAATGCGAGCTACGTGATATGGAAGAAACCTGAGATCCAAGCAACTCTCAACACCTGAAAGAGTTAGGGCAAGCAAAAGCTCCGATACGACCTTAGGAGATCTCTGGTTTAGAATTGAAGCAAGAGTATGGAAATCTTAACTAAATAAAATCGCCTCGCCACTACGTGCCTTATCTCTATCTAGCTTGAGGACAAGCTAGACTCTAAGTTAAGGGGGGTGATAACCTCCCATTTTGTGATGTTATCTTACTAATTTTCCTCAGTTTTCCATACTCATTCTTAAATAAATTAGACACAATCTTTAATTTTCCACTCTTTTTTAAATATATCATTAGCCTAACTTTTCCCCTTTTTATTCTTATAGAAAAATTAAAAAAAACTACAAAGCTCCAAACGGTCCCAAGACCGAATGGACGCCAAATAGTCCCAAGACTGAATGGATGCCAAATGGTCCCAAGACCGAATAGACGCCAAACGGTCCCAAGACTGAATGGATGCCAAACGGTCCCAAGATCGAATGGACGCCAAACGGTCCCAAAGACCGAATGAAGCCAAACGTTCCCAAGACCGAATGTACGCCAAACGGTCCCAAGACCGAATGGACGCCAAACGGTCCCAAAGACCGAATGCAGCCAAACGATCCCAAGACTGAATGCAGATCAAACGGTCCCAAGACCAAATGGAGATCAACCGGTCCCAAGACCGCATAAAGTTACAAGGTCCCAAGACCGAATAAAGGTAAACGGTTTCAAGACCGTGAGGACTCAAATAGTTTCCAAACCGGGAGAGTCCAAACGGTTTCAAAACCGAGAGAGTCCAAACGGTCTCAGAACCCAAACGGTTTTCATGACCGTTTGGGCCCAAAACTGCCCAAACCGTTTGGACTTCACTCAAAGCCTATAAATAAGACCCAAAGGGTCATCACAAAGCATAAAGTTTTCAGACGTCCAAAGGCTGCCTCTATTGTTCAGAGCTATTCCATCCTTCGTCCACTACCCCGAGGCTGCCGGTATGAGATCCATACTCTATCTCCAAGCTACTTTCTCTCTCATCAACAAAGAAGGTGGGAAGAGGAGGATTCATCATCAATCAAGCTACGAAGTGTGAAGATCATTTCTCTCTCTCTCTCTAAGGGGTCGACCTTCCTCCCTCCTTTGTGGAGATGATGCTCTCTCTCTCTTCTCGCCCCCTTCCTTGTCCTTGCTATGAGCAAGTAATCTTATACACTAGGGTGCGGGGAGTAGCCCCGCTACCCATGTTTTCATTTCATGCAATGTAATTCATAAGTTTGCAATAGAGATATACTTTCTTTTCAATTCAACATCAATCGTTTAATGAATTCTTGTTGCTTGATCACCAACTTGTGTTACCTATTATCTTTTAGTATGAATTGTCTATGTTTGTACTATCAGATTCAAATCTCGATTGAAGGTTGGTTCTTGATGCATGTAGCCACCATGCATCTGTTTTGGTGTCTAGGAGTGTTTTTCAAGAAGTGGAGTAAACTCACTTCCATCATTGTACTTCCATATTATGAAATGGAATCAGTTGACGTATGGAAGTACAACCTTGATAAGTCGAGGAACACACTTTGTGAAGGGAATGATGTAAAGTAAGTGACCAATCATTTGGGGATGACTGACATTGCAACATTCCCACACTTCTCGTAGTTAGTTCTCCAAAAGGAAACTAAATCTACAAAGATACTAACTGTTTAGACTCTTATTGCAGGTTATGTTACTATGTTGCATGTTTTGATCCATGTGTAGTGGTGGTGAAAGCTGATCACATCCTAGTGGTTCCTTAATATTGTTTACAACCTTAAATTTACCTTCCTACTTACTTTCTTGCTTTTTCTTTACTCGCACTTAGTTTAAAACAACCAAACCAACTCTTGAGCTAAATACCAAATGTTAAGGAGTTAAGTGAAATTCTAACATTTTCTATCTTGTTGATCTCAACAAGACCATTGTCCTGTGGTTTCGACCCTTAACTATACTACGATAAGACTTCCACGTATCTTAGCGTACGTGGGTGGAGTTTTTAATCTAGTATAAGAAAGGCTAAACCTAAAGATTTATTATCTTTGGGATTTTTAGTTGTGCACGCAATTCCACACAAGTGGAAGCTCCATCACTTCCTCTATACTAAAATGCCGTAATAGAACCTTAACCAGAGGGGTATCCAACTCTCTTTCATTATTATACAGATTTACCACTTCTTATGTGTCATTTTACTCATTTCACCTTGGTTTCCTTGCCATCAGCATAGGAATTGTCAAGGTTAAATCATATCATCATTTCTTTTAGATTATGTATTCATCATTCTCATGTATGTTTTCTTATTTTATCACACTTTCCAACCCATAATCAAGAGGTATATCATCATATTTCACATTTCCTTCATTAATCAGGGGTAACCTCTCTTTAACTCTTTCATATGTAATGAAGATTTTTATTTTAGAACTGCCTTTTTCACATAGGTTGGTCTGAGGTTAGCTCAGATTCAACTTTATTCATTCATCATTGTTCTCATTTGTCTCCTCTTGTCATACTTATCTTAGGAATTCTCTTAATCTTGTGTTGATTTTACATAGATTTATCTGTCTTTTTCCTTACATCATTCTTGAAATTATAGCTTCAAGGTCCTCTCGTAGCTTATTTGTGTTCAAGTTTAGGTTTTACAGTGTCATGTCTTTCTCTTGTAATTATCAGACATTCAAGTTTTAATAAGCTACAATATAGTTTTCTTCTTCTTTAGGGCAAGATGAAGGTATTAGTATCATGATTCTTGTTTTGTTAGGCTCTTTAGATCATTTCAAAATGACTACTTGATTAGAGTAATCGAAAGATGACAATCTAAGAGTTCCATACTTACCTTCTCTTTAGTAGTTGAATACCTGGCAAGGGCACTCAAGTACTAAGATTAGGTCGTATGCACCATGTTTTATGTCATATTCTCAACTTAGATATCATCGCAGTCCTAAGTCCTAGTCTCCCTATAGACTTAGCGAACCTAGAGCTCTGATACCACCAAATGTAACACTCATTGTCACACAAAGTGAGATTACTCAAAACAAGCAAGGAATTAACACTAATAAGCACATTACCACAAAATAGGGTAATTTAAAACCAATCACATAGAGGCATCTCAAGCCGAACACATCATGTTTAAAGCCATAGAACTTGTGTCACTTATTCTTCATTCATGCCAAAAGATGTTACATATCATAGTTCACTGGCAAACTAGCCACAACCTGTTACATATGATAACGCATTCACATATACAAATCATGTTTCTACCACCATCATATATACCTAAAAACTCAAATTGATTTACAACATCTACAAACTCCCCCAAGGACCTGAGAGTACATATATGAGACATAGGACTCTAGTACTAGACACTAGCAGCATGTCCATGGTCCATGACTACAAATCCTCTTATAGACATCTTCAACAACACGATTTCTATCTCAATGTTCACATCAACCTAAAAGATGTGGAAACCCACAAGGTGAGACCCAAAGTACCATTGACATATATAACTCTCTGCCAACGTCTATTACAACATAGATAACTAAGTAGGTAAATAAAGTACTTAGCAGGTTGAGCAGATTCAACTAAATGATATGCATCCAACATATAATATAGATTAACAAGTTAGGCAGTTACCACTGAGCAATAGATCAATTAATATTTTAGGAAGGAATATGAAGAATATGTATAACACATGACTTCTCTTACCACATTATAATTCAAGAAATCAGTACAAAGATAAGCCAAATGGCTGAACCAATGTTATTCATTTTTTACCCTAGGCAAGTGCACTACACGACTGTGTTATTTCTTTTATTATTGCCATGAGGATTTGAGTCATACCACCCAAATCCAACCGACCAGCGCTAAGTCAAAATCGGTTCCATACAAGGTCAATGGAAGAGTCAGAATCCACAATCTCCCTGACACCTCTTGGTCAACACAAGAGAAAACACCGCAGAGACGTATCTGTCAACTACAACAATGACACATAGTCAAGTTGAAGGATTGTCTCACGCATGGCCATCCATATATAATAACACCTAGCCCACCTTGGTATAGGTAATGACACTAGAAGAACAGGCTCACACATGGCTATTCTGAAAAGAAGGATTGTCTCACTCATGGCCATCCATATCACAAGGAGATCAGCTCACACATGGCTGTCTCACACTACCTATAATTGTGGATGCAAGGAGATACTCGACTTGCACCCTGGAATATTCAAAAATTTGCACCCCGAGTTTCTTGTAGGAAGGACTCATTTCACCATCCAGCCTAAGACTAACACTGGAATGGATTGATGGCACTAAGCACCTACATGATTACAGTTTCACTTGATTAATTAAGACAATTGGGTATGTTTTAACATAAATCAAGTTACAACATACAAGTCCAAAAAAACCTCTACAAAAATAAAGGAATAGTGTAATTTCAGAAGATATAAAATGTATAAGGTGCAAACTAGTCACATCATCACAACATGATACTTGTAGCACTGCCATTCACAAGGCCATCACCAATGTCACATCACTAGGGGATATCAATCCCTCAATCATATGACTTAGAGGATATCACCTCACATAGGCATCAAGCCTTCACCAGGTCATAGGACCCAACCACATAATCCCTGCATGTACACCATCACATTATGCCTCAACCATGTCCACATTCACCATCTTGTATAATATATAATTCACCATAGCATTCACATAGCTACATCATTCGAGTTCACATCACCTATAAGGTTAGGGGTTTATAAACAGAAGAGAGAAAAACAACATAATATGATAACCACTTTAATAGAGAGAGAAGCAAACACATTACATGGCCTAACATTAGGGTTAGGGTTACATGTATAGTCGATCAGGGTTTTATAGTTGCATTCAATCACCAAACCCTCGGTACACTATCTCCCACTTTCTTGGAACATATTAGGGTCAAGGAGCATGATTAGGGTTGAACATCATATATTGAACATGGTTAGATCATTATATCCCAACACTAAGAATTAACACCTTCAGATGTATAAGAGTATCATCTCATTATGTTATGTATGTGTCACGACCAAGCAACATAGTAGATGTGTCGACCGCTATTCCACATAGTATCTCGACCGTGAGAAAGCAAGGTGTCATGACCAACGTTACACATGGCGTCTCAAGTGTGACAAAGCACACCCACATATACGTCTTGACCCCAACTAATTAGGGTTAGGGTTTCGATCAAAACCAATATATGTTCATGACCCAAGCACAATGCAACATGTTACGACCAAGACAAGGATCAACACACGTGGTTAACAACCCAAAACATCAAACATGTCGCGACCAAAGCAAAACCAAGGTGTCTCAACCCAAGAAGGACTAGGTGACTCATGTCTCGACCCAAAACCAACACAAGATGTCTCGACCACATCCCAAAGTGGCTCGATCCCAAAACAATTCAAGGTATCTCGAACAAAATAAAGGTAAACATCAAGAAAAGCAAACGTCATCATGTTCGACACTCATGTGTTCATGATCATCAAACCCTAGAACAAACACCATTAAGATCAAAAAGTTAATCCAAATAGGAGAGAGAAAATTGAACTTCAACACATGTGAAAACTACTCAAAACTTCAAGGAAAACATGTTGGCCGAAAGCTTGCATGGTGATAAAACCAAAGCTCATGGTGCATGATGGATCATCATCAAGAATGTCCATCATCAACAAGAGGGAAGTTTCCATACAAAAAGGGCATATAAACCTTGGAATCCTAACTCCAAAATAGAACTTAAACTCTGTATTACACCATGGTACGAGCATCATGCATTTGAACAAAAGTAAGGTCAAAATATAGGAAGAAAACCATCATTACATAACCATCTCCAAAATCATGTACCCTACATTAGGGTTTCAAATTCTAAGCAAACCATACATGCTAAACTTCATCATTCAAGCTCTAGAACATGATATCTTCTACTAGAATATTAAAACTTTAATATAGAAAGAGAAACAAACACCTTGAAGCAAAGAAATGTGCAATAATAGAGAGGGTAGAGAGTTATATAACCCGCCTTAAGGAAGATCACCTCCAAGGATCACTAGCTCCAAGCACACGATCAACAAGGGTGATGAAACTCCACCAAAAGCTCCACTTTAGGCCTCAAGATCACCTCAATAAGAACAAGATACCAAGGTAAGGATACCTCCAGAAAAGAGGGCAAGAAACCCTAGGCCAAACCAAAAGAAGAAGGGGGGAAAGAGAGAAGAAACTTTCTCTCACTTGGGTACCACCTTGTCAAAACATGGCCTATGACCCTTGTGACGAGGAGTTTCTCTCCAAAACAACCACCATGGATGATCCATGGTCTATGGCCGAGAAAAGAGAAGAAGATGGTGTAGAAGATCCAAGGAGAACACCACTAAAGAATTGTATACACTTACCTAGGTTGAAGATGATCAAAAGTCACCACATGCAAGGGATCTTAGTCACCAAAGCTCCAAGGATCAGTCCTTCTAGCTCCTCAAGGCTCCAAGGGAGAGAAAAAGAGAGGGAGGAAGAAGGAAGGATGAAAGGGTACTTGCAAGAAGGAGGAAGGGGTTATATACCCAAAGGAGGAGGGAGGTAAGGTGGAGATGATGTGTCAACACCTAAAGGCACCAAAGGGACACTTATCGACAAAAGAAACCAACATGCAACCACTATATGATTGTAGGCAACCTATGGTGATACAACCAATGTTGGGTCTATAACACTTAGGTCCCCCAACCCATTGGTTTCGGTCGAGACACTTCAAAGGGGTCAAAACAACACAAAGGCATATGTCTAGGTCGAGACAAAAGGTCACCACCACATCCAGGTCGAGACACACCTCAAGAAGACCACTGTCTCAACCCAACTCCACCATGATCATCATGGTCAATATAAAACCAAGCCAACGTGGGTATCTTGGTTGAGACACACTCAAAACACACCCACAAGGTCGAGACAAGGGTCGCTACACTTCAACCAAGCTCATAGGGTCGACACCAAGCAAACCCTAGAAACCCTAATCACCTCTAGTGATGTCACCACTCATCCAAGGCTCAACCAAGGTGCCCCAAAGAACCACACTCTCTCTCATGAGGCTAAAGAAGGGAAGGTACACTCTAGGAGTGGAAAATTGCAAGATAACCCTCACATTTTTGTAAATTGCAATTTGAACCAAAATAAGCACATAAAGCACAAACATCATCCAAACAAGATCGAACTAGAAACTTAAGCTCTCCACAAGCTCTATAAGCATCACAAATGATTAGATTAATGTTCTAAGCACTAATAAAACCAAAACAAATAGAGTTAGCCCAAAACACAAGTCAGGGGTCTTATAGATTTCCTCCCTCTCAACTTGAGGAAACCTGACCGAACAAGATTCTTTCTTGTTCGTCCTTAAACCCAACCCTTTCCCCATCCATATTCTAGCCTTATCCAGATTTGTTTCACTCCCTCTAGCCAACCATTGCTAGTTGGATGACTATTTGATAATCTATCTTCCTTCCTTGGTGAGAAACTTCCTCTCTTCTACCTATTTCTTCTCTCCATGGCATCAAATAGAAGAAAGAGGATTGGTCCAGCTGGTGTTCTGACCTCCTCCCCTAGTTCATGGCTCATAGGGTATGATGCTACCTCCTTTATCAGTTCTCGAGTTGTTAATAGGTATAAGGAGTTGCTACCTAGAAATCCCTACCCCTTTAGGCCTTTACTAAAGACTCAGAATGAGTTGTTGAAAGAGGTTCATAAAGTTTTTACAGAGCAAAATCTAGGTCCACTTTGTGTAGAAAGTTTGTGCTATTCAAATTTCCAATCTAGCACAAAAGTGGTCCATAAATTTTATGCAAATCTCAGTTGGAACTACACAACCTTAGTGCCACCTCATAATACTCATGTCATCCTAACACCCATGATTGCGGGGACTCATTTTACCATCTCTGAGTATTCCTTCAATAAATACTTAACTAATTCCTTATCCTCACATGATTATATGTCATCCTATCCCCAATACCTTGACATCCTCAACCTTGAAAAGTTAAAATTAAGATTTTTGACCATGAGCTAACTCTAACTGACATCCACAAAATGTTTAAGAAATTGAGGTACCTTATAGGAAGAAGGCCATCCTACCCTCCTCTTATCTTGACATCAAGACATGTATCATTGCACTTATAGTTAACTGCAATATCCACCCTAAGAAAAATCAAACGAATCTGGAAGAGAACTCTATAGTGCTCATGTACTCTCTCCTCTAATATGTCAAAGTCAAATGGGCTCACTATATTCTCCATCATACGACCTATTTTGGCATTGAGAAGAACACCCAAAACTCCCACCCACCCTACCCAAACTTGATCTGTGGTCTGTTTCAACATCATACTGAGAATTCTCTTTTCAATGAACTTAGCTGCAAAGATAGTAGAAAAGGGGTTTATATCACTGAAACCATAATCAAGAAGTCCTTCCATACCACCAGTACCTCTACCCCTGGTGCCTCTTCCTCTACCTAGCCTCCACCTCCTCCTAGACCTACATACGAATCATTTTCTAGTGTCAGATGAAACCCTTATGGGTTACATATGCATAAGAATGCATGCCAAATGTAGGCCCAAGAGCATCTTCACCAGGACTTAGTTCAAATCATGTCTACCATGAACTTGTCCTTCTCTTATGCTTATCCCTCATACCAACCTTTCTCTATCATTGACTATGCTTCCTTTACTTATGATCACTTCTATCAGGCTCACCATTCTACTACTTTCGCTCCACCTCCTACCTGGTGAGGGGCCTAACCCTGTCTCCTCTCATCCTTAGCCCTCTCCCACTCAGTTACTTGCACTTCCCCTTGGCCCTTCTTCTATAATGCTTGCATACTTTGATTGGGTTTCTATACCCAATTATGAGAAAGCAAAAGCATTGCTTGATTGTGGCATTCCTTGGGAAGCGCAACAATGCCAGTGGCATGGTCCTCGTTCCTTTGCTCTTTACAAGGATGAAGGTATGGCTAATGATGATGATGCCGATGAAGATGGTGATGAGAATGTTGATGATGAGGATGTTGGTTCTGACGGTGATGGTGACAAGGACACCACTGCTCCTACCTCTACTACACCTTTTGTACCAGTCAGAGATGAGGAATACCATCCTGACGAGGAGATCGACCTCGATGAGCTTGCTGTTTAGTTCTTAGGTTCTAGAGTGCTCATGTACTTCTCTTTTTGTAGGCTATCACATACTTTACATTAGGCACTTGTATCCGAGGCTGCTATTTTTCATTCAGTTCTTCTTCTTCATCTTTTGTAATTTTCATCATGGATTTTTGTTGTAATCTTATCATGTGAACCTTTAACTCTTTTCTCTAATTTATTTCATGAGTTATTGGTCTGTGCTTTCATATTTTGATTATGAATTTAGTTTTTTTGTTCTTTCTTTGGATTATGTCTAGTGTTTGCAAGCAATGGTTGTATGGTGTTTGTGTGTTAGATAAGGATTGTTTTAGCTCTTCTTCCCCCATCCTTTTTTATACGACAAAGGGGGAGAAATGGGCTTGGTACATATTTAATTTGATCCTTTTCTAGTTATTTTTCTGAAATATCTTGTGACTATGAAAGTGGACTCAAATAGCACATATGTGTTATAGTTATGGTTTTATAGGAACTAACCATACAGGTAAATTTAAGCATGAATTAAGGGAAATCAATTGCTATTGTACATTCATGTATCCCCCTACATTGACAAGGTAATTTTTTTTTAAAAATCTAAGTTCTTTTCAATATGTTAAGGACTAGTTTTTCATCTTCAAAAAAAGGGAGAATGTTGACCTAACAGTTAGACATTATCCATATTTTGATGATGACTTAACCATTCCATTCATATGTATCTAATATGTATATTTTAGATCAATTTCAACTATTAGGTAAATGGAAAGAATGAATTCAAGAAAATCCTAGCTTGACAAAGAACAAGCCAAAATCAATGCAAGTGCACTTTTGTGGAAAAGGCCTTAAACCAATTAAGACATTTTTGTAAATCACTTGTATTGATGCTATAACTTGTAACTAAGTTGAGAAAAATCTAACACACACTTAAATCGAATGTTTAAACACATTTATAACATTTATAAAATCCCATCACAGGTTTCCTTGTTGGCCAAGTTTGTCCTGGAGACAATTTGACCGATAAGATGTGAGGAGCTTGATAAATCCCAGTGTCTGTCGAGTTTATCCTAGTGACAACTTGAGCGACACCCTGCACACACAAAACAATCTTAAGCCATCGGTTGAGTTTCATCAAGGATAAACTTGACTAAGAAATCAAAATTATTTTGTCACATAGTGATATCCATCGAATTACCTTTATGGAAACTTGACCGAAAACACTGTATGAAAAAGTGCAAAAAAGTGTTTTCAACTATCGCAGTGTTGCAAACATGAAAATATATCCATTGCAACACCCCAAATGACTAGAATTAGATCCTATGTGCATTTGTTGACTAGTGCCACCCCGCGCTATAAATAGGGTCCCTTGAACTTTATTCCAAGTTTGCCTTCTTTTCTCCTTGCTATAGTTGAGTGGTTTTGTCTACTAAGAGCCTCTTTCTCTCTCAATCTTACTACTGATCTACATCAATTTGAGTGAGATATGAATCTTGTGAGGGAGTTTCTCTATTGTACACCTTGTGAAGCTCTCAACTTCCCTCCCCCAATCTCTTTCTCAAAGCAAATATGGTGAAAGCTTATCCTTAGTGAAGGTGAAGAAGAAGGCTGAAGATCCAAGAGAAGAGTGGGTAATTCCTTCAAGGACAAAGACTTGTTACAAGAGTAGATCTCCTTGGTGAAGCCTGCTAGCTCATTGCAAATATGGATAAGTCCTTGTGAAGGCTGAAGACTCTTGCTCTCGGATGGGTAAGTCCTTGTAAGGTTATTGGCTCATTTGATCCTTAAAAGGAAAGCTAGGTATACTTGACCTTGGAACATGGTGGTCATATTGTATCCCTTATAATGGAATATAAGGAGTGTGCAATGGTTACAAATCCTAGATATTGACCCCTCTAGGTAGTGGACGTACATCTCCTAGTTTGGAATTTGGAATCACTATACATAGCTTGTGTTACTTGTACTCGCTCAATCTCTCTCATCCTTGCTATGTATGCTTAGTTGCAATTTGTATAAGAACTTGTGATTTAATTCGAAGGTCTAATGAATCTGGTTTAAGTGTTTTTAGCTGTATTCATCCCCTAGAGCCCATTGATCCAACATATGATAGTTGTTATATGTGCATTTTTCTTCAACATTTTTTTTTAATTCTATTTTCTAGATACCTATTTGTACCGTTCTTCCTATTTTTGCATCATGCTACAGGTCAGAGGGTGTCACTTAGTTATAATCACACATATGTATGTGCTTCAATAATTTGACTGTGTACTCATTGGTTCATTTAGTATGTGCATTCTAATAGCTTGGATGTGTGCTAATTACTCTGAAATATATGTGTGCTTATAGGTTGGAGGGAATTAGCTCACTATTAATAAATTATTTTCTCTCTTAGTGGATTATATATAAAATATTAAGTACTATAACATTGTAGTACTAATCTTAATTTTGTAGAAAAATAGTGTTATTGGAGGTTAACTAACCATCTACCTACTTCTCCACCTACACATGTGTGTGCTATTCTATATCCAAACTCCCTATTTGGATGATTATGCTCATCTATATGTGTGTGTGGCTTTTGTCTATTCTTGATACCTATTTGTGCATTTCTTTCACTAATTTTGCAAAAAAAATAGCAGTATTTGAGTAGCTTGAGTCTGCTAATTTTTTATAATAACGGTGACATGTATTATTGGAACAGTTTGCTTATGTTGATTTTTAAAATTCCCTTTTTATATGATTAATGATAGAGGCAGGTGTTTGACAATATTTTAATAGCTTGCTTCAAGTAGTACATAACTACTTGTAGTCCCTATTTGTACAATTCTAGTCCACTATTTTCATAAAAATAGTGATGGTTGTTATTTTTATATTTTTCATCAACAAAAATTTTAATTCCATTTTCTAGTTGTCTATTTGTGTCATTCTTCCTAATTCTTTTAATTATTATCACTATTTGAGCTACTTAAATCTATGGATTTTCTTATACAAGTAGTGATAATTGTTAGTCAAGTAGTTTTCTTCAGTATTTTTTTTAAAACTTACTTTAGCTGTGTAACGTTTGTAGAGGTAATTCAAACATCTTTAGTTCACTAATTTTTTTACAAAATGGTGATAATTCTTTGACTAGTGTGGTTGCGGACTTAACTATAATTATAGAAGAATCATGTGAAAAGTCAACATGCACCGCTGTCTTTTTTAGTTTG
Source organism: Alisma plantago-aquatica (assembly GCA_963693085.1). Classification (NCBI taxonomy): domain Eukaryota; kingdom Viridiplantae; phylum Streptophyta; class Magnoliopsida; order Alismatales; family Alismataceae; genus Alisma; species Alisma plantago-aquatica. The sequence continues at coordinate 592,699,971 of OY856409.1, forward strand.
AAGAACTTCTACTAGATAATGTTACATTAGACCCCCCTCATTAGAGAAATTTAGAGATCATACATGTATGTCATATCACCATATCTCAAAGAGTTCAACTAATATCCAAGCATTTTGCTTTGAATTAAAAAAAGATTATAGTTGCTATTTGAGGCTATTTTTTATTTTTTTAAAGTAATGAAAATTTTGAGTGTTTGGAGTTATTTGAACATTTTAATTTAGATGGTGTATATTTTTTCTAATGGTGATGTACAACTTCATACCACTAGTTTTTTTTCTAAAAACATTGATAATATCATTCCATCAGTTGGCTTCCACTTGTGCGTTAGTTGAACAACTTGTTTCACCATGTACGTAGCTTTTTTTCATCGATTATTTAAACATTTTCAAGTTGGTAACTTTACATAAGTGTTGAAATTGTTATTCATGTAATTACTTTTAGAACATTTTTTATTTTTTTAATAAAAGCAATACAACTATTATTGTGGTTCTATTCAAACATTTAATTCACTTAGGTACACAACTCTCTTTATTAGAATGGTTACAAGACCTAATTATAGTACCAAAAAACATTTGAATTGTTAGCACTCGACATTATCTTTTTTTAGTTTGTAAAGAATTACCAGATTCCATCATATTAGAATCACCTTAATATAGTAATCTAACAAACAGACATCTAGTGGAAAATCACAATATGTGTATCTACAATGAAAATAATCTTGCTTTCAATTTTTTTTCTATAAATGTGATAACAACTAATATTTGAGCAGGTAAAATTGTTGAATTCTTTATTCTTATAAAAGTGACACCACATGCCGCTATAAATTTAATTCATATGACACATAATTACTTTTAATTCAAATTAAATATTGAGTATATTTTTATTTAATTTGAATGTGAAACTAAATGTGATTTGCGTGCTTAGCACATATTATCTGCTAGTGAAATCCAAATGAGGGAACAATGTATCTCCCTATCTGTTTGTCCAATAACTATTTTTGTACTTATATATTTTTATCATTTTTTGATGTCGTTCATTGCATTAAGACTTAATCACACACATAAGTTTGTCCAATAACTATTTTTGTACTTATATATTTTTATCATTTTTTGATGTCGTTCATTGCATTAAGACTTAATCACACACATAAGATTGTTCAAGGACAAAAAGAGTAGATGCATTTGGTATAAGAAATATTTGGAAATCTACCACAAGAAAAAAATAGGTGATTGATGATATTAGCCAAAACCAAAGATACTTGTATATAATATTGTCATAATCCAACTAAAGAAGGTGAGGGGATCTAAATAACACATTTGAATTAAAAAAATGAAGACAAAGCAACAATACAACAAGGTATCTTCTCCACCAATGCCTTTTGCAGTCCACATCATCCTCTCCTAAACTCAAGCCTCTTCATCAGTGGCCTCCAAGAGGGACTCAAAGGAGATGATTCCTTTAGATGCTTTGTCTTTTCCTTCGTCTTGGACTTGATGCATGTGTTTTTAGTCGTTATTTTAGGCACATTTTCCCTTGATTTCATGTGTAGATTAGTCATTTATTTGATTTATTATGCATGAAATGACATAGATGGCCTGTTTCTATTAAATGCATCAAATCATATGATTTTTACTGTCTTATGCAATATTTTATGCATCCCAAGTGTTTATGATGTTTTTGTGTGTTTTCAAATGCAAGGAAGAGCCACAGACTCGGTGCTATCGACCTGGAAACAATCGGTGGTACTGACTTGATGTCAGTGATGGACCAAGAAACTTACCCAAACTCAATGCTACCGATTCAACATCAACAAACCCCAGAATGAATTGAGAAAACTTGGTGCTACTGAGTTTCCAAGTCAGTGCTATTGAGTTGACATCAGAGAGGCAACTCAAAAACCACAAAACTCAATGCTATCAAGTCTAGTTGATAGTACCAATAGGATAGAGATCGCGTGACCAAACCTAAGTGACTCGATACTATCGACTCACTTAGTCGGTACTACCGAGTCTACCCGATCAGGCCAGCCATAGATTTCACTCTAATTCAACGGTGGACGTTAATTCGTACCTTAAGTGCCTTCTATGACTTAGGGGGACAACGACCAGAGAGAGAGGGAGGTAGCTATTTTCATTGCACGATGACCGGAGAGAGAAAAGAAGAATCAAGGAATAAAAGTTTTGATCGAGGAGATCCGGGCACCTCTAGAGGACGATTCTGCAGCCGGAAGATAGCTGAATGCTCGCATGATAGAAGGGATCTTCCAGACGGGTGGAGATTTAGGGGTTACCTTAGTTTCTTCATGTTTCTCACATTTTTCTTTTTCCCTTCCATGTATTTGTCGATGAAAACCATGCAAGGATAAAAACTTTTATTCCTTAGGATCCGGGAGTGGCCCAAATATACACTGTGATTGATTTCCATGCATCAATATCAATTTTATCTCTTTCTACTGGATATAAATCTATGAAAGTTTTGTGTTCTACTTGTACTTGATCACCATGAGCAGATTGATAGATGCTTAGTCATCTCAGGAGAGAGGTTGAGGGTCGGAGAGCATAGATTTACCCATCTACTGTGCCCTTTGGAAAATGTGGAGTGTAAATGGGAGGAGAAACCCAATGAATAATCGTAAAACATCTAACTAATCAACCAATAACTGCGGAAGTGGGATTGACATTAGATTAAGTAGTGAATTGCACTGTGGGAGCAGGTAATTCTAGCTATAGGCTCCTTATCTAGGGATTGAGGTAATAGATATTAGTGTGTGTGGAGTCAGTTATTAGTGTTGTCCTTGGTGAAACCTTCACCCCATCTCTGATTAATTCAAACTTTAATTCATTTTAATTCTGTCTTTGTTCTTTCGTTCAATCCCAATTCAACCACTTATAACTGACTTAGCTGATTTGACTGTAGTTAGTAGTAGTCTACTATAGAAATGCTTCCCCGTGTTCGACTTGGGCCTCACAAGGCCTTATTACTTTGATACGTTCGCTTGCGTACTACGTATGGTAAACTCGTGTCAAGTTTTTGGCACCGTTACCGGGGAAGCGGTAACATCCAACACTACGAGTGTTGTGGTCGGACACTCTAGGCCAATTTTTTTTAAACTTAAGCTTTGAGCTAAATCATAACATCTCTTTGATACATCATAAATTCCTTGCACTAATACCTACTTTTTACTGTTTCAGGGAAACTAGTGCATGGTGCGTACCGGATCCATAGAATACGGAGAACCGTCCTCACAAGGCTTTGGACAAGTAGAGCTCTTACAAGGAGAAAGGGAGTTTGACAGATCTGTGGACATGTTTAACCGAACCCCTCCACCTCCACCTCCACTTGAGAGACCTGTGACACCAGAAGAACCAGAGATAGTAGAAATGGAGAGAGAAGAAGAAATGAAAGTATGGGAAAGTATAAAGGCTTCGTCAGCTATGGCCCAAAAAGGGCCCATCAAAAGGCAAGCCATCAATGTGGGCAGCTACAAAATAGATCCTAGACTTGTTGCCTTAGTTAAATCTCAAGCGTTCTATGGCCATCCCTCTGAAGATCCAATGACACATATCAACAATTTCATGGAGAACTATGACATGGTCAAGATAGATAGGATTCCAAAAACTACTATATATCATAAGTTGTTCTCATCTTCACTGGAAGATAGTGCAAAATCATGGTTCAACAATCTTGATGATGAGATCATTGAGACATGGGATCAGATGATAGATGCATTCTTCGAGCACTACTTCCCTCTGTAAAAGATGAATGATCTAGTGAAGAAGATTCACAACTTCAAATATAAGCAGATGAGTCGTATTCAGAGGCATTGGAAAGGTTTCAGAATATACTGAGAAAAGTGCCTCATCATGTCATTGATCTACTGGGGAAATCCAAGATTTTCTATTATGGCCTACACAAGGGGGAGAGAACAACTCTTGATAGTGCAGGAGGAGGATTCTTCCTCAACAACAAGCCCACTTGCTGCCATGAAGTCCTGAAGAACATGTCTAAAAACCAATCATGGGGAGAAGAAAGAGAGCCACCAACAACCATCAAGAGTGTTAGGGAATCCAAGGTGATATTTGTGTTAAACGAGAAGTTAGATCTCATTGCTAAGAAGCTATGTGCTACAGACAGAGTTCCAGCTGAGGAGGAAGAAGAAGAGTGTAAGTATGTGCTTCAGGGGCAATACAAGAACAATGATTATTCTTGGAGGAAAGACCCCAAATTTTCTTGAAAGGATCCTAACAACTTCCAACAGGATCCATCACAGGAGCAGAAGCAACATTCTAAGCCACAACAGTATGGTGGCCAAGTGTAGTATCAACCAGAGCAGTAGAAAATTGACAAGATTGAAGAAATGCTGGGCAATCTATTAAGTCAGAATGAGCTACAAATTGCACAAACTCAAAGGGATCTTCAAAACCAAGGGGCACATATTTACAAAATAGAGACACAAATCTCTCAGATAGCAGCAGATGTGAGTGCATTAAAGCAACCAACCCAACAAGGATTTTTGGTGAACACCAATGTACCTTCCGGGAACCAGCATGTAAAGGCTGTTCTGCTATGCAGTGGTAAGAAACTACTTAATGATGCATCACACGGGGCAATTACTAAAGAAGATACATGTAACACCCATGCCCACTACCCATGGACACCCAGCTCCCGATCACGGAATACCAGTGCAAGGGTGGCTACATCAACCATGGACAACCCTTTCCTACATGCCTGGACCGCACGACTCAAGACTGGCATGTCACATGCCCATGTGGGCCCCACCTACTAGAGGGGAATTGGCTATGATACCATTTGTAAAGCCCAGGCCCGCTGCCCAAGGCTCTAGTAGAGTTTCAAGAATTGGCTCTGAACTAGCATGTAAAGGCTGTTCTGCTACGCAGTGGTAAGAAACTACTGAATGATGCATCACACGGGGCAATTACTAAAGAAGATACATGTAACACCCAGGCCCACTACCCATGGACACCCAGCTCCCGATCATGGAATACCAGTGTAAGGGTGGCTACGTCAACCATGGACAACCCTTTCCTACATGCCTGGACCGCACGGCTCAAGACTGGCATGTCACATGCCCATGTGGGCCCCACCTACTAGAGGGGAATTGGCAGTGATACCATTTGTAAAGCCCAGGCCCGCTGCCTAAGGCTCTAGTAGAGTTTCAGGAATGACGACTGACCCCACAAACCACCACTATCCTTAACTACACACTTTGTCCACACTAACGCGCAAGCCAGGATCAACTTCCCAACTGGTCACCCATCCTAGTACTACTCCAAGCTGAGCACGCTTAACTATAGAGTTCTTTACAGATGGGCTCCCTGAAAAGGAGGTGCACCTTGGTGAAATGGGTAGTCCAATCATTCCTTTTAAGATCATGTTATCCGAGGCCTCAAATCCTGGGATGTTACAATACAAATTGAACTATACCAATGGATGCAGAAGAACCAGACATGGCAGCTTAGGAGAAGACGACAGAGGAGCAAGTTGATGAGGTTGGGGTTAATAAACTCAGGCTTATATTCTACCTCACCCGAGGGAACCTATAGTTCCTATGCCCTTTCCAAACAGTTTGAAAGTGACCAAGATGGATCGACAGTTCAAGAAATTTCCAGATAATTTTTGGAAGTTATCTGTGAACATTTCCTTGATGGATGCTATTGAGAGATACCATCCTATGGGAAGTTTTTAAAGGATATAATTATAAAGAAGAGAAAGATATCAGAGTCTGATGTCGTGGTTCTGAAAGAGTAGGTTAGTGCCTTCAAGCCTTCATCTTGGGAACACTACCTCCTAAAAGATAGGATCCATGATGCATTAATATCACATGCTTCATAGGAAAGACAAAATTTGAAGAGGCTCTATGTAATTCTGGGGTAAGTATAAATCTGATGCCTCTATCTACCTTCAAGAAACTCAGACTTAAGGAATCCAGGAAGAGCAGCATGATAATCTAGTTGGCAGAAAATTCAGTAGTTAAGGCATATGGTATATGCGAAGATGTCCTGGTGAAAGTGGATAGGTTCATCTTTCCTATAGATTTTGTTGTAATGGAAATGCAGGATGACCATGTCAATGAGCTTCTACTCAGAAGACTATTTCAAGCTACTGTAGACATGATACTTGAGATGGGAAGAGGACGTCTAACTATGGGAATACAAGATGACAAGTTTGAGATCAAGATACCGGAGCACTCTCAAGCCACAGGAGATAAGGTGCAATGCAACATGCTTCAGCACATGGATAGCAATTTTTCTCTATTTCTAGGGAAGCTGTTCCTGGATATGGTCCATGCTATGACTAAAATATAAAGAGGAACTCTAGTAGTGGACATCCTGGGAAATACAAAGGTGATCTCACTAACTCAAGCAATGCGCTTTACGAATGATGAGGGAGATGACTACGACCCTGCTACCGTAGAAGAAGTCGTAGCTGATTCTGTGATACAGTCATCACCCAAGCTACCCTTAGAAGCATGCTTGAAGAAGAGAATAGAGGAAAACATCTTCAACAACCATCTAGAGGAGTGTGTTTTGATGCTAAAGGCAGTATCTTGCTATTATGCAAGACCCTTTGAGGACCTTGGACCACTGCCCCCACCATTGGTCCCATCTCTATGGAGCCCACCGGACTTGGAGCTAAAGCCATTACCACCACACCTAAAATATGCCTTCTTAGACGTAGAGGAAAAACTCCCAGTGATCATACCATATTCTTTGAGTGGTGAAGAGGAAGGAAAGTTACTCACCATGATGAAAAACCACCGAGCTACATTCAAGTGGTCCATAGCTGACATTAAAAGGATCTCTCCAACCTTGTGGCAACACAAGATCCAACTTGAAGAAGGAGCCAAGGCAATTGTCCAACATTAGAGGCATCTCAATCTGATTATGACTGAGGTGGTGAAGAAGGAAGTTGTTAAACTGTTGTCGATAGTTATAATCTATGTAATCTCTGATTCAATGTGGGTTAGTCCTACCCATGTAGTTCCTAAGAAAGGGGGATCACAGACACTACTAATATGTCTACTGAATTAATTTCAACTAGGCTAGTTATGGGATGGCGAGTGTGCATAGATTATCACCGTTTAAATGTAGCCACTCTTAAAGATCATTTCCCTTTACCTTTTATTGATCAGATCTTGGAATGAGTATCTGGCTATTTGCACTTTTGCTTTCTTGATGGGTATTTCGGGTATAATCAAATTTCCATTGAGCCTAAGGATCAATAGAAATCCACTTTCACCTGCCCTTATGGCACGTTCGCATACCGACAGATGCCTTTTGGTCTTTGTAATGCCCCTGCTACGTTTCAACACTATATACTTGCCATTTTTTTTTGACATGGTAGAGCAATGCTTAGAGGTTTTTATAGATGATTTTTCTGTGTATGGGGAATCTTTCAATGATTGTCTATATAACCTTGATAGGGTGCTTCAGAGATGTGAGGACACTCACCTAGTTCTAAATTGGGAGAAGTGTCACATGATGGTAAGTGAAGGGATCATCCTTGGACACAAGGTGTCCGACAAGGGTAGGGAAGTGGATCCAATAAAGATTGAAGTCATCTCCACACTACCTCCACTGACATCGGTGAAAGGAGTGAGGAGCTTTTTAGGACATGCTGGATTCTACCACCGTTTTATCAAGGATTTCTCAAAAATTGCCAAACCATTGTATGAACTTTTAGAGAAAGACGTTGAGTTTTCCTTTGATGAGCGATGTTTAAAATCTTTTGAAATCCTTAAAGAAAAATTGATTTCCGCACCTATTGTGCAGGTTCCTAACTGGAGCCTACACAATAGGTGCGGAAATCAGTTTTTCTTTAAGGATTTCAAAAGATTTTAAACTGATTGGAGCCTGTCCTTTGAGCTGATGTGTGACACATCAAATTATGCAGTAGGAGCTGTGTTGGGTCAATGCAAAGACAAGGCTCCAACTGTCATATATTATGCGTCAAAGACTTTGAATGATGCGTAGTTGAATTACACCACTACCGAAAAAGAATTTTTAGCGGTAGTCTTTGCTTTTGAAAAATTCTGCCAATAGATAGTTGGGGATAAAGTGATAGTTTGGACAAACCATGCTGCCATCAAATACTTGTTACAAAAGAAAGACACCAAACCTAGATTGATTAGGTGGATTCTTTTTCTTTGGGAATTTGACATTGATATTATAGACAAGACAGGGGTTGAGAATGTTGTAGCCAATCATTTGTCTAGGTTGGAAAGGACGGACGAAAAAGATATAGCCATCCCCATTATTGAGAAATTCCCGGATGAGAAATTGTTTGCAATTAAAACTGAAGATCCTTGGTTTCTAGATATTGTTAATTACCTAGATTGTAAGGAATTTCCTGCAGATTGGGGGTATCAAGAGAAAAAAATGATTTTTCCACTCATTGAAGTTCTATATTTGGGATGACCCGATTCTTATTAAGAAATGTATGGATGGGCTGCTAAGAAGATGTGTACCTGAATGTGAGGTAGAGAGCATCTTGTCACACTATCATTCTCTACCCACGGGTGGACACCATGATAGCTCTAGGATTGCAACTAAAGTCTTAGATAGTGGGTTTTATTGGCCTACCTTGTTTAAGGATGCTCACAACTCTGTTCGTCGTTGTGAAGCATGTCAATGTGCAAGTAATATCTCTAAGTGACATGAGATGCCGTTGAATGTGTTTCAGGAAGTTGAAGTTTTTGATCTTTGGGGTATAGATTTTATGGGCCCATTTGTGTCGTCTAATTCCAATTTTATATATTACTTGCAGTTGATTATGTGTCTAAGTGGGTGGAAGCGATTCCAACCCGCACCAATGATGCGAAGGTAGCATGCAGGTTTGTGAAGGAATACATCTTCTGCAGGTTTGGTGTCCCCCGCCTAATTATTAGTGATGGTGGTTCCCATTTCAATAATAGGCAGTTTGGGGCTTTATTGAGCAAATATGGGGTGAAGCATCGAGTGGGCACTCCTTATCACCCACAAACTCAAGGACAGGTTGAGGTGTCCAATAGAGAGGTGAAGAAAATCTTGGAAAGGACAGTCTCAACCAATAGGATGAATTGGAGCTATGTTCTAGGTGATGCTCTTTGGGCTTACAGAATAGCTTACAAAACCCCAATAGGAATGACACATTTTAGGCTGATCTATGGACGTGTATGCCATCTACCCTTAGAGCTTGAGCATAAGGCTAAATGGACTATGAAGAAGCTGAATTTCAACATAGATGAAGCTAATAGAAAGAGGCTTTTGGAGCTTAATGAATTAGATGAGCTTAGGATGGATGCTTATGAAAGCTCTAGGATATATAAGGATAGGACTAAGAAAATTCACGATAGACACATTCTAAATAGGGTGTTTCTTCTAGTTTAGAAAGTCCTCCTTTTCAATTCTAGGCTTAGGCTATACCCGGGTAAGCTAAGGTCTAAGTGGAGTGGACCGCTTGTGATTGAAAAAGTCTTTCCCCATGGTGTTGTGAACATTGTAGACGGGAACATGTCGTTCCTTGTAAACAGCCAAAGATTAAAGCACTACTTTGAAGGTGAGGTAGATCCCCGGATAGAGAAGGCACGACTTTGCACCATTCCATAGATTCTTTCTCTATAAACCATCTAGTCTAGGACATTAAACAATGACGCTTGTTGGGAGGCAACCCAATCTTTATTTTCCTTATTTTTATATTCAATTTCCATTTTTAGTTGTCACTTTAATTCAATTTCTGTAAAAATGGTACCTTGACTCATTTTTGGAGTGTACAGGGCTTTAAAGTCGGTACCACTGAGTTTCACAGTCAGTGGCACCAAAATGAGGTCAGTGTTTTGTCTGCAACAACAACACCGACTCAGTACTACCAACTCTAATGGTTAGTACCATTAAGTCTCTGAAGATCTTTTCGAGGGTTCACTGATAAGGACTTGGTACCACCAACTTTTTCAGTTGGTACTACCGACTTTAGGACACACCCATGTTTGGTATACCGAGTCCATAAATTTGAAAGCACTAACAAATTCTACAACTCAGTAGTACCGACACAAAAGTCGATACTACTGACTCACCACATCAGCAATCTGGGTGTTCACGATCCAACAACCATGACACACTTCATCAAGCGGTCGGTGGTATCGATCCGCGGCACAAGTTGGTACTACTAACACATCATTGGCACCACCGACTTAGGGTGATCCGTGACATCTACATCAGCTAATCGTAAGCCATCGATGCAACTGACCAAGGATTGCTAGCCAACTCAGTACCACCGACTCAAAAAGTCAGTAGTACCGACTCTGTCGCATTCATCTATATAAGAAGGGGTGGTGGATCCATTTTCTTTACACCCTCAACATCCACTCCTCCTACATTCTAGAGAAAGGCTACATCAGGTGCTAACAGTCTTCCTTAAGCTTTCATTCTCTTAACCTCCTTCTTGCACCAACAACATGGCTCCTAGGTGAGGAGTTATTCCCCCGTAGGGTTAGTTGGTCCCCCGGCCAACTCGCATTCAACACCCATCCTTGGAGATAAGGAAGATCTATGAGGAGTTGTAGACAAGGCATATCATCCCAATGTGATATGGTAATCGCACATTGATCGAGAGGGTGGGCTTTACTAAAAACATGCATTGGGTATGTCAGAAGCAAGAAATGGAGGGAGATAATCCTTTCTTTAGCGACTGGAAAACCTACTCGGATCTCGTCCTGGAGTTCTTAGCGTCGCTTAATGTTCTTGTCGCCCTTGAGTAGAAGATAGGAGGCGAATTGTGGGAAGGCAAGGTCAACTTCTGCCTCTTCAACAACAACTACTCTCTCACGCTGAGGGCCTTCAATCATATCTTTAATTGGGCTAATGTCCCAGAACGCTCAACTCCATCTGACCTCGACTACGACTTGGCCTGGGAGCAATTGACTGAGGTGCCTATGGGATTTTGTATAAACTGGCACATCAGTTCTGTTACTGATATTGAGCATCCTTTTGCTCATATGCTTCACTGCCTCTGTACTAATACTATTTTCGCTCGATCTGGTCAAGCTCAAGGGAAGGTCCAGAAGGCGGACCTCTACTTTCTCTACCAGCTACTGGAGGGGGAGACTGTTAATTTCGGAGCTTTCCTACTACTCCATATGATCTTTTTAAGGTGCAATGTGACAAGGAAGGTGCCAATTTTATTTGGGGGTCTCATCACCCCTATTGCTCTCCATTTGTGCCTTAATTTATCCACCCTCGAGCCATTGGAGGATACATCAAAGGTGGACCTTCTTTACTTCCATAAGGCACATCTTCTCCAATACCACCACAATGTGCTCTATGCACATTGCACCCTGATGGAGCCTCCAATCGCGTGAAGTTGCATGCACCACTAAAAATCCTAGAGATAGTAAATCTCTAAGTTTAGCCTTGCGTGTGCTATGATAAGATCTCCACCCATGTATGATAAGGTACGTGGAAGTCTTATCATAGTACAGTTGAGGGTCGAATCCACGAGACAACAGTCTTGTTAAGGATTAACACGATGGAAAACATTTTAATTCTACTTATCTACTCAAGAGTTGATATCTAGATTGAAGAGTTGATTTGATGATTAAACTAATATGCAAATGTAATTTAAATGATAGGAAAGTAAACTTAAGGTTGTAGATAATATTTGAAAACCACTACGACGTGATCAAGTTTCACCACCACTACACATGAATCATAACATACGTCATAATAACATGGATTGCAAAAAGGGTCTAATCAGTTAGTATCTTTGTAGACTTAGATTTCTTTCAAATAGCCAACTACGAGAAACATGGAAGTATTGCAATGCCAGCCATCCCCGAATGAATGGTCGATTACTTTGCATAACTCCCTTCGCAAAGTGTGTTCCTCGACCTGTGAAAGTTGTACTTTCATACGTCAACTGATTCCATTTCATAGTATGAAAGTACAACGATGGAGGTGAGTTTACTCCACTCCTTGAAAAGTGTTCCTAGATACCAAAATAGATATATGGTGACTACATACATCAAGAACCAACAAACAATTGATAATCGAATCCAAAATCACAAATGTAGATAACTTGCACTAGTAGATAATAGGTAACACATGTTGGTGATCAAGCAACTGGCATTCATTTAAATGATTGATTTTGAACTGAAAAGATATCATTTTTATTACAAACTCATGCATTACAAAGCATGGAATGAAAACATGGGTAGTGGGGCTACTCCCCACACCCTAGTGTATGGAACTACTCGCTAATGGCAAGAACAAAGAAGGAGACAGGAGAAGAGAAGGAAAACATCATCTCCACGTAGGAGGGAGGAAGGTTAACCCCTTGGAGTAGGGAACAACTATCTTCACACTACTTGATTGCTTTGGTGATGATTCCTTCACTCCCCGCCTTCTATGTTGATGAGAGAGAAAGTAGGCTTATGGATGGAGTATGAATCTTAGACCGAAAGCCTTGGGGCAAAGGATGAAGGATGAAACAACTCTGGAATAAATGAGGCAGCCTTTGGGCGTCTGAGACTTAATCCTGAATGAGGACCCCTTGAGTCCTATTTATAGGCTCCAAGGATCTTGAATGATCTTGAGAACTTTTGGGTCTTCACGGTCTTGAGACTGTTAAGCATCCTAACGGTCTTGGAGACCGGTTGAATCTTCGCGGTCTTGAGACCATTAAGCATCCTCACGGTCTTGGAGACTGGTTGGGTCTTTGCGGTCTTGGGACTGGTAGAGTCTTCGTGGTCTAGAGACCGGTATCGTCTTCTTGGTCTTGGAGACCGGTTGGGTCTTCGTGGTCTTGGGACCAGTTTGGTTGAGACTTTTGTGATTTTTTTGGGTTTATCTATAAGAAGAAAAGAGAAATATCAATTTATTGGTATATTTACAATAAAGCTAAAAAGTTAAGTATTTAATCTAACTTATCTAAGAAAGAGTATGGAAAACTAAGAAAAACTAGTAAGATAACATCACAAAATGGGAGGTTATCACTCCCCCTAAATTAGAGTCTAGCTTGTCCTCAAGATGGAAAGAGCTAAGGCACACAATGGAGAGGTGATTTTATTTAGTGAAGATGTTTATACTCTTACTTCAGTTCTATACCAAAGACCCCCTTAGGTTTTTGTCGAGTCTTCTGATTACTCTGGCTCTTTCAGGTATTGGGAGTTGCATGGTCCTCAGGTTTCTTCCGTGTCATGTAACTCTCATTGGGACCACCTTTTCCTTGACCGTATTATGTGCATGTCTTCGACTCTAAGTAGTTTTATACTTCTTTGAAATTCCTACCAGAAGCTAAAGTAGGTATGAGGGTTGGCTGAAGGCTGCTATGTAACTCCCCCTTCGAGGGGGAGGGTTTATCTAAACTTTGGGGTCTTGCTACCATGCACGACACATATGCCTTTGTGAGGGCAGCTAAATGTACCAACCGGGCAAGACCTTTGTCAACTTTCATATATTTGTAGACCTTAGGATCTTACTACCGGGCGCAACACATCTACCTTTGTGAGGGCAGCTGAATGTGCCGATCGGGCAAGACCTTTATTGGTTCTTCATATAAGTCCTTATGCATGGCACAAATCTCATGTTTTTATTCAACACTCAGGCTTTTATTCATATGCTCACCGACTTGGGAATTGGGTATTTAAGGGTTTTATTTGGGTTGCCAAGCCTATTTTTGAAAAGAAGAAAATTGTTCCCTAGAGTTTCCAGACATGCACTTGTTCCGATTTTGTACTTGGTGGTCCACTTATGAGGTTCCTTGATTTGGATTTCACCTGGTTCCCTTCCGTCCTTGAGAGTGTTGGGTTTATTTTGGCTGTGGTTTTGACATGTGGAGAGTCTGATATAGAATTGAAGCAAATGCATTGAAATTGAATGTGGAGGTGATTTATTAATTCGCCATTACGCGACTAATTGCTATTATGTAAGTGCTTTTGAGGACTACTTTGTCTCTAACTTAGCTGGGGGTGTCCCCTTACCAAAGCGAATGTTGTCTTATGTACAAAGTTATTCTGTCAAAGAAATTATCAGAAACTTCTAAACATCAAAAAGAATAATCTGTGAAATTTCAAAAAAAGAAAAATAGTGGTGAAAGAAAAAGAGAGGGTTTTAATATAGTACCTCTTCCCTTTCCCAGTGTACTTCCCCCTAACTTATCATTCACTCTGTCCCCAGAGTATTAAGGTGATAGGTTGAGAAGTACATGGGCAAGGGTGTTAAGGTTCTGTTAAACCCTTGTTGGCTCCATGAGAACAGAGCAGATTAGCGGAGAATTTCCCCCATAATGCATGATAGTCCACGTCCGTCATGTACTCAACGCATTTGTCAAGAACAGTGAGGGTATACATCCAGTAAAGGACATGGAATCCACAGTTGTTAGATTCTCTAATTTGCTGGGGACATATGTGGCAGAAGGTTGGGCACTTGAAATGTGCTCTATTGTATGCCTTTGTGTGCTTGCCTAGAAGATCGTGTAGTCGTTCGGCACAGTCCTTTGCCACTTCCTCCGTGGGCATCTTTGCTATGATGTTATACTGTCTCTGGTTTGGATTGATCTGGCTATTGGAACTATTGTAGATAGTTGTAGTTCCGTTGGGTAAGTTCATTGCCAGAAGCATCCAATGCTCAGAGTGAAGGAAGGGAAACAAGATGAACTTTGGAGTCATATGCTTAAGGTATGAAATAAGAGCTTCTATGGTTCTGAAGTTCTTTTATCCGAGCAAATAATCCTTCAGGTATGCTGACGCCATGTAAACCGTAGGTAAGTCCCGTGCTAAAATATATTGGTAGGCAACCATCACGCTCACAAACATTGTACCTTTTACTTGTATGGTCTCACAGAGTGCATCGACCATTACAAGAATATTCCCTTCAAGGAAAACAAGCTCATCATTCTCTACATATAGCTGAGACATGATGAGTCTGAGTTCATTATCAAAAAGACTCTTTCATGCAGCAAGGTCAAAATTCGGGAATGTCTGTGTTATTTCAGAAAGAGACACCATATCTTTGGGGGATATATTAATGGTAGCTCCTGTTAGTAGATCGATGTCCCCCTTATCTTCCACCATATCGAAAGTGTAGGTGTCCCATTGTTGTTTTTCTAGGACCGTGGTGATTTGTTGTTGTTTTTTCTCCAACTCCTTTAGAATTTGTCTGAATGGTTTCTTTTGAGGATGTTGGATAATAGAGAACAAATAGCGGGGTACGTCGTCATGTCCCATTGTCGGGTCCTTGAAGAACCGTCTGTCGCAAATGAGCTCCATGGTGTATCGTCCCCACAAAGCATGCATGTCCTCCTTAGCTAGCTCGGTAAAGGGGATGTGTCTGTTAAGTGCCTCAGTGAATCTAATTGTGCAAAGAGCACAATCCCCTGAACCTTCTAGCATTTGAACAATTGGGTTGATGATTGATGGAGCTTTCACTTACGTGGAATTGCGTGCACCAACTAAAAATCCTAAAGATAGTAAGTCTTTAGGTTTAGCCTTGCATATACTAGGTAAAGAACTCCACCCACATATGCTAAGATACGTGGAAGTCTTATCGTAGTATAGTTAAGGGTCGAATCCTCAAGACAACGGTCTTGTTGCAAGCAACAAGATGGAAAATGTTAGAATTTCACTTAATCACTTACTAGTAGGCACTTAAATCAAAAGTTGGGTTTTGTTGTTTTAATCTAAGAACATATAAAGTAAAGCAAACAAGAAAATATAAGGAGTTAAACTATGATAAAAGTCACTAGGATGTGATCGGTTTTTCACCGCCACTACACATGGATCAACTCATGCAAAGCAAAACATAACCTGCAAAAAGAGTTTAGTCAGTTAGTATCTTTGTAGACTTAGTTTCTTTTCGGAGAACTAACTACGAGAAGTGCGGGAATGTTGCAATGCCAGCCATTCCCGAACAAATGGTCACCTACTTTGCATCATTCTCCTCACAAATTGTGTTCCTCGACTCACCAAGGTTGCATTTTCATACGTCAACTGATTCCATTTCATAGTATGAAAGTGCAACGAATGATAGTGAGTTTACTCCACTTCTTGAGATACACTTCGAGATACCGAAATAGATGCTTGGTGGATACATGCATCAAGAACCAACATACAAATGAGTTTCGAATCTAATAGTACAAACGTAGACAATTCATACTAAAAGATAAAGGATAACACAAGTTGGAGATCAAGCAACATGCATTCATTAAACGTTTGATGTCGAACTGAAAAGATAAGAACTCTATATTACAAATTATGGATTACATTTACATGATATGAAAACATGGGTAGCGGGGCTACTCCCCGCACCCTAGTGAAAAAGACTACTCACTCATGACTAGGACAAAGAAGGAGGCAAGAAGAGAGAGAGAGTGCATCATCCCCATAAAGGAGACAGGAAAGTCAACCCCTTGGAGAGAGAGAGAAACGATCCACCAGCTTCACAGGTTGCTCGATGATGAGATCTCCCTCTTCCCACCTTCTTTGGCAGAGAGAGAGAAAGCAGCTTCGAGATGGAGTATGGGTCTCAGACCGGCATCCCCAGGGCAGAGGATGGAAGTCGTAAGTGCTCTGGAGTGATTGAGGCAGCCTTTGGACGTCTGAAACTTGATGCCCGGTTGAGGGCCCTTGGGGTCTTATTTATAGGTCTTAAGTGAAGTCCAAACGGTTTGGAGACCGTTTGGACCTCAAGACCGTTTGGATCTTAAGTCCGTTTGGACCTCAAGACCATTTGGATCTTGAGACCGTTTCGACCTCAAGACCATTTGGACCTCAAGACCGTTTGGATCTTGAGACCGTTTGGACCTCAAGACCGTTTGGATCTTAAGACTGTTTGGACCTCAAGACCGTTTGGACCTCAGGACCATTTGGACCTCAAGACCGTTTGGACCTCAAGATTGTTTGGATTCATGCGGTCTCAGGACCGTGCGACTCCATGTAGTCTTGGGACCGTTTGGCTTCATGCGGTCTCGGGACCGATTGGCTTCATGCGGTCTTGGGACCGTTTGACTCCATGCGGTCTCGGGACTGATTGGATTCATGCGATCTTGGGACCGTTTAACTCCATGCGGTCTCGGGACCGATTGGCTTCATGCGGTCTTGGGACCATTTGACTCCATGCGGTCTCGGGACCGATTGGCTTCATGCGGTCTTGGGACCGTTTGACTCCATGCGGTCTCGGGACCATTTGGCTTCATGCGGTCTGAGGCTGAGTTAGTCTTTTATGATTTTTTTGTGTGTTTTTCTGCATATATAAAAGGCAAAAGTTAGTCTGATAATATATTTATAATAAGAGGGAAAATTTAGGAATTATGTATATATTTAATTTAGAAAGAGTGTGGAAAACTAAAGAAAAAGACTAAGATAATCATTAGAGTTGGAGGTTATCACCCCCCTAACTTAGAGTCTAGCTTGTCCTCAAGTTAGATAGAGCTGAGGCATGTAATGGCGAGGCGGTTCTATTTAGAAATTCCATACTCTTGCTTCAATTCTTAACCTGGGTTCTCCTAAGGTTATATCAGGTCTTATTGCTTGCCTTGACTCTTTCAGGTTTCGAGAGTTGCTTGGGCCTCAGGTTCTTTTCGTATCTCGTAGCTCGCATCGGGGCCACCTTTATTTTGTGCATGTTGTTGACTCTAATCAGCTTTATACCTCTCTGAAAGACCTACTGGAAGCTAGAGAGGGTATGAGAGTTGGCTAAAGGCTTGAAGTGTAACTCCCCCTTCAAGTGGGGGAGGGGTTGTCTATGCTTTTAGGATCTCACTACCGGGCACGACACATCTGCCTTTGTGAGGGCAGCTGAATGTACCGGCTGAGTGAGTCCTTTATAAGCCTTTCATATATTTGGATACCTTAGGGTTTCACTACCGGGAACGTCACATCTGCCTTTGTGAGGGCAGCTGAATGTGCCGGTCGGGTGAGACCTTCATCGGTTCTTTATATAGATCCTTATTTATGGCACAACTCTCATAATTTTATTCGACTCTCTGGCTTTTATTTGAATACTCGCAGGCTTGGGTTTTGGGGTTTTGTTTGGGAATTTATTTTGGGCGGCCAAGCCTCTTTTATTTTGAAGAGAGGAAAGTTGTTCTTAGAGTTTTTCAACATGCACTTATTTGGTTTGTGGTCCACTTGCAGAGCTTCTTGATTTGGAAGATGCCTGATGCCCCTCTCACCCTGGAGAGCCTGGCTTATTTCTGCCTTGATATTGACCTGTGGAGAGTCAGATAAAGAAGTGAAGCAAAAGCATGAAAATCAATAGTGGAGGGACATTATTAAATCGCCATTAAATGTCTAAGTGCTATTTACTTTTGGGGACTAACATGAATCTAAAGTTAACTGAGAGTGACTTTATTCAAAAAGGGTTAAAAAAGAAAGTTAAAGAGGAAAAAGAAGAAAAGAAAATATGTACAAATAGAGAAAGGAGAAAATGGGGAAAGAGAGATTTAGAAATGATACCTCGCCCTTATCTAATGTACCCCCTAACTTATCACTCACTCTGTCCTCAAAGTGGCAAAGTGAGAGGCGGAGAAGTACAATGACAAGGGCTGCAGGATAAGGTAATTCTGAATTTGCCCCTGGTGATTGAAGTAGATTTGTTGCGAACTGTCTGCGTAGAGCGTGGTAATCCACGTCAGTCATATCTTCTACTTGTCTTTGAAGGACGATGATGGTGTACATCCAGTAGAGGATGTGGAAGCCGCAGTCATTTGATTGGCGGATTTGTTGGGGACATTTGTGGCTGAAGGCAGGGCGATGAAAATGCTCTTTGTCATAAGCCCTTGTGTGCTGACTTAGAAAGGCGATTAATTTGTCAGCGCATTCCTTCGCCACTATCTCTATTGGCGTCCTTGGTGTCACGACATAATTCTTCTGTCATGGATTGTACTGGCTATCGGAACTGTTGTATATTGTAGTTGTTCCATTTGGTAGGTTTGTTGCCAGGAGCATCCAATGCTCATGATAAAGGAAGGGTAACATGATGAACTTCGGCATTGTGTGCTGTAGAAAGGAGATCAGTGCTTCAGTTGTGCCGAAGTTCTTGAGCTTTAGAAGATCATCTTTCATGTATGGGGACACCATATATGTAGTGGGGTTATTTTGGCCGAGCAGAAACTGGTAAGCGGCCATAAGGCTTACGGAGAGGGATCCTTTAACCTGTAAAGTCTCTCGAAGCGTGTCTGCCATAAATAAAATGTCCCTAGACATGAATACGAGCTCATCCTTTTCGGCTGAAAGCCGCGTCATAATGAGACGTAGTTTGAGGTCATTGAGACCTTTTCAAGCACTGTGATCGAAGTCAGGAAAGGTTGGTTCTATGGCAGACAAAGGATCGATGTCTCCTTTACTTTGCTCGGTAGCTGAGGCTGGGTCCTTTGATTTCTCCAACTCTTTCAGAGTTTGGCAGAAAGGTCGCCTCTGCGGGCGTTTGACAGCTGAAAAAAGGTAACGAGGGACGTCATCTGGAGCCATTATTGGGTCCTTGAAGAACCTTCTATCACAGATGAGTTCCATGGCGTAATGCCCTCACAAAGAATGAAAATCTTCAGCGATTAGGTCCGCAAAAGGGATTTCTTGGTTCAGTGCTTGGATGTGACGTATGGTGCAGAAAGCGCAATCCCCAGATCCTTCGGCAGCTTGAACTTGAGGGTTTATTATTTGGAACCAGGGCTGGCTCCAGTCTTGGTGGAGCGATGGGCGTGCAACCCAAATTAACTTAAGCAGCCAGAAGGGTATACATCGCGCTTCACCTGCTGCTGCACCAACGAAGTTTATTGTACCGAAGGGTAGCTCAGCGCCGCAAAAATTATAGACCTTGGCATCCCAAGCTTCGGTGTCGACAATCATAAATAGACAATGATCTGAGACTTGAAAGGGCACGGTAAGATAACGTGCCCGTCGTGCTAAACCGGCGCACAACCGCTCGATTGATTTTGCTCGTATTTCTTTGTATAAAAGGCCAATAGACAGAGCAGGAGAGGCGTTGAAAACAAGCTGCTGCCTCTTAGAACTTCTATACATTTCTATGCAGTTGGCGAGAAGGACGCGGAAAATTGCCATCGGCATCGTGGACCGAGGTCGCAGGATGTGGCGGAAGTCTTCTCTTGTCATCTTGTGCCTGGTTTTGGTGTTATTGTAGATGATGTCTTCCCCTGCCTTTGCATCATCCACAATAGTGTTCAGTATAAAAATGTCCTGAGCATCTAATGTGGAGATGGCCTCCATATCAAGATCATGCATTTTGTTTGGTAGAGGTGGTGGCGGGGGAAGCTCCTGCGGAGGGGGAGAAGCGGGTTGTACCAGGGCTTATGCATGGCTTTATAGATCATCTTCCGAGTCGGAGGCAGAATCGAGGACTTCATCTGTGTCTAAGCTTACTCGTTCTGCCTCGTCCTGGTCAGGGGGGAAGGCACCGACATGTCGAGTGTGGAGAGAGGTGGGGCGGTTTTTGTGGGCGGGCTTGCGCTGGTTCCTAATATACATTATTGGAATTTAGCATAAGCTGCATCTTTGGCTGACTCCCCGATGGACCCCAGAGTGGAATAATCAAGGAATTGGTCACCATATGACATGTTAACATTATCATTGTGTGGGGACTTGGGGTGATGTTCACCGTCATTGTGGCCTTTGTCGGAACCTTTGTGAGAAGGTTCTGCTGCATTGCCTGGGTCCTCTCCGTCATCAGATTTATCACCTGAGGAGGTGGTATCATTGTTCGAGTCAACAGATGAGTCAGAGTCTTCGTCTTCTTTGTCACTATCGCCATCCTTGTCGACCTCTGCCTTGTCTGCTGGCTTTTTACTTGCAGTCTTTTTGCACCGCCGATGAGTGGCTTGTAACTCATCAAAATCCACTTGCAGATGCTTGTGTTTTTTGAGCAGTGCATCGTGGGATTATTTGAGGTCATTATATTGACCCTCGGCAGAGAGGAGACATGCTGTTAGATCTGTAACTTGAGCACACAGCTGCTGGATGTCATTATTAGTTGACTCCTCTTGGCAATTATGTAGCTGTATGAGGGTGTTGTTGATGGTGTCCAAGCGCGTGCTCATAGCTTCTTGTTGTTGCTGGAGCTCGCGGAGAGTCTCAGGCAGAGGTTGAGTCTGCGTAGAGATCTCATCGACTTGCTTTGCCGTCGCTTCTTGCTGGTGCATCGCTCCAAGGACTAGATCCGACAAGTTATTGTAGTGGCTGTTGATGTGCTCAACTTGTGTAGCCACCTCATTTTGTTGTTGCTGAAACCCTTGGAGGATGTTGGGAAAGGCTCTGTTCTTCTTGTCGATCATGGCCACCTGTTTCGATATTCCCTGCACACAAGAAAAAATAGAATGTAAAATGTTAGAAGGATCGGTGAGGAGATTTCGGACGACGTCGAATTGATGGCCGAATTCCTCACCGATATTGGCAAAAGGGACCCCAGAGGCGGAAGGGTGGGGTGGCCGGGGTCTATGTGGGAGGGTGGTAGTGCCTTGCGGAAGAGACACTGAAGATGCCCCGAACTGCGTGGTGACTATGGATGGAGTCACCAGCAATGTCGGGGTGGTGGTGGATGTGAAAGGTGGTGGTATCTCAGGTGAAAGCGGTGGGAGTGATAGAGATGAGGTAGAAACTGTGGAGGGGAATAGGAAAGTGGTAAAGTCAGGCATATGAGTGGAGAAGGGAGAGCCCGAAGGAAAAAGGGGTGAATAAGAGGATGTGAATGGTTGCGCGGATGTTGTGAAGAAGGGAGGAGTGGTAGATGTTGGAAAGGTGGAAGGTGGAGTGGTGGTGGCGGTTAGATGGTCATGTAGACTCTGAATGAAAGAGTCGATTGATGAGGTGGTTAAGACTTCTTCATGGAGGGTCTCAGCCTCTGGATTTGGCTTTGATGTTGGTGTCCCCGATAGCTGTTGTGCCTACAACTGCCTTCTGGAAGGTCGTTTGACAGGTATTTTTGATGGTCGATCTGCCGGGGCTGTGATACTGAGCTCTGTCTGTCCCGCTTTTGCTTTCTTGTCGGCTGCTTTAACTGAAGCTAATAGTTGTGTAATCTCCTCGTCAGAGAAGAGGAGCTTTTCTGTGTCATAGTTTGCAAGCTCCGGAAGTGGGATGAGCGTTCTTGATGACTTGACTGTAGGGCAGAAGACATAATGTAGTTTCACATCCTTTTCCTTGATAATGAAGGAGTTCTTCAAAGTTTGTTCATTGGTAAGGATGTCACCCTTTATTTGCGTGCAACGAGGTAGGGTTCTGTCCATATTATGGTATTTTATGATGGATGTGAATGGCCCCCCATGCATATTTCCTTCCCCAGGGCATAAGTTGATAATTTCTGGATTATTTGTCGTCTAATGTTGACTGGCCTTCCATTTAGGATGGACCAGAGAACAAAGAGATCAGAAATTATAACGTTTCCTCCTTCAGTCCTGGGGAAGAGTGCGCCAGCAAGAATTTTGTGTAGGGTGCGCACGAATCCAGAATGTATGTTCGATGCTTTGCACGTCTTAGCATCATAGGTGGGGAGCCCGATGAGAGATTTCCAAAATTTGTGTCTGTTAAACTCAGAGTGCTCGGTTCCCACAGCCTTGGCTTTATTTAGCTGCTCCTGGTTGTCAATAAAAACTTCGTTCAACATGTTTTCTGTTAAGACAACCTTGTTGCCGAAGATATGGGTGACCAGCCTTCTATTACCTCCGTCCCGTGGTCTATCCATGATGTCTACGGGTTATTTGGTAAGGAAGGTGAAGAATTCGGTAGTGGGTTCAGAATAGGAGAGCTCAAGTACTAGACATAGCCTGGCGAGATTGGCTTTGTCTAGCATTTCAAGGATGCGGTCATGGATCCCCATCTTAAGTAGTATGCTGGAGCAGACGTACTTAGTGGGTTTTAGGATTTTGTCAGTGGAGGGGGTGGTATGTATGAAAAGATTTTCTGGTGGTAGCGCTGTGGTGGTGACGGGAGGGAAAGTGGGGGTGGTAACAGGGATGGTGGTGGAAGGTTTTGCAAAGGGTTGATCCATAGCAGAGGCAGGGTGAACTTGTTTTCTTGCCCATTTCTTGGAGGGTTGTCCAGTTGCAGTTTCCTGGACCTTGCGTTTCCCCTTTTGTTTTTCGGCTGGGGATTCTTCCTCGGAATTAGGCCTGTATTCCAAGCCTTCATCGTCGTCAAAAGAAATTGCAATTTCTTCTTCAGGTGCCCCAGCTAGGCACTTTTCGATGCGATCAAGGTCACACAAGACTTGCATCATTTTGATATTAGGCGGCGTCTTTCCAGTCCTGTTGAAGTCATCTCTGATCTTCTGGATTCTAGCTTGTTCTGCTAGCAGTTGCTCTATTGTCCAGATTGGAGATTCGTCAGAACCGGTGGCTTCCTTTGCTGGTGATGCCATATCTGCAAAATGAGAGATCATGAGTTAGAATGACATGTTTAGAAACAATTCAGATTTATTTGTATTTATGTGGTTATATATATATATATTGTATTTTTAGAGATTATGGAAAGCCAAACGGTTTCAGGACCGTTTGGTCCCAAATGGTTTGAAGACCGTTTGGTCCCAAATGGTTTCAAGACCGTGTGGTCCCAAACGGTTTGAAGACCGTTTGGTCCCAAACGGTTTCAAGACCGTTTGGTCCCAAATAGTTTCAAGACCGTTTGGTCCCAAACGGTTTGAAGACCGTTTGGTTCCAAACGGTTTCAAGACCGTTTGATCCCAAATGGTTTGAAGACCATTTGGAAGGCAGAACGACAGGTTACAGCCGGCAAAGGCGGAGCGACGAAAGGAGGGCGGAGATGCCGGCGATGAAGGCGATGGCGGCGATTAAAATGGAGGTGACGGTGGCGGCAGACAGAGCTATCGACGAAGAAGATGAATGCGACAAGGTTGGCGGTAAAGACGACGATGATGGTGGCGCCGTCGTTGGAGAAGTGGAAATGTTGTAGCGGTGCCGAAGGCATTAACGGTGATACAGATGATTACAGAAGCGGAAAAGAAGAACGGACTACCTTGCAGCTGTCGGTAGCGTCGACAGCGGAGAAGCAGACGGTGGAACAGAGGTGGAACGGTGAATCGCGCGGGAGCAGGAGGGTTCAAAGGCAATGGAATAGTCTTTTGCGAAAGCTAGAGAAAACTCGAGAGTCGAAGAGAGGAGAAGGAGGGGGTAGGGTTTATATTTATAGGAAACGGGGGGTTGACCTGAAAAATACCCTAGACCAAATGGTTTTAGCGACCGTTTGCATTCCAAATGGTTTCAGGACCGTTTGGCTCCAAACGATTTGAAGACCGTTTGGAGTCCAAACGGTTTCAGGACCGTTTGGCTCCAAACGGTTTCAGGACCGTTTGGAAGGGTAAAGGTCGAAGAGATTTTTATATTTTTATGTTTGTTTTGGTTTATATATATATTTATGTTATTTGATTTTTCTTTTTTATGTTTGTTTTTATATGAATTTTTTTAATATATTTTCATAAGATAGACCTAGGGTAATTGAAACAACGGGAATTAAAGGAAAAGAACTGAAATCTTGGGTTGCCTCCCAAGTAGCGCCTGGGTTTTACGTCGCTGGCTCGACGAAGCTGTGACGTTGTTATGCTGACGGCGTGGCGTCTTTGATTTCTATGGTTTGTCTTGGCATTTTGTCTGTCGGAGAGTAGTATCTTTTCAAACGATGACTGTTGACCGTCCTTTCGCCTCCGTTGTTGTCGACAATTATCTCAGCTCCAGTTGGATAAATATACTTTATGGTGAAGGGCCCGGACCATTTTGTTCGAAGTTTTTTGGGAAACAACTTGAGCTTGGAGTTGAAAAGTACGTTGTCGCCGACGGCGATATCTTTCCTCTTGAGATGACCGTCGTGCCACATTTTTGTCTGCTCCTTATATATTCTGGCGCTCTGATAGGCAGTCATTCGGAGCACTTCTAGCTCATGCAGCTGGAGTTGTCTATTCTCTCCTGCACTTTTGAGATTGAAATTTAATTGTTTGATGGCCCACCAGGCTTTGTGCTCCAACTCTACTGGAAGATGACATGACTTCCCGTACACCAAACGGAACGGGGTTGTTCCGATTGGTGTTTTATATGCAGTTCGGTATGCCCAAAGGGCATCAGGAAGTTTGGTGGACCAATCAATGCGGTTTCTATTCACCATTTTTCAAGGATCGCCTTTAATTGTCTATTAGATACTTCAACCTGACCACTAGTCTGTGGATGGTAAGGCGTTGCGACTTTGTGATTAACTCCATACTTTTTCAGTAAGGCTTCAAAGCTTCGTTCCAAGAAATGGGTCCCGCCATCTGATATGACAGTTCTGGGAACTCCAAATCTTGGGAAAATAATATCTTTGAATAGTTTAATAACATGCTTGGAATCGCTGGACACAGTGGGTACAGCTTCGACCAACTTTGAGATGTAGTCCACCGCGACCAAGATGTAAGAGAAGCCATAGGAGGAAGGGAAAGGGCCCATATAGTCCACCCCCACACATCAAAAAGCTCAATTTCCTGCCACATTGTGAGGGGCATTTCGTTTCTTTTTGATATGTTGCCCGAGAGTTGGCATTTGTTACATGCTTTCACAAATTCGTAGGAGTCCTTTGATATGGTGGGCCAGAAGAACCCAGATTGTAAAACTTTTATAGCTGTTTTCTTAGCACTCATGTGCCCCCACGTGGGTCCTGAATGGTAGTGCTCTAGGACCGGGGTTATTTCTTCTTCTGGCAAGCAACGATGGAAAAGTCCGTCAACACAAAGGTGAAACAAGTAGGGTTCGTCCCAATAATATTGTTTTATGTCATGAAGGAACTTCCTTTTGTCATGGTGGGAAGCAGAGGGGTGGATAATCCCTGTGGCTAGATAATTAATGATATCTGCGTACCAAGGGAAACCATGAGTGGCCTTCATAAGCTGGTCGTCTGGTAGGGAATCCCAGATAGGGATTTTATCTTCTTCTTCAACCTCGATACGACTGAGGTGATCAGCTACAACATTTTCCACTCCACTTTTATCTTTAATTTCCAAGTCGAATTCCTGAAGCATCAGCACCCAGCGGATGAGCCTGGGTTTGGCATCTTGCTTTTGAATCAGGTATCTAATGGCGGAGTGGTCGGTATAAACGATGACCTTAGAACCAATCAGATATGAGTGAAATTTTTCAAACGCATAGATGACGGCCAAAAATTCTTTCTCTGTGGTAGTATAGTTTTTCTGTGCTTCATCTAGCATTTTGGATGCGTAGTAGATAACGTAAGGTTTCTTATCAAGCCGCTGTCCTAAAACAGCCCCTATAGCGTAATCACTTGCGTCGCTCATGATTTCAAAAGGCTGCGACCAATCTGGTGATCTCAGAATAGGTGCAGAGATTAAAGCATTCTTGAGGGTGGAGAAACTTTGCATACATTCTTGATCGAAGATGAATTCAGTATCCTTAGTCAGGAGTTTGGTCATGGGTTTTGCTATCTTTGAAATTTTTTTGATGAATCTTCTGTAGAATCCCGCATGACCCAAAAAAGCTCTCACTCCCTTTATATCTTTCGGTGGTGATAGTTTCGAGATAACGTCAATTTTTGCTTTATCCACCTCGATTCCCATATCACTTATCCTGTGCCCGAGGATGACACCTTCCGTTACCATGAAATGGCATTTCTCCCAATTCAGGATAAGGTTCATTTCCTCGCAGCGTTGCAGAACTTGTCTAAGATTGATTAAACAGTTGTCGAAGGAATCTCCGTAAACTGAGGAATCATCCATAAACACTTCCATGACAGATTCAGTTAGACCGGCAAAGATGGCAGACATACACCGTTGGAACGTAGCGGGTGCGTTGCACAACCCAAACGGCATTCTTCTAAAGGCATATGTCCCAAAAGGATAGGTGAAGGTAGTTTTTTCCTGGTCCTCCGGGTGTATGGGTATTTGGTAAAACCCGGAGTAACCATCGAGGTAGCAAAAATATTTTTGATGAGCTAGGCGTTCCAGGACTTCATCAAGGAAGGGTAGAGGGAAGTGGTCTTTCCTTGTAGATTTGTTCAACTTCCTATAATCAATACACATCCTCCACCCTGTTACAGTCCTGGTAGGCACTAACTCATTTTTGTCGTTGATCACTACAATAGTGCCCCCTTTTTTTGGAACAACCTGGATGGGGCTGACCCACTGGGAGTCAGAAATAGGATAGATTATGCCAGCTTTGAGTAATTTGAGGACCTCCAGACGAACTACCTCCTTGAGATTAGGATTCAGTTTTCTTTGATGTTCGCGAGAGGGCTTGAATTCTTCAACCATTGGAAGTCTGTGCATACACAAGGCTGGATTTATGCCCGTTAGGTCAGTTATCTTATATCCAATGACCTTTTTATGCTTCCTCAGCTCATCCAGAAGCCTTACTTCTTGATCTTCTGTAAGGGTAGAGCTGATGATGACTGGGCATAGCTTTTCCTCATCTAAGAAAACATGTTTAAGCCCTGTGGGTAAAGTCTTCATTTCAGGGGCTTTCGGTGGCTCAACTGCTTCTATAGTGGTAACGGCTTTAAGTTCTTCAAAAGTGGCCTTTGGCGCTTCTTCGGCCTTTTCTAGATGTTGGAGACACTGTTGAACTAGTTCATTTGCAAAGAGTTCAACATCCGGATTAATTAGAACATTCTCCAATTCGTCAGCTGGCTCGGATATTTCTAACTGTGACATTTGTTGAATTATGTCAAGAAGGAAAACCTCCTCTTGGATTCTAGGGCCTTTCATACTATTAAGAACCCGGAATTCAATTGCTTCTTTTCCGAGCCTAAGAATGATGGTGCCAGCTTCGACGTCAATAAGTGCCCTGGTAGTAGCAAGGAAAGTTCTGCCAAAAATGATCGGGTATCTCAAGTCTTCTTTAATATCCATAATAACGAAGTCGCACGGAACGTAAGCATCCTTGCCTACCCTTACTGGGATATCTTCAATGATCCCCAGAGGTGTGGTTATGGTGGAATCAGCTAATTGAATAGTCATTGCGGTAGGTAGCAATTCGGTGAAACCCAGACGCTTGCACATAGAATAAGGCATGATGGATATGCTGGCCCCAAGGTCAGCTAATCCTTTTTTAGTAGATGCGTTTCCAATGCAACATTGGATTCCGATGGAACCAGGGTCCTTCTTTTTTGGCATTTTGTTTAAGATGATGTCAGAAGTGGTATGAGCAAGCTTAACAGTTTCTTGCTCCTCAGTGATGTACTTTCTTGATAATAAGGTCTTGAGGTATTTTCCCCAGGCTGGCACCTCGAAAAGAGCATCAAGGAGCGGGATATCAATGTATAGTTTCTTCATTGCCTCCTTGAACTTTTGAAACCTGGTGTCCATCTTTGTTTCTCGCAGTCTACCTGGATACATGATTCTTGGTTTATAATGCAAAACTTCAGGTTCTGCGGACACTTGGTCTTTATCTTTGCCTTTTGTGCCCTCTGAGGGCTTCTCAATTTCCTGTTGTGGGCTCTCATTCGTCATAAAAATAGGTGTATCATCATTATCCAGAGTGATCTTGGTAGTCTCATGAAGAGTGCGTCCTGATCTTGTGGTGACAGCATTCAACTGTTCATATCTATTTTGTCCATGCTTAGGATTTGATTCGGGCTGCCCTGCAAAAGTGCCTGCCGGAGGCTTCAATTATGCAGCAATCTGGGCAAGCTGGGCTTCTACTACTTTTTGCTGTGCTTGCTGATTAGTGAGCATAGTCTGTTGAGATTGCAGCATCTGCCTTATCAAGGATATTTCATCTTCCAGTTGAGAAGGAGTGTTTTTTAGAGGACTTTGTTGTTGGGCTTGTTGAGATTGTTGTGGTGGTAGTGCCAGCTGAGGTTGCTGAGTATGCAGCTGTGGATGGAGCGGAGGCTGAGTGTACTGGTAGTAGGCCGATTGGTTCCTAGGGTAGTTAGCCCTAGGGAAGTTATTTATGGAATTCCCTTGGTTTTGGTTGAAATTGTTTGGGAACCCAGGTGGTAGCCTACTAGAGGATCCTCCCTGCGTCTGGTGCTATGGATTTGCAGTTCCCGCAGGGTTTCCATATTGAAATCCTGGATGATTCCTTGGCTGATTAGGGTTGTAGTAGACTTGTCCAGGGATAGAGTGGATGGAGTTGACTTGTTCCGGTAGTTGTTCTTCTGACTGGTCAGTAATAGGTTCATATGGTTGTGGTGGTGGATGCAGATCCATCATCACATTGTAAAGCATTCCGTAGGAGAGGGTCGGATGGTCAGAAGCATGACAGGCTTCACAGGTCCCTGTGGCGGCCTTGACTTGTTGAACCAGAGGATTTTTCTTCTTATCAAACTCTTCGAGAGACGTATCGAGAGCTTGTTGTTTATGAACTATAGTTTTTAAGGCTTCAGCTATTGCCTTCATCTCTATTGATTCTTCAGCTTTGTAGACCTTGAGGACACCTTTACCAGCTGACCGTCCCCAGTTGGACTGGTTTTCAGCTCCGAGAGTAACAATTTTCCAGGCGTCCTCATAATTCTTTCTCATGAAGTTTCCTCTAGATGAGGAATCCAAAAACTGTTTGATATCATCGCTCACTCCCCAATAGAAGGTTTCTATCAATTGGTTCTGGGAGATTCCATGATGGGGACATTTCCGCAAAAGTTCTTTAAACCTTTCCCATGCTTCAGCAAGGGATTCTCCAGGTAACTGAGAGAAGTGATTGATCTTCCCTCTGATCTCATAAGTCAGTGAGGGGGAAAGAACTTCTCTAAGAACTTTTCCTCTAGGGGAGCCCAGGTGGTTATTATGGGTTCCCTGTCGAGCGAGTTGTACCAACTCAGGGCCCTCCCAGACAGAGTGAAATGGAAAAGATGAAGCATTATTGCATCAAAAGCGACTCCGGCTTGCAGAACCAGGCGGCATAGTGCCTTAAATTTTTTCAGATGATCCATGCAATCATCTCCAAAACTTTCGGAGAAAGAGATGCCTTGCATGATCTGGATCCACTGGGTCCGAATCTCGAAGTTGGGAATATTGATAATCGGAGGTCGGACCAGGTGGTTATCCTCATAGTTTTTTGGGACAGCGTAGTCCCTCAGTTGCTTGTTCCTTAACTCCAACTGAGCATCTTGGGTTTCTGCCTCAGTTTCAGCTCTGATGCGGGCTTGCTCTTCCGCACGAATCTCCACTTGAACTTGGGCACGAGTGTCCGCGATGAGTTGTGCCCGTTGAGCGGCGATGGCGGCATTTACCCTCTCCATCACCAAAGCAGCCTGGCGTTGATCGTCGGCCATTTGCCTGGCTCGTTGGAGATTGAGACGAATGCGGTGATGGAAACTTCTCTCTACCTCGGAGTCGTATTCCGGATCAGGGGAGAATCCGAGGTTATGCGATGATCGCATACACGTTTCCTACCTGAGTAGAGAAAAGAAAACACCTTTAGATAATGGTAAGATTAATGGTTTCAAGAAGATATAGACTTATGATAAAAAAAAGTGTAAAATCCTAACCAACTGGAAAGGTACTAAATGAAATTACAACGTTCCGTTGTCCCCGGCAACGGTGCCAAATTTTGATGGAGCTTTCACTTACGTGGAATTGCATGCACCAACTAAAAATCCTAAAGATAGTAAGTCTTTAGGTTTATCCTTGCATATACTAGGTAAATAACTCCACCCACATATGCTAAGATACGTGGAAGTCTTATCGTAGTATAGTTAAGGGTCGAATCCTCAGGACAACGGTCTTGTTGCAAGCAACAAGATGGAAAACGTTAGAATTTTACTTAATCACTTACTAGTAGGCACTTAAATCAAAAGTTGGGTTTTGTTGTTTTAATCTAAGAACATGTAAAGTAAAGCAAACAATAAAATCTAAGGAGTTAAACTATGATAAAAGTCACTAGGATGTGATTGGTTTTTCACCGCCACTACACATGGATCAACTCATGCAAAGCAAAACATAACCTGCAAAAAGAGTTTAGTCAGTTAGTATCTTTGTAGACTTAGTTTCTTTTCGGAGAACTAACTACGAGAAGTGCGGGAATGTTGCAATTCCAGCCATTCCCGAACAAATGGTCACCTACTTTGCATCATTCCAATCACAAATTGTGTTCCTCGACTCACTAAGGTTGCATTTTCATACGTCAACTGATTCCATTTCATAGTATGAAAGTTCAACAAATGATAGTGAGTTTACTCCACTTCTTGAGATACACTTCTAGATACTGAAACAGATGTTTGGTGGATACATGCATCAAGAACCAACATACAAATGAGTTTCGAATCTAATAGTACAAACGTAGACAATTCATACTAAAAGATAAAGGATAACACAAGTTGGAGATCAAGCAACATGCATTCATTAAACGTTTGACGTCGAACTGAAAAGATAAGAACTCTATATTACAAATTATGGATTACATTTACATGATATGAAAACATGGGTAGCGGGGCTACTCCCCGCACCTTAGTGAAAGAGACTACTCACTCATGACTAGGACAAAGAAGGAGGCAAGAAGAGAGAGAGAGTGCATCATCCCCATAAAGGAGAGAGGAAAGTCAACCCCTTGGAGAGAGAGAAACGATCCACCAGCTTCACAGGTTTCTCGATGACGAGATCTCCCTCTTCCCACCTTCTTTGGCAGAGAGAGAGAAAGCAGCTTTGAGATGGAGTATGGGTCTCAAACCGACAGCCCCAGGGCGGAGGATGGAAGTCATAAGTGCTCTGGAGTGATTGAGGCAGCCTTTGGACGTCTGAAACTTGATGCCCGGTTGAGGACCCTTGGGGTCTTATTTATAGGCCTTAAGTGAAGTCCAAATGGGTTGGAGACCGTTTGGACCTCAAGACCGTTTGGATCTTGAGACTGTTTGGACCTCAAGACCGTTTGGATCTTGAGACCGTTTGGACCTCAAGACCGTTTGGATCTTGAGACCGTTTGGACTTCAAGACCGTTTGGACCTCAGGATCGTTTGGACCTCAAGACCGTTTGGACCTCAAGATCGTTTGGCTTCATGTGGTCTCGGGACCGTGTGACTCCATGCGGTCTTGGGACTAGGGGTGAGCAAATCTCGGTCCAGACCGCAAAACCGGACCGGACCGCTCAATTCGGTCTGGTTCGGTCCGGTCCACGGTCCAATAAATTCGATAAATTCGGTCTTCGGTCCGGTCCGGTCCGGTCTGGTCCAAAACCGGTCCGGTCCGGTCCGAACCGCAGACTAACTTTTATATAGAATCCATATATATTTGAAGGTGTATTCTATAATAACTACAAATAAAGTACATATATAAGTACTACTAGTATAAATGTTTGATACTAAAGTTATATAATTGTTAGAAGTGACTAAGATTATCAACTTTGTATAATTAAATAAGTTGTAAAACATCTAAAAAAGGCTGATTGCGGTCCAAACGGTCCGGTCCGGTCCGCGGTCAAAACGGTCCGGTCCCGGTCCGGTCCGACCACCAAACGGTCCGGTCAACGGTCCAAAAATGATTGATTTTTGGTCCTCGGTCCGGTCCGGTTTTGGACCGATGCTCACCCCTACTTGGGACCGTTTGGCTTCATGCGGTCTCGGGACCGATTGACTTCATGCGGTCTTGGGACCGTTTTACTCCATGCGGTCTCGGGACCGATTGGCTTCATGCGGTCTTGGGACCGTTTAACTCCATGCGGTCTCGGGACCGATTGGATTCATGCGGTCTTGGGACCGTTTGACTCCATGCGGTCTCGGGACCGATTGGCTTCATGCGGTCTTGGGACCGTTTGACTCCATGCAGTCTCGAGACCGTTTGGCTTCATGTGGTCTGAGGCTGAGTTAGTCTTTTATGGTATTTTTTGTGTGTTTTTCTGCATATATAAAAGGGAAAAGTTAGTCTGATAATATATTTATAATAAGAGGGAAAATTTAGGGATTATGTATATATTTAATTTAGAAAGAGTGTGGAAAACTAAAGAAAAAGACTAAGATCATCATCAGAGTTGGAGGTTATCAATGATCTTGAACCATGGTTGGCTCCAGCCGTGTGCAAGAGATGCGAAGGCAGCCCATATGACTTTGAGAATCTGGAAGGGAATGCATCATGCTTCTCCGGCTTCTGAACCAGTGAAGTTAATGGTTCCCGCCTTAAGCTCACTAGTGCAGAAATTGTACACGTTGGTGTCGTGGGCCTCGGTGTCAACAATCATAAGGAGCCAGTGGCCAGAAACTTTGAAAGGCACTGTGATGTAGCGTGCCTCTCTTACGAGACCCGTTTGCAGCCACTCGATGGATTTTGCCTATAAGTCCTTGTTCAATAAGCATAATGCTAGAGCAGGTGAAGCATTAAAAACTGGCTGCTTTTTCTTTGGGCTCCGAAATTCCTCTATTGTGTTAGCAAAGAGTACACGGAAGATAGCCATCTTCACCGCTGATTGAGGTCGTAGAAGAATGCGGAAATCTTCATGTGTCAGCTTGCGCTTTGTCTTTGTGTTATTATAGAGGATGTCCCCCCATCCTTGGCATCATCTACAATAGTGTTTAAGATGAAGATGTCCTGGACATCTAATGTAGAGATGGCTGCCATATCTAAGTCATGCATTTTGTGAGGTAGGGGTGGCGACAGGGGAAGGTCTTCTGGAAGAGGAAGTGAAGTCTGTTCATTGTCATCAAAATATTGTGGCAAATCTTCATTCTCTTCATAGTCAGAGTCGAGTTGATCGTCAATGTCGAGACTCACTCTATCAGAATCCTCCTATTCTGGGGGAAGGACTGCAACTTGCTCCGTAGTAGATGGTTCGTGAAACGTGAAATCTATTGTGAGCGGGCTAGTACTGGTTTCCAGTAGGCATTGTTGAAACTCACCAAAAGCCGAGTCTTTGGCAGTGTCCACCAGAGAGCCCATAGCAGAAAAATTGAAGAATTGGTCTGCATAGGACATTGTTACATTGTCGGTATTGTTTAGAGCATGGTGGTATTTGCTACCGCTCTTCTGGTGGTCTCCACTATCTCCCCTTTTGAGGTATCTACTCCTTGGCTGGTACCCACCCCAGCATTGCCTTGATCATCTGGTTTGTCATCTGAAGAGGAGCTATCAGTGTTGGAGTCAGCTGAGGAGTCAGAATCATCTTCTTCGTCATCATCGTCGTCTTCATCATCCGCTGCCTTATCTTTGCTCTTTTTTGTCAATGCTTTCTTACATTGCCGATGTAGAGCTTGTAGTTTTCAAGTGCCACTTGCACGTGCCTGTGGGTTTCAAGCAGTGCATCGTGGCTTTCCTTGAGATCTGTATAACGTGCTTCAACGGAGAGGAGTCGTGCTGTTAGATCAATCACTTTTGCTTGTATCTGATCTAAAGCTTTGTTTGTATGCTCCTCCTGGCGGCAGATGATTTGTGTGAGGCTACTTTCCATGTGATCCATATGCGTGCTCATTGCAGCTTGTTGCTGTTGAAGCTTGCAAAGGGTCACAGGCAAAGGTTGAGATTATTTGGCGATCCTGTCGACTTGCTAGACTAATGTATCTTGCTGGCTCTTCATGCTAAGCATCAACTCCGACAGGGTACATAAGAAGTCGTCAATTAGGTTGACTTGCTGGACTACTGATTCCTACCGTTGTTGAATGCTTGTGAGGAGGTCTGATAAGGCGTTAGTCTGCTTGTCTATGTTGGATACCTGCATGGAAAGCCCCTGCATACAAGAAAGAATAGATTGTAAGATGTTAGAAGGGTCGGAGAGGAGTGTTTGAATAGCATCAAATTGACGTCCGAATGCCTCTCCGACTTGTGAGAATGGGACCCCAGTGGAAGGTGGGTGGGATGGTTGGGGTCCGGGTGGAAGGGTGGTGGTGCTGGGCAAAGGAGACACCATTGGTGGACTCGTAAAAAGTGTAGCAACTGTAGAGGGAGTCACTAGTGGTATGGTGGTGGATGAGAGTGGTGGTGACATCCCGGTGATGGAAGGTGGAAATGGGAATACAGGAGGGAAGGTGGTGGAGGTAAACGTAAGATCAGGAGTAGAGGTAAGAATGGGCTTGCCCACTGAGAAAAGGAGTGAAGCAAAAGATGTGGTGGAAGTTGAGGTTGTGGAGAATGGAATGCTGGTGGGTATGATTGTGGAAAATGGTGGAATAATGGTGTGTTGTAGAATTGTGGAGGATAGCAGAGTGGTGGATGATGGCAGGGTGGTGGAAAATGGAGTGGTGGAGGTAGATGTAGGTGTGGTCTCATTATGGGGGTGCTCTTCCCCTGGGGTGATCTTGGAGGTGGGCGTCTCTGACTGCTATTGCTTTTATATGCGTAGTTTGGATGGCCGCACCATCAGTATTTTTGTTGCTCTAGTTGCAGGGGCAGTAACACTTTGCTCCATTTGCCCTGCTTTCGCCAGTTGTCCCTTCCCTTTTACAGAGGCTTGTAAGTTGGGAAAGTTCCTCTATAGTGAAGAGATATTTGTCTTTATCATAATCGGCGAGTTCGGGAAGTGGTAGCAGTGTCCTGGATGCTTTGACAATGGGACAGAAGACGTAGTGGAGCTTTGCATCCTTTTCTTTTATGATATATGTGTTTTTTTAGAATCTGCTTGTTGATTAGGTTATCACCTTTTAACAAAGTGCGATTCTTGAGTGGTCCGTCCATCTTGTGGTATTTCATAATTGTAGTCACGTGACCACCCATGCAGATTTCCTTCCCGGGGGCATAAGGTGTATGTTTATGTATCAAATTCCATCTGATATTAACCGACTGCCCCTTTAAGATGGACCATAGTACGAAGAGGTTCGAGATGAGCACATTCCCACTCTCTATTCTAGGGAAAAGTGCTCCTGTTCTAATTTTGTGCAGCTTTCGCACCAGACATGAGTGGATGTTGGAGGCTTTGTAGGTTTTGAAAACGTAGTTTGGGATTCTAGTCAAAGATTTCCAGAAGGTGTGCCTGTTGAAAAGTTGATGATCCAGACCCGCTTCCATAGCATTCTTTAGTTGTTCTGGGCAGTCGATGAAGATTTTGTTCAACAAATGTTCAGTTAAGGTAACCTTCTTTCCAAAAAGCGAGGTGACGAGCTTGCGTTCACCCCCGTCCCTTTGTTTGTCCTTGTCTTCCACTGGTTGTTTGGAGAGGTGAGTGAAGAATTCTAGTGTGGGCTTGAGTAAGAATTCTCGGAGAAAAAGCAGAGCTTGGAGAGGTTTGCCTTGTCAAGAAGGTCAAGAACTCTATTGTATACTCCCATCTTCTTCAGTATGTTGGAGCAGATGTACTTTGCCGGCCACATAATTTTGTCACCAACTTCTAGATGTTGAATCTGAAGATCAGTTGGTGCAACTACGATAGTGGTAGTAGGAGGAGTTGCTTGTCCTGCCAGAATTGGTTCCCTGGAGGTCATGGGATGAACTTATTTCCTTGCCCGTCTTTTTGGTGGCGAGAGAGGTGGTGGTGAGGCTTGGTTTGCACAGGAGAAAGGGAGAGAAAATAGGGTCGCACGGAAGAAACTGAGATCAGAAGGAATGGAACAGGAGGGAGGAAGGGTATATTTATAGATATGGGGGGCTGCTCGTATTCCCTTTGGGTCCAAATGATTTTGAGACCATGAGGACCAAACGGTTTCAGGACTGTTTGGATCCAAATGGTTTTGAGATCGTGAGGACCTAACCGTTTCAGGACCGTTTGGATCCAAACAGTTTTAAGACTGTGAGGACCAAACAGTTTCAGGACCGTTTAGATCCAAACAGTTTCGAGACCGTGAGGACCAAACAGTTGCAGGACCATTTGGAGCCAAACAGTTTTGAGACCGTGAGGACCAAACAGTTTCAGGACTGTTTGGATCCAAATAGTTTCGAGACCGTGAGGACCAAACGGCTTCAGGACCATTTGGAGAATATTATTTTGGTTATTGATTTTTTTATATTTTTATATTTTTATATGAATGAAGGAAAAATGACTAAGTGATGAAAATGCTATTTATGCAAGAAATTTATGAGTCTAAAGAAATTAATCAAAACTAGAAAATTATTTGAACAAGATAGAAATGTGATACTCAGTTCTTGGGTTGCCTCCCAAGTAGCGCTTTGGTTTTATGTCACTGGCTCGACGAGATTCTAGCTTAATCAGGTTGATGCAGTGGGGTCATGAATGTCAATGGTTTGTCTTGGAGTTTTATCGGCTGGAGTATAGTATCTCTTCAGTCTGTGGCCATTAACAGTCCTTTCTCCTCCATTGTCGATGATGACAACTCCAGTTGGGTAGATGTGTTTGACAGTGAAGGGCCCAAACCACTTCGTGCGAAGTTTACCGGGAAACATTTTGAGCCTGGAGTTGAAAAGGAGGACTTTGTCTCTGACTATAATATCCTTTCGTTTAAGGTGACCATAATGCCACATCTTAGTTTACTCTTTGTAAATCCTGGCACTCTGGTAAGTAGACATTCTTAGTTCCTCAAGTTCATGTAATTGAAGTTGTCTGTATTCGCCGTCACTTTTGAAATTGAAATTCAACTGTTTAATAACCCACCAAGCCTCGTGTTCTAATTCGACTGGAAGATGACACGACTTTCCATACACCAAACGGAACAAATTTGTTCCTATTGGTGTCTTGTATGTAGTGCGATATGCCCAGAGAGCATCAGGAAGCTTGGTGGACCAATCTGTGCGGTTCCTGTTGACATTCTTCTCTAAAATAGCTTTTAGTTGTCTGTTTGAGACTTCAACATGGCCACTTGTTTGTGGATGATAAGGCATGGTGACCTTGTGTTTTACTCCGTATTTTCTCAGAAGGGCTTCGAAGCTTCGTTCTAAAAAATGTGACCCTCCGTCGGATATGACGGTTCTAGGAACTCCGAATCCAGGAAAGATAACATCTTTGAACATATTAATAACCAGTTTAGAATCACAAGATACAATGGGTATAGCTTCTACCCATTTGGATACGTAATTTACATCGACTAATATATAGGAGAATCCATATGATGAGGGAAATGGACCCATATAGTCCACTCCCCATACATCGAAGAGTTCAATCTCCTACCACAGAGTTAGTGGCAATTCATTTCATTTGGATATCCCTCCAGAGAGCTGACATTTACTACATGATTGTACAAATTCATGTGCATCTTTTGCTATTGTCATCCAGAAGAAACCTGACTGTAAGACTTTAAGAGCAATCTTCTTTGAATTCATGTGCCCTCCAGTGGGGCCAGAATGACAGTGTTCTAAGACTGGGGTGATTTCTTCTTCAGGAAGGCAACAACGGAATAATCTGTCTGCGCATAAGTGGAAGGGGTATGGCTCATCCCAGAAGTACTGCTTGACGTCATGGAAAAATTTCTTCCTGTCATGATAGGAAGTAGAAGGATGGACAATTCCCGTAGCCAGATAGTTTACTATGTCGGCGTACCAGGGGAATCCAGTGGTGACCTTCATGAGTTGGTCATCAGGAAGAGAGTCATGGATAGGTATATTATCTTCATCTTGAGCCT
This sequence comes from Alisma plantago-aquatica, assembly GCA_963693085.1. Classification (NCBI taxonomy): domain Eukaryota; kingdom Viridiplantae; phylum Streptophyta; class Magnoliopsida; order Alismatales; family Alismataceae; genus Alisma; species Alisma plantago-aquatica. The sequence goes on from OY856409.1 coordinate 592,738,325, forward strand.
CAATGCGACTCAAGTGATCAGAAAAAACATTTTCCACCCCACTTTTGTCCTTTATTTCCAGGTCAAACTCTTGAAGCATCAACACCCGGTGAATAAGTCTAGGTTTGGCATCTTGTTTCTGAATCAGATATTTTATTGCTGAATGATTTGTGTAAACTGTAACCTTTGATCCGATCAGGTAAGAACAGAATTTCTCAAAAGCATAAATGACTGCCAAGAACTCCTTTTCTATAGTTGTATAGTTCTTTTGTGCCTCATCAAGCATCTTTGATGCGTAATATATCCCGTAAGGCTTCTTATCTATCCTCTACCCTAGTACTGCTCCTATAGCGTAGTCACTGGCATCACACATTATTTCAAAGGGCTGTGACCAATCAGGAGCTCTTAGTATAAGCACAGAGACTAAGGCATTCTATAGAGTCGTGAAGCTGTGAATCATTCTTGATCAAAATTGAAGTCCACATCTTTAGTTAATAGGTGATCATGGGTTTTTCTATTTTTGAAAAGTCTTTGATGAATATTTGATAAAATTCGGCATGGCCCAGAAAGGCTCTCACTCCTCTGATGTCTTTTGGTGGTAACAACTTTGAAATAACATCTATTTTTGCTTTGTCTACTTCAATCCCTCGTTCACTCACCCGATGCCTGAGGACAACACCTTCTGTCACCATAAAGTGTCATTTTTCCCAATTAAGGATCAGATTTGTTTCCTCGCATCTTTGTAGTACTTTACTAAGATTAAGCAGATAATTATCGAAGGAATCACCATAGACTGAGAAGTCATCCATGAATACTTCCATGATAGATTCGGTTAATCCTGCAAATATGGCGGACATACATCTCTGGAATGTTTCTGGTGCATTACATAGCCCAAAGGGCATCCTCCTGAAGGCGTAAGTTCTGAAAGGGCAGGTAAAAGTTGTCTTTTCTTGATCGTCAGGGTGTATTGGAATTTGATAAAATCCTGAGTAGCCATCAAGATAGCAAAAGAATGTCTGGTGAGCTAGACGTTCAAGGACTTCATCAAGAAAAGGTAAAGGAAAGTGGTCTTTCCTTGTTGCCTTGTTCAATTTTCTATAGTCGATGCACATCCTCCATCCGGTAACAGTCAGAGTGGGTACCAGTTCATTTTTATGATTCAAAATAATGGTGGTCCCCCCTTTTTAGGAAATACCTGGACTAGACTTACCCATTGGGAGTTAGAAATCAAATAGATAATACCAACTTTTAGAAGTTTTAGAACCTCGAGGCAAACTACCTCTTTAAGATTCAAGTTTAGCTTCCTATGGTGCTCCCGTGATGGTTTAAACTCTTCCATTATAGGTAATCCGTGCATGCACAAAGCTGGATTTACCCCGGTTAGATCGGTCATCTTATATCCAATGGCTTTCTTGTGCTTTCTTAATTTAACAAGGAGTCTTTCTTCCTGGTCATCTATCAAAGTGGAACTGATAATGACCAAACATAGTTTTTCTTCATCTAGAAAGACATGTTTGAGTCCAGCTGGTAGGGCTTTCATTTCAAGTGCCTTGAGCACTTCAATAGTCTCCAGAGTGGTGACATATTTCAACATCTCAAAGGTAGCTTTTGGGTCTTCTTTGGCTTGTTCTAGATATTTCAGACATTGTTGAACTAGTTCATTGATCAAAGATTTGGCGTCTGGGTTCATCAGGGTGTTCTCCAGAGCATCAGATGGTTCGAGAGTTTCTTGATTTAGTTGGGACATTTTATCAATTGCCTCATGAAGAAAGAGTTCTTTGTGAATGCTAGGACCTTTTAGGCTGTTAAAGACTCTGAATTGAATAGTTTCCTTCCCTATCCTTAAGGTAATTGTGCCTGCTTCGACATCAATTAGCGCTCTGGCTATCGCGAGGAAAGGTCTGCTGAATATTATTAGGTATCTCAAATCTTCTTTTATGTCCATGATAATAAAGTCACAAGGGACATAAGAGTCTCTTCCTACTCTCACTGGGATATCTTCAGTAATTCCCAAAGGTGCAGTAATGGTAGAATCAGCCAACTAGATTGCTATTGTTGTGGGTAGAAAATCAGTAAAGCCCAATCTTTTACACATAGAAAAGGGCATAATAGATATGCTGGCCCCCAAATCAGCTAATCCTTTCTTGCAAGAGGTGTTTCCGATAGAACATTGGATGCCGAAGGAGCGAGGGTCCTTCTATTTTTTCGACATTCTATTGAGGATGATATTAGAAGTAGTCTGGGCTAATTTTACGGTCTCGTGTTCTTCAGTTATGTATTTATTTGATAGAAAAGTCTTCAGATATTTAGACCAAGCTGGGATTTCAGAGAGTGCGTCAAGGAATAGGATATCAATTTATAGCTTCTTCATTGCTTCTTTGAACTTTAGGAATCTAGTATTCAGTTTAGTCTCTATCAATCTACCTGGATAGGGTATCCTGGGCTTGTATGGTGGGACTTCTGGTTCTTTGGAAACTAGTTCTTTGTCCTTCTCCTTCTCGGCCTCTATAGATTTTTCAGTTTCTTGATTTATGTTTATAGTTGGGATGATTTTAGTGGTATCTTCGTCTTCCTAAATGACTTTGGTAGCTTGAGTAAGAACATGACCAGATCTTGTGGTGACTGCATTCAATTGTTCTGGTCTGTGTTGATCACGTCTTAGATTTATTTTTGGCTAACCGGTGAAAGTACCCACCAGAGGTTTTAACTGAGGTGCAATTTGTGCTAATTGGGTCTCTACAACTTTCTATTGAGCCTGCTGGTTGGCAAGCATGGTTTGTTGAGATTGCAACATTTGTCTTATCAGAGACAACTCATATGTTGATGGAGGTTGAGCATTCTTTTGTTGATACAATGTAATTTGTTGCTGTCCTAAAGGTTGCTGTTGTTGAGGAGCTGTCAACTGAAGTTGTTGAATTTGCGACTGTTGTGACCGATATTGTTGCAATTGTGGGTGCAACGGAGGGTGAGTGTATAGATTGTTGTTAACCACCAATTTTGGATGATTTTCTTAGTCTTTTCTTTAGTTTTCCACACTCTTTCTAAATTAAAATTATACATAATCCCCAAATATTCCCTCTTATTGTAAATATACTATTAGTCTAACTTTTTCCTTTTCATATTTGCAGAAAAAGACACAAAAAAATCATAAAAGACTCAACCAGCCTCGAGACCGCATGGAGTCACCCGGTCCCGAGACCACATGAAGCCAACCGGTCCCGAGACCACATGGAGTCACACAGTCCCAAGACCGCATGAAGCCAACCGGTCCCAAGACCGCATGGAGTCACACGGTCCCAAGACCGCATGAAGTCACACGGTCCCAAGACCGCATGAAGCCAACCGGTCCCGAGACCGCATGAAGCCAACCAGTCCCGAGACCGCATGGAGTCACACGATCCCAAGACCACATGAAGCCAATCGGTCCCGAGACCGCATGGAGTCACACGGTCCTGAGACCGCATGGAATCACACGGTCCTAAGACTCCATGAAGCCAACCGGTCCTGAGACCGCATGGAGTCACACGGTCCCAAGACCGCATGAAGCCAACCGGTCCCGAGACCGCATGGAGTCACATGGTCCCAAGACCGCATGAAGCCAACCGGTCCCGAGACCGCATGGAGTCACACGGTCCCGAGACCGCATGAAGCCAAACGGTCTTGAGGCCCAAACGGTCTTGAAGCCCAAACGGTCTTGAGGCCCAAACGGTCTTAAGGTCCAAACGGTCTTGAGACCCAAACGGTCTTAAAGGTCCAAACGGTCTTGAGGTCCAAACAGTCTCCAAACCGTTTGGACTTCACTTAAAGCCTATAAATAAGACCCCAAGGGTCCTTCAAAAGGAGGAAGTTTCAGACGTCCAGAGGCTGCCTCAATTACTCTAGAGCAAATCCAACTTCCATCCTCCGCCCAGGGGCTACCGGTCTGAGACCCATACTCCATCTCGAAGCTGCTTTCTCTCTCTCTGCCAAAGAAGGTGGGAAAAGGGACCTTGTCATCAAGCAACCTGTGAAGCTGGTGGATCATCTCTCTCTCTCTCTCTCTCTCCAAGGGGTTGACTTTCCTCTCTCCTTTGTGGGGATGACGCTCTCTCTCTCTTCTTGCCTCCTTCTTTGTCCTAGTTATGAGCGAGTAGTCTTTCTCACTAGGGTGCGGGGAGTAGCCCCGCTACCCATGTTTTCATATCATGTAAATGTAATCCATAGTTTGTAATATAGAGTTTATATCTTTTCAGTTCAACATCAAACGTTTAATGAATGCTTGTTGCTTGATCGCCAACTTGTGTTATTTTTTATCTTTTAGTATGAATTGTCTACGATTGTACTATTAGATTTGAAACTCATTTGTATGTTGGTTCTTGGTGCATGTATCCACCATGTGCTTGGTTTGATATCTAGGAGTGCTTTTGAGAAATGGAGTAAACTCACTTCCAAATGTTATACTTTCATACTATGAAATGGAATCAGTTGACATATAAAAGTACAACCTTGGTAAGTCGAGGAACACACTTTGAGAAGGGAATGATGCAAAGTAGTTGACCATTCATTCGGGGATGGCTGGTGTTGCATCATTCCCACACTTCTTGTAGTTAGTTCTCCGAAAGAAAACTAAGTCTACAAAGATACTAACTGACTAAACTCTTGTTGCAGGTTATGTTTTATTTTGCATGTCTTGATCCATGTGTAGTGGCGGTGAAAAACCGATCACACCCTAGTGACTTTTTATCATTGTTTATCCTCTTTAAGTTTACTCGCTTGCTTTACTTTACATATTCTTAGTTTAAAACAACAAAACCAACCTTTCGATCTAAATACCAACTAATGAGTAATTAAGTGGAATCAAAACATTTTCTATCTTGTTGCTACCAACAAGACCGTTGTCCCGGGGATTCGACCCTTAACTATACTACGATAAGACTTCCACGTATCCTAGCATACGTGGGTGGAGTTCTCAATCTAGTATAAGCAAGGCTAAACCTGAAGACTTACCATCTTTAGGATTTTTAGTTGGTGAACGCAATTCCACGTAAGTGGAAGCTCCATAAAAAATTGGCGCCATTGCCAGGGACAACGGAACATTTTAATTTCATTTAGTATCTTGCTAGTCGGTTAGGGTTTTACACTTTCTTTTTAATCATTAGTCTATATCTTCTTGAAATCATTATATCTTTACCATCATCTAAAATGTGTTTTCTTTTCTCTACTCAGGTTGAAAACGTGTATGCGATCATCGCATAACCACAGATTCTCCCCTGATCCAGAGTTTGACTCTGAGATAGAGAGAAGCTTCCATCGTTGCATCGGACTCAATCGCCAAAGAGCCAGGCAAATGGCTGAAGATCAATGCCAGGCTGCATTGGTGATGGAGAGGGTCAACGCCGCCATCACCGCTCAAAGAGCACAACTCAACGCTGATACTCGTGCTCAGATTCAAGCGGAGATTCGTGCGGAAGAACATGCCCACATCAGAGATGAAAATGAGGCAACAAACCAAGATGCTCAGTTGGAACTAAGGAACAAGCAGCTGAGGGATTATGCTGTCCCAAAGAACTACGAAGACAACCATCTGGTCCGACCTCCGATCATCAACATTCCTAACTTTGAGATCCGGACCCAATGGATCCAGATCATGCATGGCATTTCATTCTCTGGGGGTTCTGGAGATGACTGCGTGGATCATCTGAAGAGGTTTAAGGCATTGTGCCGACTGGTCCCGCAAGCCGGAGTTGCCTTTGATGCAATAATGCTTCATCTGTTTCACTTCACTCTATCTGGGAGAGCTCTGAGCTGGTATAACTCACTTGACAGGGAGCCAATAATCACCACCTCGGCTCCCCTGGAAGAAAAGTTCTTGGAGAAGTTCTTTCCCCCTTCACTAACTTACGAGATCAGGGGGTAGATTAATCATTTCTCTCAACTTCTCGAAGAATCTCTTGTTGAAGCATGGGAAAGGTTCAAAGAGCTTCTGCGAAAGTGCCCTCATCACGACATCACCCAAAACCAATTGATAGAAACCTTCTATAGGGGAGTGAGTGATGACATAAAGCAATTTCTGGATTCCTCATCTGGAGGAAACTTTATGAGAAAGAATTACGAGGATGCCTGGAAAATAGTCACACTCAGAGCTGAGAATCAGTCCAACTGGGGACGATCAGCTGGCAAAGGAGTCCTCAAGGTCTATAAAGCCGAAGAATCAATAGAGATGAAGGCTATTGCTGAAGCCTTGAAAACCATAGCTCATAAGCAACAAGCTCTCGAAACCTCTCTTGGAGAATTTGACAAGAAGAAAAATCCTCAGTTTCAACAAGTTAAGGCTGCTACAGGAATCTGTGAAGCCTGTCATGCATCTGATCATCCAACCCTTTCATGCAGAATGCTTTACAATGTGATGATGGATATGCATCCACCACCACAAGAGTATGAACCAATCACTGACCAGTCTGAAGAGCAATTGCCAGAACAAGTCAACTCTATTCATACCATTCCTGGAAAAGTCTATTATAATCCTAATCAGCCAAGGAACCAACCAGGATTCCAATATGGGAACCCCACTGGGAACGCAAATCCGCAACACCAGACCCAGGGAGGATCCTCCAGTAGGTTACCACCTGGATTCCCAAGAAATTTCAATCAAAATCAAGGGAATCCTAGGAATAACTTCCCGAGAACCAACTACCCTAGGAACCCATCTGCCTACTATCAGTATACTCATCCTCCTCTACACCCACAACTACACCCTCAATTACAAAAACCTCAGTTAGAGCTGCCTCCGCAACAACCTCAACAGGGTCAACAACAACTTCCTCAGAAAAATACTCTGTCTCAAAAGGAAGATGAAATGACTTTGATAAGGCAAATGCTGCAATCCTAACAGACTATGCTCTCTAATCAACAAGCTCAGCAAAAGGCAGTAGAAGCTCAACTTGCCCAAATTGCTGCACAACTGAAGCCTCCAGCAGGCACATTTGCAGGACAGCCCGAATCGAACCCTAGACATGGACAGAATAGGCCTGAACAGTTGAATGCTGTTACCATGAGATCTGGACGCACTCTTCATGAAACTACAGGGATGACTCTTGATGATGATGATACACCTGCCTTCATGACAAATGAGAGCCCAAATCCAGGAACAGAGAAGTCCACAGAGAATGCAAAGGGAAAAGGAAAAGAACAAGTATCTATAGAGCCGGAAATCTTGTAGTATAAACCAAGGATCCCATATCCGGGAAGACTGCGAGAAACAAAAATGGATACCAGGTTCCAAAAATTCAAGGAGGCGATGAAGAAACTTTACATCGATATCCTGCTCCTTGATGCTCTCTCTGAGGTACCGGCTTGGACAAAATACCTCAAAACTCTGTTATCAAGGAAGTACATCATTGAGGACCAAGAAACTGTCAAACTTGCCCAGACCACCTCTGATATCATCCTCAATAAAATGCCAAAGAAGAAGAAGGACCCAGGTTCTTTCGGAATTCAATGCTGCATTGGAAATGCATCAAACAAAAAGGGATTAGCTGACCTAGGGGCCAGCATATCCATTATGCCCTATTCTATGTGCAAACGATTAGGTTTCACCGAATTGCTGCCTACAACAATGACTATTCAGTTAGCTGACTCCACCATCACCGCACCTCTTGGAATCATTGAAGATATTCCAGTTAGGATAGGCAAGGATGCCTATGTCCCGTGTGACTTTGTCATCATGGATATTAAGGAAGACCTGAGATACCTGATAATTTTTGGCAGACCTTTCCTCGCCACTGCCCAGGCGCTCATTGATGTTGAAGTTGGTACCATCATTCTAAGACTCGGAAAAGAAGCAATTCAATTACGAGTCCTCAACAGCATGAAGGGCCCCAACATCCAAGAGGAGGTCTTTCTTCTAGACGCAATACAACAAATGTCTCAATTAGAAATATATGATCCAGCAGACGAGTTAGAGAATGTCCTTACCAACCCAGAAGTCGAATTCTCTGCAAACGAATTGGTTCAACAGTGTCTGCAACACTTAGAGAAGGACGAAGAAGCACCGACGGACACCTTTGAGGAACTTAAAGCTGTCACCATCTTGGAAGCAACAGAGCCACCTAAGGCTCCTGAGATGAAGACTCTGCCCATAGGGCTTAAGCATGCCTTCTTGGACGAGGAAAAATTATGCCCTATTATCATCAGTTCCACCCTAACAGAAAATCAGGAAGAAAGACTTCTGGAGGAGCTGAAGAAACATAAAAAGGCCATCGGGTATAAGATAACTGACTTGACGGGTATAAACCCAGCTTTATGCATGCACATACTACCCATGGTTGAAGAATTTAAGCCATCACGCGAACATCAGAGGAAGCTGAACCCTAATCTCAAAGAGGTGGTTCGCCTGGAGGTCCTCAAATTACTTAAAGCTAGCATAATCTACCCTATCTCTGACTCCCAATGGGTCAGCCCCATCTAAGTAGTTCCTAAAAAGGGAGGCACTACTGTCGTGCTTAATGACAAAAATGAGTTAGTACCCACTAGGATGGTGATAGGGTGGAGGATGTGTATCGATTATAGGAAACTGAACAAAGCCACACGGAAAGATCACTTCCCCCTGCCCTTTCTTGATGAAGTCCTAGAGCATTTAGCTCATCAGAAATACTTCTGCAATCTCGATGGTTATTCTGGGTTCTACCAAATACCCATACACCCGGAAGACCAGGAGAAAACTACTTTCACCTACCCTTTTAGAACATATGCTTTTAGAAGAATGCCCTTTGGGTTGTGTGACACACCCACTACTTTCCAAAGGTGTATGTCCGCCATTTTCACAGGATTAACAGAATCCATAATGGAAGTTTTCATGGATGATTTCTCAGTTTACGGAGATTCTTTCAATACCTTTCTAATCAACCTTGGACAAGTTTTACAACGATGCGAGGAAATGAACCTCATTTTAAATTGGGAAAAATGCCATTTCATGGTAACAGAAGGTGTCGTCCTCAGGCACAGAGTGAGTGACAGAGGGATCGAGGTCGATAAGGCAAAAATCGATGTTATCTCGAAGCTGTCGCCACCGAAAGATATAAAAGGAGTAAGAGCTTTCTTGGGTCATGCGGGGTTCTACATAAGATTTATTAGACTTCTCAAAAATAGCAAAACCCATGACCCAACTCCTAACCAAAGATACTGAGTTCATCTTTAACCAAGAATGCATGCAAAGTTTCTCAACTCTAAAAAATGCTTTAATTTCTGCACCTATTCTGAGAGCCCCAGATTGGTCGCTACCATTTGAAATCATGTGCGACGCTAGCGATTACGCCATAGGGGCTGTGTTAGGACAGCGGATCGACAAGAAACCTTACATAATTTACTACACATCTAAAACGCTAGATGAAGCTCAGAAGAACTACACTACTACAGAGAAGGAGTTCCTGACTGTCATCTATGCATTTGAGAAATTCTGCTCCTATTTGATTGGATCCAAGGTCATCGTCTACACCCACCACTCTGCCATTCGATACCTAATTCAGAAGCAAGATGCCAAACCCAGACTTATCCGCTGGGTGTTGATGCTTCAGGAATTCGATTTGGAAATTAAAGATAAGAGCGGAGTGGAAAATGTTGTAGCCGACCACCTCAGTCGTATTGAAGTGGAAGACGAAGATAAAATCCCTATCTGAGACTCTCTTCTAGACGACCAACTAATGAAGGCCACCCATGGATTCCCTTGGTATGCAGATATTGTCAATTATCTTTCTACAGGGATCATTCACCCCTCCACTTCCTACCACGACAAAAGGAAGTTCCTCCATGATATAAAGAAATATTATTGGGATGAACCTTACCTGTTTCACCTATGTGCTGACAGACTTTTCTGTCGCTGCTTACCGGAAGAAGAGATTACCCCCGTCCTAGAGCATTGCCATTCAGGACCCAGGGGGGCACATGAGCGCAAAGAAAACCACTATAAAAGTTCTGCAGTCAGGCTTCTTCTGGCCAACCATAGAAAAGGACTCCTATGATTTTGTGAAATCTTGCAACAAATGCCAAATTTCTAGCAGCATTTCCAAAAGGAACGAAATGCCCCTCACAATGTGGCAAAAAATTGAACTTTTCGACATGTGGGGGGTAGACTATATGGGCCCCTTCCATTCTTCCTATGGTTTCTCTTACATCCTGGTTGCGGTGGACTATGTCTCAAAATGGGTCGAAGCTATACCCACTGTGTCCAGCGATTCCAAACCAGTTATTAAATTGTTCAAAGATATCATTTTCCCCAGATTTGGAGTCCCCAAAACTGTCATATCAGATGGCGGGACCCATTTCCTGGAACAAAGTTTTGAAGCTCTGTTGAAAAAGTACGGAGTCAACCACAAAGTAGCAACGCCTTACCATCCACAGACCAGTGGTCAAGTTGAGGTATCAAATAGACAACTAAAGGCGATTCTAGAAAAAATAGTCAACAGAAACCGCACTGACTGGTCCACCAAGCTTCCCGATGCCCTTTGGGCATACCGAACTGCTTATAAAACACCAATAGGGACAACCCCGTTCCGTTTGGTATATGGGAAGTCTTGTCATCTTCCAGTGGAGCTGGAACACAAAGCTTGGTGGGACATCAAACAACTAAATTTCAATCTTAAAAGTGTCGGATAAAATAGACAACTCCAGCTACAAGAGCTAGAGGAGCTCCGAATGACCGCCTATAAGAGTGCCAGGATTTATAAGGAGCAAACCAAAATGTGGCACGACGGTCATATTAAGAGGAAAGACATCGCCATCGGCGACAAAGTACTCCTTTTCAACACCAAGCTCAAGTTGTTCCCCGGAAAACTTCGAACAAAATGGTCCGGGCCCTTCACCATAAAGCATATATACCCAACTGGAGCTGTCATAATTGTCGACAACAACAGAGGCAAAAGGACGTTCAACGTTCATCGTTTAAAGAAATACTACACTCCAGTAGATAAAATGCCAAGACAGACCATTGAAATCAAAGACGCCACGCCATCAGCATAACAACATCAAAGCTTCATCGGGCCAGCAACGTAAAATCCAGGCGCTACTTGGGAGGCAACCCAAGATTTCAGCTTCTTCCTTTATTTTCTGTTCTTTTAATTACCTTAGGTTTATCTTATGAAAAAAAAATTCACATAACCAAAACAAACATAAAAATATAAAAATCCTTTCGACCTTTACCCTTCCAAATGGTCCTGAAACCGTTTGGAGCCAAACGGTCCTCAAACCGTTTGACCTAGGGTCGACCCCCGTTTCCTATAAATATAAACCCTACCCCTTCGTTCTTCTCTCTTCGACTCTCGAGCTTTCTCATACTTTTGTGCAAGTGCTGTTCCATTGCTTCTGTCTCCTGCCTCTGTCAACCTGGTTTCCATGATTGTTATAACCCCGATTTTTGGGATCAAGTGGTAAGAAATATAATTTCTCATATTAAAGATGTTTGAACAAATAATCATATATTTGATTGAGAATAATAGGATTTCGTTTAAAATAGCCTTGTTGTTTGATTTGTGGGCTTTATTGGCTATTGGGCCCAATAAAAAGGAAAATAACAAAGGAAATTCAATTAGTAAAAGGATAATTGAATTTTAAGAAAAGAAATATGTGGAAACCTCTAGAAGGCAAATCCAAAGAGGATTTCGTGCCTCTTGGATTCCTTGGGTTCCAAGGAGTCTAAAGTTGCAAAGAAAAGAAATAAGAAAAAGAAAAGATTAATCATGTATTTCTTTATTAAGAAAGAAATTGAAAACAATGAGAAAATGTGGAAATTAAGTGAAAGGATATATAATTGAGTTACCCTTTATGAAATTTCGTGTTACAAGGCTTCCTAGCGATAAAAAGAATACCAATGAGGAAAATAAAAGAGAAATAAAGGGAAATCCTCAAAAAGGAGGTATTTTAATAAGAAATAGATATAGTATGAGAAATTGGCTTTTAAAAGAAGATAAAGGCAAACCAACGTTTCCCAATGTGGAAATGTGTGCCTTGGGTTTTAGTGAGGTCCAAGGAACCCAAAATAATGAGATAATTGCAAAGTGGAAAGAGAAAATAGCAGATTTGCAAAATAAAAAGATAATGAGATAAATTATTAATGAATTTGTGATATTGATAAAAAGAAAGCATTTTCCTATTAAAGGAAAAGAGAATTCGTGGCCAATGAATTAAAGGGCAAGTAAGGGAGAGGTTTTTCGTATTTCGAATCATCTATGGAATAATGTTTATCAAAGAAGATAATTAGGAGAAAGAGAAAGAGAGAGAGAGACTTGCTTCACCTTGAAGGAAAAGAGTTTCCTGAAAGAGGGGCTAGGTAACTCGTGGATACCACCACCTAAGGCTTCTTACCCTTTCCTATAAGAGGATAAAACCCCTGGGTCGAGCCCAAGAGATCCCTGAATCCCTTTCTCTCTTCTCCCTTTTCTCCTTCTTTCAAAACCCTAACTAAGAAGGGCTGCATGATTATGAACCCACAAGGCGGTAAGAGAAAGTTTCGTTAGTAGCTTGATGATCCGTGGTATCAGGAAAAGGCTTGGCCTTTGTGACTGAGCACCAGCTTGGACATGGCAGCGGCCGCACGGCTGCCAACCCAGCCGCAGGTTGCAGATCCGTGCAGCCCAACCAAGCGGTGCTGGTCGCGAGTTAGACGGCGCCTCAAGTGCGGCCAGGGACGACGGAGACAACGCAACGAACTCCAGTAGGGTTCGAGTCTGAAACGGGAGGCAAGAGCCAACCCTAGACCTGCCTACCGCGGCTAGGGCAACGAAAGATATCCCACGCGAGGTTGAAGATGAGCTAAAGTCGAGCTGGACCATTTTGCCCTTTGCGGGCTAAAGGAATGGTCGACTTAACCAGGGGCACAGACGTCTTTTCGAAATGTTTTCCTTTGCGTGAGCTTTGCATGGAAACAAACGACGTGGCGGCTCCTCATTGGTCGGAAGTAAGTTATTTTGTTAAAATCATAACTTTTTAATGGTAACTCCGATTAGGACAAGTTATATATGTATCTTGATCAGAAAAATGCAAGGAACCCATTAAAAATAGTTTTATAGCCTGAATCTGATCATAGTTTGAAAAGTAGTGTAATTTATCAACTTTAACATAATGATGATTAAAGAAACCCTACTTTGACATGATTAAAGTGATTAATAGGGTTTAATGAATCATTAGAGTTGATATTAACCTGTTAAATGCAAAAAGGTACTTTAAGATAAAAAAATGATGATCTTTGCACGTAATTAGGTTAATTTAGAGATTATGTGCCTAAATATGCTTGCAATATGAAAAGTGCGTAAAAGATATCATCTTTAATGATTTAACTCTTAGATTTGATGATAGATGGTTTTAATGTTGATCAATGGATAATTTAAGCCTATTGTTCATAAAAGTGAAAATAAGATCTAAAAAGATAATCTTTTTATATAATTGGCTTAACTTAGGGTTTCGTGCATGAATATGCATTAATGAGTTTGAAAACCCTAATTTAGGTGAATATGAGTTTTAAATGTTTTAATTGTTCAAATCTGTAAATAAATAGGGATATGATGATCCTAAGTCAATTTTGGGTATAAGAGACTATTAAATGAATAGTTTGAGCAATTAGGGTTTACATAAATGGAAAAGAGTATTTTAGGGTTTGTTAACCTAAAAAGGATAAAGTCCGAGAAATTGATCTAAGAAACCCTAATGAGTATTAATGGAACCGTAATGCGGATTAGAAACCCTAGAAAGAGAATCCAAGTCAATAAAGTAGTTTCTTGATAAGTGTGTAATAAATAGAGTACATATTTATTTCAGGGACTATGTGATGATTGAATTACTTGCTTGGATCTGTTGATTGACTTAATTGTATACACATGAAGTATATGTTGAATAATCTGCATGACTCACCAAATCAGGTATGTGGTTACGCTTATGACTACCCGAGTTAGTTTTCCGATGGATTCCCGAATGTTTAATCGCATTGAATGCAACTAAACTGTTGGATGTTTATTTATTTCATGCAACTATAAAGTGACTATGATTATCACTATAAATGAGTATATATAACTGGCTAGATCCGGGTCCACCTCTGTTACTTTGAAAAGGCTAAAAAGGGGTAATCCTAGAGCAAGGTCTAGGTTACCGAGAGTTAGAAATTGGGCTACCTACGTGTAGTGCCATGCGACTCGTTAGCCTGCCATGAGTTAAGGAGTGGGCTACTTACGAGTAGTGCCATGTGACTCAACCCTAGAAACTGGTTCACCTATGGGTGGGACCATGAGGGGTTTAATGGGGATCTACCATAAGGAAGGTAGGATCCAGATCCACTGCAGGGATAGTACAGAGGATAGGGTACTCGTGGATCGCGGATGTTATATGAAAAATGTAATCTTGACTGATTAATGACTAATTGAATGTTTACATGGTTATCATAGTTGCAAGATTATTGTTTCCCCCACATACCAGCTACGGCTGACCGACGTTTTGTTTGTCGGCGTTTTAGGTACAATGAAAAGAACAAATAGTAAAGTGGCACATGTGATACTAAATGAGAATTAAAGTGCAAAGGAGGATTATATAGATTAGTATCGGTGTGGATACAAGAATAGAGATCTAAAATTTTAAAAAGGTATGCAAAGTTTATTTTCTTACAGCTTTTCAGTTTAGTATGTTAAAATTTGATAATTATTCTTGGTTAATTGCCGAACCTTTGATCCGGAAGTCATGGGTGCGGCTTTGACCTCTCGGTCTCCCTTAATTGGGGGTTATCGGGAGGTGGGGTCGTAACATTTGGTATCAGAGCATAGGTTCCTCATTTAACCATTAATAATTATTAAATTTTACAAACTCCATAGAACCCAAGGGAGTTATTAGAGGAGTATCCGAAAGACGGAGGTGTCTAGAAAGGGATCACGACCGGGGGCTGGCAAGATTTTTCCTCCGCACCGCTAGTCGGAATACGAGGACTCCCGGACCCGTGTGACCGCCTGGCCAAAGTCTTAGGGTATGAATCGAAATAAGATACCTTTAGGACTTCTCATCTTATTCATCCCTTCTCATCACAAAATTCTGATAAGGACATAAAGGATTAGGGTTTCCTTTCTTCTCCTCGCCCTCTTGAGGTATGGTTAAGGTTAATAAGGTTTAAGGAATCCTCCACTAAATTAATGAAAGGCATGTAAATAAGTTGTCATGGACATAAGCTTAATAGATTAAGCGCAAAATAAATAATAGATACATGCTTAGGTCGTATGACATAAGATGTCATGTTCTCAGAAGAGACCTGAGGCTAGACCTTCTTGTCAGGAGGATAAGTTAGTCTTGGAGATAGAGATCTCCATTGCAAGTAGAGACCTGGCACATCCTCTGAGGATGATGCTAACCCTAACCCTAAGTGAAGGTTAGAGAGAGATGAGTTGGACCGGGTGTTTGAAAGGACATGCCTTTGGGATGCCTTACGATCCATGGGTGACCTAGCACCTTTGGCAACCCCAACCCTGGGAAGGGTCGTACATGTTAGAGTACATGATAGCTCTTTGGATGATGATGTTAGTGAAGGACCTTAGAAACCCTATGGGCTTGTGCAAATAGGGCATAGCTGGCACCTAGGGCACATCATAATGCTGACAGAAGAATGAAACCCTGAATAAGGAATTATGATGGAGCATAAAGGGTTAGGATTGATCTTGAGCAAACATAAGTTCGAACCTAGGCTTCAACCACGTAGAGCATGCTTTTGGGGATGATCCTTCATGAAGAAAGGACCTCTAATGGTGAGGTTGGATGTAGGGTTAGCTCTAGAGAGAGCAGGAAACCCAGCAAAAAGGGTTGGAAGCCTAAAACCCTGAACGATGGATGATAATGGTTGCCTCATGATCAATCCCTGAAAGTTGATCATATCTTGGTTGCCTTTAGAGGTACCAATCCTTGAGAAAAGATGAAACTTCTGGTACCTACGTGCCTATGGTAGAAATGTTCACCTTCTGAGTTAGGAAGAAGAAAGGTTTAGTAGTAGGTTATAAGGCCCTGTATCTTGTGGGTTATCCTTAGGGAGGACCCAACCCTAAGTGTTTCTTGAGTTGAAGGATGACAAGGAGTGTGTGTCATGCCTTTTTCATGCTTGGTTTGTAGTTAAGAGACAGGGCATGCAGTGAACCTCGGGATCCTAGGCCTAAGAGGGGAAGTGGTGTACCTAAGGCTCATGATGAGAAGTTGAGCTCCTATAGAAGCGAGCATGGTAATCCTCATGAATGGAGGAAAGGAGGAGCCCCTGAAGTTAAAGGTGTTTGATTAACCCCTCACAACTAAGTTGATGATAAAGGGAAAGTTTGATCTTGATCCAACATCGAGGAAAGAAGAACAAGTATGACCTAGCATGGTACAGTAAGTGATCTGCTCGTGCCTTAATGGCTTGCTAGGGTTAAGTAGGCTCGTGTGGATGTAAACCCTAGACCTAAGAGCTTTTGCGACCTTAGAGATAGTTTCCTCCCATCCTGGGAGAGGGACCCCCTTTGGAAGGGTGTATATCAGTTTTGTTGGTTCAAAGTAACCTAAAAAGGTCTCATGGGATCTGGAGAAGCTAAGTGAAAGGTACATAGTATGAGATCGAATCTACAGACCCATAGATATCCATCTCTTTTGCATGAGAATGCGTTACCATGGCGGTAACCAGTATGGGGCTTGACCAAGGTAGGCAGGTTGCCATAATGCCTATGAACGGATGAGAATCAGCCCATGAATGTAGAAAGAGAGATGACGAAGACTTGGGTAAGATTCTAAGTGAACATGTACTATAAGGGAGAATCCTATGTCTATCCTAGGGTCAGGTAGGGATAAGACCGATGAAAGTAGGAGTTGCCTAAATCCCCAGTTGCACATGACCATAGGGTCGGGAGGTAACAGCTATCATTGTCCGAGGGCCATGGGTTAGGAGATTGACCACCTTCATGAACTCATGAGACCCAAAGGGCAGATGAGTAGGGCACTCTCTTGATGCATGAGGGAAGAGGGATGACCCCAAAAAGGTCGGTACCCTATAGACCTAGAGGAGATGACCAAGGATGTAAACCTCAGTAAGTTCAAGACTAGTTTGATATCATGATGTATGTGATGTAGAGACATATGTGGCACGTTTCAACTTAGATGTAAAAGTGTATTGGCAAGGTGGGATGTACCATCTCTACTCTTAGAACAGGAAGAACTCTGTATTTGGACTGCAGCCAAATGCTTATTTCCTCTTGTTATGGGAGTGAGAGATAGGACATTACGCATGCCATACACCAAGGATAAGGGATGATGATGTAGGTTGAAATGTTGCCACGAGATATGGGGACAGAGAAGATAACCTACCTTGGTAAAGTGAATGATAAAAGGGAATGAGGTAGTCACCTTATGAATATGTTTTTATCATGATCTATGTGGAACTTACAAGTTATACCAGGATGAGTTTGATCACCATGATGATAGAATCAGAGAGTGTTCTTATGAAGATGAACATATAGTTTAAGGTGACATGATAAGCAAAATACCTGGAAGTGCAATGTTACCTAAGGATGTGAAGTGATAATGAATGCTCTGATTAAGACTTGTTTGACTAGAAGTTAGAAGAGTTTGTTTGGCTAACCCTAAGTTTGAAAAGGAGAGGTGTTTGGATAACACTCAGATGAAACAAGATGCATTGAAAAGTTAAGGGTTGTTTGGTTAGCCAGCCTAGTTCTTGATGCAATGAAAGGATGGTGGTAGAAACTCAAGTGCGCTTCTTTGGAAAAGAAGGTGATGAAACCCTGACAAGAGTGGTTTGGGGTTTTGAAGGAATCGATCTTGAAAGAATCATGACATACAGGAAATCATGATACACCATGAAAAAAGGCAATAGCACTTTAGATGCTTAAGATGAAGTTGCATGTGGGTTATGACCATGCAAGCCATGAGGTAAAGGACGAACCCCAGTGTATCGATATAGAGGATAAAAGAATCCTTGAGAGGGAATGAGAGCTCAACACTATGGATGTTGTGATAGGTCTTCCCTGGATCGAGGAAGGTCGAGATACAATGTGGGTTATGGTAGGTCGCCTTACCTAGATAAGGAAGAGTTTCTGTTAAGGGACAGATGCAGTTGAACTACCCATGTGAGAGACGGTTCAACTACACCATGAAGCAAGTTCAAAGGTTCTTGAGTTTGACCTACAAGTTCACTTCCATAAAGTGGAAGTAGGTACATGAAGAACTCAATGTTCGTATAGTTTATCACCCCTAACTATGGTTAGAATGATCCAGACTAAAGGGTCTGATGAGGGCATGTGTGCTCGTTCAGGGTGATATCGAGAGACAGTTTTGTCCTATGAAAGATGTGAAGATAACCACCATAGCCAATATCGGGTTTTATAAGGAGATCTGCAAGGGAGGTTGTGTCGGTTACCACTTCAGTAAGGTGATGTTGGTGAAAAGGACCTCATGATGGTTAGAAAAGGGCCACATGATGGTTAGAAAAAAAAAGGGGTCCCCAGTGCGTGTAGATGAAGTCACTTTGATTGTGCAAGGGCTGAAAGGAGCCTAGAGACGATGAGAGTTGTGAGCAGATGCAAAGTAGACTGACATGCAGTTCACTGTGGGAGATTGTATGATATGAAAATCCGACCCCTCTAAGTTATAACTAAGAGAGCTGAGTCCCCGATACATGGATCCATTAGAGATGGATGACCCCACCCCTCAGGATAGAGTAATGGGAGATGTTTTCCATGTGTCCAATTTAGAGCGCTATGTGAGGTACCCCGACCATGTGCTAAGCAATGAACCTAGTGAGCCCCAAGGGAGGCTGAAATGGCCTGAGTCACCTGTGTAGTTTATAGACGCCAGGATGAAAGAACTCAGAGAAAAGAATATGTGATGATAAAGGTTCTTTGAAAATGCCATGGGTACGGCAAAGCCACATAGGGGCCAATGATAGACATGGAAGAGTCTTATTCTGAATTGTTTGTTTGCTTGCCTAAATTTTGAGGACAAAATTCCTATAAGAGGGGAAGGATGTTATAACCCCGATTTTTGGGATCAAGTGGTAAGAAATATAATTTCTCATATTAAAGATGTTTGAACAAATAATCATATATTTGATTGAGAATAATAGGATTTCGTTTAAAATAGCCTTGTTGTTTGATTTGTGGGCTTTATTGGCTATTGGGCCCAATAAAAAGGAAAATAACAAAGGAAATTCAATTAGTAAAAGGATAATTGAATTTTAAGAAAAGAAATATGTGGAAACCTCTAGAAGGCAAATCCAAAGAGGATTTTGTGCCTCTTGGATTCCTTGGGTTCCAAGGAGTCTAAAGTTGCAAAGAAAAGAAATAAGAAAAAGAAAAGATTAATCATGTATTTCTTTATTAAGAAAGAAATTGAAAACAATGAGAAAATGTGGAAATTAAGTGAAAGGATATATAATTGAGTTACCCTTTATGAAATTTCGTGTTACAAGGCTTCCTAGCGATAAAAAGAATACCAATGAGGAAAATAAAAGAGAAATAAAGGGAAATCCTCAAAAAGGAGGTATTTTAATAAGAAATAGATATAGTATGAGAAATTGGCTTTTAAAAGAAGATAAAGGCAAACCAACGTTTCCCAATGTGGAAATGTGTGCCTTGGGTTTTAGTGAGGTCCAAGGAACCCAAAATAATGAGATAATTGCAAAGTGGAAAGAGAAAATAGCAGATTTGCAAAATAAAAAGATAATGAGATAAATTATTAATGAATTTGTGATATTGATAAAAAGAAAGCATTTTCCTATTAAAGGAAAAGAGAATTCGTGGCCAATGAATTAAAGGGCAAGTAAGGGAGAGGTTTTTCGTATTTCGAATCATCTATGGAATAATGTTTATCAAAGAAGATAATTAGGAGAAAGAGAAAGAGAGAGAGAGACTTGCTTCACCTTGAAGGAAAAGAGTTTCCTGAAAGAGGGGCTAGGTAACTCGTGGATACCACCACCTAAGGCTTCTTACCCTTTCCTATAAGAGGATAAAACCCCTGGGTCGAGCCCAAGAGATCCCTGAATCCCTTTCTCTCTTCTCCCTTTTCTCCTTCTTTCAAAACCCTAACTAAGAAGGGCTGCGTGATTATGAACCCACAAGGCGGTAAGAGAAAGTTTCGTCAGTAGCTTGATGATCCGTGGTATCAGGAAAAGGCTTGGCCTTTGTGACTGAGCACCAACTTGGACATGGCAGCGGCCGCACGGCTGCCAACCCAGCCGCAGGTTGCAGATCCGTGCAGCCCAACCAAGCGGTGCTGGTCGCGAGTTAGACGGCGCCTCAAGTGCGGCCAGGGACGACGGAGACAACGCAACGAACTCCAGTAGGGTTCGAGTCTGAAACGGGAGGCAAGAGCCAACCCTAGACCTGCCTACCGCGGCTAGGGCAGCGGCAGATATCCCACGCGAGGTTGAAGATGAGCTAAAGTCGAGTTGGACCATTTTGCCCTTTGCGGGCTAAAGGAATGGTCGACTTAACCAGGGGCACAGACGTCTTTTCGAAATGTTTTCCTTTGCGTGAGCTTTGCATGGAAACAAACGACGTGGCGGCTCCTCATTGGTCGGAAGTAAGTTATTTTGTTAAAATCATAACTTTTTAATGGTAACTCCGATTAGGACAAGTTATATATGTATCTTGATCAGAAAAATGCAAGGAACCCATTAAAAATAGTTTTATAGCCTGAATCTGATCATAGTTTGAAAAGTAGTGTAATTTATCAACTTTAACATAATGATGATTAAAGAAACCCTACTTTGACATGATTAAAGTGATTAATAGGGTTTAATGAATCATTAGAGTTGATATTAACCTGTTAAATGCAAAAAGGTACTTTAAGATAAAAAAATGATGATCTTTGCACGTAATTAGGTTAATTTAGAGATTATGTGCCTAAATATGCTTGCAATATGAAAAGTGCGTAAAAGATATCATCTTTAATGATTTAACTCTTAGATTTGATGATAGATGGTTTTAATGTTGATCAATGGATAATTTAAGCCTATTGTTCATAAAAGTGAAAATAAGATCTAAAAAGATAATCTTTTTATATAATTGGCTTAACTTAGGGTTTCGTGCATGAATATGCATTAATGAGTTTGAAAACCCTAATTTAGGTGAATATGAGTTTTAAATGTTTTAATTGTTCAAATCTGTAAATAAATAGGGATATGATGATCCTAAGTCAATTTTGGGTATAAGAGACTATTAAATGAATAGTTTGAGCAATTAGGGTTTACATAAATGGAAAAGAGTATTTTAGGGTTTGTTAACCTAAAAAGGATAAAGTCCGAGAAATTGATCTAAGAAACCCTAATGAGTATTAATGGAACCGTAATGCGGATTAGAAACCCTAGAAAGAGAATCCAAGTCAATAAAGTAGTTTCTTGATAAGTGTGTAATAAATAGAGTACATATTTATTTCAGGGACTATGTGATGATTGAATTACTTGCTTGGATCTGTTGATTGACTTAATTGTATACACATGAAGTATATGTTGAATAATCTGCATGACTCACCAAATCAGGTATGTGGTTACGCTTATGACTACCTGAGTTAGTTTTCCGATGGATTCCCGAATGTTTAATCGCATTGAATGCAACTAAACTGTTGGATGTTTATTTATTTCATGCAACTATAAAGTGACTATGATTATCACTATAAATGAGTATATATAACTGGCTAGATCCGGGTCCACCTCTGTTACTTTGAAAAGGCTAAAAAGGGGTAATCCTAGAGCAAGGTCTAGGTTACCGAGAGTTAGAAATTGGGCTACCTACGTGTAGTGCCATGCGACTCGTTAGCCTGCCATGAGTTAAGGAGTGGGCTACTTACGAGTAGTGCCATGTGACTCAACCCTAGAAACTGGTTCACCTATGGGTGGGACCATGAGGGGTTTAATGGGGATCTACCATAAGGAAGGTAGGATCCAGATCCACTGCAGGGATAGTACAGAGGATAGGGTACTCGTGGATCGCGGATGTTATATGAAAAATGTAATCTTGACTGATTAATGACTAATTGAATGTTTACATGGTTATCATAGTTGCAAGATTATTGTTTCCCCCACATACCAGCTACGGCTGACCGACGTTTTGTTTGTCGGCGTTTTAGGTACAATGAAAAGAACAAATAGTAAAGTGGCACATGTGATACTAAATGAGAATTAAAGTGCAAAGGAGGATTATATAGATTAGTATCGGTGTGGATACAAGAATAGAGATCCAAAATTTTAAAAAGGTATGCAAAGTTTATTTTCTTACAGCTTTTCAGTTTAGTATGTTAAAATTTGATAATTATTCTTGGTTAATTGCCGAACCTTTGATCCGGAAGTCATGGGTGCGGCTTCGACCTCTCGGTCTCCCTTAATTGGGGGTTATCGGGAGGTGGGGTCGTAACATTTGGTATCAGAGCATAGGTTCCTCATTTAACCATTAATAATTATTAAATTTTACAAACTCCATAGAACCCGAGGGAGTTATTAGAGGAGTATCCGAAAGACGGAGGTGTCTAGAAAGGGATCACGACTGGGGGCTGGAAAGATTTTTCCTCCGCACCGCTAGTCGGAATACGAGGACTCCCGGACCCGTGTGACCGCCTGGCCAAAGTCTTAGGGTATGAATCGAAATAAGATACCTTTAGGACTTCTCATCTTATTCATCCCTTCTCATCACAAAATTCTGATAAGGACATAAAGGATTAGGGTTTCCTTTCTTCTCCTCGCCCTCTTGAGGTATGGGTAAGGTTAATAAGGTTTAAGGAATCCTCCACTAAATTAATGAAAGGCATGTAAATAAGTTGTCATGGACATAAGCTTAATAGATTAAGCGCAAAATAAATAATAGATACATGCTTAGGTCGTATGACATAAGATGTCATGTTCTCAGAAGAGACCTGAGGCTAGACCTTCTTGTCAGGAGGATAAGTTAGTCTTGGAGATAGAGATCTCCATTGCAAGTAGAGACCTGGCACATCCTCTGAGGATGATGCTAACCCTAACCCTAAGTGAAGGTTAGAGAGAGATGAGTTGGACCGGGTGTTTGAAAGGACATGCCTTTGGGATGCCTTACGATCCATGGGTGACCTAGCACCTTTGGCAACCCCAACCCTGGGAAGGGTCGTACATGTTAGAGTACATGATAGCTCTTTGGATGATGATGTTAGTGAAGGACCTTAGAAACCCTATGGGCTTGTGCAAATAGGGCATAGCTGGCACCTAGGGCACATCATAATGCTGACAGAAGAATGAAACCCTGAATAAGGAATTATGATGGAGCATAAAGGGTTAGGATTGATCTTGAGCAAACATAAGTTCGAACCTAGGCTTCAACCACGTAGAGCATGCTTTTGGGGATGATCCTTCATGAAGAAAGGACCTCTAATGGTGAGGTTGGATGTAGGGTTAGCTCTAGAGAGAGCAGGAAACCCAGCAAAAAGGGTTGGAAGCCTAAAACCCTGAACGATGGATGATAATGGTTGCCTCATGATCAATCCCTGAAAGTTGATGATATCTTGGTTGCCTTTAGAGGTACCAATCCTTGAGAAAAGATGAAACTTCTGGTACCTACGTGCCTATGGTAGAAATGTTCACCTTCTGAGTTAGGAAGAAGAAAGGTTTAGTAGCAGGTTATAAGGCCCTGTACCTTGTGGGTTATCCTTAGGGAGGACCCAACCCTAAGTGTTTCTTGAGTTGAAGGATGACAAGGAGTGTGTGTCATGCCTTTTTCATGCTTGGTTTGTAGTTAAGAGACAGGGCATGCAGTGAACCTCGGGATCCTAGGCCTAAGAGGGGAAGTGGTGTACCTAAGGCTCATGATGAGAAGTTGAGCTCCTATAGAAGCGAGCATGGTAATCCTCATGAATGGAGGAAAGGAGGAGCCCCTGAAGTTAAAGGTGTTTGATTAACCCCTCACAACTAAGTTGATGATAAAGGGAAAGTTTGATCTTGATCCAACATCGAGGAAAGAAGAACAAGTATGACCTAGCATGGTACAGTAAGTGATCTGCTCGTGCCTTAATGGCTTGCTAGGGTTAAGTAGGCTCGTATGGATGTAAACCCTAGACCTAAGAGCTTTTGCAACCTTAGAGATAGTTTCCTCCCATCCTAGGAGTGGGACCCCCTTTGGAAGGGTGTATATCAGTTTTGTTGGTTCAAAGTAACCTAAAAAGGTCTCATGGGATCTAGAGAAGCTAAGTGAAAGGTACATAGTATGAGATCGAATCTACAGACCCATAGATATCCATCTCTTTTGCATGAGAATGCGTTACCATGGCGGTAACTAGTATGGGGCTTGACCAAGGTAGGCAGGTTGCCATAATGCCTATGAACGGATGAGAATCAGCCCATGAATGTAGAAAGAGAGATGATGAAGACTTGGGTAAGATTCTAAGTGAACATGTACTATAAGGGAGAATCCTATGTCTATCCTAGGGTCAGGTAGGGATAAGACCGATGAAAGTAGGAGTTGCCTAATTCCCCAGTTGCACATGACCATAGGGTCGGGAGGTAACAGCTATCATTGTCCGAGGGCCATGGGTTAGGAGATTGATCACCTTCATGAACTCATGAGACCCAAAGGGCAGATGAGTAGGGCACTCTCTTGATGCATGAGGGAAGAGGGATGACCCCAAAAAGGTCGGTACCCTATAGACCTAGAGGAGATGACCAAGGATGTAAACCTCAGTAAGTTCAAGACTAGTTTGATATCATGATGTATGTGATGTAGAGACATATGTGGCACGTTTCAACTTAGATGTAAAAGTGTATTGGCAAGGTGGGATGTACCATCTCTACTCTTAGAACAGGAAGAACTCTGTATTTGGACTACAGCCAAATGCTTATTTCCTCTTGTTATGGGAGTGAGAGATAGGACATTACACATGCCATACACCAAGGATAAGGGATGATGATGTAGGTTGAAATGTTGCCACGAGATATGGGGACAGAGAAGATAACCTACCTTGGTAAAGTGAATGATAAAAGGGAATGAGGTAGTCACCTTATGAATATGTTTTTATCATGATCTATGTGGAACTTACAAGTTATACCAGGATGAGTTTGATCACCATGATGATAGAATCAGAGAGTGTTCTTATGAAGATGAACATATAGTTTAAGGTGACATGATAAGCAAAATACCTGGAAGTGCCATGTTACCTAAGGATGTGAAGTGATAATGAATGCTCTGATTAAGACTTGTTTGACTAGAAGTTAGAAGAGTTTGTTTGGCTAACCCTAAGTTTAAAAAGGAGAGGTGTTTGGATAACACTCAGATGAAACAAGATGCATTGAAAAGTTAAGGGTTGTTTGGTTAGCCAGCCTAGTTCTTGATGCAATGAAAGGATGGTGGTAGAAACTCAAGTGCGCTTCTTTGTAAAAGAAGGTGATGAAACCCTGACAAGAGTGGTTTGGGGTTTTGAAGGAATCGATCTTGAAAGAATCATGACATACAAGAAATCATGATACACCATGAAAAAAGGCAATAGCACTTTAGATGCTTAAGATGAAGTTGCATGTGGGTTATGACCATGCAAGCCATGAGGTAAAGGATGAACCCCAGTGTATCGATATAGAGGATAAAAGAATCCTTGAGAGGGAATGAGAGCTCAACACTATGGATGTTGTGATAGGTCTTCCCTAGATCGAGGAAGGTCGAGATACAATGTGGGTTATGGTAGGTCGCCTTACCTAGATAAGGAAGAGTTTCTGTTAAGGGACAGATGCAGTTGAACTACCCATGTGAGAGACGGTTCAACTACACCATGAAGCAAGTTCAAAGGTTCTTGAGTTTGACCTACAAGTTCACTTCCATAAAGTGGAAGTAGGTACATGAAGAACTCAATGTTCGTATAGTTTATCACCCCTAACTATGGTTAGAATGATCCAGACTAAAGGGTCTGATGAGGGCATGTGTGCTCGTTCAGGGTGATATCGAGAGACAGTTTTGTCCTATGAAAGATGTGAAGATAACCACCATAGACAATATCGGGTTTCATAAGGAGCTCTGCAAGGGAGGTTGTGTCGGTCACCACTTCAGTAAGGTGATGTTGGTGAAAAGGACCTCATGATGGTTAGAAAAGGGCCACATGATGGTTAGAAAAAAAAAGGGGTCCCCAGTGCGTGTAGATGAAGTCACTTTGATTGTGCAAGGGCTGAAAGGAGCCTAGAGACGATGAGAGTCGTGAGCAGATGCAAAGTAGACTGACATGCAGTTCACTGTGGGAGATTGTATGATATGAAAATCCGACCCCTCTAAGTTATAACTAAGAGAGCTGAGTCCCCGATACATGGATCCATTAGAGATGGATGACCCCACCCCTCAGGATAGAGTAATGGGAGATGTTTTCCATGTGTCCAATTTAGAGCGCTATGTGAGGTACCCCGACCATGTGCTAAGCAATGAACCTAGTGAGCCCCAAGGGAGGCTGAAATGGCCTGAGTCACCTGTGTAGTTTATAGACGCCAGGATGAAAGAACTCAGAGAAAAGAATATGTGATGATAAAGGTTCTTTGAAAATGCCATGGGTACGGCAAAGCCACATAGGGGCCAATGATAGACATGGAAGAGTCTTATTCTGAATTGTTTGTTTGCTTGCCTAAATTTTGAGGACAAAATTCCTATAAGAGGGGAAGGATGTTATAACCCCGATTTTTGGGATCAAGTGGTAAGAAATATAATTTCTCATATTAAAGATGTTTGAACAAATAATCATATATTTGATTGAGAATAATAGGATTTCGTTTAAAATAGCCTTGTTGTTTGATTTGTGGGCTTTATTGGCTATTGGGCCCAATAAAAAGGAAAATAACAAAGGAAATTCAATTAGTAAAAGGATAATTGAATTTTAAGAAAAGAAATATGTGGAAACCTCTAGAAGGCAAATCCAAAGAGGATTTCGTGCCTCTTGGATTCCTTGGGTTCCAAGGAGTCTAAAGTTGCAAAGAAAAGAAATAAAAAAAAAGAAAAGATTAATCATGTATTTCTTTATTAAGAAAGAAATTGAAAACAATGAGAAAATGTGGAAATTAAGTGAAAGGATATATAATTGAGTTACCCTTTATGAAATTTCGTGTTACAAGGCTTCCTAGTGATAAAAAGAATACCAATGAGGAAAATAAAAGAGAAATAAAGGGAAATCCTCAAAAAGGAGGTATTTTAATAAGAAATAGATATAGTATGAGAAATTGGCTTTTAAAAGAAGATAAAGGCAAACCAACGTTTCCCAATGTGGAAATGTGTGCCTTGGGTTTTAGTGAGGTCCAAGGAACCCAAAATAATGAGATAATTGCAAAGTGGAAAGAGAAAATAGCAGATTTGCAAAATAAAAAGATAATGAGATAAATTATTAATGAATTTGTGATATTGATAAAAAGAAAGCATTTTCCTATTAAAGGAAAAGAGAATTCGTGGCCAATGAATTAAAGGGCAAGTAAGGGAGAGGTTTTTCGTATTTCGAATCATCTATGGAATAATGTTTATCAAAGAAGATAATTAGGAGAAAGAGAAAGAGAGAGAGAGACTTGCTTCACCTTGAAGGAAAAGAGTTTCCTGAAAGAGGGGCTAGGTAACTCGTGGATACCACCACCTAAGGCTTCTTACCCTTTCCTATAAGAGGATAAAACCCCTGGGTCGAGCCCAAGAGATCCCTGAATCCCTTTCTCTCTTCTCCCTTTTCTCCTTCTTTCAAAACCCTAACTAAGAAGGGCTGCGTGATTATGAACCCACAAGGCGGTAAGAGAAAGTTTCGTCAGTAGCTTGATGATCCGTGGTATCAGGAAAAGGCTTGGCCTTTGTGACTGAGCACCAGCTTGGACATGGCAGCGGCCGCACGGCTGCCAACCCAGCCGCAGGTTGCAGATCCGTGCAGCCCAACCAAGCGGTGCTGGTCGCGAGTTAGACGGCGCCTCAAGTGCGGCCAGGGACGACGGAGAAAACGCAACGAACTCCAGTAGGGTTCGAGTCTGAAACGGGAGGCAAGAGCCAACCCTAGACCTGCCTACCGCGGCTAGGGCAGCGGCAGATATCCCACGCGAGGTTGAAGATGAGCTAAAGTCGAGTTGGACCATTTTGCCCTTTGCGGGCTAAAGGAATGGTCGACTTAACCAGGGGCACGGACGTCTTTTCGAAATGTTTTCCTTTGCGTGAGCTTTGCATGGAAACAAACGACGTGGCGGCTCCTCATTGGTCGGAAGTAAGTTATTTTGTTAAAATCATAACTTTTTAATGGTAACTCCGATTAGGACAAGTTATATATGTATCTTGATCAGAAAAATGCAAGGAACCCATTAAAAATAGTTTTATAGCCTGAATCTGATCATAGTTTGAAAAGTAGTGTAATTTATCAACTTTAACATAATGATGATTAAAGAAACCCTACTTTGACATGATTAAAGTGATTAATAGGGTTTAATGAATCATTAGAGTTGATATTAACCTGTTAAATGCAAAAAGGTACTTTAAGATAAAAAATGATGATCTTTGCACGTAATTAGGTTAATTTAGAGATTATGTGCCTAAATATGCTTGCAATATGAAAAGTGCGTAAAAGATATCATCTTTAATGATTTAACTCTTAGATTTGATGATAGATGGTTTTAATGTTGATCAATGGATAATTTAAGCCTATTGTTCATAAAAGTGAAAATAAGATCTAAAAAGATAATCTTTTTATATAATTGGCTTAACTTAGGGTTTCGTGCATGATTATGCATTAATGAGTTTGAAAACCCTAATTTAGGTGAATATGAGTTTTAAATGTTTTAATTGTTCAAATCTGTAAATAAATAGGGATATGATGATCCTAAGTCAATTTTTGGTATAAGAGACTATTAAATGAATAGTTTGAGCAATTAGGGTTTACATAAATGGAAAAGAGTATTTTAGGGTTTGTTAACCTAAAAAGGATAAAGTCCGAGAAATTGATCTAAGAAACCCTAATGAGTATTAATGGAACCGTAATGCGGATTAGAAACCCTAGAAAGAGAATCCAAGTCAATAAAGTAGTTTCTTGATAAGTGTGTAATAAATAGAGTACATATTTATTTCAGGGACTATGTGATGATTGAATTACTTGCTTGGATCTGTTGATTGACTTAATTGTATACACATGAAGTATATGTTGAATAATCTGCATGACTCACCAAATCAGGTATGTGGTTACGCTTATGACTACCCGAGTTAGTTTTCCGATGGATTCCCGGATGTTTAATCGCATTGAATGCAACTAAACTGTTGGATGTTTATTTATTTCATGCAACTATAAAGTGACTATGATTATCACTATAAATGAGTATATATAACTGGCTAGATCCGGGTCCACCTCTGTTACTTTGAAAAGGCTAAAAAGGGGTAATCCTAGAGCAAGGTCTAGGTTACCGAGAGTTAGAAATTGGGCTACCTACGTGTAGTGCCATGCGACTCGTTAGCCTGCCATGAGTTAAGGAGTGGGCTACTTACGAGTAGTGCCATGTGACTCAACCCTAGAAACTGGTTCACCTATGGGTGGGACCATGAGGGGTTTAATGGGGATCTACCATAAGGAAGGTAGGATCCAGATCCACTGTAGGGATAGTACAGAGGATAGGGTACTCGTGGATCGCGGATGTTATATGAAAAATGTAATCTTGACTGATTAATGACTAATTGAATGTTTACATGGTTATCATAGTTGCAAGATTATTGTTTCCCCCACATACCAGCTACGGCTGACCGACGTTTTGTTTGTCGGCGTTTTAGGTACAATGAAAAGAACAAATAGTAAAGTGGCACATGTGATACTAAATGAGAATTAAAGTGCAAAGGAGGATTATATAGATTAGTATCGGTGTGGATACAAGAATAGAGATCCAAAATTTTAAAAAGGTATGCAAAGTTTATTTTCTTACAGCTTTTCAGTTTAGTATGTTAAAATTTGATAATTATTCTTGGTTAATTGCCGAACCTTTGATCCGGAAGTCATGGGTGCGGCTTTGACCTCTCGGTCTCCCTTAATTGGGGGTTATCGAGAGGTGGGGTCGTAACAATGATTCTTCACGGCGACCTCACCTCAGTGCCACCGCTCTCCACTTCTCTGCCGTCATCTCCACCAACAGCCACAAGGTAGTCCCGCTACCATCACCAACGCCTGCATGTGCCACCGCGGCAACTTGTCCGACCTTTCCGCTTCCGCAACAATCTTTACCTCCGTCAACATCTTTGGCGCCGCCTTCGTCTTTATCACCACCGGCTCTGCCGTGATCATCTTTACCATCACCTTTATCGCCATCAGCTCCACCTTTTCCATTGTCGGCTCCGCCTCTATCGCCGTCGGCTCCGCCTCTATCGCCGTCGGCTCCGCCTTCTCCATCACCTCCTTCGTCTTTATCGCCGCAGGCTCCACCGCAATCCTCTTTTTGCCGACCGCTTCACCCGACGTTTCACCTTCCAAACGGTCTCCAAACCGTTTGGAACCAAACAATCTTCAAACCGTTTAGAACCAAACGGTCTTGAAACCGTTTGGGACCAAACTGTCTTGAAACCGTTTGGTCCCAGTCTTGAAACCGTTTGGGACCAAACGATCTTGAAACCGTTTGGGACCAAACAGTCTTCAAACTGTCTGGGACCAAACGGTCTTGAAACCGTCTGGGACCAAACGGTCTTGAAACCGTCTGGGACGAAACGGTCTTGAAATCATTTGGGACCAAACGGCCTTGAAACTGTTTGGGACCAAACGGTCTTCAAACCCTTTGGCCTTCCACATTCGTTTAAGTTTCATAAAAATATAAAACCACATAAATACAAATAAAAATCCAATTCTTTTCTAAGCATGTATTCTTACTCATGATTTTATACTTTTCAGAAATGGCATCACCAGCCAAGCATGCCATAGGATCTGACGAAGCTCCTTTCTGGACAAAGGAACAAATGATGGAAGACCTGGACAAACTCTAGAAGATCAGAGATGACTACAACAGGACTGGACAGGCCCCACCAAAGGTTAAAATCATAGACATATTGTGTGACATTGACCGCCTCAACAAATGTCTAGCTGAGGCGCCTGAAGAAGAAATTGAAATATCCTCTAGTGATGAAGGCTCGGAATACAAGCCAAACTCTAAGGAGGAATCCCCAACTGAAAAATCAAAAGGGAAATGAAAGGTCCAGGAAACCGCAACCGGACAACCCTCCAAGAAAAGAGCAAGAAAGCAGGTCCGACCTATCACTACAAGGGAACAAACCCTTGCATCACCCACCACCACCACTCCTGCTACCACCCCCATCTTCTCAATCCACACCACCACCGCACCACCACCAGAAAACCTTTTCATCCACACCATCCAGTCCACTGACAAAATCCTCAAACCCACAAAGTATGTCTGCTCCAGCGTACTCCTTAAGATGGGGATCCATGACTGAATTTTAAACATGCTAGACAAAGCCAACCTTGCAAGGCTGTGTTTGGTACCTGAGATCTCATACTCTGAACCCACAACTGAATTCTTCACCTTTCTTAACAAAGAGCCCGTCGACATCATGGATAGATCACGGGATGGAGGTGACCGTAGGCTGGTCACCAAACTTTTCGATAGCAAGGTTGTCATAACAGAAAACATGCTGAATGAAATTTTTATTGACAACCAGGAGCAGCTAAAGAAAGCCAAGGCTGTGGGAACTGAGAATCCTAATTTCGATAAGCACAACTTTTGGAAATCTCTGACTGGGCTCCCCACCTATCATGCGAAGACATGCAAAGCATCGAATATACATTCTAGACTAGTGCGCACCTTACACAAAATCCTCGCAGGTGCACTCTTCCCCAGGACAGAAGGAGGAAATGTTATAATCTCGAATCTCTTTGTTCTCTGGTCCATTCTAAATGGAATGCCAGTCAACATTGGACGACATATGATCCAAAAATTATCTGCTTATGCCCTGGGGAAGGAAATTTGCATGGGAGGTCATGTCACATCCATCATCAAATATCTCAAGATGGACAGACCTCTACCCAGATGCAAACAAATAAAGGGCGACATCCTCACCAACAAACAAACCTTGAAGAACTCCTTCATTATCAAGGAGAAGGATGATAAACTACATTATGTTTTCTGCCCTATAGTCAAATCATCCAGAACCCTGCTACTACTGCCGGAGCTCGCAGACTACGACAAGGAAAATCTCCTCTTCACTGACGAGGAGCTTACCAAACTCTTAGCTACGGTAAAAACACCAGCAAAGAAAATAAAGGCAGGGCAGACTGAACTCATCATCAACGCCCCGACAGCTAGAATATCAAAAATTCCTGTGAAACGTCCATCCACAAGACTTTCACAGAATTAACAGTTGTCAGGGACACCAACTTCAAAACCACATCCAGAGGACAACCCACTTCCTGACGATCACATCACCTCCTCATCTTTAGACTCATTCATTATGAGTCTAAATGCTGAGCTAACCGCCACCACCTCACCACCCTCCACCTTTCCAACATCCACCACTCTTCCTTTTTTCACCACATTTACACAACCACCCGCATCCTCTTCCTCACCCCTTTTCCCTTCGGGATCTCCCTTCTCCACTCCTACACCCGACTTTACCACTTTCCCCTCTACCTCCACAGTCTGTACCCCATCACTATCACTCCCACCTCTTTCACCAGAGATACCACCACCTTTCACATCTACCACCACCCCGACACCACTGGTGACCCCATCCACAGTCACCACACAGTTCACGACACCTTCAATATCTCTTCCGCAAGGCACTACCACCCTCCCGTACAGACCCCAGCCAACCCACCCTTCCGCCTCTGGGGTCCCCTTTTCCAATATCGGTGAGGAATTCGGACGTCAATTCGACGTCATCCGAAACCTCCTCACCGATCCTTCTAATATTTTACATTCTATTTTTTCTTGTGTGCAGGGATTATCCAAATAGGTGGCCACGATCGACGAATAGAACCACGCCTTTCCCAACATCCTCCAAGGTTTTCAGCAAAGACAAGATGAGGTGGCTAAGCAAGTTGATCACATCAACAACCACTACAACAACTTGCCCGAGCTGGTCCTTGGAGCAAAGCGCCAGCAAGAAGCGATGGCTAAGCAAGTCGATGAGATCTCTACGCAGACTCAACCTCTGCCCGAGACTCTCTGCGAGCTCAAGCAGCAACAAGAAGCTCTTAGCACGTGCTTGGACACCATCAGTAGCACCCTCACACACCTAAACAATCGCCAAGAGGAGTCATCAAATAATGAAATCCAGCAACTACGTGCTCAAGTAACAGATCTCACAGCACGACTCTTCTCCACCGAGGGCCGATATAACGACCTCAAAGAAACACACGATGCACTACTCAAAACACACGAGCATGTGCAAGTGGCGTTCAATGAGTTACAAGCCGTCCATCGGCGGTGCAAAAAGACCACACACAAGAAGCCAACAGAAAAGGCAGCGGCTGACAAAGATGGTGATAACGACGACGAAGAAGACTCTGACTCGTCTGCTGATTCGAACAACGATACCACCTCCTCAGGTGATAAATATGATGATGGAGAGGACCCAGGCCAAGCAGCAGAACCTTCTCAGAAAGGTTTCGACAAAGGTCACCAAGAAGGTGGACATCACCCCAAGTCCCCCCACAACGAAAATGTAAACATGTCTTATGGGGACCAATTCCTTGATTATTCTGCTCTGGGATCCATTGGGGAGTCTGCTAAAGACACATGTTTCGCTGAGTTCCACCAATGTATACTAGGAACCAGCGCAAGCCCACCAGCAACAACCGCTCAACCTTCCTCTGCACTTGACAAATCAGTACCTTCCCCCAATTCCTGGACGAGTCAGAACGAGTGAGTTTAGATATAGACGAAGAACTCGATTCTGCTTCTGATTCGGATGACGATCTGCAAGACTATGCAGTAGTCCTGGAACAAACCTCCTCACCCCCCGCAGGAGCTCCCCCCGCCACCACCTCTACCACATAAGATGCATGATCTAGATATGGCAGCCATCTCCACATTAGATGCTCAGGACATTTTTATACTGAACACTATTGTGGACGATGCAAAGGCGGGGGAAGACATCATCTACCATAACACCAAAACTAAGCGCAAGTTGACACAAGAAGACTTCCGCAACATCCTGTGACCGCGGTCCACGATGCCAATAGCAATCTTCTGTGTCCTTCTTGCCAACTGTATAGAAGTGTACAGAAGCTCTAAGAGGCAGCAGCCCGTTTTTAACGCCTCACCTGCTCTATCTATCGGCCTTTTATACAAAGACATATGAGTAAAGTCAATCGAGCGGCTGCGTGCTGGTTTAGCATGACAGGCACGTTATCTTACCGTGCCTTTTCAAGTTTCGGATCACTGGCTATTTATGATTGTAGACACCAAGGCTCGGGACGCCAAGGTTTATAATTTTTGCGGCACTGAGCTTCCTGCCGGTACAATAAATTTTGTTGGTGAAGCAGCAGGCGAAGCGAGATGTATACCCTTCCGGCTGCTTAAGTTAATTTGGGCTGCACGCCCATCCCTCCGTCAAGACTGGAGCCAACCCTGGTTCCAAATAATTAATCCACAAGTTCAAGCTGCTGAGGGATCTGGGGACTGCGCTTTCTACACCATCCATCACATCCAAGCGCTGAACCAAGAAATCCCTTTTACTAATCTAGTTGCTGAAGATTTTCACTCCTTGCGAGGGCGTTACGCCATGGAGCTCATTTGTAATAGAAGGTTCTTCAAGGACCTGACAATGGCACCAGATGACGTCCCTCGTTACCTTTTTTCAGCAATACAACGTCTGTAGAGGCGACCATTCCACCAAACTTTGAAAGAGTTGGAGAAGTCCCAGGAGCCAGCCACAGCTCCCGAGCAAAGAAAAAGTGACATAGATCTTTTGTCTGCCATAAAACCAACTTTCCCAGACTTTGACCTCAGCGCTTGCAACGGTCTCTCTGACATTGAACTATGCCTCATCATGTCAAGGCTTTCCGCCGAGAAGGATGAACTCGTATTCATGTCTGGTGACATTTTAATAATGGTAGACACGTTTTGAGAGACTGTACAATTTAAAGGATCTCTCTCTGTAAGCTTAATGGCCGCTTATCAATTTCTCCTCGGCCAAAATAACCCCACAACATATATGGCGTCCCCATACATGAAGGATGATCTTTTAAAGCTAAAGAACTTCAGAACAACAGAAGCGCTGATCTCCTTTCTACAACACACAACGCTGAAGTTCATCATGCTTCCCTTCCTTTATCACAAACACTGGATGCTCCTGGCAACAAACCTGCCAGAAGGAACAACTACAATCTATAATAGTTCCGACAGCCAGTACAATCCACGATAGAAGAATTATGTCGTGACACCAAAGATGCCCACGAAGGTAGTGGCAAAGGAATGCGTTGACAAATTAATCACCTTTTTAAGTCAGCATACTAGGGCTTATGACAAAGAACATTTTCATCGCCCTTCCTTCAGCCCCAAATGCCCACAACAAATCCGGGAATCAAATGACTGTGGCTTCCACATCCTCTACTAGATGTACACCATCATGGTCCTCTAAAGACCAGTAGAGGATATGACTGACGTGGATTATCACGCTCTACACGGACAGTTTGCAGCTAATCTACTTCGAACACGAGGGGCAAACTCCGGATTAACTTAGCCTGCAGCCCTTGTCATCGTACTTCTCAACCTATCACTTTGACACTCTGAGGACAGAGTGAGTGATAAGTTAGGGGGGGTACATTAGACAAGGGTGAGGTATCATTTCTAACCCCTCCTTTTCCATCATTCTCCTTCCTTTTTATCTGTACATATTTTATTATTTTCCTTTACACATTCTTTTTAATTTAATTCTTTTGGAATAAAGCCACCCTCAGCTAACTTTAGAATCATGTTAGTCCTCAAAAGTAAATAGCACTTAGACATTTAATGGCAACTTAATAATGTCTCTCCACTATCGATTTTCATGCTTTTGTTTCACTTCTATATTTGACTCTCCACAGGTCAATATCAAGGCAAAAATAAGCCAAGCTCTCAAGGATGAGAGGGGCATCAGGCAACTTCCAAATCAAGAAGTCTTGCAAGAGGATCAAAAAAAGAAACCAAATAAGTGCATGTTGAAAAACTCTAAGAACATCTTTCCTCTCTTCAAATAAAAGAGGCTTGGCCGCCCAAAACAATTTCTCGAAAAACCCCCAAAACCCAAGCCTACGAGTCTTCGAATAAAAGCCAGAGAGTTGAATAAAATTATGAGAGTTGTGCCATAAATAAGGATCTATATAAAGAACCGATGAAGGTCTCACCCGGCCGGCACATTCAGCTACCCTCACGAAGGCAGATGTGTCGTGCCCGGTAGTGAAACCCTAAGGTATCTAAATATATGAAAGGCTAATACAGGACTCACCAGACCGGTACATTCAGCTGCCCTCACAAAGGAAGATTTGTCGTGCCCGGTAGTGAGATTCTAAAAGCATAGACAACCCCTCCCCCACTTGAAGGGGGAGTTACACTTCAAGCCTTTAACCAACCCTCATACCCACTCTAACTTCCAGTAGGTTCTTCAGAGAGGTATAAAGCTGATTAGAGTCAACAACATGCACAGAATAAAAGTGGTCCCGATGCAAGCTACGAGATACGGAAGGAACCTGAGACCCAAGAAACTCTCAAAACCTGAAAGAGTCAAGGCAAGCAATAAGACCCGATATGACCTTAGGAGAACTCAGGTTAAGATTTTAAGCAAGGGTATGGAAATCCTAACTAAATAAAATTGCCTCGCCATTACATGCCTCAGCTCTATCTAACTTGAGGACAAGCTAGACTCTAAGTTAGGGGGGGTGTTAACCACCAATTTTGGATGATTTTCTTAGTCTTTTCTTTAGTTTTCCACACTCTTTCTAAATTAAAATTATACATAATCCCCAAATATTCCCTCTTATTGTAAATATACTATTAGTCTAACTTTTCCTTTTCATATTTTCAGAAAAAAACACAAAAAAATCATAAAAGACTCAACCAGCCTCGAGACCGCATGGAGTCACCCGGTCCCGAGACCGCATGAAGCCAACCGGTCCCGAGACCGCATGGAGTCACACGGTCTCAAGACTGCATAAAGCCAACCGGTCCCGAGACCGCATGGAGTCACACGGTCCCAAGACCACATGAAGTCACATGGTCCCAAGACCGCATGAAGCCAACCGGTCCCGAGACCGCATGAAGCCAACCGGTCCCGAGACCGCATGGAGTCACACGGTCCCAAGACTGCATGAAGCCAACCAGTCCCGAGACCGCATGGAGTCACACGGTCCCGAGACCGCATGGAGTCACACGGTCCCAAGACCGCATGAAGCCAACCGGTCCCGAGACCGCATGGAGTCACACGGTCCCAAGACTGCATGAAGCCAACTGGTCTCGAGACCGCATGGAGTCACACGGTCCCAAGACCGCATGAAGCCAACCGGTCCCGAGACCGCATGGAGTCACACGGTCCCAAGACCGCATGAAGCCAAACGGTCTTGAGGCCCAAACGGTCTTAAAGCCCAAACGGTCTTGAGGCCCAAACGGTCTTAAGGTCCAAACGGTCTTGAGACCCAAACGGTCTTAAGGTCCAAACGATCTTGAGGTCCAAACGGTCTCCAAAACGTTTGGACTTCACTTAAAGCCTATAAATAAGACCCCAAGGGTCCTTCAAAAGGAGGAAGTTTTAGACGTACAGAGGCTGCCTCAATTACTCCAGAGCAAATCCAACATCCATCCTCTGCCCAGGGGCTGCCGGTTTGAGACCCATACTCCATCTTGAAGCTGCTTTCTCTCTCTCCGCCAAAGAAGGTGGGAAGATGGGACCTCATCATCAAGCAACCTGTAAAGTTGGTGGATCGTCTCTCTCTCTCTCTCTCTCTCTCTCTCTCCATGGGGTTGACTTTCCTCTCTCCTTTGTGGGGATGACACACACTCTCTCTCTTCTTGCCTCCTTCTTTGTCCTAGTTATGAGCGAGTAGTCTTTCTAACTAGGGTGCGGGGAGTAGCCCCGCTATCCATGTTTTCATATCATGTAAATGTAATCCATAGTTTGTAATATAGAGTTTATATCTTTTCAGTTCAACATCAAACGTTTAATGAATGCTTGTTGCTTGATCACCAACTTGTGTTATCTTTTATCTTTTAGTATGAATTGTCTACGTTTGTACTATTAGATTCGAAACTCGTTTGTATGTTGGTTCTTGGTGCATGTATCCACCATGTTCTTGGTTCGATATCTAGGAGTGCTTTCGAGAAATGGAGTAAACTCACTTCCAAATGTTATACTTTCATACTATGAAATGGAATCAGTTGACGTATAAAAGTACAACCTTGGTAAGTCGAGGAACACACATTGAGAAGGGAATGATGTAAAGCAGTTGACCATTCGTTCGGGGATGGCTGGCGTTGCATCATTCCCACACTTCTTGTAGTTAGTTCTCCGAAAGGAAACTAAGTCTACAAAGATACTAACTGACTAAACTCTTGTTGCAGGTTATGTTTTATTTTGCATGTCTTGATCCATGTGTAGTGGTGGTGAAAAACCGATCACACCCTAGTGAATTTTTATCATTGTTTATCCTCTTTAAGTTTACTCGCTTGCTTTACTTTACATATTCTTAGTTTAAAACAACAAAACCAACCTTTCGATCTAAATACCAACTAATGAGTAATTAAGTGGAATCAAAACGTTTTCTATCTTGTTGAACTTGGGAGTTCTTCTTCCTATCATATTCTCCAAACGTTGTTTCAAGGGCTTGCTTCTTATGAACTATGTTTTTCAGAGCTTCAACAATAGCTTTCATTTCTACAGATTCTTCAAGTTTACAAACTTTTAGGACTCCTCCTATAGATGGCCTTCCCCAATTAGATTGGTTCTTGACTCCGAGCGTAACAATATTCTAGGCGTTCTCATAATTCTATCTCATGAAATTCCCTCCAGATGAGGAATCCAAAAACTTCTTTATTTCATCACTTACCCCTCTATAGAATGTTTCTATGAGCTGGTTTTGTGAGATTCCGTGATGTGGGCATTTTCTCAGAAGTTCCTTAAATCTTTCCCATGATTCTGCTAGTGATTCTCTAGGAAGTTGGAGGAACTGGTTGATCTCTCCCCTAATCTAGTAAGTCAATGAGGGAGGAAAGAACTTCTCCAAAAAAAATTTCTTCCAAGGGAGCCCAAGTGGTGATTGGCTCTCCATCTAAAGAGTTATACCAGCTTAGCGCCTTTCCAGCCAGAGTGAAGTTGAAAAGTCAGAGCATGATTGCATCGAGCGTAGCTCCGGCTTGTGGCACCAATCGGCAAAATGCCTTGAATCGCTTCAGATGGTCCATGCAATCATCTCTAGTGTTTCTAGAGAACGAGATGCCTTTCATGATTTGGATCCATTGTGTTCGAATCTCAAAGTTAGGAACATTAATGAGTGGAGGCTGAACTGGGTGAATCCTCAGAATTCTTAGAAACAACGTAGTCTTGAAGCTGCTTGTTCCTTATCAATAACTGAGCAGCTGCTGTGGCTGCCTCATTTTTAGCTTGAATGCGAGCTTTCTCTTCAGCTTGAACTTCAGCTTGGACTTGAGCACATGTATCAGTGATGAGTTGCACTCTCTGAGCTATTATAGCTACATTGACTCTCTCCAATATCAAGGCAGCTTGGCGTTGTTCTTCAACCATCTGTCTGGCTTGTTGGTAGTTGAGTTTGATGCGTCGGTGAAAGTTTCATTCTACCTCAGAGTTGTACTCTGGTTCAGAGGAGAATCCACAGTTTTTCATACAAGTTTTCTACCTGAGTAGAAGAAAAATCACACTTTAGATGGTATGGAAAAATGATGGAATAAAAAAAATATGAACTAGCAAGTTGATAAATGAAATTAAAATGTTCCGTTATCCTCGAAAACGATGCCAATTTTTGATGGAGCCTCCACTTGTGTGAAGTTGCATGCACCACTAAAAATCCTAGAGATAGTAAATATCTAAGTTTAGCCTTGCGTGTGCTATAATAAGATCTCCACTCACGTACACTAAGGTACATGGAAGTCTTATCGTAGTATAGTTGAGGGTCGAATCCACGAGACAACGGTCTTGTTAAGAATTAACAAGATGGAAAACATTGTAATTCTACTTATCTACTCAAGAGTTTATATCTAGATTGAAGAGTTGATTTGATGATTAAACTACTATGCAAATGTAATTTAAATGGTAGGAAAGTAAACTTAAGGTTGTAGATAATATTTGTAAACCACTAGGATGTGATCGAGTTTCACCACCACTACACATGAATCATAACATACATCATAATAACATGGCTTGCAAAAAGGGTCTAATCAGTTAGTTACTTTGTAGACTTAGATTTCTTTCGAATAGCCAACTATGAGAAATGTGGAATTATTGCAATGCCAACCATCCCTGAATGAATGGTCACTTACTTTACATAACTCCTGATGAGTCCCCCAGATTCACCCTCTCAGTCGCCAATGCTAGGGATTTTGTGCTACATATCAACTGATTTACCCTTGCTTTGGTTTTCTTTGTGTATTTCCCTAGTTTCATGCCAATATTGCTTCAATAGTTCTATTTACAAGTTTACTTGATCTCTTTATCTCTCACTCACTTTCCTTCTGCAGATCATCCTCAACCATTACCAACGGTCATGACCCCTACAACTTTAACTCTAACGGTCTGAAGACCGTTTGAGCCCATTCGGTCTCAAGACCGTTTGAGCCCATACAGTCTCAAGACTGTTTGAGCCCATTCGGTCTCGAGACCGTTTGAGCCCATTTGGTCTCGAGACCGTTCGAGCCCATTCGTTCTCAAGACCGATAGGCCAGCAAAGACCATTTGGAGCCTAACTCAGGCCTGTGCAACAATAAATCAAGATCAAGTAGAACAATCGCCACGACCGTGTTTGCCACACCACGGCCGTGGCGCATCACCAACAGTGCCAAGTCTCCACCCGCCACGACTGTACTGGCCATGCCACGGCTATGGCGCATCGCCAACAGTGCCAAGTCTCCACCTGCCACGACCGTGCTGGTCACACCATGACCGTGGTGCATCGCCAATAGTGCCAAGTCTTCTCACCTGCCACACCCGTGCAAGGCGGCACGGTCGTGGGGATATAGCCTCACCACGAATGTGGTGTCATGCCACGGCCGTGGCACAATGCCATCAGAACCCAAGTTCTCACCCGCCATGCCCTGCAAGGCAGCACGGCCGTGGGACATCAGCATCACCACGGCCGTGGTGCATCGTCCCCTACCTCAGGACGCCGCTGACCTACAGCTTCAAGCATTTTGCGACCACCGGCGTCGTCCTCCACACACATCAGCTTGCAACCAGGCGATCGGTTTATAGAAACCGATTGGAATCTTCAAGACTGTATGAATGAGGACTCAAGATCGCTCAGACGAGATCCAGTAGACTGATCGAGACCAGTCCCAGACCTTTTGGAGGAAATGCACAATCCCAGACCATTTGAGAAGGGCTCACGGTCTCAGATCGTTTACAACCACAAAGCAGTAGGACCGTTTGGGTCTTTGAGCAGTGAAGGCAGACCGTGTGGGCAAAACTGTGAGGCCTCTCATAGTCTCAAGACAGAGAGACCTCTCATGGTCTCAAGATCGAGAAGCGCAAGACCGAGAGGCCCCCAAGCTAAATGGAGGCGATCGTCCTCAAGATCGATTGACATCAAT
The DNA here is from genome assembly GCA_963693085.1 of Alisma plantago-aquatica. Classification (NCBI taxonomy): domain Eukaryota; kingdom Viridiplantae; phylum Streptophyta; class Magnoliopsida; order Alismatales; family Alismataceae; genus Alisma; species Alisma plantago-aquatica. Next base: position 592,779,975 of record OY856409.1, read on the forward strand.
CAGTTTCGTGAGACTGTGTGAAGAGGAGTGCTCGGTCTCTCCAAGACCGTATGATGGCCCTACATTCCCAAACCATATGGGCATTTAGAAAGTCAGAACCGGATAGGCAGAAACAAAATAAATCATAAAGGCTGGAAACTGTATGGATGAGCACCCAAAACCGAATGGACAAAGATATTTGGGATATTTGCATAATAAGCCCAAAAAATCCAAGGCACATGCCTAGCCTATAAATAGAAGGGTAGAAGCATGGTATTGGGGATCTATCTCACCACGGCCAAAGGCTGCCGGACTGGGAACAGAGCCGGAAGGCTGGGAGGCTGCTCCACTACCATATCATCTCTACCAAGCTCTCCATCAAGCTCACCTCCACCATTGCTCCGCCATAGTTCCACCTCATTCTACTCGTGTAATCCCGGAGGTAGATATGAGAATCGAGGTAGAGAGACGGACGTCATTGACCACGATGGAGCAGTCCCGAAGACTGTGATGATCTACACTGGGCTGTCACAGATCTACTCTTCTGCTCTGACGATGCTTTCTTTCTCTCTCTTCTCTTTCCTTGTGGCTCCCTCTATGAGGAGCGAGTAGTTTCATCCACTGCGGCGCGGGGACTAGCCCCTCTGCCCATGTTTTTTGATATGTACTAAAAGATGTTATCTTTCCGATTCAATACTAAATCATTTCATGCATGCTTGAATGTTGGCTGCGTTCTTGTATGCATCTATTGTCTTTCGTTGCGGTTTGTCTATGACTGCTCTTGGGGCTCAAATACCAATTTAGTGTTGGTTTCTGGTGTGCATATCCACCACACATCCGTTTCAGTATCTAGGAACGCTTCCAGAGGGATGGAGTAAACTCACCTCCATTGTTGCACTTCCACACTATGAAATGGAATCAGTTGACGTACGGAAGTGCAACCTTGATGGGTCGAGGAACACATTCTACGGAGGGAGTGGTGCAAGGTATTTGACCATTCGTCTGGGAATGGCTGACATTGCAACACTCACATATTTCTCGTAGCTATTTTCTCGAAAGAGGGATAGTCTATAAGGATACTAATTGAATTGATGATTATCGCTCGCTTGTTAGTTTTCTGATGCACGTTTCACGAGACTGAGTAAGGTTCTCTCTTCGGAGGCTACATCTCTTCATTGACACATAGAAATGTACCGATGAGAGTTACTCAACCCATGAAGGATGTGTGCATTACTCTTATCCTACAAGACATCAGTATTGTATAACATCCATGTATCTTGCTATGATTGGTACAGGTACAATACATGTGTAGTGGTGGTGAAAACCCGCATCACCCCAATGATCCATCATCATTTGCTAATTTTAGATTTTAATCTTCAAACTAGTTTTTATTCTTGCCTTTACTTTTGCATGTTTTAGGTTAAATAACTCAAATCAAACTCTTGGTCTTAGATGATTAACTTGGATCGATATGAAATGAGAAAAAGAAACTCAGATTCTTAACGTTGCCCTTTGGGTTCGATCCTAAATTTGTACTATGATATGGCTTCCACACTCCTATGGGGTTGGATCATTTATCTAGCACCAATTGTAGGTAAACCTAGAGAGAACATCAACTCCCTAGGGTTTTTGGTGCATATTAGGACTTCCATTGGAAGAGTAATTTTTTGGTGTAAGTTCTAGCTCCATCAAATCCCTTCGCAAAGTGTGTTCCTCATGCATCAATTTACTGCTTCAATGTCCCTCCTCACTACGTGATGGCTCTGCGTCAAGTAATCATGATTCATATAGTTGCGAAACTCAAAGCAGCTTCTTCATACAACTATGGATATAACGCAAGTTATAGTCCATATCACCCTGGAGGCTACTAAGAAAAACCTAACTATGGTGGATTTGAAGGCATAGACTGCAATGTAGGAGGGAACTTGGAAAACAATGCAAATCAATGCTATGATGAGGAAAGCTATTATCAATATCAACCCAACAGGTGCAGTGAAGAGCCTTTTCATGAAGATCGACACACATTGATGGAAGAACTACGAGCTTTACAGACATAGTGGCTCAACAACTAGCTGATCAGACAGCTGCGACCAAGAAGTTGATAGCCGATCTTGATCAACTTACGCAACCTGTCAACGCTCCTGAGCAACATGTAGAACAACCACCAATTTCAACTAAGCACATCCCTAGTCCATATGTCGCAATCAATTACGATGATGATTATGAAATCATGTGGGATATGCCTTCCAATGATCTTCAAGCATCAGTGCAAGGTGAGGAATCATCTTCAGAATTAATAACTGAACCCAAGGACGATTTCTTCACAACATTACAAGAGAAAGAATCATTTTTCAAGCCAAGACCTGACTCGGAAAATGATTCCTGCACTATGCCCTTAGGTGAAAGATTGAGTAACCAATATGGGGATTTTCTACAGTTGGGAGATCAATGGGGGATAAACTTCAACACTTACCCACCTTCTGATTTCATAGACTCAAATCCAACCATTGGAGAGCAATTGGTGATAATCAACTCCCTTAATGACAAAATCTCTTCAACTTTAGCTGTCTCATCAATGAAATCCATAGAAAAAGGGTTTATGTCACAAGGACTCTACACTCCTTCACAGTCAGACTCAGATGGATATGTGACTGACTCAGATAAAGATATGTCCTTTATGCAAGAGAATCAAATGTCTCCACTTATAGAACAAGATATGAATTGTCCTTATGAAGAAATTTCTGATCATTCAGCTGATCTAGGATCAGACTTCGAGGATAGGAATGATCAAGATCTTGATTCAGAAATGAACCATACCACTCTCACTGATGAAACAAAATCAAGGAAGGATGATGGGTCTCAAGATGACAATCCTATGACCAATCCTTTTCATGAGATAATGTTACCTAAGTTACCACCACCACAAGAAGTCCAGACGAAGCCAGTCCTCGAACAAGAGCATGATCTTTCTATTGAATCTCCTTCTAGTCACTTGAATGAGTTAACAATGCATTATGAAGAGAAACATGAACCACCTCTTGATTTTGGAATGGATTATGATATTTCCATAGACTCTTGTAATGACAAAAAGGGCCCGTGGGAGGACATTGAGTCACAAACCCATCCACCTAGAGCAATTCACCCCTACTGAGAAGACCTTCCTAACATTCAAGAAACTGAGATATGTCTTTTACCTGAGCCAAGTTTCAATCTTCCCATAGCAACTCCTCTCGAGCACTCAATAGAACCGGAGGAGTACTATGAAGAAGTACTCGAACAACAATCTGACTCAGAAATGGAGTACTTTAGTCCCAACATTGAAGAAACAGAGTCATCGGGAGATTTTAGCCTTCAAAACATTTTCTCATGGACTAATCCCTCCCATGAAGAGACATCATTGAAACATATACCACAGAATCCCATGATTTCCTCAACTGAGCAAGAGTTCATTCCACCAGTCAAATCCTCTTCTAGTTACTTGGATGAATTAAGGGTGTTCTACGAGGAAAATTTTGAACAAAGTTTTGAAAAGAAGAATGACGCTCTTATCAATCTCAACATTCATAAAGATGAGGAAACTTCTCACAATGACCCCTCTGATGAAGAAATGTCATCCTGGATACCATATCCTATTCAAGAAAAGCCAGGTGATGAAATGAAGCCTGAACCAGATCCTCCACCTGATCTAGGACCAGGAGGAAGTTCCAATGGGTGAATCTACATTAACTGCTCTGGATTTTGAAGAAAATAGTTTTATTTTGAACTTTGAGGGTGAGCCACAACTGGAGGACACAAATAGGCATGATTTCGACTACCCACCTTGTCCTCCAATCCCGACTACTTATATTTCACCTCCCCCACTGATGGGGGAAGGGCTCTGGATTCTTTTGGACGGATAAAGAGGCGAAAGAAATATGCATCCAAATCATCTAGAAAACCTGTTCGAGTTGCCACGACCACCCAGTCAACAGGTTGTTTAGGCCACTTCCTCTCTCTCGGCACCGACCATTGTGAGACATCTTTGCCAGACCTTCTTCCAACTACAAGGACCTCCTGGCTAACATTGCACAACCCTTCCCCTCCACCTCGAACCTAGTATTTGTTAAAAAATGAGCAAACTCATAAGTTTGAGGTGGAGGGCGGGTGGTATGTTTCTCACTCCACCCTCTACCTTTACCATTTTTGTTTCTCCATTCTAGCTCATTTTTCGTAAATTTTTTGCATTTCCGTAGCCTTCTAAAATAAAGCCTTTACCTAGTCGGCTTTTGCTTTTCGAATTTGCGGTCATCACCTCTTTTCGTTGCAAATCCTCAAGGAACCTATGCTTAAAACTAACCAATAAATGATTTCATCTTGTATAGTCTATGAACCCTAATGTAATATCCTCCATAAGAATGATAAGCCTCAATAAGTCTGAGATAGATCAAATGTATCGTGCCTCTAACTGAATAATGGATCTGCTGTATGGAATTCTCATTTGAAGTTCTATCTTGTCACTTTTTGAGCAGAGTGTGATGGAGAAAAAGAACCCATCATATGGAATCACTAAGCAAACGACATTATGATCCGAACTCTCTTCTACACTTCTTCCTTCATTTTCATACCCTTCTGCTCATCAATCATGCTAAAGCTTTAAGTTCGGTGTGACACGCCACACTCCTTTCTAGTGAAAACTAGAACATTGCCGAACTCTAAGTTTGATGTGGCGAACCACACCTTTGCCGAACTCTAAGTTCAGTGTGGTAAACCACACCCCTGTCGAACTCTAAGTTCGGTGTGGTACACCACACCTCTTTTTCCACTACCACTTCTTCCATACCCCTCAATACATAAACATGGGCGTATCACCTTCTCTTCTTGATTCAAAGAGTATACAATGATGATTGTGCACATACTGAGGTTGGTGAAAAATCTACCCCGATTCCAAAAAGAGGCTTGGCAGCCCAAATATACAAAAATCCAAAAATACCCTTTCTCCCAAGCTAAGTGAGAATGAATAAAAGCCAAAGTGTGAATAAAAACATGAGAGCTATGCCCTGAATAAGGATAACTGATAAAGGTCTTGCTCGACCGATACATTAGCTGCCCTCATAAAGGTAGATGTGTCGTGACCGGTAGTGAGATCCTAAGGATCCAAAAATGACCCCTTACCTCCTCTCGAAGAGGTAAAATAGCCAAAAGCCTCACAGCCAACCTATACACACTTCTGAGTTACCTTTAGAAAAAATCGGGTGTAAGACTAAGTCAACCAGAGTTGTGCACAAAACACTCAAAATATCTTGATGAATCCACCAATAATAAGAGTCTTGAATAAATTAGAGGAGAGACTCTTATCTCTTGATCACACCCCTACTCTTTCCTTTTCTTAGAAAAACCAGTGACAGATCATATACACGTTTGCTTGATTCTGTGGGTCTTTTCAAAGTCTCATAGAATTTGTTAGGCATGAATGATACAAATAGAAAGTGCAAAGGAAATACTTCAGTAAAGTGAACTCAGAAATGAGGATATCATAAGATGTATTTCGTGATCTAAGGAAGCCTTGATGCTGCATCAATCTGAGCCACAAACAAAAGTATGATATGACATAAGGACGAGGCAATCACGAGATGAATGATCTCATTGGCGGCTGTTTTAAGTTAACCGTTCCTCAGGACGAGCAACACTTAAGTTTAGTGTGGTGATGAATCCTCCAGATTCGTCCTCAGTCACCAATTCAAAGGATTTTTGACGTTTTTGCCCTAATTTTGTTTCGCCCCATTTTCTTTTCTCCTTTTCGTGAAAATTCTGACATTTGCACGAAGGTGAGGTAATTACGAGATGAACGTGCATTTTGGCGACTGTCTTAGGCTTTTTCATTCCTCGAGATGAGCAACGCTTAAGTTCAGTGTGGTGATGAATCCCCCAGATTCACCCTCTCAGTCGCCAATTCTAGGGATTTTGCACCACATATCAACTGATTTACCCTTGCTTTGGTTTTCTTTGAGTATTTCCCTAGTTTCATGCCAATATTGCTTCAATAGTTCTATTTACAAGTTTACTTGATCTCTTTATCTCTCACTCACTTTCCTTCTACAGATCATCCTCAACCATTACCAACGGTCATGACCCCTACAACTTTGACTCTAACGGTTTTAAGACTGTTTAAGCCCATTTGATCTCAAGACCGTTTGAGCCCATTTGCTCTTGAGACCGTTTGAGCCCATTTGGTCTCAAGACCGTTCGAGCCCATTCAGTCTCAAGACCGATAGGCCAACAGAGATCATTTGGAGCCTTACTCCATCCTGTGCAATAATAAATCAAGATCAAGCAGAACAATTGCCATGACCATGATTGCCATGCCACGGCCGCGACACATCGCCAATAGTGCCAAGTCTCCACCCGCCATGATCGTGCTGGCCATGCCACGACCGTGGCACATTGCCAACAGTGCCAAGTCTCCACCCGCCACGACTGTGCTGGTCATGCCACGACCGTGGCACATCGCCAACAGTGCCAAGTCTTCTCACCTGCCACGCCCATGCAAGGCGGCAAGGTCGTTGGGCTATAGCCTCACCACGACCATGGTGTCACGCCATGCCCGTGGCACAACGCCATCAGAACCCAAGTTCTCACCCACCACACCCGTGTAAGGTAGCACGACCGTGGGACAGCAGCATCACCACGACTGTGGTGCCTCAACACGGTCGTGGTGCATCATCCCCTACCTCAGGACGCCACTGACCTACAGCTTCAAGCATTTTGCGACCACCGACGTCATCCTCCGCACACAACGGCTTGCAACCATGCGATCGATTTACAGAAACCAATTGGAATCTTCAAGACCGTATGGACGAGGACTCAAGATCGCTCAGACAAGATCCAGCAGACCGATCAAGACTAGTCCCAGACCGTTTGGAGGAAACGCATGATCCCAGACCATTTGAGAAGGGCTCACGGTCTCAGACCGTTTATAGCCACCAAGCAGCAGTACCGTTTGGGTCTTTGAGCAGTGAAGGCAGACCGTGTGGGCAAAACCATGAGGCCTCTCATAGTCTCAAGACTGAGAAGCTCAAGACCGACAGGCCCCCAAACTGAATGGAGGCGATCGTTCTCAAGATCGATTGACGACAATCAGTTTTACGAGACCGTGTGAAGAGGAGTGCTCGGTCTCTCCAAGACCGTATGATGGCCCTACATTCCCAAACTGTATGGGCATTTAGAAAGTCAAAACCAGATAGACAGAAACAAAATAAATCATAAAGGCTGGAAACCGTATGAATGAGCACCCAAAACCGAATGGACCAAGATATTTGGGATATTTGCATAACAAGCCCAACCAATACAAAGGCACATGCCTAGCCTATAAATAGAAGGGTATAAGCATGGTCTTGGGGATCTATCTCACCACGGCCAAAGGCTGCCAGACTGGGAACAGAGCTGGAAGGCTGGGAGGCTGCTCCACTACCATCTCATCTCTACCAAGCTCTCCATCAAGCTCACCTCCACCATTGCTCCGCCATAGTTCCACCTCATTTTAGTCGTGTAATCCCATAGGTAGACACGAGAATCGAGGCAGAGAGACGGACGTCATCGACCACGACGGAGTAGTCCCAGAGACTGTGACGATCTACACCGGGCTGTCACAGATCTACTCTTCTGCTCTGACAATGCTTTCTTTCTCTCTCTTCTCTTTCCTTGTGGCTCCCTCTATGAGGAGCGAGTAGTTTCATCCACTGGAGCACGAGGACTAGCCCCACTGCCCATATTTTATAATCTGTACTAAAAGATGTTATCTTTCCGATTCAATACTAAATCATTTCATACATGCTTGAATGTTGGCCGCGTTCTTGTATGCATCTATTGTCTTTCGTTGCGGTTTGTCTATGACTGCTCTTGGGAATCGAATACTAATTTACTGTTGGTTTCTGGTGTGTGTATCCACCGCGCATCCGTTTCAGTATCTAGGAATGCTTCTCGAGGGATGGAGTAAACTCACCTCCATCGTTGCACTTCCGCACTATGAAATGGAATCAGTTGACGTACGAAAGTACAACCTTGATGGGATGAGGACTCGAGGAACACATTCTGCGAAGGGAGTGGTGCAAGGTATTTGACCATTCGTCCGAGAATGGCTGACATTGCAACACTCCCATATTTCTCATAACTATTTCCTCAAAAGAGGGATAGTCTATAAGGATACTAATCAAATTGATGATTATCGCTCACTTGTTAGTTTTTTGATGCACGTTTCACGAGGCTAAGTAAGGTTCTCTCTTCAGAGGCTACATCTCTTCATTGACACATAGACATGTACCGGATGAGAGTTACTCAACCCATGAAGGATGTGTGCATTACTCTTATCCTACAAGACATCGATATTGTATAACATCCATGTATCTTGCTTGCAAGTCTTGCTTGATTGGTACAAGTATAATACATGTGTAGTGGTGGTGAAAACCCGCATCACCCCAGTGATCCATCATCATTTGCTAATCTTAGATTTTAATCTTCAAACTAGTTTTTATTCTTGCCTTTGCTTTTGCATGTTTTAGGTTAAATAACTCAAATCAAACTCTTGGTCTTAGATGATTAACTTGGATCGATACGAAATGAGAAAAAGACACTCCGATTCTTAACGTTGTCCTTTGGGTTCGATCCTAAATTTGTACTATGATAAGGCTTCCACACTCTTGTGGGGTTGGAGCATTTATCTAGAATCAGTTGTAGGTAAACCTAGAGAGAACATCAACTCCCTAGGGTTTTTGGTGCATATTAGGACTTCCATTGGAAGAGTAATCTTTTGGTGTAAGTTCTAGCTCCATCAACTCCCTTCATAAAGCGTGTTCCTCAACCTATCAAAGTTGTACTTTCATACGTCAACTGATTCCATTTCATAGTATGAAAGTAAAACGATGGAGGTGAGTTTATTCCACTCCTTGAAAAGCGTTCCTAGATACCGAAATAGATATATGGTGACTACATACATCAAGAACCAACATACAATCGATAATCGAATCTAAAATCACTAACGTAGATAATTCACACTAGTAGATAATAGGTAACATAGGTTGGTGATCAAGCAACTAGCATTCATTTAAACGATTGATGTTGAACTGAAAAGATAGAATTTTTATTGCAAACTCAGGAATTACAAAGCATGGAAAGAAAACATGGGTAGCAGGGCTACTCCCCGCACCCTAGTGTATGGAACTACTCGCTCATGGCAATAACAAAGAAGGAGATAGGAGAAGAGAAGGAAAACATCATCTCCACATAGGAAGGAGGAAGGTTAACCCCTTGGAGTAGGGAACAACTATCTTCATACTATGTGGTTGCTTTGGTGATGAGTCCTTCACTCCCCACCTTCTATGTCAATGAGAGAGAAAGTAGGCTTATGGATGGAGTGTGGATCTTAGACCGGCATCCTTGGGGTGAAGGATGAAGGAAGAAACAGATCTGGAACAAATGAGGCAACCTTTGGGCATCTGACACTCGATCCAGAATGAGGACCCCTTGAGTCCTATTTATAGGCTCCAAGGATCTTGAACGGTCTTGAGAACTTTTGGGTATTCATGGTCTTGAGACTGTTAAGCATCCTCACGGTCTTGGATACCGGTTGAATCTTCGTGGTCTTGAGACCGTTAAGCATCCTCACAGTTTTGGAGACCGTTTGGGTCTTCGTGGTCTTGGGACTGGTAGAGTCTTCACGATCTGGAGACTAATATTGTCTTCTCGGTCTTGGAGACCGGTTAGGTCTTCGCGGTCTTGGGACCAGTTTGGTTGAGACTTTTGTGATTTTTTTGGGTTTATCTGTAAGAAGAAAAGAGAAATATCCATCTATTGGTATATTTACAATAAAGCTAGAAAGTTAAGTATTTAATCTAATTTATCTAAGAAATAGTATGGAAAACTAAGAAAAACTAGTAAGAGAACATCACAAAATGGGAGGTTATCACACCCGCCGAGACATATTTCGAGAGAGGAGCCTTCCCGACCCTATATTCAACCTGTGCAGGGTGAATCATCTTAGGTGGCCACTGAACAAGGAGGAAGATGAAGATCTGCCCAGGGCGATGACGAGGAGCACGACGATGACAACGACGACAAAGTTGAGGAGGTGGAGCCCACAATCCCCATGACCAGGAGAGTGGTCCCATGCAAACAGGCCCGTACATATGCTGCCTTGACTTCCTTGGCCCCACCACCTTCCCAAGAGGAGCAAGACACGTACAACATGGTGGGTATGTCTACCATGCTACAAGAGATCCAAACAAGACAACAACAACATCACGCGACGCTGGTCGGTGTGCAGGATATTCAAGGAAGACCGTAGCAGAACCAACATGCAATTTACGAGAATGAACACCTTCTCTTGGCCAACCAAGAGAATGTTCACATGCTCCTGCAGCGGATGGAGCAGTAATAGCAACCTTTCTTCAACAACTATTAGAACTGTGGATACTTCGGGGAGTACCCACAACCACCACATATGCCCCATACAAACCTCTCATTCTAGGGGATGTTCCCTCCACACGACCCCAACATGCCACCTCTACCATTTTGAGCCCTGATACCACTGTTCCACCTCTTGGGTGTGAGTATTGACTATGCAGACATAGTCACATTCAAGCCGGGGGGGTGCTAGAACAACATTCTATCTTTGTTTTTATTATTTTTATGTTTAGTTATTTGTTTTATTTTTAGTTGTGCAAGTGTGGGATCCACGCCTATCTAGTGTAATTGTGGAGTAGTAAATGCATGGTTTTATTTTCAAATAGATTGTACTCTCCATGTTGTTGCATGAAAATGGTCATATCCTTAAAAGCATAAATTGCAAAATCTTTCTGTAACAACACTTGAGGAAGTGTTTGGACTAGTCAGCATTAGGACTTAGGACATACATGAAAGTCTGAATCAACTTGGGAATGTGAATGATGAAGATGTTGAGCCTAAACTGACCAAACCATAATGAGATCTTAAATAAAAATATAAGAAATAAACCTTTAGATCACCCAAAACACAGGTCAATTAAGAGGGACACATCATAATATAATGAAAGGCATTGTCTCTTAGTTGTGTCATTCCATGTCTTTTCCATTCATTTTTGACTCACCACCTCAAAAATTCATGAGTACTCCAAGATATTTTCCTTGATTGCATTGCATGGCATGATAGGAACATATTAATTAGTTTGCTTTCATTTGAAAAATGAAGAAAAACATTGCATTTGTATGCATCAACTTTAGTGCATACCATCTTAGCTTGCATAACACAATTCATGTAGTTGAATATATTTCAACATTGCATGCATATTTTCTTGAACATGTGGATTTTAATTTTGAGTTATGAAGCTAAAGTGCAGGGATATACCTCCAAGAAAATGAAAAAAGAAAAGAAAAGAAAGGAGAAGAATTTTAAAGGCAAGAAGCATAAAAATTAGCCTTTTGATTTTTTTTTTGTTTATTCAAAAGAAACAAGGAGAAAGTATATACATCATGTTTGTTTTGCTGATGATTTAATCCACATGTGTATTCTTTTGAGTTTTCAAACAATCTCAACTCGTACATACATGCATAGGTCATATATTAATTTTTTTAGGCATTAGGATTCATTCATGACATTCTTTTCATCCATCTAGGTCCATTATTCTCTATGCATAAGTAGGTTATATGTACTTATGAATTTTTATTTGACACCCATATTGAACCATTAATTTCTCTTATTGGTAGGCCACTCTAATGATTTATCTCCTCATTCATGCTTATACGGAGATCTGCTTCCAAATAGTTGGTAGTTAGGAAAGAGCAATTTAGTGTAGGGAATCACACAATGCACCAAGTGAATGTCTGAGTAATTATGATGTTAACTGCTTTCTTGATAGTGTCATTGACTAAAGGTGGACATCTTTTATGGAAGTTTTTGGTCACTTTAGAGCAGTTATCGGTTTAGTGGTCAGTGAAGGCCGGTTTAGGGCTGGATAGGTGGATTTGATTAAGGAAGGAATGTATGTATTATGTCCTTTTGCCGACTCTTGTCAAATAGATTTGAGAGAGTGTTGCTCGAGGATTAGCAACATTAAAGCTTAGGGGAGTTTGATGCATGTATTTTTAGTCATTATTTCAGGCACATTTTCCCTTGATTTCATGTGTATATTAGTCATTTATTTGATTTATTATGCATGAAATGACATAGAAGACCTGTTTCTATTAAATGCATCTAGTCATATGATTTTTACCGTCTTATGTAATATTTTATGCATCCCAAGTGTTTATGACATTTTTGTGTGTTTCTAGATGCAAGGAAGAAACACAGACTCGGTGCTACCGACCTAGAAATAGTCAGTGGTACCGACTTGACGTCAGTGATGGACCAGGAAACTCACCCAAAGTCGGTGCTAATGACAACTAAAGTTGGTGCTATTGATTCAACATCAACAAGCCCCAGAATGAATCGAGAAAACTCCGTGCTACCTAGTTGATGTCATAGAGGCAGCTCGAAAACCACAAAACTTGATGCTATCGAGTCCATTCAATAATACTGATAGGATCATGATCGCACAACCAGACCTAAGTGACGTGATACTATCGACTTACTTAGTCAGTATTACTGAGTCTGCCTAATTAGGCAGTCACATATTTCACTCTAATCCAATGGTGGACGTTAATTCATACCTTAAGTGCCTTCTATGACTTAGGGGGATGATTGACAGAGAGAGGGAGGTAGCCGTTTTCATTGCACTATGACCGGAGAGAGAGAAAAGAAGAACCGAGGACTAAAAGTTTTAACCGAGGAGATCCAAGCACCTCTGGAGGACGATTCTACAACTGCAAGACAACAGAACGCTCGTACGACAGAGGGGATCTTCTAGACGGGCAGAGATTTAGGGGCTACCTTAGTTTTTTTTTCATGTATCTCACAATTTTCTTTTTCCCTTCCATATATTCGTCGATGAAAACCATGCAAGGCTAAAAATCTTTATTCCTTAGGATCCAAGAGTAGCCCGGATATACACTGTGATTGATGTCCATGCATTAATATCAGCTTTAATTCTTTCTACTTGATATAAATATATGAAATCTTTGTATTATACTTGTGCTTGATCACCACGAGTGGATTGATAGATGCTTAGTCATCGTAGGAGAGAGGTTGAGGGTCAGAGAGTATAGATTTACCCGTCTATTGTGCCCTATGGGAAAAGTGGAGTGAATACGTGAGGAGAAACCCAGAGAATAACCATAAAGCATCTAACTAATCAACCAATAACCGTGGAAGTGGGATTGGCATTAGATTCGGTAGTGAATTGCACTGTGGGAGCAGGTAATTCTAGCTACATGCTCCTTATCCAAGGATTGAGGTTATATATATTAATGTGTGTGAAGTCAATTATTAGTGTTGTCCGTGGTGAAACCACTATCCTGAGGAATTCACCCCATCTCTGATTAATTTAACCTTTAATTTGTTTTATTTTAGTCTTTGTTCTTTCATTCAATCCCAATTCAACCATTTACAACCGACTTAGATGATCCCTGTTTAATGAATAAAATGAAGAATATGATGATTTACCTATTGATAAGTGGTTGAAAAACATAATACAATAAGAGAACATACCCAAGTGTGATAAATAGTCATCGAGGAAGAAGTAATGAGATATGTTAATCATGATGATTCCTACACTAATGGCAAGGAACCCAGAATGAAAAGGGTAAAATGATACATAAGAAGTTGTAACTTGCATAATGAAAATAGAATGGATTTTCAGGATATGAGTCAAATGCCAGTGGAGGGAAGGTAGTTATTCTAGTTCAAGGATACTGGTCGATGGTCATCTCATGGAAGGATCTGTTGACTCACTCTCATACATCTCAATTTTGCCGATCTGGGTCCACCCCAGGTTCTGGTTGAAGCACTTTGTGCTCAGGTTCTCAGTGGTGATTTTCTGGTGCCGTGGTCAGTTCCTAGATGGTGTCTACAACCTGTTTCAGCTGGTTAGTGTGTGGGGTCTCTCTCCTTGGATGAATGCAAATTTCTGTAACTGTTCTGCAACACATTTTTGTGGATGTTCAGTTAAGGAGTGTTTCAGACATGTTTGAGATTCTGTGTGGAAGTTCAAGGTTATGACCCCATGTCATTTTCCTTGATCAGGTTGATGACCTCTCTGGTTACTGATGTAGACAAGAGTTTAGAATTAGGGTTGCTGATTTCAGAATGATCCTAGAAAGGAGACAGGGGGTGGCAGCTCTTGTTTCCTTTTATGTTCATCTTTTGCTGCTTCCAGCTGCTGGGATACGTTAAGCAAGAGACTGGATCTGTCTCTCTGTGCTGTTTCTATCTATAATGAGGAGAATCATCCTTACATCTTTGTGGGTGGGGTTTATTGCAATGTTTGTATGGCTTTCCTTATTATCTTGTAGTTTTAGTCTAGTTAGATGGAGGCTTATCTTGGTTATGTTTTCCTGCTAGTCCGGTGGTTTCTATGTTTTTTCGATCCTCTTTAATCTCCCTGCGTGGAGATTTCAGGATCAGGTTTTCCCTTAGGGGCACTTTTGTACCCAAAGTTTTGGTTTCCTAGTAACACGCTTTTTTGAATGACAAAAAAAAAATAGAATGGGTTGCCTTTTTGCTAGTGACCCTTGAACAATGTTGCTATGATGTGTGAAGTGTGTTTCCCTTTGTGTCTTTCCTTTCCAGGGCAAAACTTTCTAGTGGATGAGATAAGGATGTGAGTTCCTTATAGCACATGAGGTGGATATCAAGGTAATGAATCCTAGTATCCAAGATGTATCAATAGTATGGGAAGTATGTGAAGGTTGGAGATGTTTATTAAATGAACATTCTAAGTATTCCTCTCCCTGAGAGAGAGAGAGAGTTCATGATGACCCTCTAAATGTTGTTTGGAAGGAAAAACAAAAGTGATTCTATAATGTTGTGTATGGTCAAGTGATAGCTGGGCAAGACCACTATCAAGGATAGATGGTTTGTTGATCAGCAAACATGTGTTACCATGTTCCTTTAAGATAAACCTAGGATCAGAATATCAATGGATAAGAGTTAGAGTGGATGACACAAGTTACATGACCATGATGAGTTTAGGATTAAGTCCTTTAGACTAACCAATGTATCAATAGAATTTATGAATAGGAGAACCAGAGTGTTCAGGTCATGTCTTACAAGTTGTAGCAAGCTTTGAATGATGAAATCTCAACGTATTTCAGAGATGGTCAGTAACATGGTCAACATCTTTGATAAAGCTTAAGAATGTTGAAGCAACTGTACTTATGTGTGATAATTCTAGCAAGAGTGAGTTGGGGGTTGACTAGAGTATCCTTTTGGAGTTATGATACATCTGTTAAGTCTATTATGTGAATCCTAATAAGATTAAGACAATGCCATTGCTCCACCCCTAACAAGGTCAATCAGGAAGTTATATTTTTTAACAGTTACATACAAGTGTATGATTCTTCAACCAAACAGATGGTTAGTCCACCATTGAGATTATTGGAGAATCCTCTAAAAACATATTCCTCATAGTTCTTGAAAATTAGGGGATGCCTACATGGTTGATTGAGTTGTTAATTACAACAACCATTAAAGGAGTATATAGATGAAAACTTATAAAGTTACATATGATAAGATATACATGATGTTATATGTTTGGTAAGAGCCAGTGATTATGACATGTAAGTGATATGTGATACAACAAATATAATAGTTTAGGATGACAATAGAGTCCCAAAGTTGAAAGGTATTACCAGACCTGTACATGTGGTACAACAGTTCCTATGTTGAACGAACGATGACACATGCAAAAGTTGAGGGAGAAGAATATGATCTATATGAGAATAATGTGACATCATCATGAGATGAAAGTTACCATGTGGAATAGCAGATATGAGGTCCATGAGAAGTATCTATCTTTGTTTACCTTGGATTTTGGGGGCAAAATCCCTGTTAGGGGTTTATGGTTGTGAGACCCCTAACCTTGCTTAAAGTGTTGAACAAACTTAATTATCATAATTGAATACTTATAACCCTAATATAACCTTGTGATATGCTTTGAAATCATAAGAAAAGCTTAAGTTTCAAATTTGGTCCAATTTGGACACTATTTGAGCAAGTTATGCAATTTTATATACATTTTGGACTTTTCTGCAATTTAACCAATTGAGGGGTTTTATTTGTAATTTGTCACATACATTATGTTCCTTATATGTTTATCTTATAATTCTTGAGTATTTTGAGCCATGGGGCTCCTATTTGAGACATGGTTTGAAGGTGTTTTCCTCAAGGGTATTTTAGGGTTTACCCCTTCATGGATGAACTACCTTTAGTAGCTATCAACTAATGAATTATTTGATTGACTTGGAAATTAGACAAAACAGAGCTATGTAGGTCTATATGGACGGTGGGGGAGCTTCTTGTGTGTGTTCTTGTATATTCTTAATAGTTTAAGGCCATGGACACTTGGAAAAATACTAGAATTTCAACTTTTTCTTTTTCTTTATCTTAAAGTTTCATATACTTATCCCTAAGCACCCAATGAACCATTTTATCTCCACTAGTTCCCTCCTTATATGAACCTCATTTTTCATCTGTGCTTCTGCAAATTTCCTGTCCAAGGAAGAAGAAAGTGGGGTTCTTCTTAGAAAAAGAATCTAGGGTTGCAATTGACTTCCTTTAGGGGTTCCTAAAGCTTCCTTCTAATGATCTTGACCTAAAAGCGTAAGAATCCCCTTCTTTTCTCCGTTTATTTCTTTGTTATCCTTCCTCCTACCTTTCTCCAGGTCGTAAACTTGCTGTTCCATGGTATAAATTGCTCTAAAGCTCTAAAACCCTACCTTTCTTGCTCTGTATGCTTAGGGTTTGCTCATTTGATGAAGAAAGGTGCTAGATGGACAAGTTCACAATTTATGCTTGAATTTTCTACCCTATCTGCTCGAGTTTTCTTATGTTTGGGATTTCATCTTATAATTAAAGGCAAGTTTTATAACTTTCTCCACGTTTATTGCTTACCATAAGCTTGCTAGCTCACGTTCTTGCTTGAAAATGACGATCCATGCACTAAAAAGCTATGCTTGACTTGGATTTCGATTTTTATAATACTCAATGTTCTGATTTCAGTTCTAGATGAACCTTTATTTATGTGTACATTCTTTCTAAGGTATAATATGACTTGGATCAGGTTGTTTTGACAACCTATGGTGCTAAGCACCTATCAACCAATGGTCAATTTTAGGGTTTAAAGCTGATTTCTTCTATAAACACATGACTCAATGGTGGTACCATTGCAACAACCGATGGTGTTGTCTTCATGACAACTGATGGTGGTAACCAAGGGTTTCAATTGACGTTCACCCCTTAGGTCAGGTGTTGGCCTAATTATAAGATTAATGATCAACAACTAAGTACCCTAATGATGCTATCAATCAACGGTGACATTAGCTTGAAATTCGATGGTGATTAATGAATATAGTGCTGATATAACAACCTATGGTGACTTAATGGTCACTAGTGATGGTAGATCATGTCCCTACAACCTATGATGAGTTAAGAATGTATATGTAGCATCAATTAATCCTTAAACCAATGGTTTATTGGGTCATTTGATGCAATGGTTGAACCTATACTCCAATTGATGGTTTTAATATATGAACTTCACCCAATGGTTAAGATCTAACGATTCTTCATCCAATAAATTGGAATTATGCCTAATTTAATATGTTGGTCCTAATAAAGTGATTTATATGGTCTCCTTTATGAGATCAACTTAAGAAGCTCATTTATTTATGACTTGTTTTAAATAAACAACCACTTGTGGGTTTTACCCTACTCTCAATGGAAATTTTTATGTTGTTAATCAAGGGATGTCTAGTGTAAAATGATGACTCTTTCTAGAGCACAAATCAATGAATTCATAGGTGGTTTGTTTAAGATGTTTAATTATGTAAACTACCAATGGCTTTACCTTATCAACATTTAATGGTTAGAAGTTGATGGCTCAATATTCCTATTGTTTTGGATGAAGCGTGTAGTGTAATGTTATGATTTTGATGATGAAAATTTGATGGTTTAATGCCTTAAACTTGAAGTATTACCCTTTCCCTCTCATGATTATGATTTATAATCACCATAATGAATTAATGGGTAACTCTAATGAGGTATATCATGTTTTACCTAGCTTTAATATAACTAAATGATGGTTATTGGGTATGAATAGTCCTTGAATGACTAATACTATGAGAACCCGTTACACTAAATGAGATTAATCAAAACATAAGGCACAATCGATCACTAATTAATCACATATCCAAAAATATGGGTAAATTAAAACTGATTTTAATGTCAGCACCTGCTCAGAAACATTTGCATAAGAGCCCAACATCTTTCTTTTATCCATACTATGCCAAGAATTTAATACAAATTATTCTATCACCTTAGCCACAACATATATACATAGGATAAAAATATTCTCATATGCCACACAAATAAGCATTAATATGCTAACAAAAGTCTGATTCATTTGAAACACCATATACAAACTTTTCTTGCCCAGACTTGAGAGTACATGGATGACTCTAGGACACACTAGACATCTAATCAACTTTCTCATAGATTCATTACTATAGCTCCCCTCTGCTGCCACATGTTTGTTTTCATCATTTCTGATTACCTAAAAAAATGTGGCAAACCACAAGGGTGAGACCCATGTCCCAGCAAGAGATATAACCTCCAACAATGCTTATTGATTACAACATTTTAAATAGTAGATAACTAAGAAGTGGGAGTATTTAATAATCAATTGAATAGATTGAACAATTCAAGTATACTAAACAGATTAAGCAAATCATCTTAGCAACAAGTATGATCATCAATGCATATATATATAACAAATAAATCCATTTCTCTAGATAGATATCTACTCAAATATCATCAAATTGTATCTAATAACAATCATTATCAATAATCTGACTAGCATCATATTCCTTGCTAATAGCACAAGCAATCTACTAGCATAAGCATCCATGACATCATGAATATGTCTAGTAACATAATATGGCTATCAATATTGGCATCTCAAATAAAGGGAACAAATCTATACCATAAGTAGAACTAACATCATAACACAATGAACTACATAGGCATGATTAGCAGTTTAAGCATTTCAAATTACATAGGCATGGCTAGCAATATTAAACACAGCTAGAAACAACATCTTAACCATCAATGTCAGTATATTCGACAACATAAGCATGATTACAACATGAGCATAACTACAACATAAGCATATCTATTATCTCTTATTGTACTATACATGATATCAGTGAAAAGAAAGAAAACAAGGGTTATCATACAATATGAAGCATTGTGTATAACCCTAAATAGATCTGTTACACGACTGTCTTATATCTTTTATTATGCCCTGAGGAATTTGAGGATACCACTCAAAATCCAACTGACCACTACTAAGTTGAAATCAATGCCATACAAGATCTAGGAAGATCCGTACTCCTAAGATCTTCTCTGCCCCCAGTTAGTATAGGTCCGCCACAGTGACACATAAGGTCAAGCTGCTAACAGCCTAGTCCGTCCTTGGTATAGGTCACAACACTAGTGAAAGGAGGTGGGTACGCGTACCCTACCATCTGAGGTACAACCACAGTTGTCCTCCAATCTCATCACATATATAATCACTGAGACATGACCACAACCATTCTCAAACTAAGGGTTAGGTATGACCGCAGTCATCCTCCCTAAACACTTGAATTCAAGATGATAGACACCCCACATACTCATCAATATGCGCTCTGAGTTTCCCTTAGGAATACTCGTTTCACCATCTGGCAATTTCTGACACTCAGAAGGATCTATGGCACAGGGCACTACATGATTAGAGTTTCACTTGATTAGTTATGCCAATTGGGTGAATTAAGTCTGCATCAAACAAGTGGACATACAAATTCTAATTCACTAATAATAAGCATATAAATATCACAACTTCAAAAGATATAACACATGTGAAACATAATTTCTCATCTCATCATCACATGGTACTATTCACTTTTCATTCATGAGGCTACACTAGTCATCATACTATCACAAGATATAAATCCTTTTCACAATATCATAGGGTATCAACCCTTATCAACACAAGATGATTACACCTCATTCAGGGCTCAACCATGCCCAAAGGTCATCAAGACCATCATACTATTCCCTGCAAGATCATCATTATCATTCCATGCCTTATAGCAAGGCTCAATAACATCACTTACATATAATACACCAGATCAACACAATATTGCATTAATGAGCTAGGAGATATTCATAAATAATCATAATAGGGTTATATCAACATTAAGAACATTCCTTTATTACATCAACATGCAAGGAATAGATTTGATTAACCCTCATCATATTCATAATGCACATGTTTAGCATAAGAAAGTATCAACCATGTGGCTATGATAACCACCAACTAACAAATTAAGGTTATGATCATATTAAGGAGTTATTCCACCATCATTACATCATATAAAAATGTTAAACATGAATACTCATATTTATCTATTTGCATTAGAATTAGGTTCAACAAGATAAATCATATTAATGTTACTAATCAACACTTATACCCAAACCCTAACTCACGACATCCCCATTGGATCATGGATGCATAAGGTGAAGCATCACCATCACATTCCATACCATTCTCAAGTATGAACCCACACATAAATCAAGGTGTAACCATCAGGTTATAGCATACTAGGGTTTCAACAATAGTAATAGAGTACTCCATGATTGTATTAGTCATTCAAGGACTATTCATACCCAATTACCATCATTTAGTTATATTAAATCTAGGTATAACAAGCTATACCTCATTAGGGTTACATATCAACACAATGTGGTTATCATCCCTTCTATTCATATGAGTGAATAGGTAAGAATACCTTATTAAGGGTAACCCTCCATTTGTTCCATCATCATTCAACCCATATCACTATACCACAATGTCACCCAGAACCATTGGATGTTTAAAAGGTAAGGCCATTGGTTGTTTACATAAGTAAACACCTTGGATAAACCACCTATGAAGTCCTTGATTTTTTCTACAGAAAGAGTCAGCATATAACCCTAGACATCCCTTGATTAACAACACAAAAAGTTCCATTGAGTGTAGGGTAAAACCCACAATCGACTGTTCATTTTAAACAAGTCATCCATTGTCAACAAGTAAGCTCCTTAAGTTGATCATATAAAGGAAATCATCTAAATCACATTATTTGGACCAACATATTACATTAGCCATCATTCCACTTTATTGGAGGAATAAACATTATATCTTGACCATTGGGTCAAGTTCATATGTTAAAACCATCAATTACAGTATAGGTCCGACCATTGCATCAAGTGTCCCAAGAAACCATTGGTCAAAGGCTTAATTTATGCTACAAATACAATGCTTAACTAAACATAGGTTGCAGATACTTGATCCACCATCATTAGTGATCATTAAATCACCATAGGTTGTTAGATCAACACTATATTCATTAATTAACATCGAATATTAAACTAATGTCATCATTGATTGATAACATCAGTATGGTACTTAATGGTTGATCATTAAACTTCTAATTGATCCAAAAACTGACCTAAGGGGGTGACCATAGGTTGTCACCATCATATGAAACCTTTGATCTCAAACATCTGTTTTCATGAAGACAACACCATAGGGTTGTTGCAATGGTACCATCATCGGGTCATGGGTTTATAGAAGAAATCAGCTTTAAACCCTAAAATTGACCATTGGTTGTTAGGTACTTAGCACCATAGGTTGTCAAACCAACCTGATCCAAGTCATATTATACCTTAGGAATAACTTACATCTATAACTGAAATCAGAACAGGGAACATTATAAAAATCAAAATCTAAAGTCAAGCATAGCTTTTTAGTGCATGAATCATCATCTTCAAGCAAGAACATGAGCTAGCAAGCTTATGGTAAGCAATAAACGTGGAGAAAGTTATAAAACTTTCCTATAATGAGAAGATAAACTCCCAAACATAAGAAAACACGAGAAGGTAGGGTATAAAATCCCATCATAAGATGTGAACTCATCCATCTAGCACCTTTCTTCATCAAATGAGCAAACCCTAAGCATAAGAGGGTTTTAGAGATTTAGAGCAATTTATACCATGGAACAACAAGGTTTCAATCTGGAGGAATTTATAAGGAAGGAGAAGAGCAAGAGAAATGGAGAAGGAAGGATGAAAAGAACTTGCCTTGGTCGAAATCCCTAGAAGATGACCTTGGAAACCCTAGGTAGGGCTAGATGGAGCTCTAGAAGACCTTCTTCTCCAAAAAGAGGTTGTCTTCTACCTTAGAGCACTTGTTTCTGCAAAAAACCAGAGTGGAGTCGTTGCTCCAGGTTAGAGGAAAGAGAAATCAAGCAAAGTTTTGTACTTGGGCAAGGAAGAGGTAAATATAGCCCATGGATAAGGATGGAAGCAAGCATGAGGTGTAAAAGTAGCTTCCCCATGTGTCTATGGCCTTAAACTATTAAGAATATAAAAGCACACACAAAATAAGCTCCCCCATCGTCCATATAGACCTTCTTAGCTTTCCTTTTTCGAATTTTCTAGCCAATCAAATAATTCATTAGTTGATAGCTACTAAAGGTAGCTCATCCATGAAGGGGTAAATCCTAAAATACCATTGGAGAAAACACCTTCAAACCAAGGTTTAAATAGGTGCCCCATGTATCAAAAAGATCAAGAATGATGATATAATATACAAGGAACATAATGCAAGTGATAAATTGCAAAGATAACCTCTCAATTGGGTAAATTGTAGAAAAGTCCAAAATGTACATACAATTGCATAACTTGCTCAAACAGTGTCCAAATTGGACCAAATTTAAAACTTAAGATTTTATTATGATTTAAAAGCATATAAAAAGGTTATATTAGGGTTATAAGCATTCAACTATGGTAATTAATCTTATTCAACTCATTAAGCAAGTTCATGGGCCTTACAAATACAATCATGGAGTACTCTCTTATTGTTGTTGAAACCCTAGTATGCTATAACCCGATGGTTACACCTTGATTTATATGTGGGTTCATACTTGAGAATAGTATGGAATGTGATGGTGATGCTTCACCTTATGCATCCATGATCCAATGGGGATGTTGTGAGTTAGGGTTTGGGTATGAGTGTTGATTAGTAACATTAATATAATTTATCTTGTTGAACCTAACTTTATTGCAAATAGGTAAAGATGAGTATTCATGTTTAACCTTCATATATGATGGCACGATGCTGAAATAACCTCCTCAATATGATCACAACCTTAATGTGTTAATTGGTGGTTATCATAGCCACATGGTTGACACTTTTTATGCTAAACACGTGAATTATGAATTTGATGAGGGTTAATCATATCTAAATTCCTTGCATGTTGATGTAATAAAGGAATATTTTTAATGTTAATATAACCCTACTATGATTTTTTATGAATATCTCCTATCTCATTAATGCAATATTGTGATGATCTAGCATATTATATGTAAGTGATGTTGTTGAGCCTTGTTATAAGGCATGAAAAGATAATGATGATCTTGTAGGGAATAGTATGATGGTCTTAATGACCTTTGGGCATGGTTGAGCCCTGAATGAGGTCTAATCCTCTTGTGTTGATAAGGGTTGATACCCTATGATATTGTCAATAGGATTTATATCTTATGATAGTATGATGACTAGTGTAGTCTCATGAATGGCAAGTGAATAGCACCATGTGATGATGAGATGAGAAATTATGTTTCACACATTTTATATCTTTTGAAGTTGTCATATTTATATGCTTTCTAGAAGTGAATTATGGTTTGTATGTCCACTTGTTTGATGCATCCTAAATTCATCCAATTGGCCTAATTAATCAAGTGCAACTCTAATCATGTAGTGCCCTATGCTGTTGATCCATCTTCAGTGTCAGAACTTGCTGGATGGTGAAACGAGTATTCCTAAGGGAAACTCAAAGCGCATACTATTGAGTATGTGGGGGTGGCAAGTTGATGATATATCCTTATCATCCACAATGCATGTTATGGAGGATGGCTATGGTCATGCCTCAAACATTTTATGTGATTGAGAACAATTGTGGTTGTACCTCATATTAGAGGGTTTTGTATACCCTAGTTTCTAGTGTTGTGACATGTACTAAGGGTAGATTAGTGGTTAGTAGCTTGACTATATGTCACTGTAGTGGCAGCATTGACTGATATGTCACTGCCTTTTTACTTATATTGACTGAGGGGAAGAGATCTTAGGATACCGACACTCCTAGATCTTGTACGGAACCGAATAGCCCTTCATAGGGGTCAGTTGGACTTTGGGTGGTATGACTCAAACTCCCTAGGGCATAATAAAAGATGTCATAAAACCATCTAGAAAATCTGTTTAGGGTTATGCACGACGCTTCATTTTGGATGATAACCCTTGTTGTTCTCTATACACAGAGATGATGTTTAATGCATTAAAATATACTAGATATTCTTATGTTGTGGATATGCTCATGTTATAAATGAGTACATACAATAGTCATGTTTAAGTTGATATAGGTATTATTACTGTTGGCTATGATTATGACATTCATTATCACATGTTGTTATCTATTCTTATAATGCTATCTATGTCTTTGTAACTAGAGATGCCTATACTGCCAATCATGCTTATGCAGATAGTTGTGCTTATATTGTTAGCTCTACTTATGATGTTGATATGTTCAACTTGATAGACATGATGATGTTGTTAGCTATGCTTATGAAACTAGACTTATTCATGATGCTAGAGATGCTCATGCGACTAAACTCCTTATATTGTTAATAGGGATATGAGAATAGTCTGGCTAATGAAGATAATTATAATATACTCTATATAATTTGTTAATCATCAATGTTGTTGAGCTTATTTGTTATATATGATGAAACTGCTTAAACTGTCTCATTACCTAAAAATGTTGGAATCAATAAATGTTGTTGGAGGTTATATCTCTTGTTGGGACATGGGTCTCACCCTTGTGGCTCACCACATTTTGTTTAGGTAATCAGAAGTGATGAAAACAAACATGTGGCAACAAAGATGAGCTATAGTAATGAATATTTGGGAAAATTGATTAGATGTCTAGTGTGTCCTAGAGTCATCCCTGTACTCTCAGGTCTGGGTAGGAAAAGTTTGTATATGGTGTTTCAAACGAATCAAAATTTTGTTAGCATGTTAATGTTTGTTGTGTGTCTTGTACAAATATTGTTCTCCTATGTATATATGTTGTAGCTAAGGCAATAGAACAATTTGTATCAAATTCTTGGCATAGTATGGATATAAGAAAGATGTTGGGCTCTTATGCAAATGTTTCTGAGTGGGTGTTGATGTTGAAATCAGTTTTATTTTATTCATCTTTTTGGGTATGTGGTTAATTAGTGATCGATTGTGTTTTATGTTTTGAGTAATCTTATTTAGTGTAACGGGTTCTCACAAGTTGGTATCAGAGGTTTAGGTTCACTGAGTCTATAAGGACACAAGGACTTAGGACTAGGATGATGTCTGAGTAAGGAGCATGATATGAAAATATAGTGCATACTACCTAAACTCAATACTTGGGTGCCTTGGCCATGTATTCAATTATTGAAGAAAAGGTAAGTATAGAACTTTTAGATTGTTATCTTTCTGATTACTCTGATCAAGTAATCATTTTGAAACAATCTAAAGAGCATAATGAATCAAAAATCATGGTACATATAACTCAATATTACCTCAAGAGAAGATGATAATAACATCATTATCTATCAAAACTTGAATGTTTGGTAACTATAAGAGAAAGATACAACACCATGAAATCTAAATCCGAATACAAATAAGAAAAAGAAGATTTCTTGAATATGTGATTCAAGAAGATAATAAAGTGAAAGATAGATAAGTATGTGCTTATAAAGTGATTCAAGGTATGAAATTCACATAAGATCGAGAGAACTCCTATAATAAGTAAAAATGAGAAGATAAATGGGAACAATGGAAAAAGAATAAGGTGGAACCTAAGTTAATCTCAGACCAACCTATGTGTGTAAGAAAGTGTTAATGTAAAATCAGCATGGCATGTGAAAGAAATTAAGGGAGATGATCCTTGTTTAATGAAGAAAATAAAGAATATGATGATTTACCTATTGATAAGTGGTTGAAAAACATAATAAAATAAGAGAACATACCCAATTGTGATGAATAGTCATCAAGGAAGGAGTAATGAGATATGTTAATCATGATGATTCCTATGCTAATGGCAAGGAAGCCCAAAATGAAAAGGGTAAAATGATACATAAGAAGTTGTAACTTGCATAATGAAAATAGAGTTGGTTACCTTTTTGCTAGTGACCCTTGAACAATGTTGCTATGATGTGTGAAGTGTGTTTCCCTTTGTGTCTTTCCTTTCTAGGGAACATCTTTCTAGTGGATGAGATAAGGAAGTGAGTTCCTTATAGCACATGAGGTGGATACCAAGGTAATGAATCCTAGTATCCGAGATGTATCAACAGTATGGGAAGTATGTGAAGGTTGGAGATGTTTATTAAATGAACATTCCAACTATTCCTATCCCTGAGAGAGAGAGAGAGTTGATGATGACCATCTAAATGTTGTTTGGAAGGAAAAACAAAAGTGATTCTATAATGTTGTGTATGGTCTAGTGATAGCTGGGCAAGACCACTATCAAGGATAGATGGTTTGTTGATCAGTAGACATGTGTTACCGTGTTCCTTTAAGATAAACCTAGGATTAGAATATCAATGGATAAGAGTTAGAGTGGATGACACAAGTTACATGACCATGTTGAGTTCAGGATTATGTCCTTTAGACTAACCAATGTACCAATAGAATTTATGAATAGGAGAACCAGAGTGTTCAGGTCATGTCTTACAAGTTGTAGCAATATTTGAATGATGGAATCTCAACGTATTTCAGAGATGGTCAGTAACATGGTCAACATCTTTGCTAAACCTTAAGAATGTTGAAGCAACTATACTTATGTGTGACAATTCTAGCAAGAGTGAGTTGGGGGTTGACTAGAGTATCCTTTGAGTTATGATACCTCTGTTAAGTCTATTATGTGAATCTTAATAAGATGAATACAATGTCATTGCTCCACCCCTAACAAGGTCAATCAAGAAGTTATATTTGTTAACAATTACATACAAGTGTATGATTCTTGAACCAAATAGATGGCCAGTCCACCATTGAGATGATTGGAGAATCCTCTAAAAACATATTCCTCACAGTTCTTGAAAATTAGGGGATGCCTACATGGTTGATTGAGTTGATAATTACAACAACTATTAAAGGAGTACATAGATGAAACCTTATAAAGTTACACATGATAAGACATAAATGATGTTATATGTTTGGTAAGAGCCAGTGAGTATGGCCTCTGAGCGATGTATGATACAAAAGATAGAAGGTTTGATGGAAGTCTCTACATTAGCACTTTGGGTAGCCTTGGCCTCAAGTATGAATAGGTGAAGCAAATAAGGACCCCACTATTTCATCCATGATCACAAGTATATATGATTTTGCATTCGTAGATGTGACAGGTATAGTGTGTGCACATGCCAAATAAAAAGGAAGCATAAGAAACAATATTGACCTAAAAGTAATAATAACTAATAATTGCAAGATTATCATATGAACTCAAATACTCATTTCCAAGCAATATTATGTTCTTTATCTTCCACATGATTATAGGAATAAATGAAGAAATCAAAAGTAAACACTCAACTAGAAGTTCGGTGTCTGTACATAAGAGCACATAAACAAGCACCTTAATAAAATATTTAAGATCACCACCATGAAGAATACGAATGTAGAAATAGATTCTTAGATTTTAGTAGCAAGGGGAAATCAAAGAAGGTGTGTAAGGTGGTTTTTAGTATTCTAGAAAAGGAAACAATTTTTATAGCCATATGAAATCCCTTCTTAACAAGGTTATGAATAAGAAACTCATACATACCAAGGAGGCCAAAAAACTCTCCAAACTACTTGGATTTTTATTATTCCATCAAGAGGTATCAAATGTTGCAGATGGACCACTATTCATCAGAAAGGAAAAGGCACATTTAATTTTCTTTTGATATCCATGTTTCCAAACAATTTAGATCTTTAGAGATATAGTCAAAATGAAAGAAAAAATGTAGTATAAGAAGATCACAAAGACATATGAATCAAATGTATTCTTAGTAAAAATTTGACCTATAGAACCTACAAGTTTGAACACATTAAAATGATGTTTCTTTGTCATGTAAGTAGAAGGGCATTAGGCCATAAATTTTCAAATATAAACTAAACATCCCAAGAATCCTTGGATATTCATATTATGAGCTTAGGAGGGAACACTAAATTGTAAGAGAAGACAAGAATTAATATATAAACTTGTAACACGGAGAATATGCTTTTATAACATTTTATCAATGGTTTATTTTTGCACGATGTTGTTCGTGAGTGGGTTATGCCAAGAGCATATGTTATATGTAAAAGTAGAATCAAGAATCAAGAGAATGGATTTGATTTATTGAGTCCTGACATTGGGGATTCTCCAACAATCCATTTTAGGTTGATAGATGACATATTAAGATATTTGTTGAACTTTGTGTTCTTTTCTCAAATACCCTCAAGAACTCTCTATTTTGATGAAGATGTGGAATTTCTCAACCTCTATGGGTAAAGTCAGACATTTGTATATGAAAAAAAACATTCATTAATGTGATTCTTCCAGTAATGAAAAGGGGTAGTTTGTTTATTTATACACTCTACCTATCATCTTCAATAGTTGGGTTCATGTAGACTCTTGTTGGTAATTAAGGGATGTGTGACAATGAAGTTGAGGAAGTATTAAGGAAACCAAAATAAGTGACTATACATGCTAGAGTTTCCACTTGACACAGTGAAACAAATAAGGTCCATATATGATAGTTGATTCTCAAATTCGACATATGCCAAAGATGCAATGTGTTTCACATCAATGATGTTTTTAAATATAGGAATTAAATGTGGTTGTTTCACAACAAAATGTAGGGACATTGAGGAATCTAAGATGTTTGAATAAATAACATCTACCATGGCAGTGATGGCATTTCTCCACTTAGCAAGGTAACCCTACTCTACCTAAAAAATCTTGCTGGATTTTTTTTTCTAATTCTTGTTTATTAGATTAATATGTTTGGTATTGAATTATGTGTTGATTTTATAAATACCATGTTAGTTTAGGGTTTGTTTTTGAAAACCCTAGTTCTTTTATAATTGAATCTTTGTAATATAATGTGATAAAATTGAAACCAAACCTTGAAAGTGGAGTCTAGAGGGGGGATAATATACTACCTTGAACCTATAAAAATTATCATCAAACTACTATTAATAGCAAATTTGTATAATAATTTATAAAAAAGAGGTCAAATAAGGAAAAGATTGACAATTTAATAAGAGATTTTAGGTAGTTCACAATCACTAAGAAGCCTACATACAATTTTTATGGCTTTGTAACCACCATGATTGGGTTAAAAATTCTTTGTTCAAGTTGTAGGTATTACAATGTGATTAAAAAAGGATACCAACCTATGTTTCTCTTTTGTTATTGGTTGTAGGAAAACACCAATTATGTTTAATTTTCTAGACATGCGATAACTACCTTATCTCCTATGGTCTAGAGGAAGATCACCACAAAATCCTCTTTGACTATTCACAGAGGATCACCAAGTTTTATAGTATGTTGATGCTTCCTAAACTGAACACTATCTACAAGTCTCACAACAAATAAACGAGGATAAGAAGAAATGGATACAAATTAAACCATAAATTCTTGCTATAGAGCTTCACGATAAAACAAGAAATATTATGAGTTGTGGGAAGCTCTAACTTGATCACTATTAAAACACTAAGGCATAATGATAATATGAAACATTTTCATATAGAACTATCTATCTCTATAGTGTCTATTTATGGGTATCAGTCAGGGTTAGGCTGGAGGATTTTCTAGAAGCGTCTTAGAGCATCTGGTTTAATATATTGATTAGGTTCCATTAAATAAGCATTCTTGGTTGAATTTTCACTCTGAATGAGAGTAGTTTGATTGAACTAGTACTTCAACCAAAGGCAATGGGATGTTTAACACATTTGAACAATGTCTAGAAATAAATAGATAATAGGGTTGAATACCCTTTGGTGGAACTAGGAGTTCTCTTAAGACACCATACGATCAAAGTATAAGTCGGACCGAGAGTGATCCTGATGCATGATGTCTCTCTAATCATATCCATGTTGAACTATAAATTTGATTGACCTTCATCTAAGTCAAATTAAGAGTTTGATGAAAGGTCTCCTTGCCATAAATGTCACACAAAACATGTTTTAATCTCTAAACAAATATATAGTAATAGTTACTTGTTCCCAAGGTTTCCTAAGATCCTAGATAGGGTTAAAATGGGTGGAGACTCATAAAACCTAACTAGGGCTAAAATAGATGGAGACTCATCAATAATTTACTTTTTAAACATAAATGATAAAGATACTTTTTATACAATTTGAAGTGCATAAATTAAATTACAACGGTTATGTAATTTCATCAAATGCATGTACTCTTATGTGCTGTTCAAAATCATATGTATTTGAAATACCAAGTATAACTATTATAAATAGTATATATAAGAAATGTGTCATTCATAAAAATAGTCCTTTAGTACGACCTTTTTCTGACAATATTCCTCTTTATGGCGATGACATATATTACCACAATAAAGGAAAATATGAGAAATGTGTTCATTAAATATAGAGATCATACCATGTTCTTATGAAATTGGTAGGCGAAATTTGGTGGTGCAATATAAGGAAACAATGCATATCTAAATTTATAAAACAAAATCACAATCATGGTACAAAACTTAAATGAACATAAACACATGTAAAACTCATTTCTCATTCTATTGTATAGTTCTTTCTCCCCCTTTGTCAAAATAAAAAATCACAAACTAGGTCACATTAAGGAAATATAACCATAAACACCTTGGTAAAGACATCCAGAGCACAATGGACATAAAATGGAACTTACAACTAATCTTGGGTAATAAAATCATGAGGAACGCTATTTTGAAAGCTTGAGGCAATTAACAAAAACATGGTCAAAATTTTGGTAAAGCATATTTGGATAAAAGACATGAATACCAAGTGAAATCTAGTCATTCCATAGGAAGTAATATACCAAATTCTAACAACTTCATATTATCCTAAATAATAAACATATATGAATCTAGGTGTAAGAATATTTAGATTCTCAACTTATAAATAAATATTTATTCTTACATAAATGAAGGGCAGTAAAATAAATATTCAAGGCAAGTTAAAAGATGTTTATTTGTAAAGTAAACTTGATCATGATACAACATGGTCAAAGGAAAAATAAATTAGTTACAAACATCCATGAAATGATATTGTACCCCTTACAAAGTGTACAAGAGGGTGTTTACATGCAGGTCCACACCTAAGAATCTTTATTTACCATAATATGAAATGGTGTAATCCCAAGTGAATAACCCCATACATTTGGAGCACATGCCTCTAAGAAAGTTGGTGCTCTATTATAATGGAAATGATAAAAACATCTTGAGGTTGGGAAAAACAAATATAATGGTGATATGAAGTGATCTATTGTGATTGATGTTGAGAATAGTTGTAGGATGGATTAATAGGCTCATTTTTACCTAAAAAACATGATTATGGTATTCATTTGATAGAGTTGGGTAAAGTAGAATCACTCTAGAAATGGTAATTTTTAATATTTAGCAAATATGCTCAAAATGGTTGACTATTTGATATCGTAATTTATGTATATGTGAAAAATCATACACTTGGTTAGAGGGAGTAGGATAAGCAACTTGAAGTGGATGGAGTAGAATCACTCTAGAAATGGTAATTTCTGATATTTAGCAAATATGCTCAAAATGGTTGACCATTTGATATCCTAATTTATGTATATGTGAAAAATCATACACACGGTTAGAGGGATTATGATAAGAAACTTGAAGTGGATGGTCTTGTTTAGACATGGCAATTAAACCCGTCCCGACACAACCCGCATGACCCGATTTGAAAATTGCAGGTTTAATTGGGTATGCGGGCATGGTCATGCGAAATGGATGGGTGAGACAAGTAGATGGGAAAATGACTAGCAACATGCTTGTTTTATCGGTCCTGTCCATCTCCACAACTTACTAGTAGGCTTATGAGTCCCAAGAGGATCCACACATCGTATGTGGGTCACCACTATCTTATTCCCATCATTGTCGTAGCGACAACCTTGGGACTATTGATGATCCTATCTGGGTTCTCTGGAGCTACGAAGGTAGTAATGATGACTACGAGCTCGAGATCTTTCACATAGAGTTCCTATGATGGAAGGAAGAAGAGAATCAAACAACATACAAAATGGTGATTGAAATAGAGAATAAGAGAGAAGAATAGAGGAGGCGAGAGAAGAAGAAACTAAGTCACAAAAGAGGGGTGTTTTATTAAAATTGACTTTTGGAATACAAGATATCAAATACCCCTCTAAGTGGATTGGGCTCGGTACATATGCCCACACAACCAAAATTGGGCTATTTTCTTGACTTACGCATGTAAAAACTCACCTTTATTGCTAGGGGACTAAAATGACTAACAAACTCATCTAACCAACTAACTGCTTCCCAGCCAACTAGCTTCAGCTCCTCCTAACGTGGAAGAGGTCTCTTGCTTCTTCAAACAACTTGGTCTTTCTGCTAAGTCAACTTACCAGCAATGACCTATAACAAATACCTTCCCCCTTTCATTACAAGCCTTCTCCTCTCAAGGTCAGATGCAAATATCATACCTCCTGTCATCAATTTCAGCTAACCCTTGTCATTGTTAAAATTGGGGCATTAGGATATTGCTTCTGAAGCTTGTACATGCTTTCCAAAGTAGCATCAGTAACATCCTTTCCTTTCAATTGAATCAAAACCTCAGTAACTGCATGCTTAAACCTCTACTTAGGCTATTCTCTTGTCCAAAATATGTGCCAGAACTAAGGGTTGAGCTAAAGTAAATTCTAGCATCTCTACAACCCTTGTCTCACTTTGACCCACTTTCTTTTTAAGCAACAATACATGGAACACCGGATGAACTTGAGATGGAGAAGAAAGATTAATCTTATAAGAAACTAACCCCACTATGTTTAGAACTTCAAGTGGACCATTGAATAACGATCTCAACTAGTTTTTCTGTCTTTGCACCACCGATCCTTGCATGTAAAAAGGAAGTTTCAAATATACCGGGTCTCCCACCGTGAATTCTCTCTAACTCCTCCTTGAATCTACAATTTTTCATTGTATTTAGAGCTTTCTTCAGGTTGTTCTATAGAAGACTGAGGATTTTGTCTCCTATTTTTAAACTCCCTTCTACAATCGTTGCATTTGATTGACTCAGTATGTAAGATAATAAAGTAGGTAGTGGTCTTCCATATACTACCTCATATGGGGAGACTTTTGTAGATGAATGGGTCATAGTGTTGTAACACCATTCTGCCCAGGGGAGGTGTTGTACCCACTCATGGGGCTTAGAGGCACAAAAACACCTAAGGTAGCATTGTAAACCTTGATCAACACTTCACTCTGGCCATCTGATTGAGAGTATAAGTTGTACTCATCCTCAATTGAGTTCTCTATGCTTTATAAACCCTACCAAAAATTACTAGTGAATATTGTATCCTATATGAAACAATTGACTTAGAAATACCATGGTGTTTGAGCACCCCATCGATAAAGAAATCCAATACCTTCTGTGAAGTGTAGGGATGCTTTAATGTAAATAAATGAGCTTCCTTTGACAATTTGTCAACTACTACAAAGATCATAGAATATCATTTTCAAATGGGTAGAGCATCAATAAAGTCTAAGCAATAATTAACCATATATGGGTGGTGGAAAATTCTCATATTTGTTAGTTTGACACACTTGACACTCCCTTAATTGTCCTTGTAGGCCTTTCCACCAAAAAACAACCTTAACCTTACTCTAGGTTTTTCATAGACCTATTGTTGTATCATGCATTTCATACATACCCTTCTTACTTAACTTTGAATTAGCACTAAGGATGACCTTCCCTTTCTTGAAGAAAATTCCATTCCTCCATTGAAATTTACTTCTATCCAACTCACTTTTATCCCATCTCTCCTTCAAACTGACCATCCATGGATCTTCATTAGTTAATATGTGGACTTCATCCAACCATTGAGGCATAGTTAGATGGATGGAGTAAATTTATGTCTCCTTATCTTCTTGGAACTCTTCACTTATACTCTTCTTTGATAAGGCATCAACTACCCTATTGACTAATCCCAACTTGTACCCAATTTCATATTGAAAACCCAGAAGCTTAGATTACCATTTCTAATGCATAAGGGTGTGTATATCTTTGTCTATCATGTATTTAATGCCTTTCTAGTTAGTACAAATTATGAACTTATTACCAATGAAATAGTGTGTCCTCTTGCATCTCCTTCTCATAGGTTGACCACTCCAATTGTCTTCCTTTTATTGTTGAACTCAAAAAGGCAATAGGTTGATTTTTTTGCATTAACACAACCCCCACGACAAATCCTGATGCATCAGATTCAATAACAAAGGCTTAATCAAAATTGGGCATAGCCAGAATAAATTGTGTAGTCATTATCTTTTAAGATTGTTAAAAGCCATTTCAGCTGCTTCATCCCGCTTGAAGTTATTATTTCACAACAAAATGGTCAGAGGTCAAGCCAGGTGTCCACAAAAATTTAAAAATTCATGTAATAGCCAGTCAGACCCAACCCCACCTCGAGGCCTTCATTTTCTTAGGTCGTGTTCATTGTTGGATTCTTTGTATTTTGAAAGGATCAACTGACACACCTTGTTCAAATCTTACATGACCCAAATAATCCACTGATGTAGCTCCAAACTGACATTTACTCCTCTTCACAAGCAATTTGTTCTCTTTGAGAAACTGACGTGGCTTATATTATCACACTAACAAACTCACTTAGGGTTGAGATCCCTAAGTTTTTAACCAAAACAACGTGCAATAATACCACCCGCAAGAGGACGGGTCTTATCGCAGTATAGTTGAGGATCGAATCCCAAGGGACAACGATTTTAAGAATCTTTCTCTAGTCGAATCTAGTTGAATCAAGACTAATATTTAGAACAAGGTTGGTTGAATTGAGTTTAATTAAACTAAATGCAAGGAAAGTAAAAGAGCAGAATTAAAAGTTGATTAAAGATTAATGATGGAAATTGCTGGGATGGTCCCGGGTTTCACCACCACTACACATGCAATCACATCCAAACATCAAACATCCAGGCAAGATATAACCATTCAAATAGAGCTGTTACAAAACCCCCATATGGGCGTCAGGTTTGCGTAATCATCACCTTAGGTATCAGATGTCTCGTCACCATCTAGATCACATACTTACAACTCCGAAGATACAAAAATCCAAATGAAGTTGTGGGCCCCCTATACAGGCGTCAGGCACATAGAAGCGTCACCGTGGGCTAGATGGCTCGTCACCACATAGATCATACACTTACGACCTCAAGGAATCCCATTCTATTTCTAGTTTGGGAGTCAACCGCGTTAATCGACATTCAAAACCTACGCATTGAAGTTCTCACAACATAAGAAACGAACAAGATATATACAAGCAGGTGATCAATCCACAAGCACACATCGATGATTAACAACGAAATGAAAGATTATATACATTCCATGGGATGTTTAACAAAAAGATATGAAAGCATGGGTAGCGGGGCTAGTCCCCGCACCCCAGCAAAAGTAAACTACTCGCTCATGATGAGAGAAAAAAGAAAAACAAGAGAGAGATAAGTTTCTGCCATGAGCATGGTGAAGAAGATTATCACAGCTCGGTGGAGAAACGGTCTTCTACACAACGTCAGAGTAGATCTAGAAGAAGAGAGAAGTACACCACGATAGACGGGGTGGATCTTCTCTCTCCACCTTTTTCTTCTTCTTCTCGTAGTCCTCACTCACAGCAAGAGGAGCAGCTCATGGCGGTGTGGAAATGGCATAGACGTAGCAGATCTAGATCCAGATCTAGATCTAGATCCAGATCTGAATGAGGTGGCTTGCAGATCCGATTCCTCGCTCCAGATCTGGGTGAACATGCTGCAAAACCACCACGGGGGCAGGTTGTTGGCTATGGAGATCGTCTCCTCAGGACCAGGACAGTCCTGCAGCCTAACGATGTCTAGAGATGATCCTTTGACTGGATGGAGTCGTGTTCTATTTATAGGCAGATTGACACCGACTTAAAATCGCGACCTCAATAATTTTGCAGCAGGTCGTAGTTTTTCGAATGATGCCGCGGTTGCGGATTTTTGCACGGTCGTGGCTTTCTGAATGCCGCAGTCGTGGCTTTTTTCACAGTGGTGGTATTGGAAGCCTGGTCACGATTCTTTTCACGGGCACAATCCTTTTTTTCAGCCTGGTCACGATCCCTTGCTTTCTGTTGTTGTGGCCTGTTGGATGATGGTGGTGTGAGCGAGGGAAGAGCGTGGAGGTAGCTGGGTCGTGGGCAGCTGTGCGGGGTTCGCTGTTGGGTGCTGCACCTCGACCAGGTCTCCAGGTGATAAGGTAGGAGGAGCTGCTCACGATCGAGATGAGGAGGGGAGGTGCAGGTGTAGCTGCACCACATATCGTGGTCTTGGGGTGATGAGCTGATCTCAATTGTATCTCTGAGAGAGAGAAAGAGGGACCGCAGGTCGCATCTATACACTCTGTGATCACGGTTAGTGATGGAGACAGTGCAGAGGTGTTGCGATGTGATAGGTCAAGCAACTAGCAACGTGAGGAAGTGGAAGCGGTTTTGGTTGATGTGGAAGGAAGGATCAGGTCGCGATTAACAAAGCTGCGGTCGCAGTTACGGATGACGGTGACGTTGAGGTTGCAACAGACCGCGGTGGCGCCGATCGGATGATCGCGACCAGGGTGAAGGGATACTGTGATCACGGTCTTAGAGCAGACTAGGTCACGATCTTGTGGGCAGGGTGCAGGTCGTGGTGTTGAAGAAGAAGCGGCAGGTTGCGGTTGTAATGGAGTGAGCACCCGATCGTGGTTCAGTTGCTCGGTAGGTCGCAGATGCGATCTTGGAATCGCAGACATGTGTCTGCGGTGTCTTGTAGGTCGTGGCATTTACGTTTTGCAGAGATTGCGATCTAGGGAGAGAGAAGAGAGCCGGTCGCGATTTGCTATCGGGGAGGTGGGGCCTAGCGGTCTGTTGAGAGGCGAGAGATGGTGGAATCGCGATCGTGGGTTAGAGAGAAGGGAGGTCGTGGTGTTTTGGACATCTGTTTGCGATCTCTGCAATCGTGGTCACGATTGTAGGGTTTGCTGGAGCCGCAACCTAGGATAAGAAGTGGGCACTGTAGCCACGTAAAGAAAGAGAGGGGCCGTTGATGTGCTTTGACCAGGCCCAAACCAAGGGCTAAAATAGAGGATTGGATTAGAACATGGGCCCAATGCCCAAATTGACCTGTCAAAAATGATGTAAAAATACAATTAAATTCATGATCAATTTGATTTAACTAAGATAAGTCTCATATAAGAAGATATGGCCAATAAAAGCTCAATAAAGCAGTTAAGCCAAGTAAATGCACATATTAGAAGATAAAGCCAATAAAAGCATGAATGCAACCGAAACTGGGCTAAACTAGATGATTGAACTAAGGTGAATAAGAATTCATCAAAATACCCCAAACTTAAACGTTGCTCATCCTCGAGTAACACAAAATCTAAAACGGTCGCCAAATGAATACTTTCGAATCGTGTGACTGCCTCATCTTCACATCACGATTATTTCTTTTCTGCTCGGTATGACTAAGCGTCTCAACATCCTGAGATCACATAACACATTTTACCATATTTTCGTTCCCGAGTTCACTTCTCAATATCACTTCCTCTCTACTTTTTCTAAAATCAAGCATGTCAGAGAGTTTTGTAAGAGTCCAGAGATACCCGCAGAACAACAAGTGTGCACCTGATCTGACACTGGTGTTTTTAGGATCAGGGAGGCATTCATTGTGCCTTTAGGTGGAAACGGGAGTGAAGGGTGGTATGGAAGGAAGAAATAAATCTCTCCTCTATTCGACTCGAGATTTTTATTATATGATTTGCAATTTCATTGATTGCATTTTTGAGTGTGCGAATCTCTCCTCTATTCGACTCGAGATTGCATTTCTTTTTGTGTGCACTTAGGCATCTTTTCTTGGTAATACACCCCTATTTCGTAGCGAGGGGTATGGAAGAAGCGAAAAGAGAGAGAGAGAGTGTGCCACCCCGAACTTAGGGTTTGGCTCTATTTTGGTTATTTTTGTTTCTTTTTGATGGATGGAGGGGTAAGAAGATGATGGAAGAAGTGTAGAAGAGAGTTCAGATCAGAGTGCAACTTGATTTACAATTCAGTGCACCGGGTAGTTCTCCTTATCATACTCTGCTCAGATAATGACTTGATGATGATCCAGTAGAGATTCCATGCTATTGTTCCACTAGTCAGTTAGGATGCACAACGTGTTTGATCCCTCTCAGTTCGATAGATACTTGCCATATCTACTGATCATGATGTTAGGATTCATAAGCTTCACACGGTTATTTCGAATCATTGGCTAGTTTCAGAAATTGTTCTCCTTGAGGCTTCACTTCAAATAAGGAGGCTAGGTAATGGCTATGATTGAAACAAAAGTGTCAAAACTTCATCGAGTTTCTATACAAACTGCTATGAAAACTTTTGAAAATTTTGAATTTTTTTTAAAAATTTGCTCAAAATTGCAAAAAAATTTCAACGATGAAATCTTAAGTCTGAAATGGATAGGAGAGGGTGGAAAGTAGAGTACGTACCACCCACCCTCCACCCCAAACTTAGAATGTTTCTCGTCCCGAGCAAACTCTAAATCTGAGGGTAAACTCGTGCCGGTTGGTCCACCAGATGTGGTTGCCTTCCTTTCGGCGATGCATCCTCCATCTGAAATCTAAAAAATGGAATCTATAAGAACTTAAGACTGCATCTTGTGATGCATTGTCTACCAGGTGAAATTTTTTCTAAAAACAAAACTAAAATTAAAAGCTAAGTTAAAGATCGGGTTGCCTCCCGACAAGTGCCTTTGTTTTATGTCGATGGATCGACGTGATTTCTTCAATTTTCTGGTAGATATGTCGGTTTGGATAGATTCATCGATTTTTCAGTGCTAGTATCAGCTACGGTGAAATATCTTTTCAAGCGTTGGCCATTTGCCACAAAATCACCTGAATTCTCACTCCATAAAGTAAATGCACCATGTGGATAGATGCTCTTGACAATGTATGGCCCAGACCATCGAGAATAGAGTTTTCCTGGGAATAACTTCAGTCTCGAGTTGAACAGTAGAACTTGGTCTCCCACTTGAATGTCCTTTCTCTTCAGATGACCGTCGTGCCAAAGTTTGGTGCGTTCTTTGTAGATTCATGCATTCTCATAAGCTGTCATTTGGAGTTCATCCAACTCTTAAAGTTGTAGAATCCTAACTTTGCCTGCTTTCTTAATGTCAAAATTCAGCTATTTTATTGCCCACCATGCTTTATGTTCTAGTTCCACGGGCATGTGACATGATTTTCCATAGATAAGTCTGAAGGGTGTTGTTCCAAGAGGAGTTTTGAATGCGGTTCGGTAAGCCCATAAAGCATCATTAATTTTCACTGACCAATCCTTTTGGTTGCATCCTATCATCTTTTCCAGGATAGCTTTGAGTTGACGATTCAAAACCTCTACTTGCCCACTTGTTTTTGGGTGGTAGGGGGAAGCTACCTTGTGTGTTACACCATATCTTCTCAACAATGCTTCATAGCTTCTTTCCAGAAAATGAGAACCTCCGTCGGATATCACGGTTCATGGGATTCCAAAACAGGGAAAGATAATATCTTTGAATATTTTAATGATGGGTTTTGAATCACTAGTGACAGTTGGTATGGCCTCTACCCATTTAGAGACATAATCCACTGCAACTAGGATGTAGGAAAATCCATGTGAGGATGGTAATGGACCCATGTAGTCCACTCCCCAAACATCAAAAATCTTGACTTCTTGCCATAGCTTAAGTGACATCTCATCTCTTTTCGTAATGTTTCCCATTCTCTAACACTTGTCGCATGACAACAAAAAGTTATAGGCATCTCTGGATATGGTTGGCCAAAAGAAACCGCATTGCAAAACCTTCAAAGAAGTTTTCTTAGAGCTCATATGGCCTCTGACTGGGCCTGAGTGGCATTGTTCTAAAATAAGTTGGGCTTCTTCCTCAGCAATACAACATCTGTAGAGACCATCGACACAGAGCTTGAAGAGGTACGGTTCATCCCAGTGATATTGCCTCACATCATGCATGAATTTCTTTAGAGCATTGCTAGTACACTCAGGGTGGATGACACCAGCGGCAAGGAAGTTCACATTGTCCAAGTACTAAGGAGTAGCTTCTGAGACTTTCATAAGCTGGTCATCTGGAAGAGAGTCGTTAATTGGTATCTTCTCAGTTTCCAGAGTGTGGATACGACTTATGTGGTCTGCTACAACATTTTCTGTGCTTCTCTTATCTCTAATCTCAAGATCAAATTCTTGCAATAGGAGAATCCATCTTATTAGCCTTGGTTTAGCATCTTTCTTTTTTAGAAGATAACAAATAGCGGTGTGATTGGTGTAGACAATCACATTTGAACCAATGAGGTAGGATCTAAACTTATCAAAGGCATATACGAATTCTAGGAGTTCCCTCTCAGTAGTTGCATAGTTCCTCTGAGTTTTGTCAAGGGTCTTCGATGCATAATAGATGACATGATGTTTCTTCTCTATACATTGGCCCAGAACGGTACCCACAACGTAATCACTGGCATCACACATAATTTTGAATGGGTGATCCCAATCTGGGGCTCGAATGATGGGTGTTGTTGTAAGGGCATGCTTTAGATTGTTGAAACTCTTGATACATTCTTCATCAAAATAGAAATCAGCATCCTTCAGTAACAAGTTTGTCATGGGCTTGGTTATCTTGGAGAAATCCTTGATAAACCTTTTGTAGAAGCCTGCATGACCAAGGAATGCGTGGACTTCTCTTACATTAGTAGGGATAGATAGTTTGGAGATCACTTTGATCTTAGCCTTGTCCACTTCAATTCCTCGGTTACTAACCCTATGGCCAAGGAC
This sequence comes from Alisma plantago-aquatica, assembly GCA_963693085.1. NCBI lineage: Eukaryota > Viridiplantae > Streptophyta > Magnoliopsida > Alismatales > Alismataceae > Alisma > Alisma plantago-aquatica. The sequence goes on from OY856409.1 coordinate 592,821,248, forward strand.
AATGCCTTCTTTTACCATAAAGTGACATTTCTCCCAATTTAGCACAAGATGTGCTTTTTCACATCGTTTGAGGACCAGGGAGAGGTGCTTCAGGCATGAGTCGTATGAATCCCCATATACAGAGAAATCATCCATAAAAACTTCCATAATGGTTTCGATTAAACCAGCAAATATGGCTGCCATGCAGCGTTGGAAGGTTGCAGACACATTACAGGGCCCGAATGGCATCCTTCTAAAGGCGTATGTTCCAAAGGGGAAAGTAAAAGTGGTTTTCTCTTGGTCATATGGATGTATAGGAATTTGATAGAATCCAGAGTAACCATCGAGATAGCTGAAGTATTCTTGGTGAGCTAATCGCTCTAAGACTTGATCTAGGAAAGGCATCGGGAAATGATCCTTGCGTGTGGCCTTGTTCAAATTCCTGTAATTGATGCACATCCTCCACCCCGTTACTGTTCGAGTGGGGATGAGTTCATTATCTTCATTCCGTATCACAGTAGTTCCACCTTTCTTTGGAACAACATGTACATGACTCACCCAAGGTGAGTCAAATATCGGATAGATGATTCCGGTAGTGAGCAACTTGATGACTTCGCGGTGGACTACTTCCTTCATATTAGGATTCAACTTCCGTTGATGCTCAACCGTCAGCTTGTGGTCTTCCACCATAGGGATTTTGTGCATACAAAGCGCTTGACTGACCCCGGTGAGATTGCTCATCTTGTAGCCGATAGCTTTCTTTCTTTCCTTTAATTCTTTCAGGAGTTTATCTTCTTGTTCGGTCGTTAGATCAAAATTTATAATAACCGGACAAACCTTGAGATCATCCAAAAATACGTACTTAAGTCCCTCAGGCAGGGGCTTCATTTCAGGGGCTTCTGGCTTCTCGCATGGCTCTTCAGATACATTCACAGCTTTGAGTTCCTCGAACTTAGCTTCAGGATCTTCTTCAATAGAGTTGAGGTGAAGGATACAATCCTTAACTTGTTTGTTGATGAAAATTTCAGCAGATGGGTTTGTTAGCGCCACTTCTAAAGGATCATCTTGTTCATATTCCTATTGTGTGAGGAGAGACATTTGCTCAATGCAATCAATCAAATAGACTTCTTCCTGCATGCTCAGTCTTCACATGCTTTCAAAAACTTTGAACTCGAGGGTTTCTTTCCCTAGTCTGAGCAGCAAGGTCCCTGCTTCAACATCAATCAAAGCTCTTGCAGTGGCGAGGAACGGACGACCAAATATGAGGGGGTATCTGGCGTCTTCCTTTATGTCCATGATGACAAAGTCACATGGGACATAAGAGTCTTTTCCAACCTTGACAGGGACATCTTCGATGATTCCTAAGGGAAGAGTCATAGAGTTGTCTGCAAGTTGTATGGTCATTCCAGTTGGAAGAAGTTCTGCAAACCCTAACCTCTTACAAAGGCTAAGTGGCATGATAGAGATGCTAGCACCGAGATCGGCTAATCCCTTCTTACATGAAGAGTCATCGATATGGCATGAAATCCCAAAGGATCCCAAATCTTTCTATTTCTTGGGAATTTTGCTCTGGATGATATCGGAAGTGGTTGATGCTAGCTTAACTGTCTCGTATTCTTCAGTTATGTACTTCCTTGTGAAGAGAGACTTTAAGTACTTAGTCCAGGCTGGTATCTCGGCCATCACATCTAGAAAGGGTATATCTACATGAAGCTTCTTCATAGCTTCTTTAAACTTGTTGAATCGAGTATCGAGCTTTGTCTGCTTCAAATGAGCTGGGAAGGGAGGACGGGGCTTGTATACTGGAACATCCGGCTCAGGTGTGTCTTCTGCCTCCACAGCCAATGGTTCCTCCAATCTTGCTTTATCTATCTAATCAGCGGTTGGTTGTTCCTTCGGTTGAGACTCAGGTATTATAGAGTCTTGGACATTCACAAAGTCATCATCGTTTGTTTCCACTATTGGTATCTTAATAGGGGGTCAGAATAGTCTTTTCCAGACCTGGTGGTGACAACCTTCAATTGCTCTGGGTGCTTAGGATTGTTCTCTGGTTGTCCGAAAAAGGCTCCAGCAGGTGGCTTCATGCTAGCTGCAAGTTGATCTAGTTGAGATTCAATAGCCTTTTGATGGGCTTGCTGGTTAGCTATCATTGTCTGCTGCGACTGCAACATCTTCTCAATAGCTGACAATTTGTCATCAGGATGGATGGGACCGGCTTGTTGCCCTTGTTGTTGCTGTTGATAGGGGACTTGGTTGGGGTTTTGAAACTAAGAATTGTTATGATAATTGTTGTAGTTTCTATTCTGGTAGTTTCCTCTAAAGTTTCCTTGATTCCCGAAATTTGGTTGTTGGTTATATTGGAATCCTGGTGGGCCTCGTTGTTGAGTATTTGAACCAAGCTATCGCGAGTTTTCTGCTCCAGAAGGGTGTCCATATTGAAATCCTGGATGGTTCCTATTCTGATTCGGATTATAGTACCCTTGACCAGGGATGGTGTTGATAACTTTCAGATTTTCCATTTGACCATTATCGCCTTGGGCACAGGTATTGTTCAAAACAACATCATAGAGAATGTTATAGGCTAGAGTTGAATGATTAGTTCCTTTACATGCTTCACAGAAGAGTGAAGCTGACTTAACTTGCTCTTGTTGTCGAGGGGGCAAATGTCTTCTTTCATAAGCTGTGAGAGACGATTCTAGACGGTCTTTCTTTGGAACTAGGAGTTTGAGATATTCAGCGATAGACTTGTACTCGGGTGTTGCTTCGGCCATAGCTACCTTCAGTACTCCTTTGCCAATAGGTCTACCCCAGTTGGCTTGGTTTTCAGCTCCAAGGGTGAAAACCTTCCATGCGCTATCATAACTCTGACGCATGAAGTTTCCTCCAGACGAGGAATCTAGAAACCTCTTGATATCATCGTCCACACCTCTATAAAAGATTTCAATGAGTTGATTCTTTGGAATGCCATGATGTGGACACTTGTATAGCAACTCTTTGTATCTTTCCCATGCTTCAGCTAGGGATTCTCTAGGGACCTGGGTGAATTGCGTTATTCGGCCCCTAATTTCATAGGTGAGAGAAGGTAGATAAAACTTTTCCAGAAAAACATTTTGAAGTTGTTCCCAAGTGGTAATGGGTTTGCATTGCAAGGAGTTATACCAACTCATGGTACTATCGACAAGAGAGTATTTGAAGAGACAGAGTCTGATGGCATCATCCATGACTCCATTTTGCTTTGTCATGGCACATATGTCTATAAACCTCAGAAGATGTTCTTGACTATCTTCTCCTTGCTTACCATAGAAAGGGCTATTTTGAAGCAACGTGATCCAATGTGCTCAAATCTCAAAATTGGGAGTGTTGATGGGAGGAGGTTGCACTGGGTGATGAACGTCTGCAGCTTTAGGGATCGAGAATTCTCTAAGGTCTTTTTGTAGCTCAGCTTGTTGAGCTACTGCTTGAGCTGCTTGGATTTCTTCTTGAACTGTGGCTCGGGCTTCTTGCATAAGACTATCTCTTTGTACATTAAGGGCTTGAGCTACCCTTTGAGCGATTTCCTCCTCTTGAGCCATTCTTTCTTGGTTCTCTCTGTACTGACGGCAAAAGGTTCTGTCTATCTCAGGGTCAAAGCTAGCAGAGAGTCTGGGACTATCCGAGCAGCGCATACACTAGACTTTGTGGGTACCTAGGATGAAAAGATCTTTTGCTGGTGAGATGAACGGAGTAGAATCGAATTCAAGTTTATATGATCGATAGTATCAAAAGTAAAAGAAAAACCAAAATTAGTCTCAAGAGAACTAGATTTAACTAGATAATTCTGTTGTCCCCGGCAACAACGCCAAAATTTGACGTGGCTTATATTATCGCACTAACAAACTCAATTAGGGTTGAAATCCCTAAGTTTTTAACCAAAACAACGTGCAATAATACCACCCGCAAGCGGACGGGTCTTATCGCAGTATAGTTGAGGATCGAATCCCAAGGGACAACGTTTTTAAGAATCTTTCTCTAGTTGAATCTAGTTGAATCAAGACTAATATTTAGAACAAGGTTGGTTGAATTGAGTTTAATTAAACTAAATGCAAGGAAAGTAAAAGAGCAGGATTAAAAGTTGATTAAAGATTAATGATGGAAATTGCTAGGATGGTCTCAGGTTTCACCACCACTACACATGCAATCACATCCAAACATCAAACATCCAGGCAAGATATAACCATTCAAATAGAGCTGCTGCAAAACCCCCCATACGGGCGTCAGGTTTGTGTAAGCATCACCTTAGGTATCAGATGTCTCATCACCATCTAGATCACATACTTACAGCTCCGAAGATACAAAAATCCAAATGAATCTGTGGGCCCCCTATATAGGCGTCAGGCACACAGAAGCATCACCGTGGGCTAGATGGCTCGTCACCACACAGATCATACACTTACGACCTCAAGGAATCCCATTCTATTTTTAGTTTAAGATTCAACCGCGTTAATCGACATTGAAAACCTATACATTGAAGTTCTCGCAACATAGGAAATGAACAAGATATATGCAAGCAGGTGATCAATCCACAAGCACACATCGACGATTAACAACGAAATGAAAGCTTATATACATGCCATGGGATGTTTAACAAAAAGATATGAAAGCATGGGTAGCGGGGCTAGTCCCCGCACCCCAGCGAAAGTAAACTACTCGCTCATGATGAGAGAAATAAGAAAAACAAGAGAGAGAGTGAAGTTTCTGCCATGAGCATGGTGAAGAAGATGATCACAGCTCAGTGGAGAAATGGTCTTCTACACAATGTCGGAACAGATCTGGAAGAAGAGAGAAGTACACCACGACAGACGGGGTAGATCTTCTCTCTCCACCTTCTTCTTCTTCTTCTCATAGTCCTCGCTCGCAGCAGGAGGAGCAGGTCATGGCGGAATGGAAATGGTGTAGACGCAGTAGATCTAGATCTAGATCTAGATCTGAATGATGTGGCTTGCAGATCCGAGTCTTCACTCCAGATCTGGGTGAACATGCCAGAAAACCACCACAGGGGCAGGTTCTTGGCTATGGAGATCGTCTCCTCAGGCCCAGGATAGTCCTGCAGCCTAACAATGTTTGGAGATGATCCTTTGACTGGCTGGAGTCGTGTTCTATTTATAGGCAGATTGGCATCGACTTAAAATCACGACCTCAGTAATTTTGCAGCAGGTCGCGGTTTTTTGAATGATGCCGCAGTTGCGGCTTTTTACACGGTCGTGGCTTTTTGAATGCCGCGGTCGTGACTTTTTGCACGGTCGCGGTATTGGAAGCCTGGTCGCGATTCTTTTCACGGGCGCGATCCTTTTTTTCAGCCTGGTCACGACCCCTTTCTTTCTGCTGTTGTGGCCTGTTGGATGATGGTGGTGTAAGCGAGGGCAGAGCATGGAGGTAGCTGGGTTGTGGGCAGCTGTACGGGGTTCGCTGCTGGGTGCTGCACCTCGACCAGGTCTCCAGGTGATAAGGTAGGAGGAGCTGCTTGTGATCGGGATGAGGAGGGGAGGTGTAGGTGTAGGTGAACCACAGATCGTGGTCTTGGGGTGATGAGTCGGTCGCGATTGTATCTTTGAGAGAGAGAAAGAGGGACCACAGGTCGTAGCTATACACTCTGCGATCGCGGTTAGTGATGGAGACGGTGCAGAGGTGTTGCGATGTGATAGGTCAAGCAACTAGCAGCGTGAGGAAGTGGAAGCGGTTTTGGTTGATGCGGAAGGAAGGATCCGGTTGTGATTAACAGAGTCGCGGTCATGGTTACAGATGACGGCGGCGTTGAGGTTGTAGAAGACCGCGGTGGCGCCGATCAGATGATCGCATCCAGTGTGAAGGGATACCGTGATCGCGGTCTTAGAGAAGACCAGGTCGCGATCTTGTGGGCAGGGTGCACGTCGTGGTGTTGAATAAGAAGCGACAGGTTGCGATTGTAATGGAGTGAGCGCCCGATCATGGTTTAGTTGCTCGGCAGGTCGCAAGCGCGATCATGGAATCGCAGACAGGTGTCCGCGGTGTCTTGTAGGTCGTGATGTTTAGGTTTTGTAGAGATCGCGATCTAGGGAGAGAGGAGAGAGCCGATCACGATTTGCTAGCAGGGAGGTGGGGCCCAGCGGTCTATTGAGAGGCGAGAGATGGTGGAATCGCGACCGTGGGTTAGAGAGAAGGGAGGTCATGGTGTTTTGGAGATCTATCCACGATCTCTGCAATCGCGGTCACGATTGTAGGGTTTGCTGGAGCTGCAACCTAGGAGAAGAAGCGGGCACTGTAGCCGCGTAAAGGAAGAGAGGGGTCGTTGACTTGCTTTGACTAGGCCCAAACCAAGGGCTAAAATAGAGGAGTGGATTAGAACATGGGCCCAATGCCCAAATTGACCTGTCAAAAATGATGTAAACATACAATTAAATTCATGATCAATTTGATTTAACCAAGATAAGTCTCATATAAGAAGATATGGCCAATAAAAGCTCAATAAATCAGTTAAGCCAAGTAAATGCACATATTAGAAGATAAAGCCAATAAAAGCACTAATGCAACCGAAACTGGGCTAAACGAGATGATTGAACTAAGGTGAATAAGCATTCATCAAAAACTATAGGAATAACTCCAGATGTTGTAAATGCAATTTGGCACTCTTGTTGTACAACTAGGTATGGTCAAAGAAGACAAATATAAGCTTTATCAAGTATGAATGAAATATCTCATTCATTAGTGCTTGAAATGTGGAGCATTAGTAAGTTCAAAAGGCATCACAAGGTACTCATAATGTCCCTGATGGGCCCTAAATACAATTTTTCATATGTCGTCCTTCACCACTCTCACATGATGATACCCATGATCCAAATTAGAAAAATGATTGTACCATGTAACTCATCTAACAACTCATCAACTCGATGAATGGGAAATTTATTAGGTACGATGATTTTGTTCAACATGCTATAGTCCACACAAATCCTCCATGAGCCATTAGATTTCTTGACTAACAATATTGGAGAAGAGTAGGAACTATTGTTGTTCTAGATTAGGCCAACATTCAACTAATCCTCCACTTGTCTCTCTATCTCATATTTTAGAAAAATGAGAATAAGGGTAAGGTGTTTTGAAATTGGCTTACTGCTCAGAAACAAGGGAATTCTGAGTTCATGGTATATGCATCGAGGTAAGCCCTTTGGTTCTTGAAAAAATACATCATACTCTGCCAACAACTCCTCTGGTCCTAGTAATTCACCATCTTATTTCCTATCCAGATCCTTGGTGTTTTCTTCTATTGTCATCAATTGAATTATCTCCACTGTTCTTAATTTCTCGTAGCTCATTTGCAAAGTAGACTGCATTGATCACTTGGGATTCATTTCTTAATCCTGACATAGTTGTTGATTTCCCCTTTAGTTAAACTTAAAAGGTTGTGCTTATAATCATTCGACCATTTCTCATTACACTTGAAACAAAGGTTGTGCTGTATCATGAATTTTTCCTCCTTGGTAGAGAGTATCTTTGGACCTCAAAGTCTACTGTCCCCTTGTTTTTGGCTGTTCTCAACATCATCCCTTTCTACTCATCTTCTAGAGATGATGTTTAGACATTTACTTTTCCTCTTTAGCTAGTGTCAGGCATATAGTCTTTGCCATTGTTTTGGGACATTGACCTTTCACATGACAATAGATTTTATCTTTCAATCCACTCACAAAAGTACTTATTCTAAATGCTTCATCTAGTTATGGTAACAGTTTGATAATCTCTCAAACTGATATAGGTAATTGTAGACAAAATCAACCTGACTCATTTTGGTGAATTTAGCCACTGCATCTTCGTATAGATTGCCAAATCTGATGTGCAACTCAACCTCAATGGTTTTCTAGGATGAAAGAGGTGAATAATTGTTTATCCAATCCCACCACTAAATCACATTACCAATGAGATAATATGAAATTAGGTCTAGACTTGTTGAGTTAGAATCCATACTGTAGAAATGAAGTGATTGTCATGCTCTACCAATCCATTCCATTGATAGTGATAGCCCATCATAGTTATCTAACTTTAAATGAAGAATTCTCCATCCTCACTTCTTAGATGTAGTTGCCGACGAACTACTTTCCAATGACTCTTTCCTTCTTGATTCTTCCCGCTCCCTACCCATAGACAAGCTCAGGTGCTTGATTTTAGAGCATATCAGGTCTACTTTCTGGTTGAATTCTACTATCATGTTGAGGTAGATATTTTTCATCATCCTAGCATTATTTGAGCAACAATGTTCCATAGTTCTATTCAACAAGTCGAACAACTCACACTCTGTGCTCTTGAGACCCACGACGCCACTTTATCTTCCCTAGAAGGTGTCGTTGCGATCACAATCAGCTCTGATACCACTTTGTATCTATGAAGATAGTGACGATGGCAATGATCTTCAAATCTTTCATTCAGAGTTCTTATAATGGAACAAAGAAGATAATCAAATAGTATAGAAAATGGTGAGTGAAGAAGAGAAAAGAGAGAAGAAGAGAGGAGCCCAGATAAGAAGATACCAAGTTACAGAAGAGGGGTGTTTTATTTGAATTAAGTTTTGGAATACAAGATACCAAATACCCCTCTAAGTGGATTAGTCTAGGTACATGTACCTGACTCCCTTAGCCTCTGTCCATACAACCATAGTTGGGCTATTTTCTTGGCTTCTGCATGTAACAACTCACATTTATTGCTAAGGGACTCAACTAACATACTCATCTAACCAACTAACTACTTCCCAACCAACTAGCTTCATCTCCTGCTAACATCCTGAAAGTCTCTTACTTCTTCAAACAACTTGGTCTTTCTGCTCAGTCAGCTTACCAACAATGACCTGTAACATTCTTCTTCAAACATCTTGGTCTTTTTGCCCAGTCATCCTACCAACAATGACCTGTAACATTCTTACTCTATAGGTGGTGTCACTGTAGGAAAAGGGCTTCCAAGACTGCTTCGTCATCCCTGCACTCCTCGTCTCGCTCCCTTCCTGTGTTAGATCTGAAGAAGGCACACTAGATTTAGCAAGGAAAAGGAGGGGTCCAATTGTCCCTGTAGCAGATTAAGCCTGAGGGTGATGATGATGAGGATGTGGAATTGATGTGGCGTCGACGAGAAGTGCACAAGCACATTCTTCTACCAATAGGGTTCTATTTTGAGTACAAGCCCAAAAACGAGTGGGAGGCCCGCAGGCGCCCGCATCAGGGTAAGAAGAAGAAGAAGTAGAGGAGGAAGAAGAAGTTAGTTTGGTTCGCCCCATTAAAGGACAACAATGAAGATGATTCTGATTCCAATTAGGTTAGAGTCACGAGTGAGATCGATCCAAAAGAAGGTGACAAGGTCTCAAGGAAGTAGATCGTTGTGCATCATTTCCTGTTGCTTTCCTCCCCTCCCCTACTGCTCATGCCCACCTCGCCACCGCCATTGATCCCTTTCCTACGACAGAAGTGCCACCTTGCAGCTTCCGCACCGAAAGTAGACGTCACGGGAAACCTAACGCACAAGAGATTTTACCCGCTCGCATTAGAGGATCTAGAAAATCATGGTAAGGGGGGCTAAGTTAAATAAGTCACAACCAAAATCGAGATTATTGTGATATGCTTTTTCCTACCAAAGTAGAAAGTATGCAACAAGTATTTCCTGCTCACTTGGTCTCAAAAATTCTAATTTATATTCCTCAATCGGTTTTCAAAGTCTTAGATCAATGGCAATATCATCTTGATTGAACTCAACATCTACACTAGCTTTTTTTTAGTGTAGTTGTATTCACATCAGATATTAAATTTCCCTCACGCTCCTCAATTTGTGTAACATGTTTGTAGAATTTCTTGTGGCACACCAAAAGATTAAAGCCTATAAAACTAAGTAAAAGCCTCATCCGATATAATTAAACATTGACATTGTGTCCTAAATTAATTTTCGAACGGTTGACATGGGCCAAGAAATTTTTTTTTGAAGGCTAGGCGAGGCATAATATAAGCACATATTAAATAAATAATTTTACACATGTGTAGTTAGTTTATTAGTTGACTAACTATGGTCGCACAATCGATTACATTACAAAGAAATATTACATACATGTACGAATTAATATCTGGACTGTAAAGTTATAAGAAATATAAAATAAGTTCAACAGGTTGCATACCTGTACGACGTTTCCTGGGAGAGGAGTGTTTGGATGAACTACAGATGATGTGCCTCGGAACAGAGCCTTCCACATATATGATATAAGGAGATGACCGAGAGACAACAGGCAAAAAATGAAGACTAAAGAACAAGAGTCCCGACTAAGAGTGAATTCAAAAACCTTAATTTTATGACTATATTATTATTTTTCAAAAAGGGGCTCTTCCTGAAGCGAGCTATCACGTACACGAGAAGAATGGCTAACACGAGAAACTCTTAGCAGGAAATAGCTGTCCTTGTGACTTGTGATTAATGATTAACAAGTCTTTTACCAGATGATATATCAGGCCCGCCGTGTCCTGAGAAATCGAGTCTGTTGCTACTCTTCTAGACGCGAAGGTGAGTAACGGCGGTGTTCTCGTGCCTTGCTAAAGCAGTGCGTGTAATGTAGTATATTATGCATCCGACAGTTCCCAGTTGGCCCTTTTCAGTCGTCAATACATGATGACAGGCAGTCTAGGCAGAGAACAATTGCAACGGAGTGCCGGATGTGCCGGCGCAAAGGACGGTAAAAATCTGATCTGAGGAATTGGGATCATCGGTCGACGGTTAATACACAGTGTTTCACCCTTTTCACGCATTTCGGAAACCGTCAGAAGTGTAGGAGTCGCATCTAATAGAATACCCAACGCCCAACGAAACAGGGCTGGTATACCTTATTTTCTATTTTTTTGATATATCTATACATGTAAATAAATGACCATTGCAGATTTTTTTTTTGGGGGGAGGGGGGCTTCAGTCCCGACACCCCCCTAACTACGCCCCGTCATCGTCCTGGGCCTTGTGTCCTTTAGCCTTGTCGCCACACTGTTGTTCCTACCCCATGTCAACTCTTCTACCTTTGCTGATTCACAAGTGCCCCGAGCTCATCAGCTGGTCCAGGCGGTTTGCAGTGGCCATGGACGTCGCCAGGGCACTCATGTTTCTGCCCACCAGCGACCCACCCATGGTCCACAAGCAACGTGCTGTTTGACTCCCGATTTAGCGCCAAGATTATTGTGGTTTGATAAAGGACTAACTTCGCACATATATGAAGTAGTCAACTAAATTGTTGAGTGGTATTTAAATTTGAGTATGTGTGCATTTTTAAAGTCCGCGTGTTAGGATCAGGTTTCTCGGGTTGGATGTTTGTGGGTTTTTTGAAGTTAATATATTATCGAATTTGGGTTGAGTGCGGGTTGGCTAAAAATGAGCTGGTTTGGATTGGGGTTGGATTCTTGGAAACCCAACCCGTTTCCATGCCTAGTCTTTTTGAGCTTCTTGCTCAGGTTTATCATTTTCGTCATCATCTCCACGTGCACGTTTATGCCCAAAGATTAGAACTCATCTTTTCAATGATAGATTGGCTCATGATGTATGCATTATGGTCAACATGTTAAATAAGCCCTGAAAAGGTTTTGGTTGCACAACAACTAATGACAGAAAAAAAATAACAAATGATGGACCCCCAGGAATTCCATGATATCCCTAAACACGAGTCTATCTACATTGATGGAAATGTTTTTGGTGGTTAGCATATATAATGTGTCAACACAATTTAGATACGTCTAGGAAGAATTTTGTTAATTAATGATATGAGACAAAGGGATAACATATGTTCCCATGAGAGTATCACAATTCATGCATAGTCTTACTAAATAACATATCATAGCTATCACCATCAATCTCAAGAATGGTAAAATGTCTTATTCTCTCAAAGGAATAATGGTAAGGGAATCTATGTCTTCCCACTTGAGGTTAGAGTAGAACTTCAAAAATGTTATAGCAAACCACAAAATATTACCTAGCTCAAATATGTCCTCAATGTATAAATATTTGAATATCATGGAGATGTCCATGTCAACTATATCTTGGATGTGGATCGAGTGATTGGTAATGTGAGTGAGGATACCTAGCTTGGTGCAGTGCTCTGCTACATCAACGACATACAATTTGACTCTCTGACTTTAGAGAATGAAGGCACAAACTTTTCTCGTGAGGCCCCTTATTGTCTAGGCGAGTTGAGTCAACTCCATCAAAGGTGATGTATAGAAGAAAATTGAGAATAGATAGAGATACTTCATTTGCACAAGAGACAGAGAAGAACTAACTGACCAAGAACACTTCAATCTACTAATATTGCAAGAAAATGATGCAAGAGAGTTTAGAATAAGTTAGTGTATGTGGGCATCCTTTAACTGAAGATCAAAAGTGTCTTCGTCAAATTCTTAGTTTGATTGAGAGTCCCACTACTCATAAATGTGATAGTAGCCGATCAAAGAATGTATTGGCCTCCTAACCTAGTTCTCTCTAAGTTGAACTTGGAGTTCGATCGACACCCTTTCTGATCGAACTTTGAGTCAGATCTAAAAAGTTAGTGTCATCAATAAGTTTGAATTTGAGCAACAAAATACTATAATAAAAAGTGAGAATACATAAATGTTTGTATGTGTTGGTATGTGCATGAAATTTCAAAAATTGTGAATAGAAAATTCATTTTGCACTACTACAAAGAGGTTTTGAAACTTTAAACTACATGATGAAATATGCCAATACGATGTATGAAAATGTTAATGATTTGGCATGCATTTGATATTGATCAATAAGGTTATAATAACATATAATTAAGATGTGCAATAATGATAAGAATAATATTTCCAAGAAGGAGCAGGAAATTGTTATGCAAAATTTCAATAAAACGCACAACATGTCCACTAGTTGATTTTCTCTATCCACAAGTTCATGATAAATTGATTTTTTCTCATTTGGTCAGGAAGAAAATTTTGGTTGACTTCTACATGCTTAGCACAAATATGGAATTTAAGATTTCTGATAAGATAATTGCACTCATGATATCAAATCAGATGATTGTAAGAGTGTATATATGTAAAATATTTCAAGCTTGCTTCATCCAAAGGATTTGAGCACAACAACTTCCAATATCCATGCATTTTTCTTTTTTTTTTTTGTTGTTGACAATGATAAACATTTATTTAATACTATACCAAGAGACTATATAATTTGAGAATAAGAAAATGCACCATCGGTACTACTTATATTAGTCCTACATCCAACATGCTCATCATCAGTGAGATCTATGAACTCAAAGTATTCATCTTAAGAAGACAAAAGACCAATTTTAGTAGTGGCTATGAATTATCTAAAGATACAATTGATTGTTGCAAGAGGTGAATTCTGGGGATTAGCTTGAATTATAGCACATAGTATTAGGTGAATGACATGTCATGTCTACATGATACTAGATAGAAAAGTCTAAAATAATTCCTTTATAAAATTGAGTATCTACAAATTCTTCTTTCAATTTTATTGAATGTTTCTACATGTGTAGAAAATGGCTTATGATTTTCCATATTAAATCTCTTATGGACCTATTTTGTGAAATTTTTTCGAAAGATAATAATTCCTTTTGAAGTTTTCTTATTCAAAAAATCAAGAAAGAATCTAACTTCTCCCATAAAATTCATTCAAATTCATTTTATTTTGTTTAAAAATAAAATCATGACAAAAACATCACAATTGAAACCAAATATAATGTCATCAACACAAACTTGTACCCATAAAAGTGGCCATCTTTAATCTTAATAAGTAGTGTACATTTGTCTTGTCTCATTAAATTACAATTTTCAACAAAAAAATTAAGTCACTGATACCATATCTCAAGAGCATGTTTATATCATATGAAGCTTTCTTAAGCTTATAAAAATAATATTATTGTTTAACATAATTAAGAAGATGGTTGGTTGACAAAATTTTTATTCAATTATTCCACTTGAGAGCACTCCCTTGACATCCATTTGATAAATCTTTATACTTATATGGATATCATGTGCCAAAAATATACAAATCGACTCAAGTGTAGCTTCAAGTTCACATGTCTCATCAAAATGAATAGCTTGTTGCTGATTATAACCTTAGGTCATGAGATGTGCTTTAATTCTAACTATTATAAGATTCATTGAGCTTGTTTATATAAATCACCTTTTACCAATAGTTGTTTTGTTGGGTGGTCTAGAAACCAAATCCTAGACTTCATTTTTAACAAATTATTTAAGTTCTTCCTGCCTCGATATGATATAATAGTTATCACCAAGAGAAATATAGTTGGTCTTTGTATCTAATTTTTGATACAAAGGCTATATTATCTTGTTCTCTAAATGAAGATCAAGATTCAACATCATCCCTAATATCGCCTATCATCATACAACTAGGGTGGTGCTCAATGTGATTAGGAGTGCATTGAATAGGTGAAAGTTCTTTGGTTTGAACAAGATTTTTAATATTAGTAACTTCTTCATTTACTACATCATGAAAACTTAATTCAAATGTGAGATCCTAAAATTGGGGATTAAATCTTCTACATTATATTATGGTGTATTTTAAAAAAATTTATATAAATTTATTATCAACCTTTTGGGTAAGTAAATTAATCATATATGCTTGTCGATCCATATGTTAGAAAGAATAATTCAAAGAATTTGACATCAAATTTATCTTGCTCAACCTTAATATTAAGGATAAAGTATGTGTATTCAAGTGTATTAAAACAACCAACTTTGGATGGTATTATATGATCTCATAGGATGTCTTATTAAGGTATGCATGGATGAACAATCTATTTTGGATCTAATAAGAGGTGTTGACTGCTTCAAATAAAGGTTCTAATGGTGTTACCTTAAAGAAGCATTGTTTTGACCATCTCTTGTAGTGATATATTATTCCTTTCAACTAATCTATTATCTTAAGGAGTTCCAGTGTGTGAGAGGATATGTATATATCCTTCTTCATCACAAAAATTTTCCAATCTTGTTGTTTTAAATTTCCCACCATTCTCACTCCTAATGTTGCTAATATTAAGTTGAAGATCATTTTCCATTCTAGTAAAAAGCATTTGAAGTGTGGAAAGAGTATTCTATTTTTCAACTAAGGAATGGAACTATATAAATAGAGATAAAATATAAATAATAACAAAGGGATATTTTTTAACCAAGATATTGGGTTCTCTTTGGTTCAAAAAAATCCATATGTGTAATATATGATGTTCTAAATGTATAACTAGAATATTCTTAGACTTGAATGAGATTTTGGCTTGTCTTCCTTTCATATAAGGTTCATATTCTCCTTGTTTATCAAAAGAAATATGTAGAAGTCCTTTGAGTAGGTCATGTTTGGCTCACTTGTAAGTATCATTCATGTTAACATGTCCTAGCATTATACATCAGATGACTTCATTTTCTTCATTCATTGTAAGATATATTTCCTCGACTCGACTAATATTTAAATTGGGTTTAGGTATAAAAATATTCTTCCCTATTTCTCTCATATGTATCATCATTAGAATCCTTAAACAATATCCTTTAATAATCTCTTTTAATAAAGTATTCATATCTAGTATTACATAATTGGCTAATGCTAATAAGAGTATGATTGTCACAACTACATTATTACCCCAATTCCAATCCAACTATTTCGATATAAAATACTAAAGGAATTTGAGTGCCCATCTTTGAGTGACCCAAAGGTCACAAACAACGTTTGCAATAGTTAATAAATTTCACTTTTATTGAATCAATCATAAAAAGATTTTACAAGAAGGCCCAAAGGTTACTTGGGAAAGAATATAACAATGAAGAAAATCTATTTAGACAATTTCTACATGCTAATTACATACATATTCCTTGGAATTTTGATTTGGTGTAGTGTTACTTAGTCCATCATAATATGTCATATGATATCATCTTCAAGTAATGAAAATAGATAAATGTGATAGGTGCTTTAAAATTCAAGCAGATACATGTTCTTCTACTTCTTCCATTGCCTAAAATCATAAATTTAAGACATAATCCATGCAAACACAGTGATTCATTTTTATTATCAAATAAAGCAATTTAGTGGCAAAATAATATACTTGGCAATGTTTATACTGAAATAATCAAGTGTGATTCAAAATTTAGTTTACTCAAAGATAAGTGTTTTTATTACAAGTTTTCCCATTTTAATGATATCAACAATTATATGCACCCCCCCGGAACGAGATGGGGGAGGTCACCTGGATCCATATCTCCTATAAAAAAGAGGAGATGGAGAATATGTATAAGCTCAAACACTCAGATGTGAGTAGGTCACTTGTACTGAATATCAACACTATCATTCGAGAAGTCATAATGGGAAATATGATTGCCAAGGTTTATTTGTGAGATATTAGTACAAAAAATCAAACAACTACTCAACGGAGAATGTGGTTGTCCAAGAAAATACATAGCTAAGTAAAGTTTTCAAGAGAATACATACAAATTATCTTCAATATCAACTAGCTCATCCAAGGAGGAAATATAAGTGTACCATTTCTTATTTAGAGTATAGATCTTGGAATATCAAATCAAAGTTAAGATCAATGCCCTAATGTGAAAATAGCTACACATGCATTAACACATGATATATCAAAATTAAGGGTCTTAAAGACCAAGATTAAGCTTTTAAGTCCCTATATTGACCCTAGTTGCAGTTACACATCCAGTATCAACATCATTGATACCATTCATCAACATCAAATAATGGTCACACAACTAGGTCATATTAGAACTTAATTTGAGATCATCATTAGAGAGTCAACTCTTTTAGTAATAAGAGGTTTTAAGATTCAAAATATGCATTTAGGTCCCAATAGGTATATTCCAGGGTGTAATTGTTGATCTAAATTAGGAAACATAAGATTTAATTAATATTTCATAAACAATCCTAAGTTTCACATTATTCTCATATTTAATATCCATGCAATTATAATCATGATTAGGACTCATACAAATCAAATTTATGGTTGCAAGAAATCATGAAGTTACTAATATGATCAGAGTTGGGGGTTGGGTGTCATAATAATCAAGATGATATCATTAATCATTTTCAAATAATCAACAAAAAAATTTAGATTAGTAACTAGAAACTAAGTCATATAGCATCTAAAAATATTTTAAGATATATTTTTTAGATTTTTTCCTGATCAAAACAGAGTACTTATGTGCAATATTTGGATCTAATATTAATTTTCTAGAGATTCTACAAGATTAGGGTTTTTTTGTAGATTTATTGGTAGACATTGTGGATGGTTGATCAACTACAGTCTGATGGATAGATTGTTAATGTGATCCTTCTCTCTATTCCTTGATTGCATGTGAGAGGGGAATGTGCCATGCGACCCAGGGCCATGTATGTTTGGACCACTATAGGTAAGAAAAAAATATAACGAGTGAAATTGTTGTGGTTCAATCTATTGTTTGTATGAGGGGAAAGAGAGAGGTTGAGGAGTCCATAGTTTTTGGACCATGGATTTGTGCCCCATTTTGGACCCACTATGATTGGGTGTCTAGTAGATATCCCTTCCACTGTAGCAACCCATGTAAGAGAAATTAAGATATGGTGGCACTTCAATGGTGAGGGAGAGAAAATGGATGTGGAGGCGTTAAACATGTCGATCAATCTTAGCTAGACCTCATGGTGTTGAAGGTAGGTAGGATCATGGTTGAGGCAACCAGAATAGGAAATGTCTAAAACAAACTTATGCTATAGTGTTTCTGTAACGACCCCACCCCACGGTAACCCCCAATTAAGGAAGACCAAGAAGCTAAATCCGTTACCCCAAAACAAGATCATATGGTTTTGCAAATAATAAAAAATAATTAATAAATTCTACCACCACTTAGCTTAAGATAGGATAACATTTTCTTTTCACATACCTTTCAAATATGGGACTTTTGTATTTTACCAAAGATAGGAATCTATATATCTATGATCCTCAAATCTTTATGTAACTTTATTCTTTCAATGTCACTTTAAATATTCATCCACTTTCTGTTAATCATATATCTAAAAGTAACCCTAAAACACCGACAAACAAAACATCGACCAGTATAACAAGATAAACTGATATCTGGGGAAAACAAAAGTTTGCACATAGATTGTAACAACATAATCACATCAATTATTTGTTAACAAGAAAGAATTACATTTTTCTTTATAAACTCTCAACAATTTTCCCATCCTCTGGTATACCCTCTCTTAGGGTTTTGTCCCTATAGTGGACATTAGGCTACCTCTCAATCCAGAGTTAGGTACCTCGTTGGTCACCCCTCAATCTAGAGTTAGGTGCCATTGGCCTACCCATCCCGCGTTTGACCCCTCATGACCTTCCCAATCTGGGCTTGGTCTCTTAGTCATCAACATGAATTCATTCATAATCTTATTCATAAATCCCATAGATGTCATGTCGGTTTGAGCAAGTTGTGAACTTAATAATAATGATAATCATAGTCACTTTTTTGATGCAAGAATTAAAGTTCATCCAAGCATCTAGTTGCAAGCAATCGATAAAACTTCAGGAATCATCATGAAACTTAAGTGGTTATCCATAAACGTAACCACATACCTGATTAGGATTCAAAAGGAGCAATATATCCAAATCCAACTAGATGTCCATTCAAGCAAGCCAAGCAATCAATCAAGCAACCCTTGATCCTGAAAACATGTATAATACCTAATTGTTACTATCATATCCCAAACCACTCCTCATTGATTTTTGACACCTTTCTAAGGTTTCTAAGTCTCATTAGGATTCATTAGGGTTTCCTAGATCTATTTCTCAATCTTTATCCTTTTTAAGTCAACAAACCCTGAAACAAGTTTTCTACTCATAAAAACCCTAATTACTCAAATTATCCATATTAAGGGTCTTTTATTCTCAATTTGGCTTAGGTTCATCATATCTCTATCTTATTCAATGATTTTTGAAATAAAAACCATTAAAAGTAATATTATCTAAAATTAGGTTTCTAGGCCCATTAATGCACTTTTATATACTTGAACCCTAAATTAAGCCAATTATACACAAAGACCATATTTTTGGATCTAAAACTTCTTTTTATTAACAACATGTTAATATTTTCTCAAAATATCCAAGGAACATTACTAAATCTAATTACCAGCAAATCTTAGGGTTTTTCATTAATAAAACCATTAAAGGTGACAACTTTATATTTTTTTCAAAATTAAAATAGAATTAGGCTTCAATTATATTTTTAATGGATTCTATGTATTTTTCTGAGCAAGTTTCATATATAACACTTTTCCATAGGATTAACCCATAGTTAATTACAATTTTTCCTAAATCAATTGCTTTCTGGCCAATCAGGTGTCGCCACCTGGGCTAAGGCAACCCGGACCTACTCTGCCTACACGACAAAGCCAAGACAATCAACTTGAGCCAACACGGATCCTCTGCTTGTGTTGCGGGGACCGCAAGACCGCGCAAAAAAAATGAAAAGACCAAAAAGGCCTTACATGCGTGAAGAGAGGTCGAGGGCAGAGTCATACTTTCCCATGTCGTTATACTCTACCTCTTGCACATGAGCTTCAGTCCAAGCTTGGTCAACTCCTCAATTGACTCTGGTTAATGGGCCTTTTCAAGTGCAGGCGAAGTTGTCGTCACCTCTGACGAACCCTGGTGAATCAAATGACGCCTCCTATTGCTTGCCCACCTCTCAGGAAGGACGGGTCGAGGTCCAACTACTCTAATGACTCATGAGTTAGGTCAGGTCAGGGATGGAGGCTGAGACCAAACTCTCAATTGATCACCTTGGGGAGTTTGTGTGCTCTGGATGAGTCTTTGGGTGTGAGTTGTGGCTTCAGAATGGGGTTCTACTCGCCCCTTTTATACTTGGGGGTCGCATCCATGGCGACAACGATTTAGGAAAATCATCGACAGACTCCCAATCCCAGTAGAACTAGGGATGAAATTGCTTTGCTTGGACTCCCGAAACCAATGGGAAAGTCCCCAAGTTTGCTCATCCACTGAGCGTCGAGAAATCTGATTGGGAAGCAACCTCCCCACTATTCTCTGTAGCCGCGTGCTTTGGAGGTGGATGATGATCCGAAGCTGGTAGATGCTCAGATCCAAGGGATCACATCACACACACATATTCCTTTTCCAATTAAATTCAATTCTAATTCTACTTAAACGTGACATTTATGTATATCCCTCTCACTTTAGAAAATCTTCCAAAATTCACAACTCTTAAACAATATATCTTTTTAATCACAAATTTGATGGGAACCTTTTTGATAACTTAATCTACTTGCATTCCAGTTTGGAGTCAAAACTCAAAAATAAGAGAGGCTTTTCTACATATGCAAGTTATCTATTCAAAAGCATATTTAATTCATATTTTCTCTCTCTTTCCCTTCTATTTCCTTTATTTGGATTCCTTTTACCATTATTAACCAAGTGGATTCAAAACCAAATCAATTAAGGTCATCCATACCACTTTATAGAGAATTATACATTATTCTCACCATTATCTTTATTGCTTTTTTCTTTTATCTATTATTATATTTCTTTTATCTTTTTCTTTCCTTTTATCACATTGGACTCACTGAAATAGTAAGATCAATGAAAAAACACATTCAAAGGAAATATTATCAAAGAACTCCATTTATTGCACATAAATCATATAATTTTCATATGCATACATTTAATTGGGAAAATTGTATTTCAAACCATAAAAATTAAGATTATAACATCCACTCCCCCTTGTAGGAATTTTTCCCACAAAATTCAATCAATCAAGCAAACAAATCAGGATAGTCTTTTTCCATGTCTGTCTTCAACTCCTATGTGGCTTCATCCTCTCCATGATGCTTCTAGAGAACCTTTACCATATCTATATTCACTCTTTCACCTTGGTATCCAATACCTTCACTAGTGACTCAGGGTTTTTTAGCCTCCCTTGGAGTTTAACAGGTTCAATGCTCAACACATGGCTCAGGTGCTTCACATAGCGCTTCAGATAGGACACATGGAAAACATCATGCATCATATTTTACTGAAGGGGTAAGGCTAAACGATAGGCAGTTTTACCAATCCATTCCAATACCTCAAACAGACCCACATATTGGGGACTCATGTTTCCTCTGTTCTTAGCTATAGCTCGGAGGGGTCAGATTTTTAGAAACACATGTTCACCTACAGTGAAGTACAAATCAGTCAGCTTTGCATCAGCATATGACTTCTGTCGATCCTGGGCTCTCTTCAGCCTTTGCTTGATCAAACTGACTTTGTCAGCATACAACTGTAGCTCCTCTGACCTCAACAAGGTCCTCTCACTAACATCATCCCAGTGAAGCGGTGACCGACACGGCCTCCCATAGAGAGCTTCATACATAGGCATCCTGATACTGGCTTAGTAATTGTTATTATATCCAAAATCAACTAGGGGCAAGTACTACTCCCATGATCCACCCCAGTTGAGCACACATGCTCTCAACAGATCCTCTAAGGTCTAAATTGTCCTCTCTGACTGTCCATCAGTCTGGGGGTGATATGCTATACTGAACTTTAATCTAGTGCTGAGTTCCTCTTACACCTGCTTCCACAGTTTGGAAGTGAACTTCGAATCGTGATCAGAAATGATCAAACCTGGAACACCATGTAGTCGACTATCTCTCTGATGTAAAGTTAAACTAGATCTATCACCTTGGTAGTGGCCTTCAAGGCAAGGAAATGCACAGACTTGGTAAGGTAATCTACCACAACCCATATAACATCATGACCTATATTGGTCTTGGGGAGACCCACCACAAATCTATGGTGATCTGTTCCCATTTCCACTCAGGAATCTCAATAAACTATAACAGTCCACTGGGTCGCTGGTGTTCAACTTTCACCATCTGGCACATGAGACAACTGGCCACGTACGTTGCTATGTCTTTCTTCATTCCTGGCCACCAGAAATACCGTTACAAGTCCTTAAACATCTTAGTAGTGTCGGGGTGTACTGTGTACTTGGAACCATGGGTTTCTTGAAAGATATGGTCCTTTAAGGGTGAATCTTCAGGAACCCAAATGTGATTCTTATAGCAGATTCCTCCATCCACTCCCACTAAGGGATGGGTCTGAGGTTTCTCCAACAAACCTTTCACCTTGTCGAGATCTGGGCTGGCTAACTGGGCAACTACCAACTCGCTTAATAGGTCTAGTTTTATCTAAATGTTGGCCAAATGAATTAGGTCCTCTAACGGTTGCAGATCCCATTTAACAAGCTCTTCCAACTTCCTCCAATGACTAGACAAAACAACTGTACACCTGAGCTATTTTTGACTAAGAGCATCTGCCACCACATTAGCCTTCCTGGGGTGATAGACGATAGTGAAGTCATAATCCTTCATATACTCCATCCATCATCTCTGTCTTAAATTAAGATCTTTCTGTGTCATAAGCTACTTCAAACTCTTATGGTCAGTGAGGATCTCAAAGGTATCTCGGTACAGATAGTACCACCAAAACTTTAGGGTGTGAATAATTGCAGCAAACTCTAAATCATGTGTTGGGTAATTCACCTCATTAGGCTTGAGCTATCAGGAGGCATAAACAATGAAATGCCTATTCTGCTCTAACACACATCCAAGCCCCATCTTTGAAGCATCGTTGAAGATCATAAACCTTCATTGTCTGATGGTAGAGTCAACACCAGAGCTATGGTCACCTTCTCTTTTAGCTCTTGGAAGAGAGATTCACATACATCTAACCATACAAACTTCTCATCCTTCTAGATAAACTTGGTGAGCGAAAATATAGTCTTTGAGAAATCTTTTATGAAGTGTCGATAGTATTTCGGCCAATCCTAGAAAGCTGTGGATCGCAGAAGGGTTCTTTGGTGTAGGCCAATCTTGGGTGGCTAACACTTTAGATGGATCCAGTGCAATTGTATCTCCAGAGATGTTATGTCCAAGGAACATGGCACAGTCTATCCAAAACTCACAGTTCGAGAATTTATCATAGAACTTCTGCTTTCTCAAGATATCAAGGACTCTACCCAGGTGTTCACGTGTTGCTCTAGGTCATCAGAATATACCAAGATGTCATCTATGAACACTTTGAAAAATGAGTCAAGGAAAGGCTAGAACATGCTATTCATGAGATTCATAAATACACTCGGGGCATTGGACAACCCAAAAGGCATAACCACAAACTTGTAGTGGCCATAACATGTTCGAAAAGCATTTACATAAGGGGTTCGAAAAGCAGTCTTCTGGATGTCCTCACTCTTGACTCTCACTTGGTGGCACCCAGACCTAAGATCAATCTTTGAAAAGACTCGAGCTTATTTGAGATGGTCAAAGAGGTCATTTATAGGGTATAAATGATACTTATTCTTAATGGTAGCATGATTAATCATCTGTTAGTCTATACCCATCTTGAGTTACCCATCCTTCTTCTTCTTCACAAAGAGGACTAATGCTCCCCATGGTGATGTATTAGGTCTAATGAAACCTTTGTCTAGTAGTTTCTGCAGTTGTTTCTTCAACTTGAGCAACTCAGCAGGGCCATCCTGTAGGGTGCCCTGGATACAAGCTTTGTCCTGGATGCTAGATCTATCAAAAATTCCACCTCTCTCTCAGAGGAAATCCCAGGAAAATCCTCTGGGAATACATCAACGTAGACCCTAACTACCTCTATTTCCTCTAGGGTTCATATTTTAGGCTCTGGCTCGGTAACTACCGCAAGGAAAGCTTGACAACCTTTGGTTATCATCCGCTCTACTTTCAGGGTTGAAGCATACAAGATGGTGGTCACATCTCTCCTTCCTCGAATGGTAAAGTGTGGGTGACCAGGTTTCCTTCTAAGGATTTTCTTTTCCCTACAATCAATCTGTGCTCTATAGGTGTAAAGCCAATCCATACCAACAATCACATCGAAATCATTCATATCAAGGAGGATAAAGTCAGTAGGAATCTCGTGACTTAGGTACTTAACCAAAAAAAATGGGGTTTTCAAATGAGACATATAAATCCGACCACTCGGGGGTTGTAACATCCAAAATATAACCTAAATACTTGATGTCAAAATAAGCATAGTTGTCACATTTCTTGAAATGAAAGTATTAGTAGAACCAAAATCAAAAAGAGATTTCACATTGTGTCCCATAAGTTCAAGCATGCCTACATAGTTTTCCATAATGTATCAGACTACTACATGATCAAACTAAAATAGAAAGGAAAACTCTAAGGGTTATTACCCTCTATCAAACGATTAGCATTGGCCTAAGCCTCTTCATTGTTGATGGCGAAGACTCAAGCTTGCCTTCGCTCTCCTACAGATGGGACTACAACTGGTGCACCGACTCCTAATGGTGGTGTTGCTGCCATGGGTTGAGCCACTATAGGACCTGGACCTCTCAGATCAGGTAGGGGACAGTTGGCGAGGAAGTGTCCCTTTTGCTGATAACGGAAGAACACCTTATTCTTGATGTGGAACTTCCCAGGGTGATCCTTTCCACAGTTGTGGCACCTCAGGTGACGATTCTAACTGCGATGCTTCCCTTTTCATCCATGCTTGCCTTTGGCATTGTTACATCCTTGCCCCTTCTTATCGTCATTCTTCGGGCTAAAAATACCTTCAGCATAACCTAGGTAACCCTTAGATGGGTTTGGTGCAAGCATCATTGTCTTCTCCATGCTCAGGGCGGTGTTGTAGCCATCAAAGAAGTTCCTTGATTTACTTGCCATCACATGAGGCTTGATGGCAGGATGCAAAAGTTCCACAAAGTGGTCCACCCATCTTTCCTCACTCAACATGTATCTGATCCTCTCTAAGAGGTGAAACTTACGAGCATAGTCTGCAACAGAGAGGTTTCCTTGCACAAGGAAGGTGAACTCCCTCTATTTATCCTTCTTGGGTGAGATGGGCATGAACCTGGCAGAGAAGATGGTTCTCAAATCAGTCTAGGCCATCAAATATTAATTTAGGTCTAGGCCCATGATGTGATTCTCCCACCATATCTTCACTGCTCCTTTTAGGAGGTGAGTGGAAAATAGAACCTTCTTACTCGATTGTACCTCAAGCATGAGAAAACCATTCTTGACCACTAACATCCATGCATCAACTCTGTTGACTACCTCGGTCTTGTCCTCTCCCCAAAACTTCTCTATGTTCAACTTCACGAAGTCTAGAATGGTGGCTTCGAGTCGGGGACAAAATGGTAGAGGCCCTCCATCCTCAGTTCTTGCGGTATCCTTGAGGGCCAACACACTAATGGCCTCAGTCATCTTCTTCTGCTATTCCATCTAGAGGACATCAGGTGTATGGACCACCACCGCTGGTCTAGAGTTTATGGCGGTGTCGATCTTGGTCTCATCTTTGTCGTAGAACATTAGTTCCTCCTCCCAGTTCATCTCTGGATCGTCGAAGGGAACATGCTTAGAGTCTGAGCCTTCCTATAAGGCTTCACTGGGTCTCTTCATCTTCCTTTAGAACTCATCACCATGGTCTCTCCTCCTCTACTTCTCAAAAGATCCCTTCCTCTTGTGGAGGGGCCTACCTCCAGAAGGGTTCTTGGTAGCGTCGTAGGGAATAACTACGGTCTTGACATGAGCCATGCTGGTTCACACAAGTTAAAATCTTTAACTATAGATTTATAACTTGTAACACACACACACACACACACACACACACACACACACATATATATATATATATATATATATATATATATATATAGCTTTAAACTTACATTCGTGTCATCTTATTTACATACATTTTATTGTTTGGTGGAGGATTCCCTAATCCTTAACACCATAATATCCCAAACACAGGAAGTGGTGAAGAGAGAGAGAAAACCTTAAGAACTTAAAGTTTCTCTAGGGATAAGAGGTAAAGAAGGGATGAAAACAGATGAGAAGACCTAGAGATATCTTATTTCGAGTCAAATCCTCAAATTTTAGCTAAACAGTCACACAAATTCTAGGATTCCTCATAAATCGACTAGCGGGGTGGAGGAAAATCTTGCCAGTCCCCAGATCGCAAACCTTTTCTAGACACCTCTATCTTTGGAAAATTCTCTAATAACTCCCTTGGGCTCTAAAAAATTTGTAAAATTTAATAATTATTAGGGATTATATGGGAAACCATGCTCTGATACCACATTTAATGACCCCACCCCTCGATAACCCCCAATTAAGAAAGACCAAGAAGCTAGAGTCATTACCCCAAAACAAGATCATATGGTTTTGCAAATAATAAAAAACAATTAACCCTAAACAATTCACATCATCATTTAAGAGCGCAACCCTAGCCGCCTAGGGTTTGCGGCGATCATCTTGGTGACTGACTTGGCGATCATCCTCCAAACTTCACAGAGGGGGGAATTCCCTCCTCCTCAGTGCTCACTTCAATGTCCGCTGAGACCCAACTACCTGAGGCACCCTACAAAGCATGGAACCAGGTTCTCGGTGGATTAGACGTCTTCAAGGAACATGATTTGGATCCTCCAGAGAAGACGGATGGAAGGAGATTTGTCACCATAGATGATTGCACTTATGAAGCCATGGAAAAGTCTTGGGAGCATACTTCTATCCTCTACGTCGTGGGCAAGCATCCATATTATCATCATCTTTTGGCTTGGATAAAGAGGGTTTGGAAGCCTAGAGGTGGCTTCGATCTCTTGTCGAAGCCTAAACAATTCTTCCTTATATGCTTTAACTGTGCCAAGGATTAGAAGAACATCATTAACACAGGTCCCCAGTGGTTTGACAATAGACTTTTGGTTGTGAAAGACTACAAAATGGGTGATGATATCAAGAAGGATTTCTTCAGTTCAATCCCGGTCTGGATAAATATACCCAACATGGGTAGGAGCTGTTCCCCTTGGGCCATTGACATTGTTGCGAGCAGCGTTGGGAAGTTGCTACACATCGACTACAAGACAATATGATAAGAGTCATTGGGTGAAGCTCAAGCTCTTGTAGAACTTGATGTGGATGAGGAACCTCCTGCTAAAATCTAGGTCAACATGCCCAATTGTGACCCCACCGCAGTTGCCATCAATTACGAGCATGTTCCCAAACAATGCTCAGATTGTAGGGTTTTTGGTCATGATAATAATGACTATCCTTTGAAGAAGACAATTGCAGATATTGAAGTCCAGGATACTATCTCTACTCATGCTCTTGTGCAAGTCTGCAAGGTGGTGTCAAACAAGAAGAAGAAGAGTACCAATGTTCAGACTGATGAAGATGTTATCCCAGTCAGTAATAGGTATGAGGAACTAAACAATGAGGAAACATGCGTTGTTGATGAGTCGATTCTCGTTACTGATGAAAAATCTGCTGACACTGTGAAAAGTGTAGAAGAGGTGTCTAACACCAAGTTGCCATGCTCAAAGGACATCCAGGGATCCAATGTGGGATCGCATGATGCTAGCCACAGTTCCAGTCCAGTAGATCAGACCAATAAGGAGATTGATCCTAATAAAGATGATGGTGAGTTGAGCAGGTCTCCTAAGTCCAGGAAGAACAAAACTACTAGAGTGAGCGGGTCACACAATACCCGTTCAACTAGTAGGGGTCATTAATGAACATCCTTATGACCAACGTCTGTGGTTCTGGGAAACCATGGAAGAAGTAGGAGGTTAGAAGATCAATCTTGGAAGCCCAGGATACACTAGCTATGCTCGTTGAAACCAAAATAAAAAGCTTCATGAAACACACTTCCTCCAAGTTGTTCCCTAATGGATGGAAATGGATTTCCAATCATGACAAGGACCTGAATGGTCGTATTTGTATTGGTTGGAATCTTAATTCTTGGGATATTCGTTATCTTGATTGTGATGATCAGTAGGTCACCATGGAATGCACCGATAAAGGGGGACTTGTCATCACTGTTACTGCTATTTATGCTCATAATATTGCTCAACAACACACCACTTTATGGTCAACCTTGGAGAGGATTAGTTATACTATCTTTAAACCATGGTTGGTGATTTCAAAAACATTAGGAAAAGGGAAGAGAAGGCATGAGGACAAGTGGTACCAGCTATTATACTCAGGTCCTTCAACACTGCCATTGACAATTCTGGCTTGGCTGAACTACCATCAGTGGGCAATGAAATCTATACTTAGTACAACAGGCAGGGTACGACTAAGAGAATATCATGCAAATTAGATAGGACATTGGTTAATGATGCATGGTTAGACAAATTTTTAGGCACTAAGATGAAACGGCTAACTTGTGAGTTTTCTAACCATTTGGCCATAAATATCAACCTAAAGAATCTTGCTAGGAAGAGGCAGCCATTTCATTTTCTTAATTTCTGGAAGGACTGGCCTGGATGCAAGTATATTATTGCTAAAGCTTGGCTCACTCAACAACAACGTAATCCTCTATTTTTTTCTTCTTGAAAACTTAAAGTAGTCAAGACTGATCGCAAGCTTTAGGCTAAGAAATATGTCAATCTTAAAAATCTGATTGCTAAAGAAAGATTAGAGATGGCAAATATCTCTACAGTGCTTAGAAGAAACCCATTGGATGGTGATCTCATACAAGCAGAAAAGGTCACATATGATCACATTTCTATTCTATCTAAATCTGAAGAGCAGTATTACTGGCAATGTAGTAGGCTGTATTGGATCTCCAATGGGATTGCAATACTAAATTATACCATTCTATTGTCGAAAAATGAGATGCTATTAACTCCATTACTGAGCTTTTTGACACCAACGACAATAGCTTGGTTGATGTAGACAGTATTGCACATGAATCAATCAATTTCTTTGAAGGCACGTACAACCATAATCAAGAGGATTGTGACACCAATAATCTTGACCTTGATTGGTTCCAACAAGTGACTAACAAAGAAAATGATTACCTTTGCAAGCAGCCTGATATGCAGGAACTTAAAGATGATGTTTGGAGCATAGGGCCAAATAAAAGCCCTGGTCTGAATGACTTCAATGGTTTCTTATATAGAAACAATTGGGAGTTAATTAAAGATGATCTATTGCATGTAATTTTCTAGTTTTTTGCAGGTGGCAACATAGTCAAGAAAATCAACCATGTCTTTCTGGAACTTATTCCGAAGAAGGATATTATCTCTACTCCTACGGACTATCATGCTATTTCTTACTGCTCAATGCTCTATAAAGTCATTACTAAAATTATGACCAGAAGACTGGCTACTATCATGCCCAAGCTCATCTCCATCAACCAAGGTGCCTTCGTATAGGGTAGAAGTATTGAGGACTACTTGCTATTAGCCGCTGAATTCACCTTAAATTTCAACACTCAAAACAACTTTCCATCTGCCTGTGTAAAGCTTGACATTACCAAAGCCTTCAGCTCAATTAGATGGAATTATCTTTGGTGCTACTTGAGAGGTATGAGTTTCTATGACACTTGGATACGTCTGGTAAAACAATGTGTCACTACGCCTATTTTCTCACTTGTGTTCAATGGGAGTGTTGTTGGGTTCTTCAAGAATGCAAGCCTATGTCAGGGTGATAATTTGTCACCATTGCTCTTTGTCATTTCCATGGAGGGTCTCAGTAGGATGATTGACAAGTCTATTATAACATACTAGATCTTGAACCCTACTCTAAAATTTTGATCGTTTGGACTTGGCCAAACAAGGTTTAGTATAACCCTAATGAGATAATGCATGAACAAATCACCCTAATGTAACCCAATGTT
The DNA here is from genome assembly GCA_963693085.1 of Alisma plantago-aquatica. Taxonomy (NCBI): domain Eukaryota; kingdom Viridiplantae; phylum Streptophyta; class Magnoliopsida; order Alismatales; family Alismataceae; genus Alisma; species Alisma plantago-aquatica. The sequence continues at coordinate 592,850,928 of OY856409.1, forward strand.
CTCACATTAGAATTAGATCAATAATAGACACATAAAATATGTCATACAAAGTAATGAAGTAATTAGGTAATCACACATAACACTTTTGGTGATAGTATTAAGTTTTTGGATAAGCAATAGTGATAATAATGAAATAATGTGATAATAATGTCCATAAATATTTGTGTCATAACTCATTTAAAGGAAACCCCAAAAGTCGAATCTAAGTTAAAAATCATGTTCTTGGGTCCCAATTTCCTTGGGAGTCAAGTTTCACACTATTCACATAATAATAATAATAATAATAATAATAATAATAATTAATTTAATTCATTTTGGATAGAGAAGATCTATGTTTTTCCTAAAATATAAAATAAAACAATACATGACTCCAAAAGAGGAAAATAATCTTAGAATAGTAATGTACATAATAAATATAGCCTTTGGGTGAATTTTCATCCAATTTGGAGAAAGTTTGCTTAAAAGGTGAAATCAGGAGAGAGAAAGTGTGTAGAACCTTCAAAATATTAAATAAAGGTACAAATAACTCCAACATGTAACATTCGTGGAAAATTTGTATTCAACACATTAAATATGACTTGCGTATGAAGTTTCATCAAATTTGGAGAATCTTAAAGTCATTAATGCATGAGGAAAGAGAAAACAATATTTGATTTATTTAACACATTAAAGTTCTCAAAAGGCAAATCTAATTGCATAATCAGAATCTACATGCTTTAATTAGCCTATGGGTAAAATTTTATCTAAGTTGGGGTTTATTTGCACCCTCTTTGGAGGAGAGAGAAAATAGGAAATTAATTTCATTCCCACTTTAAATTGGATTTCGATCTATATGAGTTTCTTATTTTTCTCTGTCATGATTTGGTTTGATGCCAAGTTTGTTCTAGGCTGTTCGATCCTTGATCCGATGACTGTGGGTTGTCTCCTACCTTGGGTAGGAGGCTGAGGCGTGCGTGTACTGTAGCACAGGCTATTGTGTCCGGTTTTGTCGTGTTTCCTCCCTCGATTCTAGACCACATTGGGAAATCTTCAGTGGGTTGGATTTGTTAGGAGTTTCCACATCCATCAAGCCCAAACTCAGACTTTGTGTTTCCTTTTTCGTGAAAACCCCAAATCCTTGGGCCACTAGGCATCTCGGCTCTTATGCTTACACCCCATATCTGACCCTTACCTATATATACGGGTATGTGGGTGTTCGCGATTTCCCGTACAATCGTTCTACACTCCCAATTGTTTTGCTCATGGTTGTTTTGCCTTTTGAGGTTGATTTTCTTCACCTGTGCTTGCGGCGATCTCCCCTCTTCTCCCCGATGCACGGGGCTCAAATTTCTTGCATCTATAGGTTCGTGAGGTTCATCTCTGCCTTTCTACATTTTTATTTACTTGATTTAGCGACTAGCTTGGATTCACCCAAAATCCTTCTTGCTTTAGCCTACTACTCAGGAAGCCATGGTGTAGACTCATGATGGGGATGATTCCCCCAGACAAAAACTCAGTATTGCCCTTCTCTGCCTGTTTCTTTTGCTATCCCGCGTGGGGGCAAAGGTGTCTTTTCCATCCCCTTCAATCTTGTTTCCATGTAGAGGTGTTTTGCCAACTTTTCTATGGGACCAACTGAGTTTTCCACTCATGATTGGGCCAACTCAATGAGTGTGCTCTCTCTCTCTCTCTTGCCTTCTCACAAGTCTCTCGCTGACATGGATTTTTGTGATTGGTTGATTTTCAAAAATGCATAACTAATTATCTGTTGGGCCAAAAATTACAAATAAATAGTCATTGGATTCAGAAAAATAAGAGCTATCTTTTGGTGTTAGTTTTGTTGCCTAAATACAATATTAAAAATAGGCGATTTTAATGAAGTTACCTAAATATATAATAACTTGCAAAATTCATAACTAAGTATATATAAGTCAGAAAAATATAATAAAATATGTTGTGGACTTATAAAAAGGTAAAATAAAATGTGGCATGATTTTGGCAGCCTAAATCACATATAAGGGAAAAAGTAATTTTTGGGGTTTGTGAAATCAATGTAAATTTAACCCTAATTTCACATACATGATAATAGGTGCTTTGGAGACCTAGAATTGGATCAAGAAGTGACCTTGGACTATTTTGACTTTTAAGAAGGTATGCTTGCATCCCTATTAATTTCTATATTAAGAAATTTCCCTCTCTTATGTATGCTTTCATCCCCTATTATTCCTTTGAGCAATTAGCCTATGTTTCTTCTTTCTCTTGATCCTATGGACATTAGCCTACACCATGTCTTGTTCTTTTAGAAAATATGTTTCATATGAAGTACATTACATTGTTATTGATCTTGTGATCATCTTTGGACATTTGTTTGGTCTTTTCTTATGCTTTGTTCATGTTTTAATACTATTTGATGATATATGATATCTTTTGCCCACTTATGAGGTGGAAGTATATGTTGGTCAATTTTGTGGTGAATAATTTTGTATAATATAACTATACTTTCTACTTGCCTCTACATTAAACATGCTATGTGATTCAGTAGTACTAGAGTAGCATAATTGCATTGGTTTTTGGGCAGATGTGTACTCGGGCAGTATGCTCCCGTTATTTTGGGATCGAGGTGGCCTCATACCCGGGTTTCAATTTTATGAGGTTTAGCCCACTTTATATATATTTGGGAGTTTGGTTATGTGCCATTCTCTATCGAGTTTCAAGTTTATGAGACTTGGCAGGCTTTGTCTTTATATTTTTCTAGGGCTATGTTTATCTCACATGCATGCATGTTGATGATTGTGGGGTGTGTGCCCTACTATCTTTTCATGTGCTAGTATGGCATGATTTATTTGTTTGATTATGGCATGATGAAGCAGATCGACTATGCCAGGGTGAATGTCCTAATGGCTGCTACATCTATGTTTCCAAGAGAGGTGAAGCTCAGAACAGAGAAAGGGATGGCATACTCAGTTGTTGTGGAGTACGAATAGACTCGGGAGAGATGCCCTCGCTGTGGCACATTTGGGCATGACAAAAGCCTATGCCTCCCACCTATACATGAAGAAGAACAGAAGAACCAACAAGCATCAAAGGAGTCAGCGCCAGAGATGCCCAGAGCTATGAATTCGAACCCACAACTTGTTCAGAATAATTCCCAAGAGACATTGGAGAAGAGAACAGAAGAAAATGATGGCTTCTCTCAACCCCGACGCATAGCAAGCCCATAAGGGAGAAGGAACACAGGAAGTCAAAACAATAAAAAGTCTAAATCAAAAGCGAGAAACAGGTACCAAGAATTGGTAGACCAGGAGAAAAATACTACAGAGGTGGGAGGCATCCAATCTCCCCCAACACCAATGATTGAACTACCTACTATCATGGTCTGGAATGTCAGAGGCTTGTCCCAGAGGGGCAAGCAAGACATGGTTCAGGCCGAAATAAAGAGGGTAAGAGTAGATATCACCCTCTTCACTGGAATCAAAATCAAAAGAAGCAAACTACGAAAGATGATGTACCATTCATGGCCCAACTATTGCTGGATTGACAATTCCTCTAGCTGCAATAAGATTAGAATCTTAGTTCTATGGGAAAACGAAGACTACGAAATCACTGTTGTGAGCCAATCTAGACAATATGTCTACTTTAGGCTTGAAGTTGAAGATAGGTAGTTTTAAATCACCGATGTCTATGTTGATAATGATGACAACAAATGACAAATTCTCTAGGAAGATTTGAGATGCATAAAACCCATACATCCATGGTCCATTATAGGGGACTTCAACGCAGTCAGAGCTATCAGTGAACGCCTAGGGCAATCTCTACCTTTTGCGAGGTCCATGTCTGACTTCAATAACTAGATACATGATGGTGATGTTATCAAACTATTTGCAAAATGTTCCTTCTTCACCTGGAACAAAACAAAGGTATTAACAATACAAAAATCAAAATTTATAGAAGATTCTGCCAAATTGATTTTATGAATGCTCTTCCTAATTTATGGCTGGAGACAGTTCTTATGATTTATAGTGATCATCAAATCCTAATCATGCACCTGGATGAGAAGGTTCCTAATAGGAAGTACCCTACCCATTATTTCAACGCTTGGGCAAAGTTGAGCGGTTTTCAAGAAACTGTAAAGAACACATGGAGCATTAAACAGACCAGAAACCCCGATGCACAAGCTTTGTCAGAGACTGAAAGTAGTCAAAAGGGCACTATAGACCTGGAACAGGGAGAGACAGGGTGACATTACAAACTCAACAAAAAAATAACGAAAGAGATGCCCTCGCTGCCCAGGAACAAGCTGATGCAGACTCACATAACTTGTTACTTTGGGATATCGTGAAATCAAAGAAGGAAGACGCCCTTAAAGCCAAAGATATTGAGGAGTCCATATTTTCCAAAAATCAAGGGTATAGTGGTAGAAGCAAGGTGATAGTAACACTGCCTTTTTCTATGCCTCCCTAAAAATAAGAAGGGTTAGAAATCAAATTATGTGCATTGAGCACAATGGTACACAAATAAAGGGCAACGAAGACATCCAAAATGCTTTCCAATTACATTATAGTAATCTGTTTAAAGACACAACCAACAGAAGAAGGAACTATCCTTGGTTTAACATGCCAAAGCTTAATGAGCAATAGATCTCCCATATGTGTAGATATGTCACGGATTATGAGATTTATGAAGTGGTCAAAAAGGCTGATAATGATAAGTCACCTGGCCCTGATGGGTTTAATGCCCATTTCTTCAAAAATACCTGGAACATTAGTGGCTCGGATGTTTGCAATGCAATCAAAGACTTTTTCTTGAAAGGCAAACTCCTCAAGGAAGTCAATAAGACTTTCATTGCATTGATCCCTGAAGTGAAGCAACCCATAAAAATCAATGAATGGAGGCCAATTTCCTTATGTAACTTTGTTTACAAGATCATTTCAAAAATATTGACTGACAGGCTACGAGATATTATGCCATCTCTCATCAGCTTAAACCAAAGTGCTTTTGTCAAAGGGAGGAGGATTTCTGATGCCATTCTTCTTGCCAATGAACTATTCCATGATTTCAAGAAAAATACACAAAGAGGCAGGTTATGTCTTAAGGCGGACCTGAGCAAAGTGTATGATACAATTAATAGGGATTATATTCTGGACATTCTGAATGAAATGAACTTCCCTACATGTTGGATCCATTGGATTGGTGAATGTATGAACACATCTTCTTTTCAAGTATTGATCAATGGAGCCCCCTCTCATATTATCCATGCTACTAGGGGCATTAGATAGGGTGACCCCTAGCCCCCTACCTCTTTGTAATTGGGATGCAAGGCCTCACCTCCATCCTTGACAAAGTAGTACATGATGGAATTATCAACCCTATGCAGGCATGATCTACAATTGTATCCCACATCCTATTCACAGATGATCTTCTCATCTTCACTGAAGCTACTAAATTTGATGTTGTTGGCAAATCTAAATGCATGAATACCTTCAAATCCCTATCAGGGCTTGAACTAAACCCGAGTAGAAGTCAGATTTTTCTCAGCTCTGATGCTCCAGATAATGCTTGCACTATCCTCAGTGTTGCACGCATGGATCTCACAGTTAGGTACCTGGGCCTGCCACTATTCTCCGGAAGACTCACCAAAATCCTATGTGCCCCTCTTGTGGACAAAATCAAAACCAAACTAGACTCGTGGAAGGTAAAGCTTCTATCCATGGCTGGAAGGATAGATCTTGTGATGTTTACACTCTCTACTTACCATATGTACTGGACAAGTGTTTTTCCGCCGCCTAAAGATACTATTGAGGAGATTGAAGGCCTATGCAGAACCTTTGTGTGGATGAACACGATGGCTCCAAACACATGCATTCAATCTCGCGGGATACCATATGCAGACCAAAGCTAGAAGGAGGTCTGGGAATCCAAAGGGTGTCAGATTGGAATGTTGTAGGGCTTACTAAGCTCATTTGGGACATCGCCAATAGAAAGAACAACATGTGGATCAAATGGATTCACAATCGATACTTAAAAGAAGATACCCTATGGAGCTACAAATCAAAACAGGCATGCAGTTGGATGTGGAGATCCTTAATAAAACAAAGAGACATGCTACCCCCCTTGTCAGGTACGACATAGGGGATGGTAGTTGTATATCTTTATGGAAGGACTCTTGGGTTAAGGGTAGGTTCCTACAAGTTGCAATTGGCCCTAGCCTCAAACTTAGGATGGGGTTTGAGACAACCAGAATTCTGAAGGACTTTATTGCAAAAAAAAACGGGATATACCCACAGCTCGCAGCATTGAAGGTCTATACAACATTACTGAAACTATCAACATCACTGATAGAGACTTATGTTATCTACAAGGCCTCAAACAGTTCACCCTTAAGGTGCATGGGATATCAGAAGAAACAAGAATCATACCCTCAGCTGGGCAAAATGGTTATGGAGCATTGAGGCCCCAAACCGCATTAGGATTTTTGGTTGGAAACTTTACAAGGCAAGCTGATCACTGAAGAAATTCTACACCAGAGGGGATGATAGTTGGCGTCCAGGTGCTGTTTATGCAAATGTAAGTCTAAAACAACTGTCCACCTCTTGTGGAAATGCGAGTTTACCAAAGAAATTTGGCTGAAAGCAAGCCGACTCCTATCTATTCTGCCAAGATGCAACAGTGAAATGTTGAACCTTGATGGCAGGAGACAAAATATGTTGTGCCTCCTTATTTTACATAGGATCTGGATGCTGAGAAGCCAATTTATTTTTGAAGAAATGGTACCTGCAACAAATGTTGCATGGAATAGAATAGTTGAGGATTACAACTATTTATTGCATAGATAGGTCTTTCTCTTTTTTGACCTTATACCACTTGTAAAGTCGACATAGTTGGAATAAAGTAAGAAGCACACTTACTAATAAAAAAACTATCTCTTTTGTTGTTGTTCTTTTCCTTTTATGCCCTTGTGGGTAGTCCTTATATTTTCTATTGGAAGCCTTTCATATTTGTTATCTTTATTTCGTATATTGCTCACTTTTCTTTTTAGAATGCACATACCAACATTTGGTGATGTTTCATTTTCTTCTCCTCTTTGTGGGGTATGCTTCCATCCCCAAGTTAGATCAAGGAGAGGGTATGCAAGGCAGACTTGGACAATAACCTTTACAGTTGAGCTTTTGGGAGATTTGAAAGAGGTGGTTAGATGACCCTCAATTGATCCTAGTTTGTTTAAGATAGTTTTCCTTTTTGTCTCACCCATGTGTGGTGTAGTGATGTATAATGATATTAAGCTTTGTAATAGTTAGATAAAGTTCTCTTCCGCTACTACTTATTGTGTTATGATACACACATGTTGAATGAATTGGTCATCATCCCTTTGGTGAAAACGTTTATGTGGTGTTTGGTTCAAGGGATGTTGTCTTTTTGCTTATAGTATGGAGTGGTTCCCCTTTGGAATCTCACTCCTTACATCTATGCCTTTAAGACAAATCAAATCCTACTCGATAAGGCAAACTAAAGTCCTATCACACCTTTTATTTGCTAATGATATGCTGATCTTCATTGAAGGCAGGAAGAGTAGCCTTAGTAACTTGAAAAAAACTCCTCCTTTCTTTCGGAATGATGCCAGTAATGAAATAAAACCCCAACAAGACACACGTCTACCTATCCAAATCATGCAAGCATAAATCTGAGCTGGTGGATATTTTGGCCATCCAACGTGGTCATTGGCCAATGAAATATCTGGGATTCCCCATGGCAGGGGGCAATCTTAGGCGTAGACATTTTTAGTAATGTCTGGACAAACTCAAGGACATGACTAGCAGATGGCCAGGTTCAAAAATTTCCATGGCAGGCAGAATCATCCTCATCTAGCATTGTGTTATGGGACTGATAAACTACCAGTTACGACAAGGTGAGGTTCCACACTCTATCCTACATCACATGGAAATCATGATCAATGATTTCCTTTGGTGCAATCCAATTAATTCATCCATATGGTCTCATCTTGCTTTTCCTAAAGCTGAAGGTGGCCTTGACCTGAAGCTATTTACCAATCTAGTTGATTATCACACCATGAGAAGAGTCAAAAAGATGTTCTTTGGTGAGTCTATCTGAAGTTCTTAGATGAGATTAAGATACGGTTCTGACCTCAGTATCACGCCCAGGTATATCATAGGCTACTCAACATCTTGGAGGAGAATGAATGTTGTATGGCCTAACTTCATCAACCTTGATGATTCAAGCCTATGGGACCTTTGCAGGAAAAAAGAAAATGAAGATGATTCTTTCAGGAATCTATGGATCCCTCTTCATCAGCCAAAGTGGAGCCTAGCTACATATATAGAGATCAAATCTATTCTATCTACCATGGAGAAAATAAGTAGATGGTCTCCTAGTGTGGACACCCAATGTTTCCCATGTAAAAATGATAATGAAATAGCAAAACACCTTTTTAGTAGCTGCTCCTTTTGTTGGAGATATCTATGGGGCCAATCTCAACTCAAGCTAAACATCAGATGCTCATATTCATTAGTCCAATGTCTACGTGATATTGGTAGGGTCAGGAAATCTCAAGCTATCTTGGAACTTTGGGTTCTGAATGCATGTGTTAATACCGTTTGGTCTGAACGTAAAAGTAGAAGGCATGGGGGTAAGGAGGTGGACTATGTGGACCTCTTCACTACCATTGAAGCAAACATCAAGATGCCTTATATCTCTATAAATCTAAGGCAACCAACATTCCTTCCAACACGATTAAAAATTGGAATCTATGCTAGTTGTCAAGCTTGTTGCCTTTGTTAGTTAACTATTTGCATTTAATGCTCTGTAAATTGCACGTTGGATGCACTTTGTAACTTTGCCCCAATTCTTTGGGTTTGGAATATATTTACCCACATTTTACAAAAAAAACATCCACCACCACTAAGCTTAAGACATGATAAAAAATTTCTTTTCACATACCTTTCAAATATGGGACTTTGAAACTTTACCCAAGATAGGAATATATCTATCTATGATCCTCCAATCTTTATGTAACTTTATTCTTTCAATGTCACTTTAAATATTCATCCACTTTCTATTAAGAATATATATGAAAGTAACCCTAAAACGCTAACAAACAAAATGTCGGTCAGTATAACAAGTTATACCAGTATCTAGGGGAAACAAAAGTTTATGCATAGATTGTAACAACATAATCGCATCAATTATTTATTACCAAGAAAGAATTACATTTTTATTCATAACCTCTCAACCATTTTCCCCATCCTCTAGTATACCCTCTCTTAGGGTTTTATCCCTACAGTGGACATTAGGCTACCTCTCAAGCTAGAGTTAGGTACCTCATTGATCACTCCTCAATCCGGAGTTAAGTGCCATTGGCCTGCCCATCTTGGGTTTGACCCCTCATGACCTTCCCAACCTGGGCTTGGTCTCTTAGTCATCAACATGACTTCATTCATAATCTTATTCATAAATCCTAGAGATGTCATGTCGGTTTGAGAAAGTTATGAACTTAATGATAATGATAATCATAGTCACTTTATAGGTGTAAGAATTAAAGTTCATCGAAGCATTTAATTGTAAGAAATCGATAAAACTTCAAGAATCATAATGAAACCTTAGAGGTTAGCCATAAACTTAACCACATACCTGATTAGGAATCAAAAGGATCAATATATCCAACTCCAACTAGATGTCCAATCAAGCAAGCCAAGCAATCAATAAAGCAACCCTTGATCCTGAAAACATGTATAATACCTAATTATTACCATCATATCCCAAACCACTCCTCATTGACTTGGGACACCTTTCTAAGGTTTCTAACTCTCATTAGGATTAATTAGGGTTTCTTAGATCAATTTCTCAATCTTTGTCCTTTTTTAGCTAACAAACCCTAAAACAACTTTTCTACTCATAAAAACCCTAATTACTCAAATTATTCACATTAAGGGTCTTTTATTCTCAATTTAGCTTAGGTTCATCATATCTCTATCTTATTCATGGATTTTCAAAATAAAAACCATTAAAAGTCATATCCTCCAAAATTTGGTTTCTAGGCCCATTAATGCACTTTTATATACATGGAACCCTAAATTAAGCCAATTATGCACAAAGACCATCTTTTTGGATCTAAAACTTCCTTTTATTAACAACATGTTAATATTTTCTCAAAATATCCAAGGAGCATTACTAAATCTAATTACCATCAAATCTTAGGATTTTTCATTAATATAACCATTAAAGGTGACAACTTTATACACTTTTCTAATTGGAAGAAGAATTAGTCTTCAATTATATTTTAATGGATTCTATGGATTTTTCTGAGCAAGATTCATATATAATACTTTTCCATAGGATAAACCCATAATTAATTACGATTTTTTCTAAATTAATTTCTTTCTAGCCAATCAGGTGCCAGCACCTGGGCTTAGGCAACCCGGACCTACTCTGCCTACATGATAGAGCCAAGCCAATCAGCTTGAGCCAACACAGATCATGTTTTGACGTTGCGGAGACCGCATGACTGCGCTAAAAAAATGAAAAGACCAAAAAGGCCTTACCTGCGTGAAGAGAGGTCGAGGGCAGAGTCATACTTTCCCCTATTGTTATCTTCTACCTCTTGCGCATGAGATTCAGGCCAAGCTTGATCAACTCTTCAGTTGACTCTGGGTTATTGGCCTCCTCAAGGGTGGATGAAGGTGTCTTCACCTCTGAGGAGCCCTGGTGAATCGAACGACACCTCCAATTGCTCACCCACCTTTCAGGAACGATGAGTCGAGGTCCAACTACTGTGGTGACTCACAGGTCTGGCCAAGGATGAAGGTCGAGATCAAACTCTCAATTGATCATCTTGGGGAGTTTGTGTGCTCTGGATGAGTCTTTGGGTGAGAGTTGTGGCTTTGCAAAGGGAGGGGTCTACTCCCCCTTTTATACCCAAGGGTTGCATCCATGGCGACATCAATTTAGGCAAATCACCGACAAACTCCTAGTCCCAATGGAACCAAGGATGGAATTGCTCAACTTGGACTCTCGAATCCAACAGGAAAGTTCCCAAGTTTTCTCATCCACTGAGCGTCGAGAAATTCGATCCGGAAGCAACCTCCCCACTGTTCTCTCTAGCCGTGTGACTTGGAGGTGGATGATGATATGGAGCCATCTAGTGCTCAGATCCAAGGGCTCACATCGTGTGTGCATATTCCTTTTTCGATTAAATTCAATTCTAATCCGATTGAAACATGACATTTATGTATATCCCTCTCACATTAGGAAGTCTTCTAAAATTCATAATTATTAAACCATATATCTTTTTAAACCCAAATTTTAATGGAACCTATTTGATGACTTAATCTACTTGTGTGCCAAGTTTGGAGTCAAAACTCGAAAATAAGAGAGGATTTTCTTCATATGCAAGTTATCTATTCAAAAGGCATATTTAATTCATATTTTCTTTCTCTTTCCTTTCTATTTCCTTTATTTGGATTCCTTTTACCATTATTAACCAAGTGGATTCGAAACCAAATCAATTCAGGTCATTCATACCACTTTATAGAGAATTCTACATTATTGTCAGTATTATCTTTATTCCTTTTTCCTTTTATCTATTATTAGATTTATTTTATATTTTACTTTCCTTTTATCACATTGGACTCACTAAAATAGTAAGATCCAAGAAAACACACATTCAAGGGAAATACTACCAAAGAACTCCTTTTTTGCACATAAATCATACAATTTTCATACACATACATTTAATTGGAAAATTGCATTTCAAACCATAAAAATCAATGTTATCATAGTTGCAGGTCAATAACAAGAAACACAAGGATGGGAGAAGGAGAAGAGGGGCTTCAGGCCACCACATCTCACAAAATAGGGTGGAGACAGAAGAGAATAAAGCGGAAAAGATGATGGGTGCTTAAATAGATCGAAATTAGGACTAATCAAGGATCCCAAATTCCCATGGTTCTTGGAGTTAGATTGGGAGGGGAGGTGATCTTGAAAAGCCATCCATAATGATTCAAACTTTCTCAAATTTATGTCAGAAAGGTTCAAAAATGTGATGTGAAAAGACTGAGAGGTAATTCTCACATTGAGGGTGACAAAATTAGAGGAAACAAGCCAACTAGCAACATCATCACCCCTTATACTTTGTGGGAGGTTGAAGACAACAACCCAAGTGCTTGATCAGGACCCGATTCCACATGTGCCTATTCTGAGGGTTTCTATGTCGAGAGAGGCTGGTCCTGATTTCTGAAATGGCTAAAGGAAAGGAAAAAATGATATGCAATTTTGGTGTTCTATCCATATCTTTGAAGAATCATGTAAAATCACAAGAGAGTAAAAATGCTAATATTTTGAGTGGATCTCTAGAATAACATTCTATTTCTTTAATAGAAGTTTCAATTCATTTATGTAAACATAAGAATTGAATTGCACATATGATAATCACTTCATTTACGACTAGATTTTATCCATAGAACATAAAAAATTCAACTCTAAGCTCTGATATTTCACTTAGAGTATCAAATATGGTCAATTATTATTGAAATGATGAATGGGTGTGAGATCAATCATTATTATATTAAAAGAAGGCCACAAAGGCCATTTGAGTATTAATTAAGAAAAACCACTTCATCACAATGATTGTAAGGAGTGGGACCCAGAGGGGATCCACTCCCTATTAAAATTTGAAGAATAAAACCTCTAGTCCAAACACACCCAAAAGATATGCTAGAGTGGGTGTAAAATTTTCAAATCTTAATTAATGGTATTCAAAACAATCAAAGTGTAGCAGCGGAATAAAAATAATGACAGTACTCAATTTTACAACAAGATTACAAATGTACATCATAATCTTCCATAAGGGTTTACATAAAAGGTACAACATAAGGATCTAAGTAGAGGGAAATCTAGACCATAACAAGTTTGACTCCAAGATTTAACTCCTTAAGCTAAGTACAAGTCTTCATGACATAACATCTAAGTCATTCACCTAGGGTTGGAAGCATACCCCAGCAAGCAGAGAAAAATAGATGACATCAGCAAAGGCTGGTATGTGCATACTAAAATAGTGTTGATCAATTTATGGAATAAAAGGAAATCAAGTAAAAAGGCTTCCCATAGAAAATATATGGATTACCCAATTGGGCATAAAAGAACTTGATTTTCAAATAAGAGATAACAAAAAGAATTATTTGTCATAAAAACAATAATAAAAGTGGTGCCACAAAAGCACACATAATCTTTTTGGGCACATAACTCATCATTATAATAACAACCTGCATGTATGTGAGATAAACATAGCACCAGAATAATATAAATAACAAAGGCGGCCAAGCCTCATAAACTTGAAACTTGATAGAGAATGGCACATAACCAAACTCCCAAATATAACATGTGGGCCAAGCCTCATAAACTTGAAACCCAGTTATGGGGCACATATCCACCATCCCAAAAATATAATAAGGGAACATAACCCAAAAACCAATGCAATTACACTACTCTAGGGCTACTAAGTCACATAACATGCTTAATAGAGAGTCAAGTAGAAAGTATAGTTAGATTATACAATATTGCCATCATACTAATGGAATCCATAAACACCCACCATACAAGTGGGTAAAAGATATCACATAACATCAAACAGTGATCCAATATGAACAATGTAAACGAAAGAGACCAAGAGAACATCCAAATATGATCACAAGATCAGTACCAAATAAAGTAGTTCACACAACCATAATTTTCAAAAGAATATTATGTAGGCTAATGTCCATAGGACTAAGAGAAAGAAGAAAATAGGTGAATTGCTCATCAAGAATAATAGGAGATGAAAACATATATTTAGAGAGAGAAATTAGAAATTTCTCAATATAGAAATAATGTGGGATGCAATCATACCTTACTCAAGAATCTAAGTAGTCCAAAGTCAGTCCTAGATCCAAGCCTAGGTCTCCAAAACACCAATGATGCATATATGTAGAATTAGGGTTAGGTTTACATTAATTATTCAAACCCCTAAAAATTATATTTTTAAACTTAGTGAATTAGGTTACTAAAACCACACCATATATTAGGTTATCTCTTTCTGAGTTCAAAACATATTTTATTACATTTTTCTGACTTTTAATTACTTATTTAGGAAAATCCATTAAAATTCATATATTAATTAGTTTGGAATTAAGTGATAAAACTGATACCAATATGTAGAGAATATTTTTCTAGAATCCAATGACTAATTATTTGTAATTTTTGGATAAACAAAAAATTAGTTACAAATTTTCAAATCTTGACCAATCAGAAAATACCAAAAACACTTGTTAGTAGAGAAATTCCAATCAGCGGTTAAACTCGCTAAGTTGGCCCAAAACTAATATGAAAACATTAGGCCTCATTAGGGTGATTTATACATGCATTATCTCATGAAGATTATACTGGACATTTTTTTTAGTTCTAACTATTGGATTAATGGGCTGTAGAGGGGGGTGAATAGAGCTTCACAATTCTCACAAGACAAGTTAGACAACCAAATTATATAAAGTGTAAAAGCTTTAACACACAGCAATTTGATGTCTTACTCTAACATGCACTGAAAGGATGAGAGACAAGGAGAAGCAAGCACTTGGATAGGTGGTTAGAGTGGTTCCATGTCCTAAACTTAGGAGCAATGTCAGTCCCCTACCTAGAGTGGGTTAGTCTCTAGGATTTGCAATCTTGGTACTCTTATATTCTACAATAAGATTACAAGACACAACAACCACACATCCAAGGGCTTAGTACCTCAAGCAAAGATCTTCAACCTATAGAAGGAGCTTACCCACTTGAACTATGGAGTCTTCAGTTATCAACATGGACTTACCCACCCCTTCCTTCAAGTCTTAGATCTTCAAGGGATTACCTATTTTTCTTGAGCATCGCCTTGACTATCTCCTTCACTTGGAGATCTTGAGCACCTATCTCCTTCACTTGGAGATCTAGAGCACCTTGCTTTCTTCAACCTTGAAGAACAACACCACCTTCTCCTTCACTTGGAGAAGATCTTCAAACTTTATCTTTAAAGGGAATTGAGGTAGGAAGATGGAGGAGGAGAGATTTACATCAACACAGGGAGTATCTCTCTTACACAGAAACCTATCTCACTCATACTCATGAATTTGACTTGAAGGTAGAGAGAGAAAGAGGCTCAGAGGGTTAGAACACTCTCAACAATGCTAGAACCAAGTTTGCAATGAATGAGCAGCCTTGGAATGAACTCCAAGAGGTCCTATTTATAGTTGAGGGTTCCCCTTTAAGTTTCAGGACACTTAGATACGAAAATAGCCATTTTTTTCTCAAAGCAATGACTCTATTTTCACTCAAAACACACACCAGCAATCACATCACTTTTTCTACAAAATTCCATACAGTGCAATCGGTCGAGTTTCAATAAAGTTAACTCGACCAATCAAGTAAAAGACAAAACCAATATTCAAACTGTCGGTCGAGTTTGTTCTGAGGAAACTTGATCGATCAATGAAGATTGTTTTGGTCAGGCACTCGATCAGTCGAGTTCTATGAAAACACAACTCGACCGATGCTAACTTCTAAAAATTGATCAAGATGGATCGGTTGAGTTTGTCCTGGGGAAAACTTGACCGATTGACAACCTGATGTCAATCTTTTGAAAATGCATCTAATGTGATTTAACTTTGGTGTTTTATGTCCCAATCATTTTTCTCATCTAAGTTACAAGTCAATTCATCATTATAAGTGATTACATAAATGTCCTAAGGTCATTTACATAGATTTCCACAAATACACACTTGTAGCTCTTTGACTTGAACTTGAGCCATTTTAGGGCTTTTGATTTTGGATCCTTTTCATTTACCTAATACCTGAAATCAATATTTAATACACATATTAGATACATATGAATGGAATGGTTAAGTCATTATCAAAACATGGACAATGTATAACCTCTAGGTCAACATTCTCCCCCTTTTGACAATGAAAAACCATTCCTCAAACATATTGAAAAGGGATGTAGAAGTTATCCCTTTGATGTGTGAATTAGGGGGATTCATGATACGAACAATGTGAATTGCTCCCCCTCAATCTATGCTTCCTCTAACCTACATGGTTAGTCTATCTACACATAGTAATAACAATATACATGTAGTATGTGGTCCTTTGCAAGTTCACATGATGAATAGTGAATGAACAAGAAAAGGATCTCACAAGCAAAAAAAATAGTAGTATAACAATGAACAATATGATTGAGTTTCAAGACTTGAAATATCTCTCCCCCTTTTGACATTATCTAAAAGTAAGGGGGGTAGAAGAGAAGAAACTCAAGTCTTCTCCAAAGGGATGTAGAAAGAATAAGCAAACACATATCATATATCACACAGAGACAGAAGATAACATACACTCTAAGTTGTAAGCAAAGTATGGCAGAAGATGGCACCAACACATACAATAGATCAGAGTAAAAAGCCAGAGTGCACGTCAGATATATAACAACTCAAAGATATGTCCACATGAGAGCAACTACAAGCAGAAGGTGATGAAAAACAAAGATAAATAGTATAGCTCAGATATATGTGCCAAGATGTTTCTTATACAAAATAGTCTAGAAAGATGTATATGATAAGCATGCTAGACTACAAACTAAGAAACAACCTAAACATCTAAGCTATCTATATCCACGATATCATCATCATCTCCAAGCATGTAGTCCTTGTCTCTGTCAGAAGGTGGAGCAGCAGTGCCATCATCACCGAAGTCAGCACCATCGTCCAAAGTGTCCTCGTCATCACCGTCGTCATCAACATCATCAGCCTTAGCATCGTCAGCCTGGTCCATCATCTCCTCATCAGTAGGAGGTCCAAAAGAGCGACTGGGCCAACGAGCATTTTGCTCAGCCCAAGGCATACCAAGACCGTGAAGCTCATTGGCCTGTGGGAAGGATGGAGTAGAGTCTCTAAGTCTGGCAAGCAGAGTGGCCATGGGGCCAGCAGGCAACGGTAGGTAGATGGGAGCAGAGCTACCAGCAAAAAAAGGTGGCGGAGGTGGAGGAGCAGCAGCGGAAGGCGCGGGAGTGGGGTAATAATGATTATATGCATAAGAAGCATAATCACTATCGGGGTAGGGCAGGTAGGTGGGATAGGGGTGAGCACAGGAGAGGTTCATGGTAGACATGATGGAACACAAATCCTGATGTAGATGGTCCTAAACATGTTGGTTATATGCTTGTTGGTGCATCATGTAGCCCAAAAGGGTTTCATTTGATACACGAAACGAAGCACGACTAGGTCTAGGAGGAGGCTACGATGGTGGAGCTCGGATGGAGGGGGTTGGGGCTGTAGAAACTAAGGTAGAGGGAGAAGCATCAGGGGTGGAGGAGAACACAGGCACTGACTTTTGAAGTGTGGTCTCACTGATGCAAATACCCTTTCTGGCGACCGGGTAGTGGAAGTCAGAAAAGAGGGATTTATCAGTGGCAAACTTGAAATAGTCACAGATCAAAGCCGGGTAGGGAGGGTGAGTGCCTTTGGTGTTCTTACCAGTATCAAAGTAGGTCATATGGTGTAGAATATATCTGGCCCACTTGACACTGATGTTCTCTAACAGGAAATACATAATGACAATAGTGTTCTCTGCAATGTCCGTTTGGTTTTTCTTTGTATGGACATTGCAGTTGATCACTAAAGCCAATATGTACTTCCTAAGGTCAAGGGAGGAGGAAGGCAGGGTGGAATTCTTCTTGTAAGGCACATCAAGTTTCTTCAAATAACGATGAATGTCCGGTAAGGTCAATTCATGTTGTTTGTAGAAATCTATCGGGTCAAGAAGATTGAAGTACTCTCTGTAATCCTTTCGCCGTGTGTCATTTTCCTCTTCTCCAGAAAGAAATACATTTAAGGTGTCCTCAAAGATTTGGAAACGGCGACCCACGATCATCGATGTGAGGATCACTTGAGTATTCAGCGGGGGGATAAGCGAGTCATAGTTCCAATGCAAATCACGTAGAACTCGTGAACTGCCTTAGTGCTCGACAAAGAGTTGTTAAAGTAATCACGTTCGAAGACTAGGGCAGATAGATGGTGGGCGGATAGCAACCTAGATACTTGATCAATAATTGCTTGATGTCTAGGAGAAGGTTCGATTAAGGCACGAAAAGGAAAAGGGTTTCGAGGAAGATGTTCCTTGTACCGATTTACAACCTCTATTGATATAAACGAAGTATCATCAAAGGGAATCAAGCGATTAGAGGATGAAGAAGCAGGTGCATTGCTTGGAGCAAGTTGTTTCCTTCTTTGGGAGCCCATGGAGGCAAAAAAGAGGAAGAAAACGTGCAGACAAGAAAAACAAACTGTAAAAGCCAAACAAAAACCACCAAGGATCGCCCGAGAAGGTATAGGTTAAGATACCTAGGTCAGGAAACGGTTGGGAATGGGAGGTTTAGGGCTAGGGTTGAGAACTTAGGGCTTGAGGATGATGAATCAGTCGGCTATTTTCTAGTTGAGAGGGAAAATAGTCGGCCGATCGTAACTTATAGTTGGCTCAACCCGAGGATCGGTCGAGTTCTGAGAGTGTGAAACTCGACCGAACGGTTCTCTAAAGAACAACTCTCGGCTCCTGATCGGTCAAGTTTGTCCTGGGGAAACTCGACCAAAGGTCAGCCTGACCTAAAATAGTCATTATTAATTTCTAGCCATATACATGCCAATTAAATTCATTTTTCAATTCTATTATGTATAATTAACATACTTAGGCACATGTAGCTCATCATTGGGTACTATTTTGCGATAAAATATGAAATTTGATAAAAACCCAAAAACAAGCAAAAACTAAGCATGTTAATAAGCAAGTTAGGCACATTTTAAGCGTATATAGGTAGACAAAGTGAGGAATACCATGAGAAAACATATAGGATAGAGACAACTAGCTAGATCATATATCAATATCATCCAAAGCAACAATGAATAGTTTAGATCGAATAAAATTAAATTTCTCTCTAGCTAGAGGTTTAGTGAAAATGTCCGCCAACTGATTTTCCGTGTCCACATGCATGATCTAAATATCCTTCTTGGCAATGTGATCATGAAGAAAGTGATGGCGAACCTCTATATGTTTAGCTCTACTATGCAATATAGGATTATAAGAGAGATTGATTGTACTAGTATTGTCACAATAGATAGGAGGAGCATCAAAATGTATGTTAAATTCTTGGAGTATTTGCTTCATCCATAAGACCTGGGCACAACAACTCCCAGCTATAATGTATTCAGCCTTGGTAGTTGATAATGCCATGGTGCTTTGTTTCTTGGAAAAACAAGACACCAAGCATGGTCCTAGAAGGAAGCAAGTGCCACCTATGCACTTTCTATCAACCAAACAACCTACGTAATCTGCATCACTATATTCCACGAGAGTAAAGTCCCTTGACTTAGGATACCATAGTCCAAAATTTTAAGTTTTGTCTAAGTACCTCAAAATCCTCTTAATGGAAATAAGATGTCATTTCCTAGGGCTAGATTGAAAGCGAGCACACAAGCCAACACTAAACATAATATTAGGTCTAGAGGCAGTTAAATAAAGTAAGCTTCCAATCATACCTTTATAGAGCTTCTCATCTACCTTCTCACCTTCTTCATCTTTATCAAGTTTGGCAGTATTGGACATGGGAGTATCCATGGGGTTCATGTTCTCCATCCCAAAGCATTGGAGTAGTTCATGAGTGTACTTGCCTTGGTTGATGAAGTTTCCTTATTTTGTTTGCTTGATCTGAAAGCCGAGGAACAAAGTCAACTCACCCATCATGCTCATCTCGACCTCACTCTGCATAAGAGAACTAAACTCCTTGCAAAGATCAAGATTAGTTCTGCCAAAAATGATATCATCAACATAAATTTGAATAATAAGAAAATTGTTAGAAGTGTGTTTTAGAAACAAGGTAGAATCAACTTTGCCCATGACATACCCATTATCTAACAAGAAGTTATTTAATTTCTCATACCAAGCTTGAGGTGCTTGTTTGAGTCCATAAAGAGCTTTTTTCAACAAATAAACATAATTGGGTAGCTTGTCATTTTCAAAGCCCGGAGGTTGAGCAACAAATACTTCCTACTCGATTGTACCATTCAAAAATGCACTTTTAACATCCATTTGATATAACAAGAATTTTTTGTAACTAGCAAAGGAAATTAACATTCTAATAGATTCAAGTCTGGCAACAGGAGCATAAGTTTCATCAAAGTCAATACCTTCTTGTTGGTTGTAACCTTATGATACTAACCTAGATTTGTTCCTTACCACTTTTCCTTGCTCATCTAGCTTGTTGCAGTAGACTCACTTGGTGCCAATGATCTTTCTATCACTTGGTCTTGGAACTAGAGTCCAAACATGATTCTTCTCGAATTTCTCTATCTCTTCTTGCATGGCTAGGATCCACTCATCATCACCAAGGGCTTCTTTGATGTTCTTTGGCTCTAGTTGTGAGATGAAGGCACTGTCTGCTTGTTCTTTGTTGTATGCAGCTTGTGTCTTCACTCTCTCGAATGGGTTGCCAATAATTAGCTCCTTGGGATTGTTCTTCGAAAAGCGGGGAGTAGGATCCTTCTTTTCTTCTTCTTCTTCTTCTTCTTCTTCTTCTTCTTCTGCTTCTATTACCTGCTTACCTTTGTTGTCCATGTTGAGGTCTTTCAAAATAGGAATTAAGTCAACTACAACATCATTATCAACAACATGCTTGCTAACAACAGGGTTAGTTTCAATAAACTTAACATTAATAGATTCTTCAATTTTAGACAATTCAATGTTGAAGACTCTATAAGCCCTTCTTGTAGAGCTATAGCCTAGGAAGAAGGCCTTATAAGATTTTAGATCAAACTTGTCAAGAGAATCCTTCATGTTAAAAAAAACAAGGACATCTGAAAACATGAAAGAAATCAATGGATGGCTTTCTACCACACCATAGCTCATAGGGGGTTTTCTTCAAAGAATGATGTGTGAAAACTCACCATAGCTCATAGGGGGTTTTCTTCAAAGAATGATGTGTGAAAACTCGGTTATGTACAAAACAAGCGGTACTAACGGCTTCAGCTCAAAACTTCTTAGAAATGTCATATTCAAGAAGCATTGTCCTCGCCATCTCTTGAAGTTTCATGTTCTTCCTCTCTACTACCCCATTTTGTTGAGGCGTACGAGGAGAAGAGAAGTTGTGCGAGTAACCATATTTTTCACAAAAATGTTCAAAGAGATCATCTTCAAATTCTCCCCCATGGTCACTGCGGATAGAAACAATCTAGCAGGAAGCTTCATTTTCAACCCGTTTTCAAAAGCTCGAGAAAACATCAAGAGTATCACTTTTTGAAACAAGAAAGAAGGTTCAAGTATCTCGAGAAAAATCATCAATAATAACAGGACAATACTTGGAACCACAAAGCGTTTACGTTCTCATTGGTCTAAATAGATAAACATGAAGAAGCTCAAGATCTCTTTTGGTACTCATGAATCCTTTGGATTTGAAGGAGGATTTGGTTTGTTTGCCTTGTGTACAAGGTTGGCACTCCTCATCCTTTTCAAAATCCAATTTGGGAAGTCCTCTAACCAAATCCTTTTTGCTCAATTTCTTCATTTGATGTATATTCACATGACCCAAACGGAGATGCCAAAGAGAAATATCATTTTTATCCACTACCAAGCATCTATCAAGTATAGGCTTAAGAGCATCAAGAACAATAACATAAAGATTACCATTTCTAGTTCCCTTATATATGACATTGTAAGAGAGGGAATCTAGAAGCAACCATTCTAAGGATGTAAACAACATTAGATATCCATTATCACATAGTTGACTTACACTAATCAAATTGTGATGTAGGCCATCTACAAGTAAAACATTCTTAATACATATCTCATTTCCTACATCACCCTCACCTATGACCTTACCCTTCTTGTTGTCCCCGAAGGTTACCGATCCTCCTTTCTTTTTCATAAACTTGTTGAAATGGTTGATTTCTCCAGTCATGTGCTTAGAGCAGCAATTATCAACAATCCATTTCTTTTTAACCTGCAAGAAAGAAGGATGTCAGAACCTAACTCAAACTTTGGGATATGGGGTTAGCTTAGGGACCCATGTCATCTTTGGGTTGGTCCCCTTGGTCTTGTAAGGACAATAAGTAGAATAATGGTCATCACATTTGCAATGGATACATACCATAGGGTTCTTAGAGTCGGAAGTCTCTCCATGGAAAATAGAAGGTTCCACACCCTTCTTCTTACCCTTATTCTTGCTCTTCCTCTTACCTTTAAGAGAAGTCCCATCATATCCCAAACCACTAGTACCAATTTTTTTGGTAGAGTTTTCTAGGACATCATTGAGGGATTTCTTTCCCGAAAGAAACTTTTGCAAAGAAGATCTTAACTTGGCATTATCATCACTAAGGTTAACGGCAGTAGTAGAAAGACTAGCAAGATCATCTCTAGCATGCAATAGGTCGGCCTCTAGACAGAGGGATTTAGTATGAAAGGAATCTCGTTCTAAAGCTATGCTAGAAACTTCATTACTTTGCAAAAAAGGTCTAGAAGATAAATCATTAACTTGAGCAAGTAACTTGGCATTTTCAGATTTAAGCAACAAAATTTCCTTTTGATAAACATGAATCTGTTGCTTCTTAGCATCATAAATGAGAGTTAGTTGTACATTTTCAGTTTTAAGACATCTAACTCATCTTGGCACTTTTGGTTGTCCTCCTTAAGATCTGCAATAGTCTTAAGATAGATTCCATTCTCAACCTCTACTCCATTATGTTGAAGCTCAAGGTCAGGAAATTGCCCTTGCAAAGAATCTATGCTATCAAGGAGAAATTTTTCATTGTTACCAAGAATCTCAATCTTATCATAAAGATCATCTACTATCTTGCCTAATCTTTTCCTTTTAGATTTGCATTTAACAAAAGATGACCGACAATCATTAAGCATATCAATAAGAGTTTCCTTAGATAACTCATGCAGATTGACTTTACTTACCTCACCTACCTCACATACCTCTTCACCTGTAGAGGCCATGAGTGCAAGGTGGCATTCTCCATCTTTGGAGCTTGAAGATCTTGAGGAGGAATCCTCCCACGCTGCTTGAGCTGCATCTTTGGATCTTATTTCTTTCTTTTCTTTCCTCTTATACTTGCCTTCTTTTTTGTACTCCTTGTCTTTCTTGTGGCTTCTCTTGTGATGACTCTTATTGGCCTTTGAGCATTCACTCTTGAAATGGCCTTTTTTGCCACACTCATAGAATCTCAGAGTTGATGAAGAAGGCTTCCCCTTGTAGTGCTTTCCCTTTGAGTAGTTTGCTTCATGCTCATTTGGGCCTTCATCTTCACTTGAGGAAGGGGTAGGAGACTTTAGAGCTAGTTTTTGTTGCCGCATCATCTCTTCTATTTGTGCTTTGAAGGCTATGTCCTTTATCTTCTTAGACTCCTTCTCTTCTCTTTTCTCTTCCTCTTCTTTCTTATTAAGCCTAGGTTCATGGGCTTGAAGGTTACCAACCAGCTCCTCGGTTGACAACTCACTTAGCTTGTACACCTCTTCAATGGATGTAACCTTGGGCTCCCATCTCTTAGTAAGAGATATCAAGATCTTGGAGTTGATAGTGCCTTTGTTTAACACACTCCCAAGGCTGCCAATCCATTGATGATCACATTGAGCCTAGTCTACATATCAACCACTCTCTCATTCTTACCCATCTTGAAGTTCTCAAGTAGCCCACCAAGCATGTAGATCTTGGCTTCCTTTACTTGCTTTGTACCTTCATATGTGACACATAGCTTGTTTGAAATTTCATGTGCGGTGTCCCAAGAAGATATCTAGTTGAACTCAGATGGAGTGAGGGTTGTGTAGATGATGCTCACTGTTCTTGCATTGAGTTGGGCTTGCTTCATTTGAGCTTTAGTCCAAGTAGAGATCTCCCCCTTTGGGTCTTCAAACTTGAGGTGCACCACCTTCCACATCTCATAGCTCACACCTTGAAGGTAGAACAACATTCTTCTCTTCCAATATAGGAAGTTTGTGTCGTCGAAGACTGGAGGTCACATGGAGAAGTTTCCTTCTAGGTTGAGGGATCCAAGTGTCAAATCGCCCATCTTCTCCTACTTGTTGAAGTATCTTAGAGAACACCTGCTCTGATACCACTTGTTGGATCAACGGGCTCTAGAGGGGGGGGGTGAATAGAGCTTCACAATTCTCACAAGACAAATTAGACCACCAAATTATATAAAGTGTAAAAGCTTAAACAAGCAGTAATTTGATGTCTTAATCTAACATGCACAGAAAGGATGAGAGACAAGGAGAAGCAAGCACTTAGACAGGTGGTTAGAGTGGTTCCATGTCCTAAACTTAGGAGCAATTTCAGTCCACTACCTAGAGTGGGTTATTGTCTAGGATTTTCAATCTTGGTACTCTTATATTCCACAATAAGATTACAAGACACAACAACCACACATACAAGGGCTTAGTACCTCAAGAAAATATCTTCAACCTATAGAAGGAGCTTACCCACTTGAACTATGGAGTCTTCAACCATCAACATGGTCTTACCCACTCCTTCCTTCAAGTCTTCTGCCTTCAAGGGATTACCTATCTTCCTTGAGCGTTGCCTTGACTATCTCCTTCACTTGGAGATCTTGAGCACCTATCTCCTTCACTTGGAGATCTGGAGAACCTTGCTTTCTTCAACCTTGAAGAACATCACCTCCTTCTCCTTCACTTGGAGAAGAACATCAAACTTTATCTTCAAAGGGAATTGAGGTAGGAAGATGGAGGAGAGCTTTACATCAACACAGGGAGTAGCTCTCTTACACAGAAACCTATCTCACTCATACTCACGAATTTGAATTGAAGGTAGAGAGAGAAAGAGGCTCAAAGGGTTAGAACACTCTCAACAATTCTAGAACCAAGTTTGGAATGAATGAGCAGCCTTAGAATGAACTCCAAGAGGTCCTATTTATAGTTGAGGGTTCCCCTTTAAGTTGTGGGACACTTAGATACGAAAATAGCCATTTTTTTATCAAAGAAATGACTCTATTTTTGCTCAAAACACACACCAACAATCACATCACTTTTTCTGCAAAATTCTTTACAGTGCAATCAGTCGAGTTTCAATAAAGTTAACTCGACCGATCAAGTAAAAGATAAAAACAATATTCACACTATCAGTCGAGTTTGTTCTAAGGAAACTCGACCGATCAATGAAGATCATTTTGGTCAGACACTCGATTGGTTGAGTTATGTGAAAACACAACTCGACCGATGCTAACTTCAGAAAATTGATCAAGATGGATCGACTGAGTTTGCCCTGGGGAAAACTTGACCGATTGACAACCTGATGTCAATCTTTTGAAAATGCATCTAAAGTGATTTAACTTTGGTGTTTTATGTCCTAATCATTTTTCTCATCTAAGTTACAAGTCAATTCATCATTACAAGTGATTATGTAAACGTTCTAAGGTCATTTACATAGATTTCCACAAATACACACTTGTAGCTCTTTGACTTGAACTTGAGCCATTTTAGGACTTTTGATTTTGGATCCTTTTCATGTACCTAATACCTGAAATCAATCTTTAATACACATATTAGATACATATGAATGGAATGATTAAGTCATTATCAAAACATGGACAATGTATAACCTCTAGGTCAACACTAACCTCAAACTTGTTTGGCCAAGTCCAAAAGGTCAAAGTTCTACGGTAGGGTCCAAGATCTGGTATGTTACAACACTCCACCACTTAAAAGGATTTCGTCCTCAAAATATATTGAACCACGCATCAACAACCAACTACTCTCCACCCCTTAAAATGTTTAACCTAACAAGTCAAACTAAACAACTTTTTGGGTTGCCCACATATCTTTTAGTCGTGAATGCTTTAGACATTTATGTTGTTCATATATCAAACTAATAAGTCAGAACCATCTAGGGTTGAGTTTTAGGTCCTTGTGTTTCTAACCTAACCACCCTACATAAATATCCAAAGAGTCATAGGGCACAAAGTGTAGGTCCACTACACCTTTATATTATTCACATATTCCTAATCACTACTTCAATACTAGGGTTAAGATTCTATTCTGACTATTTCTAGGGTTTTTCTATTTAAACTTCACATATCTCTTTATTGTGACTTAGTTAAAGAAAACTTCAAGAAAACTTCTTTTGTACATATTATAGTATAATGAAAATATTTTTTGTGGCGAAGAAATCTATTTGACATAAAACAAAACATGGATCCAAAATTAATTGCAAAAACCAAGTCACAATTTTCCATAATATGATCTCCTTATCCTACTACCTCCTCATAACATAATTTCACCCTCAAGTCAAACCTCATAGCATCAAGATATACAAATCATCATCATTCTATATGGTAGGGTAAGATCATCTAAAACCTCATCACCTTAGGGTTTACTCAACATGAACCCATATGATCCTAATTCAACTTTTCATCATCTTATAAACAACTTAGGCAAAATCTAGGGAAAACATCACACCTAAAGGATGACTATGTAAGTCAAGGGTTCTAATTAGGGAGACAAAATTGAAATAGTCAGATTCCAACTACCATGGGCTCTAATACCATATTGTAAGGAGTGGGACCCAGAGGGGATCCACTCCCTGTTAAAATTTGAAGAATAGAACCTCTAGTCGAAACACACCCAAAAAGGTATGTTGGAGTGGGTGTAAATTTTCAAATCTTAATTAATGGTATTCAAAACAACCTAAGTGTAGCAGCTATTATAAAAATAATGACTATACTCAATTTTACAACAAGATTATAAAAGTACATCATAATCTCCCACAAGGGTTTACATAAAAGGTACAACATAAGGATCTAAGTAGAGGGAAAGTTAGACCATAACATGTTTGGCTCCAAGATTTAACTCCTTAATCTAAGCCCAAGTCTTCATACCATGACATCCAAGTCCTTCACCTAGGGTTGGAAGCATACCCCAACAAGAAGAGAAAAATAGATGACATCAAAAAAGGCTCGTATGTGCATACTAAACTAGTGTTGAGAAATTTATGGAATAAAAGGACATCAAGTAAAAAGGCTTCCCATAGAAAAGATAAGGACTACCCAATCAAGCATAAAATAACTTGATTTGTAGACAAGAGATAAGAAAAGGATTTACTTGACATAAAAACAATAATAAAAGTGGTGCCACAAAAACACACATAATCTTTGTGGGCACATAACCCGTCATTATAATAACAACTTTCATGTATGTGAGATAAACATATAACTAGAACAATATAAATAACAAAGGCCACCAAGCCTCATAAACTTGAAACCTAATAGAGAATGGCACATAACCAAACTCCCCAATATAACATGTGGACCAAGCCTCACAACCTTGAAACCCGGGTATGGGGCACATAATCTCCATCCCAAAAATATAGTAAGGGCACATAACCCAAAAAACAATGCAATTACACCACTCTAATACTACTGAGTCACATAACATGCTTAATAGAGTCAAATAGAAAGTATAGTCAGATTATAAAATATTTCCATCATACTAATGGACGACATAAACATCCACCATACAAGTGGGCAAAAGATAATTCATAATATCAAATAGTGTTCCAACATGAACATTGTATACAAAAGAGACCAAGAGAATGTCCAAATATGATCAGAAGATCAGTACCAAATAAACTAGTTCACATGAACCATAATTTTCAAAAGAAAGAATGTTGTGTAGGCTAATGTCCATAGGACCAAGAGAAAGAAGAAAATAGGTGAATTGCTCATCAAGAATAATAGGTGATGCAAACATACATTTAGAGAGAGAAGTTAGAAATTTCTCAATATAAAAATAATGTGGGATGCAATCATACCTTACTCAAGAATCAAAACAGTCCAAAGTCAGTCCTAGATCCAAGCCTAGGTCTCCAAAACACCTATGATGCATATATGTGGTATAAGGGTTAGGCTTACATTAATTATTCAAAACCCTAAAAATCACCCTTTTAATATTAGTGAATTAGGTTACCAAAACCATGCCATATTTTAGGTAATCTCTTTATGAGTTCAAAACATTTTTATTATATTTTTCTGACTTTCAAATATTTAGTTATAAAATTTTCAAGTTATTACTTATTTAGGAAAATCCATTAAAATTCATATATTAATTAGTTTGGAATTGAGATATAAAACTAATACCAATAGGTAGAAAATCTTTTTCTAAATCCAACAACTAATTACTTGTAATTTTTGTATAAATAGAGAATTAGTTATGGATTTTACAAATCTTGACTAATTGGAAAATACCAAAATTACTTTTCAATAATGAAATTCCAATCAACGGTTAAACTCGCTTAGTTGGCCCAAGACTAATGTGAAAACATTAGGTTACATTAGGGTGATTTATACATGCATTTTCTCATTAATATTATACTATACATTTTTTAGATCTAACCTCAAACTTGTTTGGCTAAGTTCAATAGGTCAAAATTCTAGGGTAGGGTCCAAGATCCAATATGTTAAAATGATGCAACCCATCTACTAATATAAAAGTTATTATGGACAAATTGTTGCATGCAATCCTAGTCTAAATGACTTTTTGATTATCATTGTCACCATATGTCATTGTTCCTCCTTTGTTTTTCATTAAAGATTTGAACTTCTTTTTTTCTCTAATCATGTATTTGGAGCATCCATTAGAAATTAGTCAATCTTGTGAGTTTAGGTTTTGGTCCCCATGTGTTGTTGTTCCTTCAGGTTTAGGATGATAACATAATACAAGTTTGAGTTCAAGAAGATATTAGTCAATATCAATGGATGATATTCTTAGATCAAGCAGATGAGAAATATATCATATATAAGAAGTCAAATGTTTGGTTAACATACTTTAATATGATAGATTTTTGTCCCATAAAACAAAAACTTTGATCAACCTCCTTTTTGGATGAACTTATAGAGATGACCTATTGGGTTCCGTATTTCAATTTTAAATAAAAATTTAACAAGTATTCATAAATAAAATATGGAAATCTATTATATATATATATACACACACAATCAATTTTCAAACAAAGTTATGTAGAGTTAAGTATGGTTTACATCACAAGTTTGATGTCAAAAATAAAATGCATGATTCAAGTACGAGAGGATGTTGTTGTGATCCATATAAGATTTAAAGGCAACCCATATTGTTGTGTTGCAAAATGAACAAAGGATTTTTTGCTTCTAGATAATTAGCTGTATCACAAAAGGGTTGTTATACCTCCTCTTAGATGGTTGACTCTTTGATCTCTGTCCAATACCACTCCTACCTACTTTTTGTATGAATGGTGGAGTAGGTTATATAACTCATATTACACATGGAGAAGTGTGGAAACAATATTTTAATGGAATTTGTTTTAACTTGCATAAAAACAGATTATAGTTCAGTGAGAAATAATATGGTTGATAGATTTTTATATTCATCATAAAAGTGATCACAATCCTCACCTCTTCATTGAATTGGTTATTATGCAACTTTTATTTTTATTGAGAATTATTTTGACTATAAAATAAAACATCATCAACTTCAAGATATCTATTCTAGTCTTAGAAGTAGCCATGGCATCAAATGCAGTCAGATAAGATTTGAGGCCATTCAATTTACAAGGTACTCAGATTGCACATATAGGCTATATACAACTAAGATAACTTATTAAGACTAATTCTATAGCCATGAAGTTTAATTTGGTGTAAAAAAGCCTTGCAATTAATTCATTTTAGGAAACATCAAAAGAATATACCTCTCTTGAGTCTTGTTTACTAGTATCTGCTATGAATCATTCCATGTCAATGTGTTCATCATCATCTTCATCTTAAAGTTTGGATGGCTAAGTTGAGAAGCTACAACTCCATTTTTGTATGATATCTAACATATTTGATTTGTATTTGGAGCCCCCCTTAGAAATAAGGTGTGGACTTCCATATTATAATCATTTGTCTTTGGAGTCCCACTTAGAAATAAGGTATGGACTTACATATTATAATGATTTGAGTCCTCAATTAATTCTGAGCATCTTCTCAAATTTTAGATCTATGTAGATTTGTCAAATTTCTCATTTTTGTGTTTATTCTCCTCCATGGGATTTAAGGACTAATTGTATTCATTCTTAAGTGTTTCTCACTTACTCTTGATCATCCCCTTTATTCAGCATTCATGGAACTTGAAAGAAGAAGGTAGAGAGTTTCTGTGTCAAACGTCGTATATACTTCCTTACCTTTCACATAATTTGCTTCTTCAATAGATGATTCTTCAAATGATGACTTTGAAGCTTTGAATCCCAAGCTCTTTTAGCTTGGATGCTCTCCTTCTTCCTAATCATCCCAATCCTTTGGTTCCACTACATATGTTTTAAGGTTTCCAATAAAATCCTCTACTAGCTTAGTGAGATAATTAGATTCTTCAATGGTTATGTAACATCCTAGGATTTGAGGCCTCGAATAATGATCTTAAAAGGAATAATTGGACTACCCATATCACCAAGGTGCATCTCCTTTTTAGGAATCTCATCACTAAAGAACTCTGAGGTTAAGCATGCTCATCCCACAGTATTACTAGGATGGGTGACCAATCGGGAAGTTTATCCTGGCTTAGCCGTGAGTCAGGACAAATCACACAATTTAGGCTAGTGGTGATTTATGGGGCCAGTCGTCATTCTTAAAACTCTTCTAGAGCCTTGGGCAATGGGCCCATATGTTTCAAATGGTATCAGAGCCTATTCCCCTCCAATAGGTGATGCCCACATGGGCTTATGGGATGACAATCTTTGAGTGTTGTGGTCCATGCATGTTGGAAAGGGCTATCTGTGGTGATGGAGCCACCCTTGAACTGATAGCCATGATCGGGAGCTGGGTGTACATGGTCATGTTGGGTCTGCACTAAAATGGGAAAATATTATAAGGCCATATAGTTGAGCCTTGACGAAGACGTCAAGAGTCTAAGTGGGGGAGATTGTAACATCCCAAGATTTGAGGCCTCGGATAATGATCTTAAAAGGAATGACTGGATTACCCATATCACCAAGGTGCACCTTCTTTTCAAGGATCCCATCACTAAAGAACTCTTTGGTTAAGCATGTTCATCCCAGAGTACTATTAGGATGCGTGACTAGTCAGGAAGTTTATCTTGGCTTGCGCGTGAGTGAGGACAAAGTGTGCTTTTATGACTAGTGGTGATTTGTGGGGCCAGTCATCATTCCTAAAACTCTTCTAGAGACTTGGGCAGTGGACCCAAGTGTTATAGATTATCACCTTTTTCTCATACTTTGGAGTAAGTGATCTCCAAATCTTTATGGTTTACTATTTTTTGTAAACGTTTACCAAGAGAAATTAGACAATTACAAGCACATAGAATCTTGAATACATTTGTGTAAAGGATTCATTCTTCTCCATCCAAAATAATTCTAAGTTATAGGTAAGCATATTAATATTAGATTCTTGAACTTGGTTGGTTCCCTTATTAGTAAACAATGTCTTTATCCAAATATCATATACATAACCACAAGATACTAAAATGGAAAGTATGTCAGATAAGCCACTCTTTGTTTTGGCATTGAGTGTAGCCATATCTTTTGTCTTTGCATCCCATACTTGTATTGTCTATGTGAGTGGTTTATATTCTTTAGACATCATGTAACAAACTAAAATCTAGGATCTTTTTCTATTCTATGATTAGATGGCTTGTGAGTTTGGTTCCTTAGATTTGACCAAATAAGGGTAAAATGTTACCTTAAAGAATATTGTTAAACATATAATAAATTATGTGATAATAGGTCTATAATCAGTAAAAAATATCATAGTACACTCATATTTACATAATAACTTAATTATGTGCCAACATGCAAATAAATGCATGAAATATGTTACATATATTACCTTTACTAACTAAAATTCACATAATGGTTAAATAAGAGGAATAATGTACTTAACACATGTACTAGAATAACAATTAGAATTTTCATGTACAATCATCTAACTTAAAGTGGACTAAATATGTTTACTGAGTAAAATGTGAAATTTCGTGCATAATAATAAAATATAACTCTTTTTGTAACAATTTGAAATTAATAGAACTCTAATTGAAGATAATAAATTCATATGTAGAAAAATTATTTAAAACCATAATGGTAATATAACTCACAAAAGGAAATATAAAAATGATATATAATGGTAAAATGTGTTCCTTGGGTCCCAATTAGCTTGGGTGCCAAGTTTCACATTATTGGAACAATAATAACAACCCTAATTTTAGTTAGAGAAGAAAATACGAGGAGAAACCAAAAGTTTTTAATAAATTATTACATGACTTTAAAAGTGGAAACAAATCCTAAATTCGAATTCCACACACCAAAATTAGTAAATGAGAACATTTCCAAAATAACTAAATAATCTTATTTATCCTAGTTTTGTTTAGGAGAGAGAATATAACTTGAAGTCCAAAATATTAAGTAAAATAGTAAACATTCCCAAAATAGAAAATTAATGACAAAATAAAACTCATGACATTTTCATTTGCTTGTAGGCCAGGTTTCACATCTTTTGAGTGTTACTGTATGCCTAAAATTCATTAACAAAAGAAAATGAAAGATAATGCCAAAAATATTAAAATGAAAGATAATGCCAAAAATATAAATTTATTATTAAAAAGAAAACATCTAATATATTTAATAAATAATATAAATC
The DNA here is from genome assembly GCA_963693085.1 of Alisma plantago-aquatica. NCBI lineage: Eukaryota > Viridiplantae > Streptophyta > Magnoliopsida > Alismatales > Alismataceae > Alisma > Alisma plantago-aquatica. The sequence continues at coordinate 592,883,624 of OY856409.1, forward strand.
AATATGTATGGATTATACATATATAATTTATGTGAAGTTGTAATAAATAAAATTGTGGTGTAACATAAAGGAAAACAATGTTGTACATGCATGTTAAATCTATAGAAAATTTATCATGATGGAAAACATTAAGATGTATTTACCTTCCAAATACAATGTGAACGAGGTAATTGCAACAATGTAGAATATGTGAGATATATAACAAACTTTAAATAACTAAAGTTTCTCTACTTAATGTTTTAAAGCAATAAATAAATAAAATAATCACGTTAACATATCATAAATGAAAAAAATATTTTAAAGCAATTATATATTTATTTGGAAACAAATAAACATTTCCAAATTTAAATAATAAATTACTTAACTCAAATAAGATAATAATAATCTTGATGAAATGATTTCCTTGGTAAACCTCACTATTCTATTCTAAAATCATTAACAACAAGCAAATAAAAGGAAAATGGTTTGATGGATAATGTTTACACCCTTTTGATTTGAAATTCATGTGTCTATAATAACTAGTTTTGGATATATAAATGTTTTAGCACCTATCTAATCTGAAAATAATTAATGTAAAATATATTAGAAATATATATGTTTGCCTCAAATTTAGAAATTTGGATCTAACTTAATATTAACTAATATCTACCTTTTATTGAACTAAAATTGTTATACATATTTTCAATGACTCATTAAAAGTGAAGAGAAACATTTTAAGGAAGTTATTTTGTTTTGGGATAAATAAGTGTATATATCAAGTTGACAAATGGGATTATATTCAAAAGTAATTCAATAAGTATATCCTACACAAATGTACATCAACTTATTATACACATATACATTGAGTAAATAATTACATGGAGAGATATTTTGGAGTATTTTTAATGTAAAAGTAATAGTCAATATTTATGTGATCAAGCCATTAAAAAGGGTAAATATTTGATAAAACATATACATAAATAAATGAAATGGAAATTACATTTTTGTGTTATTCTTTTGTATCACTTGTTAAAAATGTTTAACTTTTCTCCTTTTACAATATATGTTTCATATTTTTCCTAGCAAATAAAAATATATAAGTTTCTTTCTACCCAAGCCAAATAGTCCTATATATAGACCCCTCCCAATGGCCATCACACACATATAAATCACTTGAATAATAGGACATGATTCCTAACCTTCTCCATTATCCTCCTATACAAGTCCCTTAGATGAGTTGTCAAAGACTTGTAATCTCATGGTGATCTTTTTACACCCATCAATGTTACAAACCTTCGAACCATTTCTAACCCTAACTTGGATTTAATATTTGTATTTTGACAAAGTTGACAAACTTCTTGAGGTATGTTGCATCCCCATGAATCATATTGAGAAATTACTTTCTTTACTCTCTCTTGGGTCTCTTTGAGGTATTTTGGTGATGAATATTCTCTTTCTTGACTTGATGACCTATTTTGGTCTAATCTTTATTGACTTTGAACTCTGGATCTATGTTGGAGTTTTAAATTGTACTTTGCATCTTGATGAGACACTATTTGTGAAATTTAAACCATGTTCTTCCTTATTATGATATGGAACCCTAGTTATGCCCACTTTTTTGATGGATGTTTTATTTTGTCAATTTATGTCATGGCAACCTTATTTATTCTATAAAAGATTGAACTTTTACTTGCCACTACATTATGCATGATTTTTTATTCAATAGCCCTAGAGTAGTGTTAGTACTTTGGTTTTCGGGTTGTGTGCCCCATACTTGGGTTTTGTGCCCACTTTTATATATATTGTGGAAATGGTTGTGGGCCATACTCTATCAGGTTTCAAGGTTGTGAGCTTTGGCTGCCAATTTTATTTACATTATTCTAGTGTTATGGCTATCTCACATGCATACAAGTTGATATTATGGTTATGGGTTTTGTGCTCAAAATTTATATATGCTTTTGTGGCACAACTTTTATATTCTATCAACGACAAGTATTCTTCTTGCTTATAATCTTATTACAATTATTATTCTTTTGATACCCACTTGGGTGGTTCTTTCCTCTTCTATGAGAAGACTTGTTACATATCATATCATTTATTTCATAATGTTTCTCAATCCCTGATTCAGTATGAACATACCAGTGATTAAGCTGATACATCTAATTTTCTCCTTTTTGTGGGGTATGCTTCCAACCCCAGGTGTAGATCAAGTAGGAGAAAACTAGGCTTGACCAGGAAATCTTCAAGTAGATGAACCTTCTTAGGGAGATAGATTCAAGGTGGTTAGATGATCCTTTAAAGATCCTATATTTTACTTTAGTTTTCATATGTATCACCATGTGTGGTGAAGGATAGTAATAATATCAAGCATTGTAATAGTTAGATATTTTATATTTCGCTGCTACATTTGGTATCTTGCATCATTCTTTGAATAAATTGGATTATCATCCCTTTTGCAAAAAAAATTTGGTCGTGTGTTTGAAAGGGATGTTTCCTTTTTATTTGATTTAGTAGGTAGCAGATCAGTCTCGGGTCCCACTCTTTACACATCACATTCTTGATGTGACTTTTATCATACCTCATATTCACTAGGACAGAGAACCTATTTTCTACCTTAACTAATATATAGAACTGATAACCCACAAGTTGATGATATTATTACAATATAATTAGGATTGAACCCGAAGGACAATATTCTTAAGAATACACAGACCAGCTCAAAGAAAATGGAACTAGTATTTGTTAAAAGAGGTTCATTGTTGATTAAATTAAAGTGTAAGTATAAAATTACAGAATAGTGATCTAGACATCAATGGATGGAAATACCAGGGTGGATGGGTTTCACAATTGCTACCTACATTTGTTCTCTCACATTATCATAAACAAGCATGAACAAATACAAGTGAAAGTTGGGTAAATCCAATTCTTTCAAAATGATGATCTGACTCACATAGTAAATATTGTAGGCTTGTTTTCCTATGCCTAGAGGTTATGTTCTCATCGCCTTATACATGTCTGAAGTTCTCATCAATGGATTAACAAGAAATAAATAATATCTTAGATGTTGATTTTAATGTTGTTTACATACAAGATCAAACAAACATGCAAAAAAGTGGAATAAATAATCATTGCAAGCATGAAATGACTGATTAAAAAGTAGCAAGGTTAGTGTGATGGAGTGAAATTTTGAAGTTTTTGGATAACCAATGACATATATGAATTCATGTTTTGAGTTACGTTGAGAGTTCCAAGAGTTTAAATAAAGTTGAGAGAGAAATGATATTAACATTATGTTAACGCTCCTAAGTACACATGCTCTGTTAAGGGAATAATTTGAGTAATCAAAAGTAATAACTTGACTCTAAAATTTAATAGAATGTAGCTATGACTATAATAAAGCTAAGTTTAAAGTTTCATGGAGTTTCGAGGTTCCTAAAAGAACTTATTTAAGTTTGAATGTCTTTTGAATAATGTGCACTTAATGTTGATAGACCAAGATATAAGTTTATAGCTTATGTTTTAATTGGAAGCTTGTGTCACTCACCCCCACCCCTTGGAGTTCATACGGTAGAAATCATAGACTTGAGGTTGCAGATACTAAACGTGGCACAATGGAGGTCATTGGATGGCCTGGTTCAATGGAGGATTTATCGTCCCCAACCTCAGTCAGTTACACAGACTTGGCTATAGGTTATGGCCATGACATCAATCGCCTCCACGACCTTGATAGTGGATTACCACATGACCAAAAGAGAGTAGAACCATCCACCTTACTGCGGGGTCATGGTTGAGCCCTCATTTGGGTGTTTTACCAGACTGGACAGGGAGAACAAGGCCTTGCCTCTCGCTTCTTCTCCACTGCGGTGAGCAGGTGGAATCTAGAAGGGGGAAGACGAGCTTTGAGGGCTTTCAGTGGGGAAGAAATAAGGCAAAAGGAGGCTTGGGTCTAAAGAAATCTGGCCATATCATTTCCATGACCTCTCGCAGTGGTTTTGGTAGCAAACCAACTCAACTCAGTCGACCATGAAGATGGGGTTTGAGTGAGGTTGCAAGGCTGTCGCGACACCTATGAGAGGTGTTTTTAAGTTCCTGGATGTCCAGAGGTGCTAGTGGGGGGCTTTAGGACAAAGCTTGGGAGCGGGGATGAGGAACCACCCTTTTGCTTCTCTGTAGCAGGAGCTGACGCCGATGGACTCCTCGAGTTCGTGAGGAGGAGACGCCAACAAGAAGCTTGATGGTCGACAACATTGAGGGAGAATGTGAGGATCTCCTGGACCTTTTCCCAGTTCGTGATGAGGAGGAATCCATCGCCTTTTTTCTCATCGGAGGAGCTAGCTGCGGCGGCGGCTTTGGGTGGAAGAAACCCAATGATTGCGAAGCAAGAAAGGAGAGGAGAGCGGGTGAACCAGCTGAACCAGACCACCTTTGAATCGGGTCCGCAGGCAAGAACCAACCTGAACCGGCTAGACCTCACTAAGGAAATGAAGAGAATGGAGCGCCTCTCCCTGGACACGTGGCTCCATTCAATTGTCATTAAAAAGGTAAAGTTCCCAATAAATGCTCAGATAAAATTCACAATAAATAGCTCTATGATCCCAAAAATACAAATAAGGTACCTAAATTCTCAAAAAAATGTGTAGAACAATATGAAAGTGTAATATTATGCTTTTGATGCACTAATCTCAGTGATATCATATAAGATATGTAATGCTTATTTAATGGATAATAAATATCAAATGATGGCCTAATATTATGAGAATATGTCACTAAGTCTATAATCATGTTTAGAATCCAACTGATGTCAATAATTGTAATGTTGACGCATGAAATTATGTAATTTGCTTCATATGGCTAATTAAGGATTTAAACCCTAAATAAAATACAATAAATAAACTTATGCTCAATTAATGATGAAATTCACAGATCACCCTCATATCAGTAACTGGAAGATAGTATATGTATCTAAGATCAGTTTTATACACAAAATTCATATTATATGAAGTTGACCCTTAATACATGGGTTGTAACCCTAATATGCTTAATGAATATGATCTAGGGTTAATAAATGCACAAAATGATATGGAAGTTGATATTCAAATGTTGAACCCTATTATGAGGAAATAATCTGGAAAATGACATCAGTAAGACAAATCTAAGATAAGAATGCAAGTAATGACGCACATATCCTAATGAGATAAGGTAAACCCTAAAATTGACATAACTAGGGTTATGATGATGAGAATATGATGATAGTATATGATCTTATCTTAATTGGGTTTAACAAGGATATAGATGACTCAGGAATATGTAGTTTACTATATCTCTTGGAAGGTACGCCATTACCTCTTACTTGGCTTATTATACAATATGTTTGTGTTATATGTGTAGTAAAATACTTGGCATATGATATTGCATGAAATGATTATTCTTGTATGATATGTTGCATGATTTTCCATACTTATTGCTATGAACACATGAAACATAATATATATGTTCCATTATAAATAAAGTACTTCAACTCTTTGGTAGTCAAGTACTTGAAAGTGATCCAACTCTTTGGTAGTCTGATCACATTATGAAATGATCCAACTCTTTGGTACTCAATAATAAGGCCTTAATGCATTTATCAATGCATGGATGATATAAAGGAAAATGAGCTTAAAATATGTGTTCTCTTTTATTAATGAACTTCTTTGTGCAAGTATATGCTTTGTCTTATATTTATTTATAACTTCCAAGTATTAGTTTTATCTTATTGCCAAGATATAATGAGAGGTATATAAAAGACACGTAGGCGTACTCAGTACAATATTCTTGAATATTGTGCTGACGTGTACCACATGTAATCTTTTGTTTAGGTTTTGGACATATGATCTTGAAGAACCATGGATAGTTGAGAGTCGTGTGGCGAGTTGTGTATAGGTGGACCTATTGCCTTAAGATCATGTAGTTTAGTGGTAGTACATGTATATGTTAAAGTTTGTTGTTCAATATGTAATATTATATGTTGTAACAATTCATGTTGTAATTATATGTTGAATGGTGAACATGTGTTGTACGGTTTTATTATTGTTCATGTACATGTGCTACTGAATGTTTCCTTCTGACTCCCTTGATTTTCTCTTTCTTAGCCTAGTGTGTGATGTTTAAATTGGGATTCTCGTTGAGGTGAGGGTTTCAATTTGGACGTCACACATTAGATTAAGTTTAGAACATTTGGGGACGTCACAGGTGGTATCAGAGCATGAACAATAGCAAAGCCTGACATTTTCTCATTATGCAACTCAAACTAAAGAACCATGAACTTAAAACAAATCTTTAGGGTTATATTAGTCGTCTTTTAGAGACTAGATCTGACCTAGCCTCTAGGTTAGCACCCAGATGTCGGGGAACTAGGTCTAGACGGGTGCTTATTGTATAGAAAGTCCTTAGATGTCATTCTTTCCTTATAGTGCAGTGGTATGGGATGTTGCATTATTTAGAAATGATGTACATCAAGGGAAGAGAAACCCTAGACATATGGCACTCGTTGTCTAGAGTAGCTACACTAGTCTACACCATGTTCTCACCCTTTTTATTAGCTTTCATGGCACTATACTCTCTACTATGCGTGGGACACTCATTTTTTGGATTTGGTTTTTTATTCCAATCGGACCGGACCTTGATAGTTTTCTCTAACGCTTGTTTTATCAAAGAAAAATTATATAATATTTTATTATATATATGTATTACAAAAATGTGTCCCCACACATGTACAAGTAGGTGGTGGTCATGCAACCTAAGTGAAAGTGAATGACATCAGTCTAGAAGAGAGAGTAGTTCTAGATTAGATGTCTAGAGCCTTGTTTGGAATATAATAGATGGAATAGATGAAATAAGTTTTGTTGTTATGATGTAGGTCTTATATAGATGATATAAGATGGTTTATGATGATCAATGTTTGTCTTTGAGGACTTAAGTTTAGTTTTGAGGATTTGAGATAAGATTGATGATGCAAGTACGTAGGTTTTTATGAGATAAGACACGTTAAGTTAAGATAAGATGTGAGTCAACATGAGCCTCAATCTCTTTTATGCAGGAGGACCTCTAGTGTTAGGACTAGTTTGAGGGTTAACTCAAGAGAGAGTCAGACCCATTAGGACAAGGTTAGAGAACCTAAACTCTAAGATATGAGAATTATGAGAAATATGTGATATGATGTGTCCTAAACTAGAATGATCCTGAGCGATTGAGTTGAGTCACTTTATGCATGATTCCTATAGTCTTGTTCAACCCTAGATGTCCTTGGGAAGACCAAAATCCTAGAGATAGAGAGAGGCTGGTTATATGTATGTTCATGTGAATATAAATATGAGTACCTACCATCTGGGTGAGGGAGAGAGAGTCCCAAGACCCTAGAGGAGGTAACTATGTTAGTTTCTATGAAGCCTCATGCTCAGGTTGGTGGTTCCTCGTAGGAATCTAGTGGTTGCATATATAAGAGAGTTTTGAGTAAGCATGTCTCATGGTTAAAGAACATATGAAAAGAGTATCATGTTTTGGTTGGTGCTTATGTGGCTAGAGCTTGTAAAGCTATCGTTAGTGCCAATGAGGTAATCCGAGGACCCAAGACTAAGAGAGAGGGAAGATAAAGTTTTTATTTATGAGATACTCATAGAATTGAGTTATCTTAGAGAGACTAAACATGTAACTACCCTCATGATATGGGTTAGGGGAACCTCAATTGAACTAGATGAAGTTTTGATATATGTTTAACAAGCCACTTACATAAGTTTGTTTAGAAAAACCATGATATGATATAAGTAAGAATGCAACCTTATCTTAAAATGTGATATAAGTAGGTATGGCATGATGGAAACCTCGAGATGGTTTAATAAATATCAATGCATAAATTGTTAACAATGTACATTAACAATGATGATAATGTGTAATTGTTGGCTAATCTTGTGATGAAATCATTAGTAAATGTTGCAATCTAATATGAGCAATGAAATAAGATCATATGAATGAAACATGTTACATGAGGTGTTAATCTTAGTGCTTAATAAAGATGGAAATTATAGTTTGACAGTTAGCACAACATAATGATTATGACACCCTGATATGATCTAGATAGATAAGTGGGTTAACTGTATCTAACTCCCTCCTAAAAGGCATATGTTAATGTTGAACATGTGCTAACAATTAACCCAATAAAATGTTGATGACACCTTGACATAATGGGTTAACTTTACTTAACTCCTTTAAAACATGGTAATATGATGTGGGAACCCTAATGCATGGGTAAAGATAAGGATGCAACCCTAACATATGAGATATGTCATGACTGAACATGAGTTTCCAAACCCTTTTGAAGGGGTAGTTCACCCTAGATGCTTTAATAGCCTCCTAGGAGCGGTACATATATGTTTTGGACATGATGTTTTTGGGAATGTTGCACCTAGAGTAGTACCCTAGATGTGTATGAAGACATTTTGGTTTTTCCTTGGAATATGAGAATGGCTTAATTTTGAGGACAAAATTCCTTTTACGATGTATATGATGTGATAAGGTGGATTTTTGGCTTAATTTCGAGGATGGAATTTCTTTTAAGGTGTATAGGATGTGATGGAGTGAAATCTTGAAGTTTTTAAATAACCAGTGACATATATGAATTCAAGTTTTGAGTTACTTTGAGAGTTCCAAGAGTTTAAATAAAGTTGAGAGAGAAATGATATTAACATTATGTTTATGCTCCTAAGTACACATGCTCTTTAAGGGAATAATTTGAGTACCCAAAAGTAATATATTGACTCCAAAGTTTAATAGAATGTAGCTACGACTATAATAAATCTAAGTTTAAAATTTCATGGAGTTTCGAGGTTCCTAAAATAACTTATTTAAGTTCAAATGTCTTTTGAATAATGTGCACTTGATATTGATATACCAAGATATAAGTTTATAGCCTATGTTTTAATTGAAAGCTTGTGTCATGCGCCCCCACCCTTTGGAGTTTGGATGGAAGAAACCATAGACTTGAGGTTGCAGATACTAAATGAGGCACAATGGAGGTCGTTGGATGGCCTGGTTCAATGGCAGATTTATTGTCCTCAACCTGGCTGTCTACACAGACTTGTCTACAGGTTATGGCCATGACATCAATCGCCTCCACGACCCTAATAGTGGATTACCACATGACCAAAAGTGAGTAGAACCATCCACCTGACTGTGGGATTGTGGTCGAGCCCTCATTTGGGTGTTTTAGCAGATTGGCCAGGGAGAACAAGGCCTTGCCTCTCGCTTATTCTCCACTGCGGTGAGCAGGTGGCAGCTAGAAGGGGGAACACGAGCTTTGAGGGTTTTGAGTGGGGAAGAAAGAAGGAAAAAGGAATCTCAGGTCTAAAGGAATCCAGCCATATCATTTCCATGACCTCCTGCGGTGGTTTTGGTAGCAAACCAACTCAACTCAGCTGACCATGAAGATGGAGTTCGAGTGAGGTTGCAAGGTTGTCGCGGCACCTATGGGAGGTGTTTTTGAGTTCCTGGATGTCTAGAGGTGCTAGTGGGGGGCTTTAGGCCTAAGTTTGGGAGCAGGGATGAGGAACCCCCCTTTTGCTTCACCGTAGTAGGAGCTGACGCTGGTGGACTCCTCGAGTTCATGAGGAGGAGACGCCAACAAGAAGCTTGATGGTTGGTGACGTTGAGGGAGAACGCGGGGATCTCCTGGACCTTTTCCCAGTTCATGACGAGGAGGAACTCGTTGCCTTTTTTCTCATCAGAGGAGCTAGTTGTGGCGTTGGCTTTGGGTGGAAGAAAGTGGGTCTTGCAGACCCAGCAATCGTGAAGCAAGAATGGAGAGGAGAGCGGGTGAACCGGCCGAACTAGACCACCTTTCAACCGGGTCCACATGTGAGAACCAACCTGAACCGGCCAGACCCCACTAAGGAAATGAAGAGAATGGAGCGCCTCTCCCTGGACACGTGGCACCATTCAATTGGCCTTAAAAAGGTAAAGTTCCCAATAAATGCTCAGATCTTCTTTAATTCACGGTAAATAGCTTGATGATATGAAAAATACAAATAAGGTACCAAAACTCTCAAAAGAATGTGTAGAACAATATGAAAGTATAATATTATGCTTTTGATGCACTAATCTCAGTGATATCATATAAGATATGTAATTCTTGTTTAATGGATAATAAATATCAAATTATGGCTTAAGATTACAAGAATATGTCACTAAGTCTATAATCATGTTTAGAATCCAACTGATGTCAATAATTGTAATGTTGGTGCATGAAATTATGTAATTTTCTTCATATGGCTAATTAGGGCTTTAAACCCTAAATAAAATGCAATAAATACACATGTGCTCAATTAATGATGAAATTCACATATCACCCTCATATCATTAACTGGAAGATAGTATATATATATAAGATTAGTTTTATACACTAAATCCATATTATATGAAGTTGACCCTTAATACATGGGTTGTAACCCTAATATGCATAATGAATATGATCTAGGGTTAATATATGCACAAAATGATATGGAACTTGATATTCAAATGTTGAACCCTATTACGAGGAAATAATCTGGAAAATGACATCAGTAAGACAAATCTAAGATAAGAATGCAAGTAATGATGCACATATCCAATTGAGAGAAGGTAAACCCTAAAATAGACGTAACTAGGGTTATGATGATGAGAATCTGATGATAGTATATGATCATATCTTAATCAGGTTTAACAAAGATATAGATGACTCAGGAATATGTGGTTTAGTATATCTCTTGGAAGGTACACCATTACCTCTTACTTGGCTTATTATACAATATGCTTGTGTTATATGTATAGTAAAATACTTGGCATATGATATTGCATGAAATGATTGTTCTTGTATGATATGTTGCATGATTTTCCATACTTATTGCTATGAACACATGAAAAATAATATATATGTTCCATTATAAATAAAGTACTTCAACTCTTTGGTAGTCAAGTACTTGAAAGTGATCCAACTCTTTGGTAGTCTGATCACATTATGAAATGATCCAACTCTTTGGTAGTCGATCATTAGGCCTTAATGCATTCAACCTTCGGCGGTCAATGCATGGATGATATAATGGAAAATGAGCTTAAAATATGTGTTCTCTTTTGTTAATGAACATCTTTGTGCAAGTATATGATTTTTCTTATATTTCTTTATAACTGCCAAGTATTAGTTTTATCTTATTGCCAAGATATGATGAGAGGTATATAAAAGACACATAGGCATACTAAGGAAAATATTGTTGAATATTGTGCTGACGTGTACCACATGTAATCTTTTTTTTTAGGTTTTGGACATATGATCTTGAAGAACCATGGATAGTTGAGAGTTGTGTGGCGAGTTGATGTACAAGTGGACATGTTGTCTTAAGATCATGTAGTTTAGTAGCAGTACATGTATATGCTAAAGTTTGTTGTTCAATATGTAATATTATATGTTGTAACAATTCATGTTGTAATTATATGTTGAATGGTGAACATGTTTTGTATGGTTTTATTATTGTTCATGTACATGTGCTACTGAATGTTTCCTTTTGACTCCCTTTATTTTCTCTTTCTTAGACTAGTGTGTGATGTTTAAAATGGGAGTCTCATTGAAGTGAGGGTTTCAATTTGGACGTCACACATTAGATTAAGTTTTATAAAATTCGGGGACATCACAGGTGGTATCAGAGTATGAATAATAGCAAAGCCTGACATTTGCTCATTATGCAACTCAAACTAAAGAACCATGAACTTAAAACAAATCTTTATGGTTAGATTAGTCTTCTTTTAGAGACTAGATCTGACCTAGCCTCTAGGTTAGCGCCTAGATGTCGGGGAACTAGGTCTAGAATGGTGCTTGTTGTATAGCAAGCCTTTAGATGTCATTCTTTCCTTATAGTGCAGTGGTATGGGACGTTGCATTATTTGGAAATGACGTACATCAAGGGAAGAGAAACCCTAGACATATGGCGCTCGTTGCCTAGAGTAGCTACACTAGTCTACCATGTTCTCACCCTTTTCAATAGCTGTCATGGCACTATACTCTCTACTATGTATGGGACACTCAATTTCTGGATTTGGTATTTTATTCAAATCGAATCAGACCTTGATAGTTTTCTCTGACGCTTGTTTTATCAGAGAAAAAATATACAATATTTTATTATATATATGTATTACAAAAATGTATCCCCACATATGTACGAGTAGGAGGTGGTCATTCAACCTAAGTGAAAGTGAATGACATCAGTCTAGAAGAGAGAGTAGTTCTAGATTAGATGTCTAGAGCCTTGTTTGGAATATATGATAGATGGAATAGATGAAATAAGTTTTTTTGTTATGATGTAGGTCTTATATAGATGATATACGATGGTTTATGATGATCAATGTTTGTCTTTGAGGACTTAAGTTTAGTTTTGAGGATTTGAGATAAGATTGATGATGCAAGTACGTAGGTTTTTATGAGATAAGACACGTTAAGTTAAGATAAGATGTGAGTCAACATGAGCCTCAATCTCTTTTATGCAGGAGGACCTCTAGTGTTAGGACTAGTTTGAGGGTTAACTCAAGAGAGAGTCAGACCCATTAGGACAAGGTTAGAGAACCTAAACTCTAAGATATGAGAATTATGAGAAATATGTGATATGATGTGTCCTAAACTAGAATGATCCTGAGCGATTGAGTTGAGTCACTTTATGCATGATTCCTATAGTCTTGTTCAACCCTAGATGTCCTTGGGAAGACCAAAATCCTAGAGATAGAGAGAGGCTGGTTATATGTATGTTCATGTGAATATAAATATGAGTACCTACCATCTGGGTGAGGGAGAGAGAGTCCCAAGACCCTAGAGGAGGTAACTATGTTAGTTTCTATGAAGCCTCATGCTCAGGTTGGTGGTTCCTCGTAGGAATCTAGTGGTTGCATATATAAGAGAGTTTTGAGTAAGCATGTCTCATGGTTAAAGAACATATGAAAAGAGTATCATGTTTTGGTTGGTGCTTATGTGGCTAGAGCTTGTAAAGCTATCGTTAGTGCCAATGAGGTAATCCGAGGACCCAAGACTAAGAGAGAGGGAAGATAAAGTTTTTATTTATGAGATACTCATAGAATTGAGTTATCTTAGAGAGACTAAACATGTAACTACCCTCATGATATGGGTTAGGGGAACCTCAATTGAACTAGATGAAGTTTTGATATATGTTTAACAAGCCACTTACATAAGTATTTCAACTCTTTGGTAGTCAAGTACTTGAAAGTTGTCCAACTCTTTGGTAGTCTGATCACATTATGAAATGATCCAACTCTTTGGTAGTCGATCATAAGGCCTTAATGCATTCAACCTTCGGCGGTCAATGCATGGATGATATAATGGAAAATGAGCTTAAAATATGTGTTCTCTTTTGTTAATGAACATCTTTGTGCAAGTATATGCTTTTTCTTATATTTCTTTATAACTGCCAAGTATTAGTTTTATCTTATTGCCAAGATATGATGAGAGGTATATAAAAGACATGTAGGCATACTCAGTACAATATTGTTGAATATTGTGCTGACATGTACCACATGTAATCTTTTGTTTAGGTTTTGGACATATGATCTTGAAGAATCATGGATAGTTGAGAGTTGTGTGGCGAGTTGATGTACTGGACCTGTTGTCTTAAGATCCTGTAGTTTAGTGGTAGTACTTGTATATGTTAAAGTTTGTTGTTCAATATGTAATATTAAATGTTGTAATAATTCATGTTGTAATTATATGTTGAATGGTGAACATGTGTTGTATGGTTTTATTATTGTTCATGTACATGTGCTACTAAATGTTTCCTTCTGACTCCCTTGATTTCTCTTTCTTAGCCTAGTGTATGATGTTTAAATTGGGTTTCTCGCCGAGGTGAGGGTTTCAATTTGGACGTCACACATTAGATTAAGTTTTAGAAAATTTGGGGACATCACAGTTAGTACACAGTTAGATGCATGTAAAAGAATAGAAATATCTAGCAAGACTAATCCCCACACCCTAGTGAGGGGATGACACACTCATCATATAAGAATGAACATAAACAAGGCAAGAAAGAAATAAATCCATCATCACAGTAGGTTGAAGAAGGTCAACAAAGGTATTAAATATCATGTCTTTGTGCTTGGTGACAAGGGTGGTGCAAGACAACAACTAGAGAACACCTAGATGGTCATCAGGTGTCATTCTTCAACGTCATTCTTCTTCCTTGATCTAGATCCCATCATGTGAGGGTGTGGAAGGTGGAAGATGAATGAGGTAGGTGGCATGGCTTCTTTCTAAGTTAATGATTCTACAGAATTTGTACCCCATATTTTCTATCTTACTAATAAAATCCCAAAAGTCTTGCTTAGATATCATATGAAACAGGAGTCTAAAGGGGGGCAATACACCCCCTTAGACTTGTTAAAAATATAAAAAATCATGATAGTAGTATTTTTTGTATAAAAAATTGTAAGAATGAGGGGAAAGAAAACAATAAACAGTTGAATAAGTAACTTAACATGTTATAGAAATCACTAAGAAGACCTATATTCGCACCAAATAGCTTTGTAACCATCATGACTGGGTATGAAAATATGTATTCAATTTGGAAGTATTACAATGTAAACATTATAAAATAAATAATAAAAATTGATCAAATGAATCTTCTCCTTTGTACTTGGTTGTTGAATAATTCCAACTTTATATCCTTCCCCATGCTTGCAAAAACCCAATTTATATCCTTGGTTGTGTTCAGTGGGTGATCACCACCTTGTCCTCTCTGTATGCTTGCATTAGATCACCGACTCTTATAGAAGGTTGTAGGTTCATACCTTGAATCATCTTTAGAAGTATCACCATAAGTGAATGGGGATGGAAACAAAGAGACACAAATTAAAGAACAAGGAATTTATCAAAAGATACTCAATATCACATGAAATATTTTGTATTGGTAGAAGCTCAAACTTGAACACTACTTGATCACTAAGGCACAAAGACAACATGAAACATTTTGTCAATGAATTATATGGATCCAATGTGTGTCTAATGATTATATATGGTCTCTATATATAAAAATAATTTAGGGTTTGTCTAGAAGAGTTTCTAGGAGTATCTACAATCAATTGATTCATCGGGGTTAGTAAAAAATGAAATCAAGAAACCAATTGTGCATTCAAACATGCATTCTTAGTCAAACCTACACTTTAACCAAGAGAACTTCGATCAAATTGATACTTAGACTGAGGGAAATGGAAAGTTTAACACATTTGGATAACAACTAGGAATCTTATCAGGAATCAGTTTGAATATCCTTCTATCAAAATAGGATTTGGACTTAGAAGTTGCTTGTCTAAGTACTAGTTCAGTCGAGAGTGATATTGAAGCCTAAAGGCTCTCTAGTCATCACATAGTTGAACTGTAAGTTTGGCCAACCTTTATCTCAGTAGAACTAAGCGTTCAATTAAAAATATCACTGACATGAAATTCACATAAAAATTGTAGTTGGCATATAAAAATATCTAACCAAAGATACAAGTTTCCAATTCTCCCTAGGGTCCTAACTAAGTCCAAAATATTTTGATAAGTCATTGACTATTTTCATTATAAAAGATATAAATAAATTGATTTCTTATACAAGTTACAATGCATTATAAATAAAAAAGAGTAATTTGTAATATCATAGAGTGAAAATCAACATATGCGGTGCAATAAACTCATATGTTTATGTAACACTAAGTAGAATAGTTAGAAACAACATATATGCATAAATATGTCATCATCTAAGTTGGTGACTGAATATGCCATCGGGCCAACAACCCTAACTCTTTATTTGTTGTTAACTTTTGAAGTATTACTTGACTTAACTATCAAATTTCTCTTTAATATAAAATATGAAAAAAACAAGAGTATTCCTTAGTGAAGGAAGTGAACAAAAGTTTAGAATGGATGGGAAAACGTTACTACATTAATAAACCTCAAATATGCAAACAAAAGTTAGTAACAAACTATAAGCTTATAGTTTTACTCAAATATAGAAAATCCAACTTAATGTTATGATGAAGTAAAAATTCAATTGAGTGTGATATAATAATTGTGGAGCAACTCACATACAAATAAGGTTGGAGAATTGATATTTAAAGTATTATAAGAAATGAGGCATGTTAAGATTCCAAAAATAATTAGTGAATTAGAAATGAATAAATGAGACTAGAGACATAACAAGGTTAAAACTCATAGCTTAACCCAAACTCAATTTCATATGTAACTGTATCTATAAATCATAATATATTATATGGACCAATAGATATTATTGAGCATAAATTAAGACATTAACTGAGAAATGTTATAAAAGTCCAAGTAGAACCGGTAAGTGGGTGATTAAATGTTATAAAAGAACTTTTATATAGTTGATGCATTTATTTGCATATATTTAAAGGGGAATCATCACTAAATAAGGTAGGTTCTCAGTTACGTCTTTGTAAATTGATGGTATATTCTAGTCTCTTTTGTTATTTTTCTATGTTTTTACCTAAATTATCTATTTAAACTAGACTAAATTTCAAATTATTATTAATATGATTTGTATGATCTGCCCCAATTATAGTAATTTATGGTTTGATTGACAACTTAGGATATATCCTGAGTGCTTATTGAAGGAAGACAAATCAACTTAGAATACATGAGTATCTAATTAGTATAAACGTGCTGAAAATGATTACTCAAAATTCTTACATCATCATATGTTTATATTTTTGAATTTGTGATATAATCATATATGTTGAAATGGATGTTGGTGAATTAATAAGTTGATGACCACACATTGTGTTTAGGTATTCTTATTAACTCAAATAATTTCACATACTTTGGTATAAAAATCATATTCCAGTTGTATAGATATTATAAAATGATGCCTTTATTGAAGATGTTGATTGATGTGTGAGTGTAGTGAAACACATATACATGTGAAACCAAATTTACTGTAAAATATTGACCATGGAACCAGAATAGGGGCATTTGATTTGGTAATCGTGATTCATATCTTAAATGCAACGTTTGCATATGATCAAGACCTTTCAATTATTCTTTATATTACAATTATAATGTGTGAATCTTGCTTGATGCTTGTTTAGTTCTTGCTAATTATCTTTGATATGTTGATTATACAAATTTTGTTGATTATATGTATAATATTTTGACTATTAAATTGTTTGAGTTGTTATTTATGTCATGACTATAATGTGTTAGTCTTGCTTGACGCTTGTTCAATTATTATAAAGTATCTTTAGTATGTTGACTATTGAATTCTTTGTGGATTATATGGTTAGAATTGAGTTAATATCCTAGTCCTTGTGTAATTAGTTGTTTATAATATAATGTGATGATATGAAAAGTAAGCGTGACTTTTATTCATTTTTAGATATTACATATTCATTGACACAAAGTATTTGATTACTTTTATACGAAATAGGATAAGATAGAGAGTATTTGGCAGTGAAAAGAGTGAAAAAATGTTAGAATGGGTGAAAACAAAGATGAAATATGATTGAATCCCAAACATGAGAATCAATATTAATGATTAAAATAGGTTCCATGCTTTACTAGGAAATAGCAAATCCAATTTAATGAGATGAACACATAAAAAAATCAGGATGTCTAAGATAAACTTGTTGTAGGGCAACCCAAATATATGTATAAGGTTGAAGTATTGACATTCAAAGTATAATAAATAATGATGGATGTTGATATTGTGAAAAGAACCAATAAATTATAAATGAAGAAAGAAAATGAGAGATTTGATGAAGTTTGAATTATTGACTTAAGCTAAATACAAATGTGTATGTACTTGTATTTTCAACTCATAATATTCTTCTTATATGTACAACTAAATATGAGTTATTGAGCATATCTTGACACACTAAATGAGAAATGTCTATATAATTTGAAGAGGAATATCTAAGTGAGTGGTAAAATATAATTTTAGAAAGTCTATTTAGGCTATTCATTGAACTACAATTTACATGTGGATCATAACTAAATTGCTTAAAGTTCTTGATTACTTTAGTTAAATTGATGGTATGTTCTAGACTCTTTTAATTTTTTTCTATCTCTTAAGGTAGTTAATAAAATTAAACATGACTAACTAAACAAATAGTTTCTTAGCATGATTTATAGTGATTGACCTAGATTGTAGTGTGGGACCCAAACTTGAGTTTGACCATGTTTCATGATTGGAGCCACATCTAAGCTATAATCTTTCTTACAAAAAACTAACATATGATAAGAAGTTCAAGCCAAACACATAACCATATTACAAGAAAACCATTTTGTTTTCAATTTTGAACATATTATAAAATGGGAATATGCTCACGCATATATGTGATATAAACTAATGATGAATATTTGCTTGCCATATATGCATGAAGACTATCTACACATCTTGGAGTCCATTTATGAGGTAGGTACTAATGAGATGGCTCCTTCTATGGTTTTTGTGACAATTGTTGCTAGGATCTATAATTTTCAAAATAAATCTCATGAGACACAAGGTGCCAATGAGTTTCTCTACTTCCAAGAAGAGATTGAGATATGCACATAATTCATAATTTTAGTTACCAAACTAAAGAAATATAACATGAAAGTGAATATTACTAACTGGAATTTATATAAAGAACCTAAGTATTATTATAACATGCAATTCTATCAGCTGAATCATACCTTTCATTTTTATCCTTGATCAGATCCATTGTACCTACCAAATTGTTGTTATAAGAAAAGTAACTTCAAATAACTTTTCTTATAAGTCTTGAGGTCTGGTACCTCTAAGTCCACTTGTATCTTGACATTAGTATGATATCTTACGTATATGGGTATGTTACTCAACAAACTATATAACTTGAGGACACATATTTTGGGTACTCAGAACCGAGCCCTAGCTTATGGTGAGTGGGACTTGATGTCATCACTCATTACATAAAGAACAAAAAACAACATCCGAGAAACCAAATCACACATAATATTACCAAAACAATACCCAAAACTAGGAACAAATTAGAATATATTATATAATGGGAAGATGCTAGCACATATATGTAATATATATTAATAGTGATTATTCACCTATCATATATGCATGAAGAACATTATAAGAGTGTAATACTAAAAGTTACACACATGTCACATCTGATATATATATATATATATATATATATATATATATATATATATATATATATATATATATGGGGATTTTATTCGCTACCCACGCGGGTAGCCTAATTTTTCGCTACCCGCACATCCAAAAGAGTAACTATATGGTACATAAAAGTAACTCTAAAGATCAAAAAGTAACTATATGGTACACAAAAGTAACTCTAAGACCAAAAAAGTAATTGCGCAGAAAATATACAGTCAGTAAATATATGAACGGGGTTTTTTATTTGGGGGGGACAAATGATATTATTTTTGGATGAATTTTTTTGGGGAGCTAGATAAAATGCTCCATTAAAATTGTGAAAAAAAATTAAAAAAATGATAGGAAGGGTGCGCAGGTAGCTACCCGAGCATGTATTAAAGATAATACCTATATATATATATGTGTGTGTGTGTGTGTGTGTGTGTGTGTGTGTACACACATAAACACATTTTTTTTACAAAATTGGAGTCACAAAAGTGGTAGAGATAAAACTCCCATATCTAAAAATGTGAACAAACATGGATGACTCTAGATACATTCCATAATCCACACCTCTTGATGTCCACTATTGAGTTGGGTACTAGTGAGATGGATCCTACTAAGGTTGTTTTGACAAGTGTTGTTGGGATCTATAATTTTTAAGATATCATGCAACACAAGGTCCCAATGAGTGGTTCAACACCCTAGAAGAGATAGAGATATGCGAGACATAATTCATGATTTTAGTTTCCTAACAAAAGAAAGATAAAATTGCTTCTCCTACATGAGTGGCTCAACACCCAAGAAGAGATAGAGATATGCAAGACATACTTCGTGATTTTAGTTTGCAAACTAAAGAAATATAATATGGTGATGAATATTACTCATTGGACTTCATACAAAACACCAAAATATTATTGTAACATACAATTCTACCAGCTCATTGGTACCTTTTAAACTTTTATCCTTGATCAACTTTGTTGCACCTACCAGATTGTTGTTATAAGGAAAGTAAATCCAAATAAATAGTCATATAAGTCATAGGGTTTCTATTACCTCTATCTCTGCTTGCATCTTGACATTAATGAGATACCTTATGTATAGGGGCACATCATTCAACATACTATATAACATGAGGACATGTATTTTGAGTACACAAAATTGGGTACTATCTTGTGATGAATGGGACTCAATGTCATCATTGATTACATGAAGAACAACAAATAGATTCCAATGAACCAAATGATACTATATATTATATTTCAATATCATAACACAAGTAAATGGTAAGAAAATATAGCTATTATAATTTCTAGAAGATAAACATAGTTTCACGCACACATGAGGGAGGGGAAAAAGGACACAAAACTAAAACTATGATGATATGATTGTATAGAGAAATGTATGCATATCAAGAATCCTCCAATAAGAAACTAACCTTAAATAAGTCCCTTAGTAGGTATTTCCTCCATAGGAATCTCAACACCAGCAGTCTAGGAACAATACCCAAAATATGCATAACATAGAGAGATACATGAGTAGAAAATGGATAAATGACTATTGAAATTAAACAACTATAATGAAAAAGAAGACAAATACGCAACCATTTACACCGCCTGCCCCTTTTGGATGGCAAAATCAATCCTCCAGAGCACTACATCCATAGATTTGGAGTTCATGACATTATTGTGCATTACTTTATGCACCCTCTTAAGAAGATCCACGACTTGTGGTGCTAAGGACCCAAAAGTAACAAAGCCAGAAGGTATGAAATCATGTTGATCGTCAATACATGGTTTCTCATGCTTAACCAGATTAGCTAAGATAGCTTTCAGGGTAGCCTGTCCCAAAATAAAATCTCTACCTTTCAAATCTACCAATGGTGAAACTTGTGTTAGATCTACACATGCATGCTTACCTCCAACCAATCAAAAATCAATACATCTATTGGTCTAAGAATCAATCTCCCTTCATGTTGATCAGTCAAAAAATTCATTGATGCCTCTTTCTTAGTAAAAATCATTGCATGTCTAAGTATGGCATAGAGAACATCCTTAACAAGATCATATCTACTCTTAAAACTGGGTGGAAAACCAATATGTGCTGAAAATCAATCATTTGGGCAACATGAGACAAGTATACTAAGGTATCTAAGGATAGCATTCACTTAAAGAGGAGACAAAAATGGTTGCATCATGATAAAATGCCCAAATAATGTTCAAAAGTATGACAAGGGATATAGATGGAAGTATATTCAATTTCTTGGTTTAATCACAACATACAAAATTATAATCACAGGGATGTAGATTTAATAATGAAAATTAGAATAAAATAAATAAGTAGGGTTGAGGCACGAATATTTCAAATTGATGATAATGGGAAGTACAACCCCAATATCTACTATATATGTATGCGTTAGTATGTGAACCACCACCCAAATATTGGGAAATAGGCACCACGACCTAGACATGTATGTTGTTGAATACCAAGTACAATAGGAACCCCAACTTAGAGTACTCATGCAACTTCTATTATGCCCATTTTTTCTAACCAGAAAGAAATTCAATGTAAAATTAAGATTAAAATTAAGTTAATTTCAACCAATGCAAGAAATTTCTCAATGTATTTGAATACATGTGCATGGCAAAAAATTAGGGGAGTGATTCAATTTAGTAATCAACTAAGGAAATCATAAAATTTTCAGTTATATAGGGTAAGGAGTAATTCAAGAAATAGAAAAAGGATAAACACAGACTCCTAAATATTGAGAAAGAGAGATGTGATGATGATTTCCAAAGTAAACCACAAAGTAGAAACATACCTCATTTCTTGAGTCAAGTGACATCAACCAACCCTACATCCATAGATCAAAGTATTAATCCATGTATTCATGATTGAAGTAAACTTAGGGCATATTTCCACTTATTTCACAAACCCTTAAAATTAGGTTTTTGATGTGGTAAAACCATGTTATGAAATCTATACATATTAATAGGTTATATTCTTGTGATACTAGAATGAATTTTTGGGTGTTTTATGAGTTATAAAATTTAGTTGTGACCCTTAGAAATTGAATCATTGACTAAAAATAAAATACAAATTTGTGTGGAAATTGACCCACATGCCCTCACATCGTGCATTATACTTTAGATGTGTGATGGGGTTCATAGGTTAATAACCATGAATCAAAGTTGCATGTCTTGGTATTAAACTAAAATGCAACAAGAAAAATATGACATGGGTCATGTGGGACAAAATCAAACTCGACCCCCTATCGTCTTCTTAATTTACCCCAAAAACGACAAAGATTTAAACTTTAGTAGACTATGACGAGGAGATGAAAGAAAATTTTCAACATTTTGATAGTGGGAACCATTCCCATAGGTTGAGACATAGTATCTCAAACTTGTTGACCCCTAGAGAGGTTTGGGAGTTGGCCAGACACACTAACTAGCCCCTCTACTATGATTGGACGATGGAGAAGCTTAGAGCATCATTTGGCTAAAGTGCACGCAACAAGAATGATTCAAAACTTGTGATGATTCCAAGTTTTATCTTTTTGTTCATGATGATTTGAGAGAACTTTGGCTAACTCAACCTCCTAATTCTTCAATTGCTTCAACTTGGGTTCAAAATATTCACAAGGAACTCTTTATAAGTTTTATACTATCGAATCTCTAGTAGTTTAACAAACAACTTATTGAAGGAGCAAATATGTGCTTCTTGAACATAGAAACATGCAATACATTATGTATTGTAGGTGTGAGGAGATATATTTGGTAAGAACATTCCACAAACTTATCTAAGACCACAAATGGTTCCACATATCTAATTTTGAGATTACATTCACCTTATACCTTGCATAATATGGCTGGCTTAATCTTCAAGAGCATATAGCCACCCACTAAAATATCACTTTAGATCTTCTCTTCTTGACATACTTTATTTGGATACCTTGAACATCTTTCATAATATATGTGTCATTACTCATCAACAACAGTTTCTCCAAGTTCATGCCACTATATCAGATAATGAGAAGTCGGCCATAAGCACCTCAAAAGATGCATACCAACACTATATAGATAGTTTTTATTATAAGAAAACTCAACCAGAGGAAGATATTTATTGCAAGAGCCACCCCAATCCATAAAAAATCTTCTAGTATATGTAAAGTTTGTTAAAGTTGTTTGTACATGTGAGTAGGAAGATGTAGTAAACCACATATAAGAAACATGAAATCTTGAAACTATTCCATAACCTCAAACTAAACTTACAATCGTGATCATATAAAATCACCTTAGGAACTCCATGCAATCTAACAATCCATTTCAAATAAATATTAGGCATTTTAGGAACCTTGTAGTTAGACTTGAAAGGAAAGAAGTGAGAAGACTCATTCAGGAAATCAATGGCAGCCCACGCCACATCATATCCACTTCTATTCCTGGGAAAACCACTCGGAATCCCATCATAATATTTTACAACTTTTAGTTCCTCACATAGATGAAGATGGGAAATAGGTCTCTAGTTATATATACTTATATGTTTCCTTATCATACATTGGCCAAGAAAAATATCTATGTATCTCTTCATTTTTGTCCGATCAGAAACTTCACTCCAAATCTTCATATATCTTAGTCGTACCAGAATGAGTTGTATATTTAGATCCATGTCTAATAACTCTCTGTATTGCAACAAACACATTTGGTATTCACTATCTATTTCAAAATTAAGTAGCTCCACAACTTCACAAGAGAATTTAGAATGTGGCTTCTCTATTAATTTCTTCATGTCATCAAGCTTTGGACTAGCCAACAATGTGGAGAGAACCTAAAATATTCATAAGGTTGTAATAGTCAAGATAGGTACATACACACATGTGTCTACATCTCATATTTGTCAACATTAGGTAGATAGGGTCTCCAACTAGAAATACATTCTAGTTTCTTCCACAACAAAAAGCAGACTACTACATAAACAAAATACTTCTTTTAGATATCAGAGTTAGCAATTACATTTACATACCAAGATGATATGTGATGCTCAAGTTATACTTTGAGATAATCAATCACCCCTTTATTAGATATGAATATCCTTCCATGACACTAGATTTTGGAGGCTCTTATGAAAATAAAACACCTCAAGGTGAACACCATGAATATTTTTTTGTTATAATTTCATGCATATACAATAGAAACTAGCTTCAGATCATGAGTAAGAATTTTTCCCCATTGGGGTTAAGTTGGTGCAAGGCATAACAATCACTTTCCCTTCCTGCATCCTGACACAACATAACCCTTGCCTCGAAGCATAACTAGCTAAAGATGGCATAGGGTTTTCCTTCAACACACAAATCTAGTACTAGTGTAGATGCTAGACACTCCTTCAGGTCCAAATAACTTGATTTCATTTGGAAAATACAAATTTGGCTTCCTTATGACTGGGAACTTTTTAGAGGTAGATACAACTTAGAGAAGTCATTTATAAATTGTTTAGTTGACAATTATAACCAAAAAATATGGTTCTAGGAAGGGTTCTTTGGATCTTGCTACTTCATAACAACCTCAACCTTAGGTAGGTCAACATAAATATTGCGAGCATAGATAACATGTCTAAGAACATCATTATGTTGAACCAACTTGCAATCTGAGAATTTTGCATCAAGCTTGTGATCTCATAGATATTGTAGGAATATCATTATATGTTCTCAGTATTATGAAATAGAATTATAGTATATTAGGACATAGTGAAACACAACTACAAAGTTGTCTAGACAAGTAAAGAAGATTGGATCCATAAAGTATATAAAAGCAACTAGGGAATTCATCATCCCAAATGGCATGACAAGGAAATCATAATTAATGTAACATGTGCCAAAAGAACTCTTTAGAATATCAATTCCGTATGTGGAATACAATCATATTTCATATGAATCTGGAGATAGTTGCTTTCTTAGATCTTTATTTGAGAAAATAGATCAACATTTTGTGAAATGCACATATGAGGATAATAGTTCTTCACTATAACCTAATGCAACAAGTGGTATTTAATGCACATATGCATTGGTTCTTCCTCCTTCTTCATGAAAAAGATAGTGACTCCCCAAAAAGAGACACTAGGTAAAATGAAACCCAAGTCAAGAATCTCTTGAAGCTACATCTTCAGTTCAACTAACTCAACAAGAGCCCATGCGGTGAGATGCTTTAGAGATAAGATTCATGCCATTTACTAGGTAAATGGAAAATTCCACTTCCCTACTAAGAGGATGTACTAGCAAGACATTACAAAATACATCCTGGAAATCACATACCACATTGATATCTTCAAGCTTCAAAGTTGGGGCATCAAGGAAAATAGTGACCAAATAGGCTCTATAGACAAAATAGATCAACTTCTTTACCTTGATTGCAGTTTATAGAATGTCACTCACCACACTTCTTCATCTTAAGTAGAAATTCTCCTCACCATGATGTTGGATGATAACCTTATTTCTATATAGAAAATAGAAATAATGCATGCCGTCATCTAATCCATATCTAGGATTACATCAAAGATTGTCATCTCTAGGAGAAAGAATTTGGTTTCAAACAACTTCCAAAAGATAGATAGATATGTTGAAGGCACTGTCAAATTAGAAGATCAGATCTTACTAGTTGGTGTTTCCACATTTAGAATCTGATCCATAAAGACATATTCCAATTGAAACATCTTTATTATATCACCTTATATGAATGTGTGCAAAGAACCATGGTAAAAAGGAACTTTAATTGGATGATAGTTAGGTGGATTTTATCTTCAATAATCTCACTACTCCTAATTTATATCCTCAAAATTTATGGAATAGGTATGTCCACATGCCTTTTCCACCTATCTTCTCCCATTATATTGGTTTTGTTCCTTTGAGGCTATTGTTTATTTTTTTAATCTGGTTGAATTGATGCTAGTCCTCTCAGTAATAAAGTACAGCTAGGCCTGATATGCTTGATTTTGACCACGTTGACGATTGATGACCGGTATATCTCCTGTCTAAGCTACATGTTTTTGTTGAACGCAACCTACCAAAGGGTGATTCTTCTAACACTTGGATCTTTGAGCAATACATGGATCATTTCTAGGGGTACTTCCTATTAGTTTCAAGCCTAGTTACACAAACACATATAAGCCTCTATAGCCAAGACTTTGTCCATCGTATGTTGAAAGGTGAATGGATAATGTGGTATTAATACACATTCAATGTTATGACTCCCCTCAAGGAACATGTAGGGCCGTATGACCTCACCTAATCCTTTAGAGTAGCATTCTAAATGTAGGAACTTTGTACATAATACCATAGTAATATAATCTTATCATGGATCGTAAACCTCCACTTTTTAATCCCTAATTTAACATATGAGATGTACTTCTCGTAGGACTAGATACAACAAACTACTCTCAAGACCTAGAGGACATGTATCAGGCCTTTGCCATGCCATTCCACTAACGGCACACTAGTTTATCTAGGATGTATGTTGTAATGACCCCCACTTTTGAGTGTCCTACAATCAAGGTGGAACTTAAAGTTGAGCGCCAATACCTAAAAAATCAAGGATCTAGATTTAACATATAATAAATAATAATAAATAATTTCCATTAATTGAACAAAGATGGGATACAAATCTATATTGAGGCTGCTCTATGAGTTACATGATTTTTTTGCATAAGAAGCTAATATAAATGAGAAGAAGTATCTAACTAATCCTCCTTTACATTAACTTTAATATCCTCATTTTATTTTGTCAGAATCTCCATGTCTTCATATCTTTTTGTGGTAGTTACCTAAAACATCAAAAAACAAAACATGGATCAGTATATTATTATATTGTGTATATAGTGCAACCAAAAATTATGTAAGTTTAATAACAACATATAATGCTAACAATCAAATTATTTACACATATGAGCCTGTGTTTTTATTACATATTCTAATCCATTATTGGTACACTATCTCGAGCGTAATCATTGTCCATCTCTAGAATTATGTATGTTACCATTTGATACATGTAACACAGGTTTAGAATATTCCAGTTTCATTATTTGATATTTGTATTGGCATCTAATAAAGTAAATAAACATCCAACAATTTATTCAACGAATCAATACTTCAGAAATCATCAGGCAAACTATCAAAATTTGATAATTGTGGGTACTCATAAATAACCATGTACCTTTTTCATGCAGAGTCCATGCAAAAAGTACTTCAATTATATGTAGATACAAACAAGAAAATATAGATCCAAGCAATCAATAAACATTCAATATGCATGTATGTAAACCCTAAAGTGTCACCATGCACTCAAATCACACTAATTAGACCTATACTAGGTTTTAAACTAGGGTTTAGGGTTATCTTAGGTGTGGAATAGGAATAAGGGAACTAAATCCTAACTCCATCATATTGAGTCCCCTAAGGTTTACAAACCTTAATTGATCATTAGATGAACTCTAATCATTATGGTAGGTTGATTATCACATTATGACTCTATTGAATCGAATCATGAGGTTTAAGATCTAAATATCACGATGTATCACCATTAATCCCTAATTATCTCATTAATTACTTATAAAGCCTAAAAGATCATACTTATTAACTAAATCCAATTGAGAACCTAGATCATTATCATTACTCAATATATTCAGATTACATCTCAAATTAAGTATATCCATCATGTCCATTACCCAATTATTAAATTAGGGTTTTCAAATATTTAAATTACTCAAACTTAATTCCAAATATACTTTATGCATTATGATCAAATTATATTTCAAACATATTTTATTTGTATCTACTCATTTTTTTATTAAAATGACATATAAACATGCTATTATTTGACCTATCATTAATTACCAAAAATACTAGAATAAAAGCATATTTGTGCCAATCATATTAGGCCACATCAGCAGAGAAACCTTTTTCTCTTATTCATACTTGGACCAGGTTAAATAGAGGAAAAGACCTCATCACCCTTATATTATGACATTATTATCACGTGATTTGAGGGTACTAAGATTAAACCTCATAGGGGATTATTCTACTACATTACCCTCACAAGGAAACTAGGCCATGGATTCAACCTCCCATTGACTCCATGCAAGTTGAGGTGGAGGGTTGGTTTGCATTCAACAAGATTCCCAGTGTCAAAGTGCCTTATAGCTAATCCTGGGGTGACCATGATTGTAGGGGATATGAGTTGATGCTAAGATAGAAGGTAGACGGATATCACGAGGATATACCTACTCTCGAGATCCCATGAGTATTGGGGAAGCTCCATGCATGTCTTTCAATCCTACCACAATGCTCTTTCTTCATGATATCTAAAGATGATTCCGCAGTGAGCTGTTGCATATAAATTGACATAGCTCATGGGCCGATAGCTTGAGGCAATAACATGCCTCCTTAACATTAGGGAGAGCTTTTCCAATGTCTATCAAAGCTCTAGGTCTATAGAATTGCTCTGTGATGCATTGGATTAAGTGATAACAACTTGTAGTCATTAGAGAAGATGATGATGAGGTGGAAGGGAATCATGTAGAGGTCAGGGAAATTGAAAGTAGAAGGGAACTTATGGGATCCCGAGGAATCTCTATAAGCCTTTATATAGGCAATGCACTCAAGGTAGAGGCGACATCAACATGTCCTAGATTCTTGGTTCTCGTGGTGATTCAGGAATTATCTTTTTTCTTTACAAAAATGGAGATCCTAGTGTTTTTTATGCTTGATGTGATCTCCCGAGACCATCTAGATTTATCTCATGAGAAATAATTGTGAGGATAGGGATAATAGCTTGGGTAGTGTCTAGTGTCCACCGCCCTCTTGGCCGAGATTAAAGAAGACTTGCATATCATCTGATCTTGGGTCACCACTTGGGTTCCAAACTTAAATCAAGTGTCACATGCCTAAGGTTTTGGTTTATCCAAACCTTCTTGTGAGTGATATCAAATAATTCAATCAACCAAGATAATATCCAAACCTTATATTATTTATCAAAACTTCTACAAATATTATAGGGTACTAGAACTGTGTAATTGATCTCAAATTTCAAGATTACCCCTATTTTACAAAGTTTGGTCTTAAAAGGAGTATGATAAGTACCTTTTTCTTTCTATTCAACTATCTACTTGATTGAGGTACCGAGGTCACAAATATTCATATAATTATCTCAAATATTGTATTTATCCTCTTTTTTATAAATTATCTCATGTTGGATCAAGTATTAGATCAAAACAGGTTTACTTGATATCTAAATACTTGGAATCCAAGTAAAGACTAGATAATTGCTCGTTTAATTTATCTAGTACATTAACCACATGTAATATTCTAGAAACTTCCTTATTGTCTCTTAATGAGTTTATAAACTAACTCCCAATATTATCGGTATCTTGTTTATGCATGAAATTCCCATTTTTTATCATAGATCGTGTGGACCTATTTGTCACTCTATTAGCCCAATTGGTGAAAATTGGATCCCAACACCCATAGTTAGTACTTAGGCCTTCCAATGGATCCAAAACCCTAATAATCTTTCTAATTAAAAAATTAAGGCATTGCTTATCAATTGAAGCTTCATATTTTTGTTATTTCTCAATTTACATTATTTTCTTAGTTAAAGACTCACTCTAAGTCTACAACTTAAATTCGTCATAGCAATGCAAATTAACACTATTAATCTCATCATTCTAATATTTCTCTTATTATATTAAAGTGAATCTCAATACATTATTATTGAATTTGAAATCTTATAATACAAAATTTTCCAAATGTGAGGATCTTACATTCACCCCTCCTTAAAAAGAAATTTTGTCCCCAAAATTCAAACCTAATAAGTCTGAGGTGAATTATAACTCATATTAGCTTTAAAAAATAGGACTACCAACTTTTTTTGGATAGTTTTCAGCTAGATTACCCATAGTATGAAAAATTCTCATATTCCTGGGGTCGGAATCTAATTTTATCCAAGGGTATTTCCACATACTCATTCATTGCATGGTATTATCATTTGGTGATTGCATTTTTACCTTCTAATTTCATTTTCACCAAGGTTTTAAACCTATTGATCGTTATTCATCTATCTTCTTGTAAGGGGGGAGGTAAAACCTCAAAATACTATATTATGTCATTAAAATTAAACTTAGGGTATTCATCTTTGCATGACAACTTAAAGTATCACATGTGACTACCCCATATCTCACACTCATAATAAGATGAAATAAACATATGAATTAACTGCAAGTGAAAAGTTCATCCTATTACATGTGTAGAGATGGTGTATCCATGCATTATCCTTCAATTCAATTTTTTGATTGAATCATCTTTAACCGTGACCCCAAATCATGAATACACTTTAATTCTAGTTCAAGCATTATCTCATAAGTTCTGGTGTCCTTTATATTTATAGCTCATGTATCATTAGCCTTAGCCATCCCCTTAAGGTTTCTAGGGGCATAGGTACCTTTAGAGTGATCTCCTCTTAATCCCATGGGAGTTATGTACTTATGGAGTGCCTTTCACATTGACCCATTGGGCCTTTTTTACTTATGAAGGTGCCCATTCTCCTACCCTATGGGCCTTAAGACTCCACATGCCTAATCGACCTAGGGCATGATCACCTTCTAACCCCTTGGGTCTTATGTACCTTCAAGAATCCCTACTTGACCATAGGGATGAATTAGGGATCTACCCTTAGGGTTTATTAAGATGTCATGGACTTATTTCATCTCCCTTATCGATTACACCATATCCTAAGACTACAGTCTCTAATATCAATGTTTCTATATCCCATGATGCATGCTACTCAAGGAGAATCTATAACCTAGGTATCCTTCATAGAATTCATTTCACACTGTTAACTTTCTTACACATTTTACTTGAGATTTCTCTAACCAAAATTTCATTCTTATGCATCCAGAACATTAAGCCATATGACACTCTTCTTTTTTTAGACTTGGTCATAGTAGACTTCCTTAGGTACAATATTATTACATTTCTTCCAATATAGTTTAGTTGTCATTAGATATTTACCCTCAAATTTCTCTCATTAAGGTTTTCACATTTAATATAAAACATATTTTCCATTTAGTAGGATAGCTTGTTTTGATATGTAAGGGTAAATGCTTCTCATGCTTTATACACATACCATCCCATCATATCATGTTTCTTTAGGTTAGGTCCTTTGAGGACGTCCAAGTTTACCTTAAACCTCAAAATGAGGTTTCTCAACTCACCCTTCTAGGAAAGGTCCTAATCTAAGGTGCCTTCTTGGCCTACATGAGGAGATTAGGCTTTTTAGACACAACTTGATCCCTTAGGTTTAGGGTTGTACCTCCACCCATAGGTTTGTCCCCATTCATAGGTTGACCCACCCCAAGTCAAGAAACCACCCCTATAAGGAAAATTGAGAGTATATATATATTCTCTAATGTGACCACTGATAACCTATGTTATATATATATATATATATATATATATATATATAATCCTTCACATGTATCATGCATGCATTACTCCATGTACTTGCATTCATGGGAAACTAGGGTATCTAGCTTGTGGTAACCAGACTAGATTACCCAACCCATTGGTATTTTTTCTTTCTATATTCCCTAACCTAGGGTTTATATGGTTAGGGTTACTATTTCACCCACACCACTCCTATTACCCAGGACTAGGGTTTCGGGTTAGGGTTAAGGACAACATCCTACATCTTAGGGTTTTATGATTCTCATGATCCACTACGTTTTTATACCCTACTAGTTTATCCCGCTCAAATCCTTTATGGATGATTGGGTTTTTCCCACCCACACTGAGGTCATTCTGAGGTTTACCCTCACTAGAGGGATATAAACTACGTGTAACATTTTCACCTCTATTTCTCTAATTAATATTATATTTTACTTTAATTAGCGGAGGATGCATTAACCCTACTGCTTCCTGAAATCCTAATTGAAGATGAGGGGAGAAGTGAATGTTATGGTTAATAAAGAATATGAGAAGTGAATGAAATTGGAGAAGAGAAGACTTAGGGAAATACTACTTCAGGAAAATTCTATGGTCTATCCAAACATGTATCACATTGGCTAAGGTCCCCATATACTAACTTAATGGTGCCTAGGATAATATTTCCAGTCCCCAAAGTTGTGATCCGTTGTAGACACCATTACACTTAGGTTATTCCCTAATAATATTCCTTATATTTTGATGAATGCATATTCATCATGGTTTTGGTCGCCATCCTTGGCACAATTTTGCTCTAATCATTCGCTTTTATTGCCTAATTCTCGTCATATACATATTCACTTAGCTTGTTTGGACTATACTTAATTTTGTGGTGATTTATCCATAGCTTTGATTTATTTTGTGTCTTTGTGCAGGCTCAATCAGCACCAGGCCCATCACCAAAGCACGACCCCTCCTTTTTGGCCTTTGTTGACCCGTCCCTCTTCCAGCTCGATCGTGATCTACCCTAGCATCAACAGACACCGCGATTG
This sequence comes from Alisma plantago-aquatica, assembly GCA_963693085.1. Lineage (NCBI taxonomy): Eukaryota > Viridiplantae > Streptophyta > Magnoliopsida > Alismatales > Alismataceae > Alisma > Alisma plantago-aquatica. Next base: position 592,916,305 of record OY856409.1, read on the forward strand.
TGGTGCCCTTAATCACCAACCGCAATCACCTCCTCACTGCGACCTGATGACTCCCCTACATACCGCGACTTGATCCTCTATAGTGCAACCACCCCCTCCCACATAACCGCGGTCACGGTTATTTCTTTCCCAAGCCTGCGGTCTTCACCCTTCCATCACCATCTCCACCGCGGTCGTGGTTCCAACTTCCACGATCACTCCTTCTTCCCTCCACAAAATCGTGACCTCCACACCTTCAGACCGTACCCGCGGTCACCCTCGCCTTCCACCTACCCGCGGTCGAAGCCACATCAAGCCCGTGGTTGAAAGCAATGACAAGCTGCGATCACATGTCCAACAACTGTGACCAAGGACACATCAAGGTTGCACCCGTGGTCTATGCCACAAGACCGTGACCCAAATCTAAAAACAAAGGACTGCGACCTACAACACAAGAACCGTGACCCAGGCCAAAAGTGATAACCGCGATCAATGCAAAGATGAACAACCGCAAACTGGGCTAAAAAGAAAATTGTGACCAAGTGCACAACAACCACGACCGTGCTGGCAAAGGGCCACAACCGTGGCACTGCCCAACCACTCCTATAAATAGGGCCCTACCCCCATCCATTAAAGGCAACCTCTCCATACATTGTTAGGCTGCAAGTCTATCCTCAGCCTAAGGAGACGGTCTCCTCCACTGCCAAGTTGTGCCCAATAGGTGTTTGACCCATGGTTCATCCATCTATCCGCTCCATCCAACTTGTTCATCCAGATCTAAGTGGAAACCCAGATCTACAGCCGCCTTCATCATCTACGTCGTGCCTACACCGCCATCACATCCATGAGTTTCTCCTCCTACTGGGAGCAAGGACTACAAGAAGAGAGAGAAGGTGGAGAAAGAAGATTTGCCCCGTCTACTGTGGTGTTCTTCCCTCCTCGTCCATATCTGCCCCGACATTGTGTAGAAGACCATCTCTCCACCGAGCTGTGATCATCTTCTTCACCATACTCATGGCGGAATCTTTCCCCTCTCTTGTTCTTTTTGTTTCTCTCACCATGAGCGAGTAGTTTCCTTTCGCTGGGGTGTGGGGACTAGACCTGCTGCCCATGCTTATATGTCTTTTCATTAAACATTCCATGGCATGTATATAAATTTTCATTTTGTTGTTAATCATCGATGTGTGCTTGTGGGTTGATTACCAAGTTGCATTTATCTTGTTCGTTCCTATGTTGTGAGAAATTCAATATGTAGGATTTGAATGTCGATTAACGTGGTTGACTCCCTATTGAGAAAGTGGATGGGATTCCCTGAGGTCATAAGTGTATGATCCATGAGGGGACGAGCCATCTAGCCCAATGTGACGCTTTTGTGTGCCTAACACCCGTATGTGGGGCCCACAGCTTCGGTTGGATATTTGTATCTTTGGAGCCATAAGTGTGTGATATGGATGGTGATGAGACATCTGATGCCTAAGGTGATGCTTACGCGAACCTAAACATCCTAACAGAGGGTTTGCAACAACTCTATTTGGATAGTTAGATTTTGTATGGATGTTAGTGATTGGATATGTTTGCATGTGTAGTGGTGGTGAAACCTGAGACCACCCCAGCGATCTTCATCATTAATCTAGATTCAACTTTAAATATGTTCTTTAATTTCCTGTAATTAGTTTAATTAAACTCAAACCAACCTTTGTTCTAAATATTAGTCTTGATTCAACTAGATTTGACTAGTAAAAGATTCTTAAAAGTGTTGTCCCTTGGGATTCGATCCTCAACTATAGTGTGATAAGACTTGTCCACTTGCGGGTGGTATTATTGCACAAGGTTTTGATAAAACTCAGGGAATTCATCCCTGGGTGAGTTTGTTAGTGCGATAATATACCACGTCAAATTCTGGCACTGTTGCCGGGGACAACAGAATCATCTAGTTAAATCTAGTTCTATTAAGGCTAATTTAGGATTTTACTTTTAGTTTTGATATTATAGATCACCTACTTGAATTTGACTCTACTCCGTCCACCTAACTTCCAAAAGATATTTCCATCCTAGGTACCCTCAAAGACTAGTGAATGCACTACTCGAACAGTTTCGACCTTGATTCTAGCTTTGACCCTAAAATAGAAAGAACCTTTCATCGTCAAAGTAGAGAGAACGAAGTTAGGATGGCACAAGAGGAGGAAATTTCCCGAAGGGTAGCTCAAGCCTTTAATGCACAAAGAGAAAAGCTTATGCAAGAAGCCCGAGATGCAGTTCAATAAGAAATCCAAGCAGCTCAAGCAACAGCTCAACAAGCTGAGTTACAAAAAGGCCTTCGAGAATTCTCAATCCCTAAAGCTGCTGATGTTCACCACCCAGTACAACCTCCTCCCATCAATGCTTCCAATTTTGAGATCGAGGCACATTAGGTTACGCTTCTTCAAAATAGCCCTTTCTATGGTAAGAAAGGAGAAGATAGTCAAGAACATCTTCTGAGGTTTATTGATCTATGTGCCATGAAAAAGAAAAATGGAGTATCTGACGATGCCATCCGACTCTGTCTCTTTAAGTATTCTCTTTCTAATAGAGCTATAAGTTGGTACAATTCCTTGCAATACAAACTCATCACCACTTGGGAACAACTTCAAAAAAATTTCCTGGATAAGTTCTATCCTCCTTCTCTCACCTATGAAATCAGGGGATGTATAACTCAATTCATTTAGGTCCCTGGAGAATCCCTTGTTGAAGCATGGGAAAGATACAAAGAGCTTACACGCAAGTGTCCACACCATGGCATTCCTAAGAATCAACTCATTGAAATATTTTATAGGGGTGTGGATGATGATATCAAGAAGTTCTTAGACTCCTCATCTAGGGGAAACTTCATGCTTCAAAGCTATGATAGCGCATGGAAGGTTGTCACCCTTGGAGCTGAAAATCAAGCCAACTGGGGTAGACCCGTAAGTAAAGGACTGCTGAAGGTTTCTATGGCAGTAGCTACTCCGGAGTACAAGTCTGTCGTCGAGTCTCTTAAGCTTCTAGTTGCCAAGCAAAACCAACTTGAATCATCTTTTTCCGCTTATGAAAGAAGGCGTTCACCCCCTCGACAACAAGAACAAGTCAAGTCGGCTTCACTGTTCTGTGAAGCATGCAAAGGCACTTATCATTCTATGCTATCCTGTAATATTCTCTATGATGTCATTCTGGGAAATACTTGTACCCCAGGGGACAATGGTCAAATGGAAAATTTGAATGCTATCAACACTATCCCTAGTCAAGGATATTATAATCCAAATCAGAGCAGGAACCATCTGGGTTTTCAATATGGAAATCCTTCAGGAGTAGAAAACTCACAAAAACTTGGTTTGAATAATCAATAACGAGGCCCGCCGGGATATCAATATAACCAAAAACAAAATTTTGAGAATCAAGGGAACTTTAGAGGAAACTTCCAGAATAGAAACTACAACAATTATCAGAACAATTCTCAATTTCAGAATCCCAACCAAGTCCCCTATCAACAACAACAACAAGGGCAGCAAGCCAATCCCATCTCTCCTGATGACAAACTCTCAACCATTGACAAGATGTTGCAGTCGCAACAGACTATGATAGAGAACCAGTAAGCCCATCAGAAGGCTATTGAATCTCAACTAGCTCAACTGTCGGCTAGCCTCAAGCCACCTCCTGGAGCTTTCGGTGGCCAACCAGAGAACAATCCTAAACATCATGAGCAACTGAAGGCTATCACCACCAGGTCTTGGAAAGACTATTCTAATCCTCCTGTCAAGACACCCATGGTTGTTACGGACAATGATGATCTTGTAATTGCCCAAGACTCTACAGTATATGAATCTCAACTGAAAGAACCACCAACCATTGATAAGACCAACAAAGCAAGTTCAGAAGAACCTATTGTTACAGAAGCAAAAAACACACCTGATCCTGAGGTTCCAGTGTACAAGCCTCGTCCTCCTTTCCCAGCTCGTTTGAAGCAGACAAAGCTTGACACTTGTTTCAACAAGTTCAAGGAGGCAATGAAGAAGATTCATGTTGATATACCCTTTTTAGATGTGCTGGCTGAGATACCAGTTTGGACAAAGTACTTAAAGTCCCTCCTCATAAGAAAATATATTACTAAAGAATATGAGACAGTCAAGTTAGCCACAACCACTTCTGATATCATTTAGAGTAAGATGCCCAAGAAGTAGAAAGACCCAGGATCCTTTGGGATTTCATGCCATATCGATGACTCTTCATGTAAGAAGGGATTGTCCGATCTTGGAGCTAGCATCTCTATCATGCCACTTAGCCTTTGCAAGAGGCTAGGGTTTGCATAACTGCTTCCAACTAGCATGACCATACAACTTGCAGACAATTCAATGACTCTTCCTTGGGAATCATTGAGGATGTCCCAATCAAGGTAGGCAAAGACTCTTATGTCCCATGTGACTTTGTCATCATGGACATAAAAGAGGACTCCAGATACCCACTTATATTTGGTTGTCCATTCCTTGCCACTGTGAGAGCTCTGATTGATGTTGAAGCAGGAACCTTGCTCCTCAGACTAGGTAAAGAAACCCTCGAGTTTAAGGTTTTTGAAAGTATGTGAAGACCAAGCATGCAAGAAGAAGTCTACTTGATTGACAACATAGAGTAAATGTCACTCCTTACACAAAAGGATTATGAACAAGACGATCCTTTAGAAGTGGCTCTAACAAACTCATCTACTGACAACTCCATCGACGAACAAGTGAAGGATTGTGTTCTCCAACTTAATGCTACCGAAGAAGATCTTGAAGCTAAATTTGAGGAACTCAAGGTTGTGAATGTAGCTAAAGACCAATGTGAGAAACCAGAATCTCCTGAAATGAAGCCCCTACCCGATGGAATAAAGTATGTGTTTTTGGATGATCTCAAAGTTTTTCTGGTTATCATAAATTACAATCTAACGACCGAACAAGAAGATAAACTCCTAAAAGAATTAAAAGAAATAAGGAAAGATATCAGCTACAAGATGAGTGATCTCACCGGGGACAGTCAAGCACTCTACATGCACAGAATCCCCATGGAGGAAGACCACAAGCCGACTGTCGAACATCAACAAAAGCTTAATCCAAATATGAAGGAAGTAGTCTACCTTGAAGTTATTAAATTGCTCACTACAGGGATCATCTATCCTATATCTGACTCACCATGGGTGAGTCATGTACATGTTTTCCCAAAGAAAGGTGGTACTACTATGATAAAGAATGAAGATAATGAACTCATCCCCACTCGAACAGTTACCGGGTGGAGGATGTGTATTGACTACAGGAAATTAAACAAGGCAACACGTAAGGACCATTTCCTGATGCCTTTTCTAGACCAAGTTCTACAGTGACTGGCTCACCAGGAATATTTCTACTATCTCGATGGTTACTCTGGATTCTATCAAATTCCTATACATCCAGATGACCAAGAGAAGAAAACTTTCACTTGCCCCTTTGGAACATATGCCTTCAAAAGGATGTCATTCAGGCTATGTGATAACACCAAATTTTGTGATGTTTTTGGTCCTTATTTCGTTATCAAAACTACCCTTTTTAATTGTTTTCCTCTCTCTTTTGTCATGTTTTTGAATAAACAGGCCACGCTACGCTATTAACTCAATTTTATCATCTTTTGCAGAGTGTTCCTCATTTTTTAACTCATTTAGCAGCAAACAGGCCCGTCCCGACCCACGAACGTGTTCCACCTACATCGGCCTTCTTACCAACCAGCCGGTCGATACGCTCGATGTGCGAGATGGGTGCGCGATACCATACCGTGTGACACAAGGATGCCGCACAAGAAGGAACGAACGAGTGACACACCACTTACCCGACAGGGAGTCGGGCTTGCCACGACAACTGAAGTGTGTCGCACGATACAGGCTACCCACCGGCAGGCGCCACTCGTCACGATGACTGACAGCCCAACATCCTTGTGCTGCCCGATACACATATCGAGCATCCCTGAAGCCACAATAATGGAGCTGAAGGAAGAACACGTGGCGTCCGAAGCACCATAACTTCCCCCAACCACTGCCTATAAATAGCAGCTACAGGACTCTGATGGGACGGGTCGACAAACCCTCGAAAGCCAATTTCGGAAAGCTTCAGGAGCTAGTGTATCATGCCTCAGAGGTGTGTCGGGTGATTCTAGGTGAGCACTTCCCCATCCTGAGAGGTAGGGAATGGTTCACTTAGGGTCGTCCCGGGCACCACTGCAGGTCGATATCGGCCAACAAGAGTACTCGATACTGGAAGCAACACTCTGACCCGACACGATACCGAACCCCGATACACATCACCAGTCGCGGCGTGTCACCCGAGAGGGTGTGCCACCCGACACGATCGTATCGAGCAAGGGCTCCGCGCTCGATACATCCGTCTGTCATGAGCGTGTCGCCCAAGAGGGTGTGCCGCCCGACACGATCATATCGGGCAAGGTTCCTTCCCGGTATCAGGATGGAGGATCTACTTCTTCCTGTCGCCCTTCTAAATCAAGAAGGCGGCATATATCTTTACTTATTTCAGTCATTTACTTTCTTTACTTATGCAATGTAATCAGACCATTTATGTTAATGGAAATAGAAGAGCCTTAATTATCTATTGCTTTATGTTTGGTCCCTTTTGTTGGATGATTGCTATGTTTAACATCTGAACTCTAGCTTGTACGATTGGATCGCGTTTCGATTAGCTACCAAATCGTGTTTTCCCGTTGCAACAGCCTCAAGAGAGGTGTTGTGGCTCTAGTGTTTGGTCTGATACTGGAGTATGAGAATTCCCAGGATCGGAGTTGATGTAGTAACCTTTCCACTTTAACTTAAGTCCAGCAACCTCGAGATGGGTGTTGACACTTAGTTAGAGGTACCCGCTTCGAGAGGAGGGGTACAAGATGTTTTCTATTGCCGCTTGTTTTACCAAAGTTTTCTCCTTCGTTTCTTACTAATGTGATAATGTTATCTCTCTGTTTCCGTTGCACGAAAACCCCTAAAAACTGATAAATGCTTAAAACCTATTTTTCCTCGTAGCCCCATTTGGAGATAGATTCCTTTTGCTTTATCGATCCTTGTCTGATGTTCCCTTGGGGAAGTTTTATCATCTCCTTACCCTTACCGGAGTGTAATGTGTCGATTCTGCGTTCTCAGCACTATCACCCTTGTCCATATGTTCGACCCCGTAAACAAAGTTGCGAAGTCCTAGAAGGTTTCGGGTTATAAATTTAAAAGTCTGACTACTTCAAATCCGCCTCCATTTTTCGGACGCGCGATTTAGGCCGGTCAACTTTTTGGCACTGTTGCCGGGGACAAGGCAAAATGGTACTATTGACGAACCCGAATCCACTAACTACACTCCAGTGCCTCAAGCTTAGAAATAAGCTTGACAACACTCTCTTTTTCCTTTTTTAATATATTTTAACCTGAAATGAATAATTCGTGTTATTAATAACAGATTTTCTAACTTGATTTTTACACGCTATTCAGGTACTCAGAAAAAGACATTCTACTCAACTGAGCACTGACACCATCAAACATGCCACCTCGCGTTGAACCATCCCATTCAGAAGGTGAATGCTAAGGGAGAGCTAGACCTCACTCACCCCCGCCTGAAGATAACGACCGCTATGACGGAAATAATCAGCCTGAAGATCCAGAACTTGAGCAGTTCGAGGACGACCATCACCATGATAGACGTCGTCATCACCAAAGGCACAGAAGAAATCACAATAATCAAGAACAGCACCAGGGAGGCAGCGACAACGACGATTCATATGAAGAAGAAAAGACTCTAAGGGGGTTAGCTTCCACAAAGGCTAACAATTCCAGATGCCTTGTCATCATCCTGTGATTCAACGCCACTAATTTCAAGCTCAACCCATCAGTCATCTCCATGATTTAGAACAAAAGCTTTAGAGGGAGTTCTAAGAATGATAATCCCTATGACCACTTGGATGCTTTCAAAAACATCTGTGACACCATCAAGATGCGGGGAGTCCCCCAGGAGGTAATCTACTGCAAGGACTTCATCTTTTCTTTATAAGATAAGGCTCTATCATGGTATCTGGGGCTGCCCCCACCAAGCTCTGAACGGATGGAGTGCACTGGAAGATGCCTTTGTAAACAAGTTCTATCCTACTGAGAAAACCATCCGGAATAGACAGAGGATTACATCCTTCATGCAAAAGCCAAGCGAGAATCTCCATGATGCCTGAGAGAGATATCAAGAATATCAGAGGGACTGCCCTCATCACAACTACAAGAAAGGTTTCTTGATCACTACCTTCTACAACGGTCTAACCCCCGAGGAAAGGGTTTCACTGAATGCAGCAGTAGGAAGTGACTTTTTGGGGAAGAAGCCGAGCAGGTCCGAGAAGATCATCAAGAACATGGTCGAGCTGCAAGCCGACACTGACTATGATAGATCCGACAGGGGGCAAGCTAAGAAGGCTAGTGAAGGACCTTCTCTTGAATCCAAGGCTCTGGAGACTATCACCTCTCAAATCCAGAGGATAGCAACTGATGTAAAGCAGCTAAAAGAATCTGGTGGAAAGGGAAAGAAGCATATCGAAAAAGTCATGAAGTGGGTCACCTGTGGAGAGGGTGGACACGGGGTGGATAACTGTATCTACACCCGACCTGACGCATCAAGCGATATTGCATCTGAGGTTGAGGAGACTGAGAATGTCTCTTTTGTACATTTCAAGAGGTCAGACCATCCCGGTTTCAATTATGGCAACAATGATGCAGTTGAAAACTCACATCAGCTACATAACTCCACCAAGACACCTCAAGCTTTCGAGAAAAGGGGAGGACATAGTCAATTCTCCAAAAACACCTCCTTCCAGTCAAACAAAGGAAATTTCCAAGGACAAGTTAAATAGCAAGGTCAAGCCAAAGAACAGGGAAAGGAAAAGGTTTCAAACCAATCAAACGTGGTTGGACAATTGTTTGATTTTGTAAAAAGACAAGATACAATTAATAACCAGCTAGCGCAGAGTGCGCTTTCAAATTCTAGAGTTCTGAACTCACTACAGGTCCAGATGGCGGATATGTAGACGCATCAATGCCAAATTGATCAACAATTAGCTCAGATGGCCGAATTGATGAAGAATCCCTCAGGAAAAATACCCTCTAACACTGAAATTGCCAAAAGGCAGGGTTGTAATCAGGAGGAACAGAGATCGAGTATGGATGCTGCTGGAGGCTAAAAGTAAATAACCTGGAGCCGTCGAGCTGGAGACGTAAACTACAATGCTCCTCGGGAGGCAGCCTGGGCTTTTATTTTTCCTAGAATAAGATGTTATTTACTTTCTTGCAAAACAAACATTATGAACATTTGGACTATAATAAGGCCCGAGTCAGCACATGTGCCACGTGCGCTGACTCTTCTGTTTTATAGGCCATCGCTCGGTTTTATAGACCTTGATGAGTAATACTATCTAAGGTCGGGGACTTAACCTTAGGCCAATGATGTTTTACCCATCAACCACTTTTTCCCTCGCTTTGTTTTTAAAGTTTTTCATCTAGATTTTGTTCTGAAGGTATCGTATCGGGCAGCAGCTCAACTAGCGCACAGAACGTGCTCATATTGGGCGACGGTATTTCGGGCATCGTAAAAGTCATGACGGATGACATGCCTGGGTGGCGTGCACCCGTATCATGCAACATGAGTAATCACCCTTGTTCTGACGGATGGACTGCCCGCCTCAAGAATGACTTATCTCAACGGCCAACACGCGTCCCGGAATTACCCGTTTTATCCCCGGTTGGGATTGCTATATATAGTATGAAGGTTTTACCGTGTCGGGCTACTACGTTTACTCTTTTCACCTACCTGTATCGAGCTGTGATTTCCTTCGTTCGCTCTCGTGTTGCGCAGAAAGCTTAAGAAAACAGCAAAGGTATAGCCTGACAGCCCGCTTGCCCGACACGACCTTCCTATCGCGCATAACGTATCGGGATGATGACTCTGGTTAATTTCCTTGTATCTCCTGACACATGTGTCGCGTGACCCGCCTTTAGCATGCTCTAGCCCGATACGCTGTATCGGGCAATAACCTTATCGCCCATCCTCGTTTCGCCTCGCTCGTTCTGGTTATCGGATGACACGTTGCTTTTCTATCAGAAAGTCCCTATCGGGTAGTTTGTTTCACACGGCCGTATCGACCGACACACCCGTGTCAGGCAACGGGTATGATGCACGGTTTTCTCTTTATCGTCTAGATCTATATCTCCTATGGTGTTCCTTTTGATGAACGACACTCGAACCTCGTATCAGGGAAGAGCCTACTGTGTTTTCTTGGAAGGCATCATATCGCCCTTTGTTAAGACCCGATATGGTGGTGTTGAGTAGTTTTTGTATTGGGTCGTATCTTTATCTTGTAATCAATTTTAACATTTAATTGATCAATGAATTTATCTAATGATAATAGAAATAGCCCGTACAAAGAAAACTGTCGTTCGAGTTGACAAACACGGCAGAAGAATCGGCACTGAGGCCACAGATGAAGCAACAACGGTCAGGTAGAAATGCCTGAATCCCGAAGCGGCTGAGCCATCAACTACCGAGAAGAGGGCGAGGACAGAAGGAATAACAACTCCAGCGATAGCTTCAACTGCAGTGGTAGAACCCCTGGATCACACACCAGGAAGGTTCATGCTGAGAGATGCGGAGCATGGACACCGGTACTCAGAACTGGCGACAAAAATTTATAGACTGAGCATATTCTGCCACCAATCATCCTTCCATCAATTGGGCATTTTCAAAAGACTGGAGAATGTCCTCGCCGCAGCAGGACTGAGGAAGATCTGCCTCAGCCGCTCTGCCTCCTACACCGAACTCACAAGGGAGTTCATGTCGTCTCTCCGCCGGGTGAAGAATACACCTAAGGACGTTGAAGAATATGGCGGAGCAGACAGACTGCAAGGGTAGCTGTAGAACTCAGAGCACGTCATCTTTGAAAGGCTGCTCAACGAGATCTTCTCTTCCAGCGAGGAGGAGAAGAAGCTGCTGAATAACGGTGAAAGGATCACCGAGGGAGACAGATTCAACCCCATGGAGCTCTGGAAAAGGCTGACCGACAAGTCATCATTCAAGCCGGGAAGCAAGGTGGCGGAGGTGCACTCATGTTTCTGGAGAATAGTGCACAAGCTGGTGGCATGCCTACTCTTCAGCAAAAACGAGTCCAGCAATATCTATATCGAAGAACTCCACGTCATGTGGCACATGATGGAGGGTAGAGTGATTAACCTGGGGTGTTTTCTGCTGAATAGACTGCACCCAATAAAGGATGCCACCAAGCAATACTGCATGGGTGGCATCGTCAACCTGATCGCGGTTGGGCTTGGGTACCCACGGAAGTTGCGCAGTCTTTTGAGGATAAGGGGCGACGAGCTGATCGACCTCAAGTACCTAATGAGGGCCAGAATTATAAAGAAGGAGGAGCGAAGCTACTTCTACAAGTTCGCAAGGACAAACACCCTCCTTCCACTCCCTCGTTGCACCACCTACGACGTAGAAAAGTTGGTCTTGACCACAGCAAAAATTGAAGTTGTGGCGGTAGAAGCAGCTTACACCACCACCACCAGTATCCAAGTAAGGGCGGCTGCGAGAGTAGAATCAATCCCTCTCGACCCAAGGCAGGACAAAACTTCAACAACCTTCACCGAGCCAACCGCCACCCCAGAGCCACCAACGACAGCAGTTGATAGAGCTATCGTCACTCCTTCTATACCAGCCATGGTCACAACAACACCTTCCGTGGCTGAAGAAGAACCGGCGATCGTTGAGGTCACCGAGACAACCACGGGAGCTGCCGCAGAAGAGACGCCTGCAGCCCCCGAAACTTCTGTGGTGCCTTTAGAGGCAGACGAAGAAGTACAGCCAAACGCCGATAATGGGGTGTTCGCCGAGATACTCGAGATGGAGCTCAGAGCTGCACAGCTAACGCCGACACCACCACTGGTGTCCCCCAGAGCGGATGCTGAAGAAATCACCGACAATGTAGAGGTGGAGTAGCATCCACCCACACCGCGGCCTTCTCCACCACCACAAGAAGGCGAGGCGGCAACATTCGTAGGGGTGTCGACGCCTCGCCCAGCAACATCCACCTCGCAGACAATCGAGATAGGTTCTACCTCGTCGGGTAGACCCTCGCACGAGAGAAGTATCGCGAGGACGAGAGGGAGGCCTGCAGGAGCCCCTCCGTCGCTCGGGAAAATGCTGGGGCACGAACTCAACCACTTGCGGGAGGTAATAGAAAGCCACTCGGTTACATTTACTTCTCTAACCCGCAAGTTTTCATTTTTCCAGTAGAGGCTGAATAGCCAAGAACGGGAGCTGCTGACTCTAGTTGTCCTTCATGGCAAACTAGAGGAACTCAATGCCACACTTCAGCAGGCCCTCCAGCACCTTGACGTGATCGAGGAGAGGTTGAACAGGGGAGACGACCATTCGTGCCCAAGGCAGCCGAGAAGGTCTCCGTCACCTCCTGGATCAGGCTCTCAACCTTCCTCGTCAGCAGTCTCCTCTAGATCATTGTCCTCTTCCTCCTCCAACGGGCCATCAACAATGCCCGAGGAAGGGACACCACCAAGGTCAACCAATGGAGCTCCAGCGAGACAGGCGAGCTTCTGCGGTCTGGAAGGAATAACTCCCTCAGTCCCCCTGGACGAAGCTGAAGATGACTACGAAGACATCAGCGTTGGGGAGGACTCTTCTGATGAATCAGAGGGAGAGGGGGGGACATATGTGACACCAATGAAAGACACACCCCCAGAGGAACATGCTCAGCGGCAGATGCGTTCTCTGTGCCATCAGAGCTACCTTCTTTCGAGATGGATGATTTCGACAAAAGGGTCATCGGCTACCTGACAATCAGGGACCAGAAATTGATGAACTAGGTCCTAAGGTCGCAGGAAGATGAAGAAGACGTCATTTGGAGCGACGACTACTTCTCTGTATGACGGGGAGCACTCAGAAGCATATTTCGCTCGCCATCCATCGTTAGAAAAAGGTTGTTCAGGGTCCTAGAAGGTGTAATAATAGAGAACATTAGCACCGGGACAGGTCGGACAACAGTACACAACGCCACCCCGACCTTGGCAAGAAGACTAATGATGGGAGTTCCAGACTCCACTGCGGTGGCCAACATATTGCAACACATAGAAGAGCACAACACAAACCTCGTGTTGGCCCTGTACAAGCACCGCAATGTATGGTTCCTCTGTGTGGCAGACCTCAGGAACCACGATGTCCAGCTACTTAGCTGCAGCAACAACGAGGTGCCACGCTCCGGGGATATCTTCAGTCACCCAGAAGACAAACATCTCAGGCTTCTACCACTACATCTTCTGTGAGCCATCAAACAAGGAGTCCAACATCGCAGCGGTGTTTGGAACTTCTTCTCTATCAGAGACTTACCCATCAAAGCAGAAGAGGGAAGCGGAAACAGTGCATTCATCATCTTACACGCCATGGAGTTGCTCAACATATTCGGATTCATAAGGCATCTCCAGGGCCAAAACTTTTACCACCTCAGGAGCATATACGCCCTGCTGCTGATCAAAGACGGGCGCTATTTCGGAGACGCAGTGGTACCAGAGAGGCTGCTGAATAGCGATCAAGAAGACGAATCTTCACAACCCAGAAGCTCTCCAGAGAAAGAAGATGAGATGGAAACTGACACCTACGGGGCAGGCAAGCAGTTAGAGATCCTGCGGGAAGTGTATGGATTCGAAGACCCTACTTCGCCTGAAACACCAGAAGGACTGATCAACGATTTTGACCGCTTCTCATGCGCTACACTCACGTAGGAGTAGGTCAATGAAATTCTTCTGAAGTTAGCCGACTCTACCCCGGCTAACGTAATCTATGAGGCAGGCAATGTCATAGTCTCGGTTGATGACTTAAGGGACATAGTAAAATATGGAGGATGTTTGGCAATATCTGTGGCGGACGCCTACATCCATACACTACAGACAAAGTTTGAACATGCATACATTGCACATCCAATGTTGTTCAATGACATTTGCCTCGTCGATGAGTCAGGAGCAAAGCAATCTTTTCCGGAAGAGTTGCAGCATAGGGTTCCACAGACTATCTTCCTACCCATCATGCACTACAACCACTGGACACTTCTGACGATGTACACTCGCCAACAAGTAGGAATCTTCTACAATAGATCGAACAGCAACAAAGATCATCCAGTGCAGTGTACATCAACATCGTTGACATCCCTCGAGCACTTAATATGAAAATACTACGACGAGATGGCAGTGCTAATACAACCGTTCATGGATACAACAACAAGCAAATGGCACGAGCTCCAGTTCTGCCACCGCAGTCCATAACAAATTCCTCTATCCAACAACTGCGGCATCTTCATCCTGGAATGGATATCAAACGAAGCGACGGCTGACCAGCTCCACCACATCGAATACCACAGCAAACGAGGAGAATATGTGTGGGAGCTTCTATCTGGCACAGGCACGCTCACCAGCTAACCCTCATTGAGTTAACATTACCCTACCTTATCTACTTCACAACTCTGGGACTGAGTGTGGAGTAAGTTTGAAGGGTACCATGTACCAGTGAGGGTGGTATAAAAATTTTGAAAAATTTTCGGGCTCCACCCTTTTGATTCCTTTGTTCTTCTTCTATATCATGTGTACATATACATGCTCATACAAAAATTTTGAAAAATTTTGCTTATTTTGTCTCCATACATATGTACAAAGACACTATATAGTAAAAACCTGATACGACTTCTTGCCAATTTATTTTCTATGTGCCTATGGAGATGCAAGTTTTGTTATGTCTTTCTGATAATGCAGCCTCAAATGACAAAAGACTATGACTTTTCACGCCAAAAATTTTGAAAAATAATCTCGCAACAGCTAAGAGACGTGTATGCAGAAGGAAAAAGCTGCCCAAACAGCAAAAAAACATTCCTCTTGTTTTCCCTTACCCAACAAAATCCCAAAAAGAGATAATAGCCTTATGAGAGTGAATAAAAGCATGAGAGTTGTGCAATATGAAAAGAATGAAAAAAAATATATGTACACACTTGTTTTCCAAAAGTACCCATCTTTAGGCATGGTAGATCCGGGGCGGTGGTACGTAGGATGTGAAATCACTGCTCTAAAGCCAACTGGCTTAGACTACAGGGACCACTCGCCTGCTAATGGACCCGTACCTGGATGGACTGATGGAAAACAAGAAGAAAAACACAAAAATCCTTAAGCCTACCCAAGTACACAACTTTCTACCCCCAAAAAGTTGCTTGGTGTGAAAGCTAACTTCGAATCATGCACCCAAGTCTCGCTGAAGCTATAGAGAAAATTTTTGCTTAAATAAGGCAGGAGAAAATAAAGTATGTTTCTCGTGGTCAGGCCGCATTCTCTGTGAGACATCTCAATGCTCGCTCAACCCATGGTCTGAAAACTATACCGGTCAAGAAGAAGCATCACAAAACAAAGTTTAAAGTTTGATTGAGGACAATCAAAATGCTAAGTTTGGGGGATTTGATAACACCAAATTTTGTGATGTTTTTGGCCCTTATTTCATTATCAAAACTGCCCTTTTTAACTATTTTCCTCTCTCTTTTGTCATGTTTTTGAATAAACAGGCCACGCTACGCTATTAACTCAATTTTATCATCTTTTGCAGAGTTTTCCTCATTTTTGAACTCATTTAGCAGCAAAAAGGCCCGTCCCGACCCACGAACGTGTTCCACCTACATCGGCCTTCTTACCAATCGGCCAGCCGATACGCTCGCTGCCCGACACGGGTGCGCGATACCATACCGCGCAACACAAGGATGACGCGCAAGAAGGAACGAACGAGCGACACGCCACTTACCTGACAGGGAGCCGGGCTCGCCACGACAACTGAAGCGTGTCGCGCGATACAGGCTACCCACCAGCAGGCACCACTCGTCACGATGACTGACAGCCTGACATCCTTGTGCCGCCCAATACACATATCGGGCGTCCCTGAAGCCACAATAATGGAGCTGAAGGAAGAACATGTGGCGTCCGGAGCACCATAACTTCCCCCAAACGCTGCCTATAAATAGAAGCTACAGGACTCTGATAGGACGGGTCGAAAAACCCTCGAAAGCCAACTTAGGAAAGCTTCAGGAGGTAGCGTATTGTGCCTCAGAGGTGTGTCGGGCGATTCTAGGTGAGCACTTCCCCATCCCGAGAGGGAGGGAATGGTTCACTTAGGGTCGTCCTGGGCACCACTGCAGGGCGATATCGGCCAACAAGAGTACTCGATACTGGAAGCAACACTCTGACCCGACACGATACTGAACCCCGATATGCATCGCCAGTCGTGGCGTGTCGCCCGAGAGGGTGTGCCGCCCGACACGATCATATCGGGCAAGGGCGCCACGCTCGATACATCCGCCCGTCATGAGCGTGTCACCCGAGAGGATGTGCTACCCGACATGATCGTATCGGGCAAGGTTCCTGCCCGGTATCGGGCTGGAGGATCTGTTGCTGCATGTCCCCCTTCTAAATCAAGAAGGAGGCATATATCTTTACTTATTTCAGTCATTTACTTTCTTTACTTATGCAATGTAATTAGACCCTTTATGTTAATGGAAATAGAAGAGCCTTAATTATCTACTGCTTTATGTTTGGTCCCTTTTGTTGGATGATTGCTATGTTTAACATCTGAACTCTAGCTTGTATGATTGGATCGCGTTTCGATTAGGTACCGAATCATGTTTTCCCGTTGCAACAGCCTCGAGAGAGGTGTTGTGGCTCTAGTGTTTGGTCTGATACTGGAGTACGAGAGTGCCCAAGATTGGAGTTGTCGTAGTAACCTTTCCACTTTAACTTTAGTCCAGCAACCTCGAGAGGGGTGTTGACGCTTTGTTAGAGGTACCCGCTTCGAGAGGAGGGGTACATGATGTTTTCTGCTGCCGCTTGTTTTACTAAAGTTTTCTCCTTCGTTCCTTACTAAAGTGATAGTGTTATCTCTCTTTTTCCACTGCATGAAAACCCCTAAAAACTGATAAATTCATAAAACCTATTTTTCCTCATAGCCCCATTTGGAGATAGATTCCTTTTGCTTTATCGATCCTTGTCTGATGTTCCCTTGGGGAAGTTTTATCATCTCCTTACCCTTACCGGAGTGTAATGTGTCGATTCTGTATTCTCAACACTATCACCCTTGTCCCTCTGTTTGACCCTGTATATCTACTTTGACCCCGTAAACAAAGTTGTGTGGGCCTAGAAGGTTTCGGGTTATAAATTTAAAAGTCCGACTACTTTAAATCCGCCTCCATTTTTCAGACGCACGGTTTAGGCCGGTCATTATGTAATGCACCTACAACCTTCCAACGCTGCATGGTAGCCATATTTGTTGGTCTTACTAAAACTATTATGGAAGTTTTTATGGATGATTTTTCCATATATGGAAATTCATATGACTCATGCCTGAAACACCTCTCCCTGGTCCTCAAATGATGTGAAGAAGCACATCCAGTGCTAAATTGGGAGAAGTGTCACTTTATGGTAAAAGAAGGCATAGTCCTTGGTCATGGGGTCAGTAATCGAGGAATTGAAGTAGACAAGACGAAGATCAAAGTGATTTCCAAACTCTCTATCCCAACCAATGTAAGAGAGGTCCACGCATTCCTTGGTCATACAACCTTTTACAGAAGATTTCTCCAAGATAACCAATCCTATGACCAACTTGTTGCTAAAGGATGTTGATTTCCATTTTGATGAAGAATGCATCAAGAGTTTCAACTACCCGAAGCATGCTCTGATGACAACACCCATCATCCAAGATCCATATTGGGGGCACCCATTCAAAATAATGTGTGATTCTAGTGACTACGCAGTTGGTGCCGTTTTAGGCCAATGTATAGAGAAGAAACATCATGTCATCTACTATGCATCGAAGACCCTTGATGAAGCTTAGAGGAATTATGTAACTACTGAGAAGGAACTCCTAGCAGTCGTGTATCCCTTTGACAAGTTTAGATCCTACCTCATTGGTTTGAAGGTCATTGTTTACACAGATCATGATGCTATCTATTACCTCCTAAAAAAGAAAGATGCAAAACCCAGGATGATCAGATGGATTCTCCTCTTACAAGAATTTAATCTGGAGATAAGAGATAAGAAAGGAACAGAGAATGTTGTGGCAGACCACTTGAGTCGTATCCACAACCTGGACACTGAAAAGATCCCTATTAATGACTCTCTTCCATATGACCAGCTCATGAAAGTCTCAGAAGCTACTCCTTGGTACTCGGACTATGTGAACTACCTCACCGCTGGTGTCATCCACCTTGAATGTACTAGAAATGCACTAAAGAAATTCATGCATGATATGAGGCAATATCACTGGGATGAACCGTACCTCTTCAAGGTTTGTGTTGATGGTCTCTACATACGTTGTATCGCTGAGGAAGAAGCCCAACTTGTTTTAGAGAAATGCCACTCAGGCCCAGTTGGAGGTCATATGAGTTCTAAGAAAATTGCTTTGAAGGTTTTTCAGTGGTTTCTTTTGGCCAAACATATCCAGAGATGCCTACAACTTTGTTCTATCATGTGACAAGTGTCAGAGAATGGGTAACATTATGAAAAGAGACGAGATGCCACTTAAGATATGGCAAGAAGTAGAGATTTTTTATGTTTGGGGAGTGGACTACATGGGTCCATTCCCATCCTCGCATGGATTTTGCTACATTCTAGTCACATTGGATTATGTCTCTAAATGGGTAGAGGCCATACCAACAGTCACTAGCGATTGGAAATCTGTCATCAAAATGTTCAAAGACATTATATTTCCCCATTTTGGAGTCCCACACACTATGATATCTAACGGAGGTTCTCATTTTTTGGAAAGAAGCTTTGAAGCATTGTTAAAAAATATAGTGTAACGCACAAGGTAGCTTCCCCCTATCACCCACAAACAAGTGGGCAGGTAGAGGTTTCGAACCGTCAACTCAAAGCTATCCTAGAAAAGATAGTAGGACACAACCGGAAGGATTGGTCAGTAAAAATCAATGATGCCTTGTGGGCCTACCGAACTGCTTTTAAGACTCCTCTTGGGACAACACCATTTAGATTAATCTATGGGAAGTCATGTCACCTACCCGTATAACTCGAACACAAAGCTTGGTGGGCAATCAAACAGCTACATTTTGACATGAAGAAAGTTGGTCAATCTAGGATTCTACAACTTTAGGAGCTGGAAGAACTTCAAATGACAGCCTATGAAAATGCTCAAATCTACAAAGAACGCACAAAGTTCTGACATGATGGTCATATGAAAAGGAAAGACATACAAGTGGGAGACCAAGTTCTACTATTCAACTCAAGACTGAGGTTATTCCCAGGGAAACTCTGTTCTCGATGGTCTGGACCGTACATTGTCAAAAGCATCTACCCACATGGTTTCTTCATTTTATGGAGTGAAAATTCAGGAGAATTTGTGGCAAACGGCCAACGCTTGAAGAGATATTTCACCACAGCTGACATAGGCATTGTAGTAATGTTGGATCTCTCCAAACCAACATATATACCAGAAAATTGAAGGAATCAAGTCGAGCTAACGACATAAAACAAAGGTGCTTGTCGGGAGGCAACCCGACCCTTACCTTAGATTTTTACTTTGAGTATTAGTTTTAGACAATGCATCGCAAGATGCAATCTTAAGTTTTGATAATTTTCATTCTTGAAATTCCAGATGGAGGACAGGTCGCCGAAAGGAATGCAACCACATCTGGTGGACCAACCGGCACGATTTTTCCCCTCCATCTCGGATTTAGCGTTTTCTCAGGACGAGCAAATTTCTATGTTCAGGGTGGAGGGTGGGTGGTACGTACTTTACTTTCCACCCACTCCTGTCTGTTTTCGACTTAAGATTTCATCGTTGCAATTTTGAGCAAATTTTTCAAAAAAAATCAAAATTTTGAAGTTTTCAAAGTAGTTTGTATAGAAACTTGATGAAGTTTTGATACTTTTGTTTCAATCAAAGCCATTACCTAGCCGGCTAGTTCTTTTTCTTGAAGTCTTGAATAATTATACCCTCCTTATTGGAATCAAAACCTCAAGGGGGACAATTTCTGAAACTAGCCAATGGTTAGAAATCACCGTGTGAAGCTTATGAACCCTAACATCATGATCAATGAAAATGACAAGTATTGTAGAACTGAGAGGCATCAAACACATTGTGCTTCCTAACTGACTAGTGGAACAATAGCTTGGAATCTCCACCAGATCCTCATCAAGTCATTATTTGAGCAGAGTGACATGGTCTATTATCGCACTAACAAATTCACTCGGGGTTAAAATCCTTGAGCTTTTACCAAAACCTTGTGCAATAATACCACCTGCAAGCGGATGGGTCTTGTCGCAGTATAGTTAAGGATCGAATCCCAAGGGACAACGTTTTTAGGAATCATTGTTAGTCTAGTCTAGTTCAAGTAAGGCTAATATTTAGAACAAAGGTTTGATTGGAGATTAATTAAACTAAGTATGAGAAAATAAAGAGCAGAATTAAAGTTGGATCTAGATTAATGATATGGGATCACTGGGGTGGTATCGAGTTTCACCACCTCTGCATATGCAAACACATCCAAACACAAAACATCTAGGCAAGATCTAACTATCCAAATAGAACTGCTACAAACCCTCCCTAAGGGTTGTTTAGGTTTGTGTAAGCATCACCTCAGGCATCAGATGTCTTGTCACCATTCGGATCATACACTTACGATTCTAAAGATACAAAATCTAACTAAAGTTTTGGCCCTCCCTGAGGGATGTTTAGGCACACAGAAGTGTCACCGTGGGCTAGATGGCTCGTCCCTTCACGGATCATACACTTACGACCTCATAGGAATCCCATTCTATTTCTAGTTTGGGAGTCAACCACATTAATCGACATTCTATCCTATATATTGAAGTTCTCGCAACATAGGAAAGAACAAGATAAAAGCAAGCAGGTGATCAATCTACAAGCAAACATCAACGATTAACATCAAAATGAAAAGTTATATACATTGCCTTGGAAAGTTGAAGTGAAAGGACATGAAAGCATGGGCAGTGGGGTTAGTCCCCGCACCCCAGCGAAAATGAACTACTCACTCATGATGTGAGAAACAAGAAGAACAAGAGAGAGGGAAGATTCCTCCATGAGCATGATGTAGAAGGTAGTCGCAGCTTGGTGAATATGATGTGGTCTTCTACATCGTATCGGAGCATATCTGGACGAGGAGGAAGAACCACCAAGGAATATCGGGCAGATCTTCTTCTCCACCTTATTTCTCATCTTGACCTCCTTGCTCATAGCAGGAGTAGCAGGTGATGTGGCAATGGCGTGGATAATTGGGATCGAACCTGTGTTCACGTATCCTGTCGGCGTCCTCCGTCTGATGTCTCAAATGAGGACCCTGTTGGTCCTATTTATAGGCACTGGTTGGGGTCTTCATGATTTGGGCCCAGTTGCAATTTTTATAGTTTTGCTTTAAAGGTTTTGGGGACCTTTTAGTCTTCTTAACGATGTAGGACTTTTGTCCAAACGGTTTTTGAGACCGTTTAATGGCCAAACGGTCTTGTATTAGTTTTTCTCTAAACGGTCTTGGCTTCTTTACTCTAACGGTCTTGATGCCCTGATCGGTTTTGAGGACCTAACAATCTGCGCCTATCGGTTTGGGCACTCCAGCAATCCACACGGTCTTGCTACCTCAGTGATCAAATGGTCTTCAGTGTCCCTGTGCTAACGGTCTTGGAGGTGTGAGCATCGCCACCAAGCGGTCTCTGCTTCTCGGTCTCGATGCCCTAACGGTCTCGTGGCCTACTGTTCTATCGGTCTTGAGATCGTGTGTCACCTATGTTGCAGGTCCTAGACGAGCAGGAAGCGCGGTGGTTTTTAGGATTGCAGCATCGCCGCTGCCCCCACGTTGGTGAAGAAGTAGGCGACGAGGGCATGTCTTGCAGCAGGCAGCACCGAGATCAAGGGATGTAGGTTTAGGCAGAGGCAACGCTGTTGTTGACGGTGGCACGGATGCACAGGTCAGAGCGGCGCAGGCGTAGGGTTCCTGGTGGTGTCATCTTCAGAAGAGAGCGGATGGGATGGTGATGGTGGATTTGGGGTTGCAGATGATGAGGGAAGGAAGAGGAAGAAGGGAGGTAGGAAGTCAGGACCTCCATGTGATCTTGTACAGGTGGCTGCTCATACGGTCTTGAGACCGTGAGGCTTCACACGGTCTTGAGACCGTATGAAAGGGGATAATAGTATGGGCAGATTGATAGGAGGGGGGACCAAGTGGGGAGGTGAATGAGGGGTGTTGATCTGCGATCTGAAGGTGTAGAAGACTTGCGGTCTTGAGACGAAAATGAGGGTGGAGACTGAATGGAACCTAACCAATAGTGGGTGAAACTGAATGGATCACGATCGATTGGTTAAGACTATTTGGTCAAGACCGAATGGTCAAGACCCAGGGTGAGAGGATCATGGGTGAAGGTAGACCTAGGGTTGAGAAAGGTGGGACCCACTTATTAGGGTTTGATTTGGATGGTGGTTTATGGTGATAGAGGTGGTATGAAGCAAGCGGTGGTGGTGATTATATTGAAGGTGGAAAAGGATGTGAGTGCCAGCTGATGGATGAACCTCATTATGACCTGCATAAAATCAACATAAACTCAGTTAATAATCTTAATGATTGAACCTAATTATGCAATTTTTCATATTGTGATATTTAGGAGATGAAATCAGATGTATTGAGTAGAATTGAGCCCAAGATGGTGATTGAATATTATGATGAATATGCATTCATAACAGAGTATTATAAGGAGAACAACCTGGTGTACTGAATTGTAAATCAAGTTACATTCTGATCTGAACTCTCTTCTATACTTCTTCTATCATCTTCTTACCCCTCCGTCCATAAAAAAGAAATGAAAATAGCCAAAATAGTGCCAAACCCTAAGTTCGGGTGGCACACCTTCTCCCTCTTTATTCGCTTCTTCCATACCCCTCGCTATGTAATAGGGGTGTACCACCAAGAAAAGATGCCAATGCGCACACACACAAAAATGCAGTCTCAAGTCAAATAGAGAAGAGATTTGCACACAAAAATATAATATGATTTACAGTCAGTGAAACCACAACCATATAATAAAATCTTGAGTCGAATAGAGGAGAGATTTATTTCTTCCTTCCATACCCCCCTTCACTCCCTTTTCCACCTACTGGCACAATGAATGCCTACTTTGCCAATATACCAGTGTCAGATCAGGTGCACACTTATTGTTCTGTGGGTGTCCCTAGACTCTTACAAAACTCTTAGACATGCTTGATGTTGGAAAAAGTAGGGAGGAAGTGATGATGGGAAACGAACTCAGGAACGAAGATATGGTAAGATGTGTTCAGTGGTCTCAGGAAGTTGAGATGCTTAGTCATACAGAGTAGAGAAGGAACAATCGTGATGTGAAGGTGAGGCAATCACACGAGTGAAAGTATTCATTTGGCGATTGTTTCAAATTTTGTGTTACTCGAGGACGAGCAACGTTTAAGTTCAGGGTGTTTTGATGAATGCATATTCATCATGGTTTTGGTCACTGATGCGCTTTTTCCATGCGTAGAATGCAAGTGCATGCGTCAGAGTAGTATAGGCCTTGTGAGGCCCGAGTCGAACTCAGGGACACTGAACTATCGGTAGACTACTACTAACTGGTTGCGATCAGCTAGACCGATTAAAAGAGTTTGAGAGTTGTTGTAAAATAAAAGAAAATAAAATAAAACATAGAAATCAATTAAGGGTTTAATTTAATCAATTCAGATGGAGATCTTTAGGATTGCAGTTTCACCGCGGGTTTTCATTGTATGAATTTCCATATAATAATTTAGGTTCATCTCTTGATCTAGGTAGTGGCCTGTAGTCATAATTGCCCACTGTCGTGGTACAGTTCACTACCTATGTCTAGGTCGGTTCCACCGTCGTAGTAACCTATACCCTAAACTACGTGCATTATAATCGACCTCTGGGTTTCCACTATTAACTATACATCACCTTGTTCAAGGGATTTGTTAATTAATGTGGATTTTGTTTCTTTTCAACCGTTAATTCTTCTTTCAAAGTAATTAAAGGCATTAGATTATTATTATGGTGATCAAGCATAACAATATAATTGAGAAAACAAAATCATACCATGGATTTAAGAGATAAATGATGAATTACTATGATAAAAATGTCATACAATGCTTCCCTAGGCTACTCCCGGTCCTAAAGACAAAGGGGATTAGCCCTGCATGTTTATCTCAAAGCAAAACATGGTAGAGAAAAGGGGAAACATGGAGAAAAATGTGAATAAGATATGAAACCCCAGAACAGAGAAGATCCAAGCGTTCCTTGGCGTGGAATGTGAAATCTACAGCCTTTCGGCGCTGGAAAACGTCTTCTTCGGCTTCCGAACGACTAGGGTGTGCTTATAGGCTCCGTTCTTCTCTCCACACCTTCTCGGGATGTGTGCAGTGGCTAATGACGTGATAGATTGCTCTTGGCCACCATCATTAGGTATAATCACCGAGTTAGGTTGCAAAAATATCATAACCATCGGATTTAGATCAATCTGAAACAAACTTGCATCTGACGGCGTCGATACCATTGACGCGAGTTGATAGTATCGACCCTGCGCGATATCGGTAAGTTTGTTTTTCTTTCTTTGATGCGCCTGATGCTGACTCGATACCATTGACGCGGGTCGATGGTATCAACACCCTAAGGCGTCGGTTTTTGTCCTCTTCCGTCGCTAAATCTTCAGGTGTCAATAGTATCGACTTCTAGGTCGATACTATCGAGTCTCTTCTCGCCAGCAACCTGATGGTAAGTCGCTACCATAGACTTCACTGTCGATGGTATCAACTTTGTGCTGCTCCTTGCGGCTGGAAACCTGTGGTTGCGTCGATGGTATCGACAGCAATAGATATGTGTTTTTCCTGAAATTGCAACACAAACCCACATAAGCCGAAATAAAACATATTATTGTAATCATTTATGCTCAAAACACTAAAATAAGGGAGAATTGATGTTTATAAGGGTCATAGACCAAAGTAAATGAATTATGCAATATTAACCACCAAAATGACCAATAAATGCATAAAACACAAGTAAAACAAGTCTATAAATGCGACTCAAAATCACCGCATCAAACTCCCCTAAGCTTGAACATTGCTCGCCCTCGAGAAACTAAACTTTAGAATAGAATTGTGAGGGTCAACTAAAGAACAAATCATGACAACAAACATCACTATATGATTCCCACCAGACATTCACAAACCGGCCCTTACTAATCATGGAATGATAATTACCCTAGAGGCGACAGTAATCATCCATAAAAGATATCTACCTCAAAATCGATGAACACTATCATATAAGGTAGTTAACATAATAAAATTCACCGGTTCAGACTCAGTGCATCTTGTGATCTCCTATTATACGTTGCTCACCCTAAATACCATCTACATGGAAGCAGCTCTCCTGATATTCACAAGTGAGGAGAAAATCGCGGTGGCCTACTAATTCGAGCAACGGGTGGATGGAATGGGTGGCTCATGGAAGAAATGGAAGCATTATACGGTTTTAACATGCACAAAGCAAAAATGGTCTAAATGATGCATATACAAATGAAAATGCCCTAATGCCTATATTTAGGTGGAATGATGCATGCACTATCATTCCGTCTCAAGGTGAGATGGGATATCTAAGAGAACTACATCATGTACTTATCCTTATTAATATACAGGTGAGAACATATTCCTTCCTCTCATTACTACTTACTTCTCAATTCTCTTTCCCTTTTTTTAAGCCCTTATTTTCACAACTGACAATGAATTGTTTGTCGGGCTCACTTATTGTTGCATAACTTATACATTTGAAGCATTCAGAATGTATGGAACAAGTTCATCACCCTTAATGTTGCAGAAGAAATAAGATGCATGATATACTATATGCACATAAATGTGAATGCATCTACAAAATGATGATTATGCAACTAAATGACACGCACCTAAGGATAATGTGCATGTATAACTTATCTAATTTGTTTTTTTCATTTCATGCAAAATATGTGAAAATAGTTGCAATGCAAGTCCTATATACATGAGATGCAATCAAAGATATTAAAACCATAATGTACTTCTAGTTCTTAAGGTGGAGTATGAAAACAATGAGGTGGATAGATCACAAGACTAATTGACTAAACCTTTGCAAATTATTATGTGTCCCTCCTTATTGACATGTGTGGTAATTAAGAGGTTTCTCTCTTTTAATTCAAATTAGAGTCTCATTATCATTTGATCAGTTTAGGCTCAAACAACCAGTTCCGTCCACTTTTCATGAATCATAGGCATGTACAGTTGTGATTTTCTATTTTAGAGTTGACAAACCCAATCATTTTCTTACGTTATGTGCTCAAAGTTGAAAAACACAAGCTTTCAAACACTAAAAATGTTTTAAAAGTTGCCCCTAATTCCCATATACAAGAAAACGAGATGACATGTGACTTAAGACATCCACAAATACACTAGATAGAATGTGGATCCTACAAAAACTAAAAATTGCAAGAACTAAAAGACAAAAGACAAAATAATAAAAACTAAAAACTAAAGGATAGAGTTGTTCCAACTCCCCCCCTAAGCTTGAATCCGACTATGGCCTCATAGTAAAAAACAAACTTAAAAGGTAGAACAATGATACCGATCATTCTTCCGGAGGAGGCGAGTACTGTGGGGCCGTGGGATCCCAAGATGGGTACTGCCCCTGAAAGCTCGGATCATACTGGGGCATGGGCGGAGGTTGTGGATACCCCCCAAAGTAATTCTGGCTCCAGTAATGATCGTAGAAGGGCTGCTGCTGCATCTCCATCCTATGCAACCTATCGTGGATGTGTTTCTGGTTTTCGAGGAGGAGGCGCTTATTTTCAAAAATTGCCCTCTGATTATCTAGTAGCCGGTTCGTCGTGTCCTGAATACCGGCATATGACGTTGTATGCTGCTGCTGCATCTGATGAATATCCTGTAGCATTGCATACATCCCTTGCATGGAGTAGACATCCTCTCCTTGAGGAGAGGGCTGAGGTGGCAGAGGCTGTGAAGATGAAGATGCACCCAGATGCATGCGGGGACGCTTCCTGGGTGCCACTCATGCCCGAAGAGGAGTGAAAGCCTCCTCTTCCTCTTCATTCTCGTCACCGTCATTGTCGTTGTCATCGTTGCCGCCGTCGTCATTCTAGCTCTCAATGGATATAACAGGCCATCTGAAATGTTGAGCGCCCGTGATGTGGAAGACAGGGTCTGGAAGTGAACACTCTTGATAGGCGTGATTGACATGGCAATGTGCATATGCCAGGCCATCACAAAGCAGTATAAGGCTAGAGTGATGCAGATGCTGCAGGTTGACTTTTCTTCGGTTGGAGAGGGGAGTAAGCTGGGAGAAATTTAACCCAAGATAGGAGGCCAGCGGTGGGATGAGCCCTCCAAAGTGGATTGGAGCCTTCCGCGTACTCCTCTTCACAGCCAACACGTGCGTCAAGAAAACACGCCCCAATTACATTCTTCTTGCTTCAGCAACTTGTGTAGGAAGAACAAGTCTGTCTCTTGAAACTTGCTGAGAGACAGATCACCACGAGCAAACAGGGTGGTGCAGAGCATGCGGTGAAGAATCTGCATGAACGGATGCTCGAAATCTGGCACCGCCGCATTGTGGTAGCTCACGGATTTGCCGGGCAGCGCAGTCACTAACTCAGCGAAAATAGCATCATAATATGTCATGTTGTCTGGCCGCCGGTATTGATCTCGCTCATGATTCCAGTTGTAGATGGAATTGAACTGCCACAGGGTGAGAGTGTAATCATTATTGTACAGCCGAAAAGAAACGCGGCCTTTGATCCATTCCCGATCAGTGGTGATGATGTCATTTGGCATGACGCATATATCCAGCGACGCCATGAACTCCGCCACTAGCTCCTTGTATGTGGGCCATTCACTAAAGAATGGCTGGCCATCGGCATGGAATTCCAACTCATCGGGCCTCCTTCCCGTATGCCTTGCCTGTCCCTTGAGAACGTAGGCAAGATTAGCCTCGAACCTGAGATTGTGGATCATGTTCCGGTCGACGAACCGGGTCGGCTCTATCTTGCGCTTCATCAGTTCCTCATAAACCTTCTTGACCTCCGCGGAAGGATGGATAATCCGCAGACGCGGAATAGATGCAGTCAGTGGAGGAATGAACATTGGGATCTCCATTGGTGTCACGCGTGAAGAGGATGCGCTGACAGTATGCACCATTGTCAAAGAAGAAGGGATAGAAGACGAAGCTTGGTGAAGGTCGAAGAAGATGATCCCCGCTCGGTGAAGGCTCATAGAAGAACACGCTCCTTGGATGCTCATAGCCGGGCTCTGATCGCTCAACAAGACGCTCGGCACAAGTGGAGGAAGAAAGCTCTGAAGGTGTGACGTCATATGACGACAATCCATCCCTTTTATAACCGTGGTCGGCGCTGGTGTATGACCGTCGATACCATCGACGCGAGTCGATGGTATCGACTCGTGTAGCACAATCCTTCTTCTTCTAGTATCGACGGTTTTCGATAGCCTGATTTGAGGGCCCGGATCAATGACGCGTCGATACCATCGACGGGTTTCGATGGTATCGACACATCCCACGGATCGACTCTCTTGGTGCAGCGATCGTCGTTGATTTCCTCTCACGGATCGGTGACATGTCGCGTCGATACCATCGACGCAAGTCGATAGTATCGAATTCTACTTAGGGCAACACCCTCGCGAGGCCCGGCCGCCACTTTCTACCTGTAGCTGGGTCGATACCATCGATAGGCCTTTCGATGGTATCGACTTCACCGAGACAATTTTCGTCTGAATATCTTCAGAGATCTCGTGAGTATCGACGCTCGTGTCGATACTATCGACCTTCTATTGGCGAGCAACCTGATGGTGTGCCGATACTATCGATGAGGCCGTCGATAGTATCGACGCAGGGAGATTTTTGTAGCTGCCAACTTGTACCCGTCTCAATACCATCGACACAAGGATCAATGGTATCGACCTTGCCTCAGTCCTACACATTGAACAAATGATCAAGGTACCTTGTTTACACTAAAAACAAAATCAAATCAAACTAAAGTACAAAAATGAAAGAAACTAAACGAAACTACCGATGGTTGGGTTGCCTCCCAACAAGCGCCCTTATTTAACGTCTTAGGCTAGACAAATTCAAGTTCCTCATGCATCCGGAAGCGCTATGAGTTTGACCTCATTCACTTTCCTTGTGTAATCTTCACCGAAATACAACTTCAATCGTTGTCCATTAACCAAGAATGTTGTCTCACCATCACGCACCATGATTGCGCCATGTGGCCTGACTTCCTCTATAGTGAACGGTCCACTCCATCGGGATTTAAATTTCTCGGGATGCATCTTCAACCTGGAGTTGAACAAGAGTACGCGATCTCCTTTCTTGAATATGTGCATCTGAATATGGTGATCATGAATCAGTTTTGTGCGCTCCTTGTAGATCTGCGAGCTTTCATATGCATTCATCCTCAGCTCGTCAAGTTCATTCAACTCAAGCAACCTCTTCTTTCCCGCTTCATCATAGTTCAAATTCAGCTTCCTCAGTGCCCAATGCGCTTTATGCTCCAGTTCCACCAGAAAATGGCAGGCCCGACCGTAAGCCAACCTAAAAGGTGTAGTGCCTATAGGTGTCTTAAACGCCGTCATGTACGCCCACAAAGTGTCTGGTAGCAGGGTGCTCCAGTTTTTTCTCGTGGAAGCCACAGTGCACTCCAAGATCTTCTTAATTTCCCGATTGGAGACTTCCACTTGTCCCTGTGTCTGTGGGTGGTACGGGGTACCAATGTTGTGCTTTACCCCGTACTTTCTCAACAGTGCCACGAATTTCTGATTCTGGAAATGTGTACCTCCATCACTAATGATCATTCTTGGTACACCAAACTTGTAGAAAATGTATTCTTTGACAAACCTGCACACTACAGCGACATCATTAGTCCTAGTGGGTATCGCCTCTACCCACTTCGACACATAATCAACAGCTAATAGAATGTACAAGTTAGAATTTGAGGACACAAAGGGTCCCATAAAATCAATACCCCACAGATCGAACACCTCGACATCTTGAAATACATTGAGGGGCATCTCCTATCTTTTGAAATGTTACCTGCCCTTTGGTAGGAATCGCATTGCCGCACGTAGTCATAGGGCACGTAGTCATAGGCATCCCTGAACAAAGTATGCCAGTAAAGACCACTTTCCAGTACCTTGGCCGCAGTTCTAGAACTTTCATGGTGGCCACCCATCGGTAGAGTATGGCAATGATGAAGGATACTTTCGTATTCCACCTCCAGTACACACCTGCGCAATACACCATCCCTGCATTGCTTCAACAGAATAGGTTCATCCCAAAAATAATATCGTAAAGAATGGAAAAACTTCTTTTTCTCTTGGTATGTCCAATCATCCGGGATAATCTTGCAGGCGAGATAATTAACAATGTAAGAAAACCAAGGATCTTTCGATTTCACATATATAAGTTGTTCATCGGGAAACATCTCGGTAATGGGTATATGCAAATCCTTCTCATCTACCCTTTCCAACCTAGAAAGATGGTCTGCAACCACATTTTCTATTCCCGCCTTATCTTTGATTTCAATATCAAATTCTTATAAAAGTAAGATCCACCTAATCAGTCTAGGTTTGGCATCCTTTTTCTCCATCAAGTACTCAATGGTGGCGTGATCTGTCTATACAACGACTTTAGATCCTACAAGATATTGCCGGAATTTTTCAAAAGCAAAAACAACGGCGAGAAGTTCTTTTTCAGTCGTCGTGTAGTTTAACTGTGCGTCATTTAAAGTTTTGTACGCATAGAAAATCACAGCGGGTTTATTGTCCACACGTTGTCCCAAAATAGCCCCAACTGCGAAATCTGATGCATCACACATCAATTCGAATGGCTTTGTCCAATCTAGTGTTTGCACAACTGGTGCCGAAATCAGTTTTTCTTTAAGCACGTTAAACGCATGTAGACACTTTTCGTTAAAATCAAACACAACATCCTTTTCCAAAAACTCAGATAATGGTTTGGCTATTTTTGAGAAATCTTTTATAAAGCGGCGATAGAAACCGGCATGACCTAAAAAACTCCGTACCCCTTTAACCGAATTCGGTGGGGGCAATTTGGAAATTACTTCGATCTTCACCGGGTCTACCTCCAACCCCTTGCTAGACACTTTATGTCCCAACACAATCCCTTTGCTGACCATCATGTGGCATTTCTCCCAATTGAGGACCAAATATGTGTCCTCACAGCGTTGCAAAACCTTGTCCAAATTGTATAAACATTCGCCAAAGGATGCACCATAGACGGAGAAATCGTCCATAAAAACCTCCAAACAGCGTTCGACCATATCGGAGAAAATGGCAAGCATGCAATGCTAAAAGGTTTCCGGTGCATTACACAGACCAAATGGCATACGGCGGTATGCAAATGTTCCATAAGGACAAGTGAAGGTGGACTTCTCTTGGTCCTTAGGATCAATGGAAATCTGATTGTACCCCGAATAACCATTGAGAATATAGAAATGAGATCGACCTGCTAATCGCTCTAAAATCTGATCAATGAATGGGAGAGGGAAATGATCCTTAAGCGTAGCAGCATTCAATCTATGGTAGTCTATACATACATGCCACCTGGTTACCAAGCGGGTCGTGACAGGTTCATTTAACAAATTATTTGAAACAGTAATTCCCCCCTTTTTAGGGACTACCTGTGTCGAACTCACCCACGTAGAATCGGATATAGCATAGATGATACCTGCAGAAAGGAGCTTGATCACCTCCTTCTTTACGACCTCCATCATGCTATGATTTAGTCGACGATGTGGATGAATCACCGATTTGGCTCCCTCCTCAAGCCGAATCTTGTGCTGGCACAATGTAGGGGAGATCCCCTTGATGTCTGCGACTGACCACCTGAATGCACCGCGGTGGTTCTTCAACACAATCAACAATTGATCTTCCTCCTCAGCACTCAGATATGTCGAAATGATCACTGGCAGCTTCTCACCCTCAGCTAGAAATGCATATTTCAAGTGCGGTGGAAATGGCTTCAATTCTAAATCTGGAAGGATGATCAAGGATGACTGAAGCGGTGGTGGGAGTTCTCCAAGGTCTTCATAGTACCTAGCATAAAAGCATGGAAGCACCTGAAGCATCTTGGCACACTCTTGTAGTGACTTGCTTCTCATCC
Source organism: Alisma plantago-aquatica (assembly GCA_963693085.1). Lineage (NCBI taxonomy): Eukaryota > Viridiplantae > Streptophyta > Magnoliopsida > Alismatales > Alismataceae > Alisma > Alisma plantago-aquatica. The sequence goes on from OY856409.1 coordinate 592,948,609, forward strand.
AATCATTTGTTATATTAACCAGGCAGGCTTCAAGCAGTAAGTCTGGATATGTATTGAAAATAGAACTCGCTATGGCCTCATCTTCAGTAGAGGGAGGGATGTCCTCCTCTTCATCATTGGGAAAACCCACAGCTTTGCTAAGAGACACAACCTTGGTCTACTCCATGATGTCTACAGCCAGTGTCCCTTTTTCTACTCTAGTCATCACATGAGCCATATCTAGAAATGGCTTCCCTAGACATAAAGAGATGTTCTGATCAAAGTGCTTTGCCATGCGGCATTGCTCCTTAGATTTAGATTGCGTGGTGCTGGAAGGCATGACCATCTCGAATCGATCGTCGACAATACCCAAGGTCAAACAACCTCTCCCCATCTCAAGTATCATGTCAGCAGTGGCTTGGAAGGGTCGTCCCAAGAGTAACTCATTACCCTATTCATCCTGCATTTCCATTACAACAAAGTCTACTGGGAAAACAAACCGATCTACTTTCACCAACACATCTTCACAAATGACGTATGGCTTTACCACTGAATTATCTACCAATTGTATTGTCATATTGCTCGGCCTTGATTCCTTTAATCCCAATTTCTTGAACGTAGAGAGCGGCATCAGATTTATGCTTGCCCCTGAATCACACAGTGCTTCACCAAACTTCACCTTACCAATGTAACATGAAATATTGAAGCAACCCGGATCCTGCCTCTTAGGTGGCAATGTTCCCATGATGAAGGCACTCACCTGCTCCTTGAGAACCACAACCTCAGTATCTGGGATTTTCCTTTTCTTAGTGATAATGTCTTTCAAGAACTTCCCGTAGGAGGGAATTTTCTCTATTGCCTCTAATAATGGAATGTTGACAGATAGCTTTCTGAAACTATCCAGAAATTTCTTGAACTGAGCGTCCATTTTCTTTGCTTTCACACTATTTGGATATGGAACCGGGACAGCCTGTGCCCTTTGATGCAGCGGCACATATGGTGTCCTTTTCTGTGTCTCCTCCTCAACAACTACGGGGTCTGCGGTGACATCCTATGCTATATCCTCAACTGGATTTGTGACTGAAATTGGCACTTCCTCAGTGGCCTCACCTTCGGTTTCTGACTGGGGTTTTCTTAGTTCATCGGCCCTGGGGTTTAAAATCTTCTTGCCACTCCTTAGCAAGATTGCCTTCGTCTGTTGGTTTCCTCCTGGAATGTTTGTGTTACCCAGAAAGCCTTGCTGCGCTGGCTTCTTCAGATTGGCTATCTCAGCTGCCAATTGCACCATATATATCTCTATCGTCCTCATCTGAGCCCCTTGGCTCTGCAATGTCTGCCCAAACTGATTCATGAATTCCCCTTGTTACTTGATCTGCTGGCCAAAAGTGTTCATTAGTTCTTGGTTCTGCTTTATCACTTGATTGAGCAACTCCGTGCTCTTATCTTCCGCCGTCGGCTGGGGTTTTGCATCGGGGTCCTGCAAGAAGTTATTCAGATCTTTCTAGGAAAATTTCTTGTCCTTCCTCCATGCATAATCGTTATTTTTGTACCCTTGCTGCTGGCGCATGAATTGGACTTGAGCTTCATCCTCGGACTCGGTATCTTCTTTTGCAAGCAATTACTTAGCTAGAAGGTCCATCTTCTCATTCAGCTCTTTGATGGCCTTTGACTCTCCCACAGCTCGAACGTGCTCTACGGCGTCTCTGTCGCCTGATGATCGCTTCTTGGCCATGTTTTTTAGAATTTCCCAGCACCTAGTGTTTGTGTTGTTAAAAAAGAACCCTGAACCTGCGGAATCCAGGTTACTTCTATCATGCTCGGAGAGAGAAAAATAGAAGATTTTTACCTGCGTCTCCTTGTCGAGCCCATGATGCAGGCACCTCCTAAGCATGATCTGAAACCTTTCCCAGGTCTCAGAGTAGGTCTCTCCTGCTTTCTGGCTAAAATTATGGATTTTCTTGATCATGTCATTCGTCTTCTCAGGCAGAAAGAACCTTTCAAAGAACACTTCCACCATGTGGTTCCATGATTCCACATATTCATCGTCGAGATTGTGCAACCATTCTCGTGCATTTCTTGCCAAAGAACTAGGAAACAGCTCCAGGTACAATGTCTCCTGTGGAAACCTGTCTATTTTTATCATGTCGCAGTTCTCCACAAACTAGCTAATATGAGTCACCGTGTCTTCATTCTTTAGTCCATGGAATGCATTTGACTTGACCAAGTTGATCAATGCAGGATCAATCTTATAAGTCGGAATGTTGATCGCCTGCTTCTTGATTGGCCCCTTTGAAGCGGATGAGGAAGAAGCTTTGATCTTCTCCCATATCGTTTGCTCTTCTGCCATGGCTTCTTATTCTAAGTCGGAATCTATATCTTCTAGTTGGTCTTGATTATAATCCTCCTCGTCATCAGATCCCGACAGTGGAACCTCTGGTGCCTGTTGCGTGTAGTCGGTACTACGTGTCTGCACCATGCACTGGTACCTGCAAAATAGTAATTTGAGTTTAGTACCGTGCTAGACGACTATAAAATGATAAAGATAAGCTATGAATTTCAAAAATGAATATAAATTAAAAAAAATGTGGCCTAGAGTAGTCGCTTGCAGCACTCGTAGTGCCGACAATTGTCGTGTCCCCGGCAACGGTGCCAAAAACTTGACACGCTTTTTCCGTGCGTAGAACACAAGTGCCCGCGTCAGAGTAGTATAGGCCTTGTGAGGCCCGAGTCGAACTCAGGGACATTGAACTATCAGTAGAATACTACTAACTGGTTGCGATCAACTAGACCGATTAAAATAGTTTGAGAGTTGTTGTAAAATAAAAGAAAATAAAATAAAACAAAGCAATCGATTAAGGGTTTAATTTAATCAATTCAGATGGAGATCTTTAGGATTGCGGTTTCACCACGGGTTTTCATTGTATGAATTTCCATATAATAATTCAGGTTCATCTCTCGATCTGGTAGTGGCCTGTAGTCAGAATTGCCCACTATCGTGGTACAATTCACTACCTATGTCTAGGTCGGTTCCACCGTCGTAGTAACCTATACCCTAAACTAGGTGCATTATAATCGACCTCTGGGTTTCCACTATTAACCGTACATCGCCTTGTTCAAGGGATTTGTTAATTAATGTGGATTTTGTTTCTTTTCAACCGTTAATTCTTCTTTCAAAGTAATTAAAGGCATTAGATTATTATTATGGTGATCAAGCATAACAATATAATTGAGAAAACAAAATCATACCACGGATTTAAGAGATAAATGATGAATTACTATGATAAAAATGCCATACAATGCTTCCCCAGGCTACTCCCAGTCCTAAAGACAAAGGGGATTAGCCCTACATGTTCATCTCAAAGTAAAACATGGTAGAGAAAAGGGGAAACATGGAGAAAAACGTGAATAAGATATGAAACCCCTGAACGGAGAAGATCCAAGCATTCCTTGGCATGGAATGCATGATCTACAGCCTTTCGGCGGTGGAAAACATCTTCTTCGGCTTCTGAATGGCTGGGGCGTGCTTATGGGCTCCGTTCTTCTCTCCACACCTTCTCGGGACGTGTGCAGTGGCTAATGACATGATAGATTGCTCTTGGCCGCCGTCATTAGGTATAATCACCGAGTTAGGTTGCAAAAATATCATAACCGTCAGATTTAGATCAATCTGAAACAAACTTGCATCTGACGGTACGTGAGTCAATAGTATCGACCCTGCGCGATATCGGCAAGTTTGTTTTTCTTTCTTTGTTGCGCCTGATGCTGACTCGATACCATCAACGCGGGTCGATGGTATCGACACCCTAAGGCGTCAGTTTTTGTCCTCTTCCATCGCTGAACCTTCAGGTGTCGATAGTATCGACTTCTAGGTCGATGTATCGACTCTCTTCTCGCCAGCAACCTGATGGTAAGTCGCTACCATCGACTTCGTTGTCGATGGTATCGACTTTGTGCTGCTCCTTGCGGCTGGCAACCTGTGGTTGCGTCGGTGGTATCGACAGCAGCAGATATGGGTTTTTCCTGAAATTGCAACACAAACCCACATAAGCCGAAATAAAACATATTATTGTAATCATTTATGCTCAAAACACTAAAATAAGGGAGAATTGATGTTTAGAAGGGTCATAGACCAAAGTAAATGAATTATGCAATATTAACCACCAAAATGACCAATAAATGCATAAAACACAAGTAAAACAAGTCTATAAATGTGACTTAAAATCATCGCATCAGTCACCATCCTTGCCCCAATTTTGCTCTGATCATTCGCTTTTATTGTCTAATTCTCGTCATATACATATTCACTTAGCTTGTTTGTATTATCCTTAATTTTGTGGTGATTTATCCATAGTTTTGATTTATTTTGTGTCTTTGTGCAGGCCCATCAGCACCAGGCCCATCACCAAAGAACGGCCCCTCTTTTTTTGCCTTTGTTGATCCGTCCCTCCTCTAGCTCGATCGTGATCTACCCTAGTATCAACAGACACTGCGATTGCGGTGCCCTTAATCACCAACTGTGATCACCTCCTCACCACAACCTGAGGACTCCCCTACATATCGTGACCTGATCCTCTACACCATGACCACCCCCTCCCACATAATTGCGGTCACAGTTATTTCTTTCCCAAGCCTATAGTCTTCACCCTTCCATCACCATCTCCACCACGACCGCGGTTCCAACTTCCGCGGTCACTTCTTCTTCCCTCTATAAAACCACAACCTCCACACCTTCAGACTGCGCCCACGGTCACTCTCACCTTCCACCTACCCGCGGTCGAAGCCACATAAAGTCTGCGGTTGAAAGCAATGGCAAGCCACGATCACAGGGCCAACAACTGTGACCAAGGGCACAGCAAGGCCGCGCCCGCGGTCTATGCCACAAGACCATGACCCAAATCTAAAAACAAAGGACCGCGACCTGTAGCATGAGAACCGCGACCCCAGGGCAAGAAACTACGACCCAGGCCAAAAGTGATAATCGTGATCAATGCAAAGATGAACAACTGTGACCAGGGCTGAAAAGAAAATCACGACCATGTGGACAACAATCGTGATCGTGCTGGCAAAGGGCCACGACCGTGGCACTGCCCAGCCACTCCTATAAATAGGGCCCTACCCCCAGCCATTCAAGGTAGCCACTCTAGACGTTGTTAGGTTGCAGGTCTATCCTCAGCCTAAGGAGATAGTCTCCTCCACCGCCAGGCTATGCCCAAGAAGCGTTCGACCCCTGGTACATCCATCTATCTGCTCCATCCAACTTGTTCATCAAGATCTAAGGTGGAAACCTAGATCTGTACCCATCTTCATCATCTACGACGTGCCTACGCTGCCATCACATCCACGAGATGCTCCTCCTATTGGGAGCAAGGACTACGAGAAGAGAGAGAAGGTGGAGAAAGAAGATATGCCCCGTCTACTGTGGTGTTCTTCCCTCCTCATCCAGATCTGCCCCAACGTTGTGTATAAGACCGTCTCTCCATCGAGTTGTGATCATCTTCTTCACCATGCTCATGGTGGAATCTTCCCCCTCTCTTGTTCTTTTTGTTTCTCTCACCATGAGTGAGTAGTTTCCTTTTGCTGGGGTGCGGGGACTAGCCCCACTGCCCATGCTTATATGTCTTTTCATTAAACATTCCATGGCATGTATATAACTTCTCATTTCGTTGTTAATCGTCGATGTGTGCTTGTGGATTGATCACCTGCTTACATTTATCTTATTCTTTCCTATGTTGCGAGAACTTCAGAATGTAGGATTTGAATGTCGATTAACACTGTTGACTCCTCGATGAGAAATCGGATGGGATTCCCTGATGTCGTAAGTGTATGATTCATGAGGGGATGAGCCATCTAGCCCAGGGTGACACTTCTGTGTGCCTAATTTCTATATGGGGGGCCCGCAGATTTAGTTGGATATATGTATCTTCATAGTCATAAGTGTGTGATCCGGATGGCGACAAGACATCTGATGCCTAAGGTGATTCTTACGCGAACCTAAACATCCTAATGGAGGGTTTGCAGCAACTCTAATTGGATAGTTAGATCTTGCCTAGATGTTTGTGATTGGATATGTTTGCATGTGTAGTGGTGGTGAAACCTGGGATCACCCCAGCGATCTTGATCATTAATCTAGATTCAACTTTAATTTTGTTCTTTACTTTCTTGCAATTAGTTTAATTGAACTCAAACCAACCTCTATTCTAAATATTAGTCTTGATTCAACTAGATTCGACTAGTAAAGATTCTTAAAAATGTTGTCCCTTGGGATTCAATCCTCAACTATACTGTGATAAGACACGTCCGCTTGCAGGTGGTATTATTGCACAAGGTTTTGGTAAAACTCAGGGAATTCAACCCTAGGTGAGTTTGTTAGTGTGATAATATACCACATCATATTTCAATGGATTATTTGAAATAATCAACTAGTAAATATTATTTGATAACTATGGACTTTGATGCCAAATGTAACAACCTCCACTTTTGAGTGTCCCCCAATTAAAGTGAACCTTAAAGTTGAGAGATGATCGTAACACATGAGCCAACTGTCCAAGGCTCTAGTAGAGTTTCAAGAATGATGACTGACCCCAAAGACCACCATTAGCCTTAATTGTGTGTTTTTCCTCACTCACACACAAGTCGGGATCAACTTCTCAACTAGTCACCCATCCTAGTACTACTCCAAGCTAAGAACGCTTAACTTTAGAGTTCTTTGTGATGGGCTCCCTGAAAAGGAGGTGCATCTTGGTGATATGGGTAGTCAAATCATTTCTTTTAAGATCATTTTATCTAAGGCCTCAAATCTTGGGACCTACAATCTCCCCCACTTAAATTGTTGATGTGCCTATTTCAACATGCCTAGACCACACAAGTCAAGATTGAAATATCGCATGCCCATGTGGGCCCCACCTACTGGAGGGGTTATGACTCCAATACCATCACTTGGTCCCACTACCCAAGGCTCTAGTAGAGTTTCAGGGATGACAACTGGCCCCACAAACAACCACTCACTCACACACAAGCCCAGATCAATTTCCTCATAGGTGGCCCATCCTAGTACTACTCCAAGTTGAGCACACTTAACTTTGGAGTTCTTAGCGATGGGCACCCTAAAAAGGAGGTGCACCTTGGTGATATGGATAGTCAAATCATTCCTTTCAAGTTCATTTTATTTGAGGCCTCAAATCTTGGGATGTACATCGATACCTAAAGTTTCTAAGATCTAAATTCAAAAGATAATAAAAAATAAAAAATAATTTCCATTAATTGAACAAAGATTGGATACAAAATGTATATTGAGGCTCCTCTAGTGGGTTGCATGAATTTTTTTTCCAGAAGAAACTAACATAAATGAGAAGTATCTAACTAATATTCCTTGAAATTAACTATATTATCTTTAGTTGATTTTTTTCATAATCTCCATGTCTTATATCTTTATGCGACAGTCACCTAAAATGCCGACAAACAAAACACGGATTAGTGTATCTATATACTATGTATGTTGTGCAACCAAAAAGTTTGCAAGTATAATAACAACATATAATGCTAACAATGGAATTATTTACACATATGAACTTGTGTTTTTATTACATATCCTAACCCATTCTTGGTATGCTATCTCGGGTGTAATCATTGTCCATCATTGGACTTATGTGTGTTACCCCTGGTACATGTAACCTAGGATTCAAAATATTCTAGTTTCATTATGTGATACTCATGTTGGAATTATATTTGAACCAAAAGTAAACAAACATCCAAAAATGTATTCATCGAATCAATTCTTTAGAAATCATTTATTAAACCATCAAAATTCATTACTTGTGGGTACTCATAGATAACCACGTACATTTGTCATGCAGAGTCCATGCAAAAAGTACTTCAACTATATGTAGATCCAAACAAGCAAAGATAGATCCAAGCAATCAATCAACATTCAATCTTCGTGTAAGCAAATAATAAAGTGCCACCATGCATTAAAATCACACGAATTAGACCAAACCTAGATTTTAAACTAGGTTTTAGGGTTAACTTAGATTTGGACTAGAAATGGGACTCTAAACATGAGCTCCATCATATTGAGGCCCTTAAGGGATACAAACCATAATTGAGGATTAGGTGAACTCTAATCATTATTGTAGGCGATCACATTATGAATCTATTAAATTGAATCATGAGGTTTAAAATCGAAATATCAAGATGTATCACCATTAAACCCTAATTATCTCATCAATAACTTAGAAAACCTAAAATATCATCATTATTAACAAAATTATATCGAGAACCTAGACCATCATCAATACTCATTGTATTCATATTACATCTAAAATTAAGTATGTTTATCATGTCTAATACCCAATTAATCATTGTAGGGTTTTCATATATTTCAACTACTGAAACATTGATCCAAATATACATTTTGCACTATGATTAGAATGGTTTCAAACATATTTTATTCGAATTCTATTCCTTGTTCTGATTAAAATGACATATATACATGCTATGATTCAACCTATCAATTAATTACTAAAAAATATGGGAATAAAAGCATATTTGGGCCAATCATATTAGGCCATGCTGGCATAGAAACCTTTTTCTCTTATTCATATATGGTCCAGGTTTAAACAGAGGAAAATACCTCATTAGCCATATGTTGTGACATTCTTGTCACACGTTTGAGGGTACTAAGGTCAAGCCCACTTGGGACTCTTCTCCTACATTGGTCGCCCGAGGCAACCTGGCCATGGAGTCAACCTTCCATTGACTCCATGGTAGGGCCCCTAGAAGTTGAGGCACAAGGTTGGTTTGCATTCAACAGGTTCTCATGGTGTCAAAGAGCCTTATATCAAGGCCTCAAGTGATGATGATTGTTGGGGCAATGAGTTGGTGCTAAGATAGAAGGTAGAGGGTGATCATGGGGATATACATGCACTCGGGAACCCATGAGAATTAGGGAAGCCCCATGTAGGTCTTTCAATCCTACCACAATGCTCATGTGTCTCCGTAATGGCCATATATGGTTCCTCGATGAGCTTCTACATCTAAACTGGAATATCTTATGGGTTGATGTCTCAAGGCAATCTCATGGCCCCCTAACATTTAGGAGAGTTTCAATAATGTCTATTAAATCTCCAATCCTAGTGAATTACTCTATGATGCCTTGGAATAAGAGATAGGAACTTGTTGTCATTGGAAAAGATGATGATGAATTAGTAGGGAACCAGGGAGATGAGAGGGAAACTGAAAGTAACGGGGAACCTACGGGATTAAAAGGAATCTTTATAGCCCTTTATACAGACAATGCGCTCAGGGTAGAGGCGGAAGCAACCCTCCATAGATTCCTAGTTCTCATGGTGGTTTGCGTGTTATCACTTTTCTTCATAATAATGATAATCCTAGTGTTTCTTATGCTTGACATGATTTCCCAGAGCCATCTGAGTTTATCTTGTGAGACACAGTTGAGAGTGGAGGTAGAGAGGTTCGGGGTTGTGTCTAATGTCCAGCGACCTCTTTGCTCGGGGTTGAACACGACTTGCCCTTCATCCGATCTTAGGTCATTAGCTGGTATCTGGGCTTAAATCAAGTGTCATGCATTCATGGTTCTAGTTTATGCAGTCCTGACTGTGACCGATATCAAATACTTTTACTAACCAAGATAATCACCAAACCTTATATTATTTATCAAAACATCTAAAAATCCTATAGGCCACTAGGATCATGAAATTTGATCTGGAATTTTAGGTTTACCTCTATTTTACCTTTATCTAGGTGAGGCAAATATTGGTCTTAAAAGGAATATGATAAGTATATTTTTCTTTCTCTTCATGTATTTACTTGATTGAGGCACCTAGGCCATAAATATTCATATAATTATCTCAAATATTGCATTTATCCTCTTCTAGAAATTATCTCGTGTTGGACCAAGTATTAGATCAAAATAGGTTTACTTAATATCAAGATACTTGGAATCTAAGTAAAGACTAGATAGTAGCTCATGTAATTATATAGGATGTTAGTCACACTAAGATCTTCTAGAAACTTGATAATTGTCTCTTAATGAGTTTATCAATCAACTCCTGATATTATTGGTATCTTATTTATGCATGAAATTCTAATTTTCTTTATCATAGATCTTATGGACCTATTTGTCAATTGGACCCCAAGCCCCATAGTTCATACTTAGCCCTTTGAATGGATCCACACGCCTAATTATCTTTCTAATTATGAAATTAATGCATCATGTGTCAATTGAAGCTTCATATTCCTATTATTGCTTAATGTTACATTATTTTCTTGAATTTGAAGACTTACTCTAAGTTTAGATCTTAAATTCATCATTTTAATGAAATCATAGTCTCACTACTGATCTCATCATTCTAATATTACTCTAATTGTCTTAAAGTGAATATCAATACTTTATTATTAAATTCATAATCTTATAATACAAAATCTACCGAGTTTGAGGATCTTACATATGTGGTGAATCTGACAATCTAGTGCTTAGGGCATGCCATGTTCTTAAAGTATAGTCTACGACCAAACCCAATATTTAGCCTTCTCGAACATGTTTATCTCATTTTTTTCCTCTGTAGTAAGGCAGTTGCATATTTATGAGCTCTAACAAGGAGTAATCCTTTAGATTCTTGGGAATTGGACTTGAGTTGATCTTTCCTATTGTATTGATGAAAAGGAGTTGTCACAGAAAGATCACCTCATGCTCAGGGGAGATACCAGGAGTAGTGCACTAGGAGAATTGGTACTTTGAACTGTAAGAGGCTAGTTCTAAGTCATAGCGGTTATTTAGGAGACATGTGTGATAAGGGGAGGGTCTATCTAGAACATGTATTAACTAGGATCTATGGATTTTGAAATTTGGATTGGTCACTTAATGCCCAATAGTGGAACCCTCAACACCCTTGAAGATGTGGTTTTGTCTAGGGGCAGAGCTAGACTTGAATAGTTGGGGTGGGGGGCAAGTCAACTGTATTGTTGGGATCAAAAATACCATAGCAAACACAACTAGTTATTGTTCATGCATTTGTTGGTCTTTATATGATGTATTAAATGAAGACCAAATTTTGTTGGTGAAATAAAAAGTTGTGCAATATATAAATGTACTATCTACTAAGGCTATATTAAATTATAAAATGATGAAAAATAATAGTTGTCTTTGTTAAGGTAGCTTAACTTGTTGAACTATAGATGAATATTCATTAACACAATGTAAGTATAATATATTTTTTTAATCTAAATTTATTATATAAATATGAAAGTTGTTGAAATTGTTAAGATTTTTCTACAAAAAAGGTATGCTTATTATTATTAATCAAATCATGTGATGGGATTTGTCATGCATGTTTTAGAAGTCATATAAAAGAAATACTTGGTTGGACATAACATATTTTGTGTACAAAACAAAATTTGTTGATCATCCAATAAATTTTATAGATACTTCAAAGTACATATATAGTTTCGTGTTAATGTTTCTTTTTATGTATATTTTTTTGAATAAATAAAACTTCATTTCAATTTTATAGATTCAATTTTCATCCGGAGTTATACGAAACCATAGTTGAAACCAATTGACAATGTTTGATTTTTCCTATCAAAAAATGGCTTATCAACAAGTTGGCTTTTTGAACTTAATATAAATAAAGGAAGACAAAGATATGACTACAAGATGAAATAAATGGTCTTTCCTAAATTTATTGTACATTACAAAATTTCGTGGATAGTCTAGTTTTAGCCAAGAAAAAAGGATGATAAGTATGCTAGAGAGTTTAATTACAAATATCAGAGAGTTATATGTAAACATTATGATGGTTAGGGATCAATTCGAATTTTGAAATTTTTTATGGTTGTAAACAAATATTATTGTTGTAAATATTTATTTGATGGCAAATAGTCGACTACAGTTACTTAAACAACGATTTGCAAAAAAAATGGGTGTTTTGTAAGTGGAATGTTGAACTTTGGAAAATATACAATTCTTGATAAGAAATATATAGAAATAAATTTTAATATTTTTCTGATGTAAAGGGTAATATAGTATCCATTTGGCAATTTATGAGTATAAGTTACATGTATGTATCATTGTTTAAACCATGGAAATTTTAGATAATGTGAAAGATTGGCGATCTAGGCTACTCTCTCTCTCTCTCTCTCTCTCTCTCTATATATATATATATATATATATATATATATATATATATATATATATATATCAATAATGGTAAAAGTGGACGAAGGATCTTTCTTAAACCCACTTCACTTTATCGTAATTTTTAAGACCCTCTAGTTGTAGCATTTAAAAAGAAAATAAATAGTTTTATTAAGTTTAATGAAATAGTCACAAGTCATTTGTAATTATTAGTAAAAAAAATTGAGTGAACTTTTTTAGTAAAAAATTGGTGGAATTGCCTAAACTATTAGCTGCAATCACCATCTTCATCATCATCATCATCATCATCTAAGCCTCAGTTCCAACTATGTTGGGGTCGGCTACATGGATCCTTTGTTCCGTTTAGCTCTATCATGGGCCCTATTTTGTTTGAGATGTAGAGATTCAAAATCTATCTTTATAAACTCATATCATGTTAATTTAGGCTTTCCTCTTTTTCTATTTATTGTGTTTGACTCAATAGCATTGCTACGTATAGGCACATTAGTCAGTCTGTGTTGCACAAGTTTGTACTATTAGAGTCGTCCCTCGAACAACTTGTCCTCAATGCTCGCCACCCTCACTTTATTCCTAATATAGTCATTTCTCGAGCGATATTTTCTTATCTTCTCACACATCCATCTCAGGATACACATTTCAACCACGTTCATCTTGTTGAGACATTATTTCTTCACCGCCCAGCATTCACTCCCATAGAGCATGAGTGGTCGTGTAGTTGTTCTATAAAACTTCCTTCTTAACTTGAGAGGGATCTTCCAATCACATAATACTTCAGTTGCACTCCTTCATTTCAACCATCATGTAGCTGAAAATCATTCTCGATGACAAAGAACTTGTACAAATTATCTTACTACGAAATGTTGCATTGAAATAAATCAAACTAGAGGGTGTATATATAAGAACACATTAAAAAAGATTGTTGTTTGTAAGGAGATTAAACACTAGAGTGTTTTTGGTTGGAAATCTTTATTGATGACATAGAGTTTGTACAAATTATCTGAACTACGAGATTTTACTTTGAGATAAGTAAACTAGAGGGTGTATATAGACTTGTCAAATGTGTGGGTCATGTTGGGTTTGGTTAAGTCATTACGGGTGTGGGAAATGCCTACTTTTAAATGAGATGTACAAAACTTTACTCAAATCTAATCAGGACAGTCATTGACCGACTTGTGGATACCCATATAATTTATAGTAAATCTCAAAGTTCTTTTCATAAATAATAAAAATATAATTTTATACATATATTCTTTTGCACATCATTCTCTTTTTTTATGCAATACAAGCTACAACACTTAGTTTATTACATTTCACATCAATCATAATAGAAAATAACACTTTATTGTTGTAAATTAGTGTTTTAAAGTCAGATATAAAAGAGGAACAATTTGTCAATACACATAGATGTTCAGCACAAAAAATAAACTATTATAATTTAAGGATAAGAACAAATTGGGATGATGTTATCATTTCTATTAGTACACAGTAGAAATGGTTGTTCTATTACAAATACACATGTTTGCAAGACAAATGTTTAGAAATGAATATATGAATATACATATAGAAGTAAGTCTGAGTATGTCAAATATATATTACATCTAATTCCAAACATTACATATTCATATACTCATTAAGTATATAATCATATCTTCTAATTCTCAAAAGCACTCATATAAATAATTTAATATTTAATTTCTATTTTGTTTAAATGGGTCACTCACTTGGTGTCATTGGTCAACCTATAAGACATGCCTAATTAGTAGGTTGGGTCAGGTCTGAGCCATAATTAGAGAGGTGGCCTTAACCCCTACCCAAACATGTATTAAATGGGTCGACCCGCAGGTGCTTGCAGGTCAATGATCCATTTTGACAGGTCTATGTGTATATATAAGAAGATATAACAAAACAAAATTTGTAGTCTCCGAAGTTGAAGCCACGGCCATCAATGCAAGGACATTCACACACAACCATTGTGCCAACACACTGCCTTTGTTTCATATTTGTCAATATATATATATATATATATATATATATATATATATATATATATATATATATATATATATATATATATATATATATATATATATATATATATATATATATGGGTATATCTTCGCTACCCGTGCAGGTAACTAAGATTCGCTACCCGTGCATCAGTTTTGTAATGGGAAGGTATGCATTTGTAATGAGACAATCCAAATTTGTAATGAGACGGCCGAAATTGTAATACAAAGACTTGTTTTGTATTACAGCGTTGTTACAGTAATAAATATATATTTATTACTGTAACAGCGTTGTAATACAAAACAAGTTTTTGTATTACAATTTCGGTTGTCTCGTTACAAATTTGGTTGTCTCATTACATATATGTGTCATACCATTACAAAATTGATGCACGGGTAGCGAATCTTAGTTACCCGCACGGGTAGCGAAGATATACCCTATATATATATATATATATATATATATATATATATATATATATATATATATACCTCCTCTAACTCTGCCAGTGGTTATGACTAACCTACACAAATAAAAGATGATAAGAACCAAAGAGGACAATTTGAAATAGACAAAGTGACAGTTTTCTTAGCTTGATACCATACATATAATGAGTGGGACCCAATATCATCATCGGTTACACTAAGAATAATGAACCACATCCAATGAAACAAGAAACACACATAAAGTTTTTAAAGAAAGAATGCCATATAAAAATCCAAGCATGTATGTCTAAAATCTGAAATCGTAATAGCAAAAAGGAAATGTAATGTTACAAGTTTCATAGCGTGAAGAGAGTTTCACATCTAAATGGTTGGCTTAAATAAGGATATCAATTAAAGGATATGATAATCAAGTGGTTGAGGGAGACTTGACCATCTCAAGAATCCTCCGACATGCTACAACATTTAAACAAGCTCCCTAGTTGGTTTTCTTCTTGACAAATATGGGGATGTGAGTGGCCATAAGGAAGCACAAATACTTATGTTTTCACATTCTTCGATGCAAACAATTTTCACTATGGGGTAGTTGTATGCCTTCGTTGGGAATGACGGAGGAAGAATGTAGTAGTCTTGATGTCATCTAAATCCCTTAGGCCCTCATTCTGATCTCATTCTTTTTTTAGATTTTTCATTGAGATTTAGTTTCTTCACCGCGTGAGTGGTTCTACCCTAGTGTGAGTTTCATATCTCTCATGGCAAGGGCTTTTCCCCTCTTGTTGGGGGCTACAAGTCTCTCCTTATGAGAGTTTTGAGATCTCTGATCTATCGAGTTTTGCAAAATTATTTTGATTAATTTGTTGATAATACTCTATAGGAGTGCAATTTGTATAAAAGATGCTTCATTTAGCTTGGAATCATGATGGATCAAAGGACCAGACAGTGGAAGGCTATATTACAAGGCAATAATATAACAAAGTGTGTTCATGAGTGTCAATATATTTAGATCTTAATTCTCAATAACATTTTTTCAGAAAAGGTTTTCCAGATGCTATTTGATCTGTTATCAAAAGTGTTTGAAATCTCTGTAGATGATTTCTACCCTAATATTAATTCACCTTTTTTTTTCTTTTTTCTTGAAGTGTTAGTGTTTCGAGTATGTTAGTTATGAAAGCACTAGGATACATCAGGGCTACAGAAATGCTACGCTGCTAGGATACGACCACACATCAAACTATGGCATTTTCTAAAAGAAAAAAATGTGAAAATAAATTGGAAATGCATGGGGATATATCTATAGGGCTAGTTTGGTTTGGTGTAGACGGGTATAGTTGTATGAAGCTTGCAATGTGAAAATATACAACAAACGTGTACTTTGACTACTCCCTATCAAAAAAATACCTCGAGATTCATTCCATGCTTTGCAGTGTGGACTAGAGTCACTAGACTGCCGAATTTAGCATATTTAAACTCCAACTACAATATAAAACTCCAATTATACCTAAGCTCTCCCCACCTCTCCCATATCAGACAATAAATATTTATCTATACATTTATAATCATGGTCAAAGCAATATTTAAGGTTTACACCAAAATATAATTAAACTTGGTGTAGTTACAATGGGTCCAGTATATATTCAAGTCAATGAGCCCGGGTTCGATTCCCATTGGCTATAAATAAATTTATTTTTAATACAATTTGATCTAATTTAGAGCCTCCCCCGTCTAGTTCAGTCCCCTTTTTGTGGCCTTCTGCATCCACCACTAGTTACAATGATGTTCAAGAGAAATTTTCCTATACATGTATCGTGCTCCCTTTGTCACTTTCCTGGTTTCCTTGGTGACTCGTTCCTCTTCAAGCAGTCAACATATATCCTTTTATTCCCTGCTGTTTGTTGTTTCGGCATGGATTCAATCAACGGTTTTACCGAAATGCACTTTGTGACATCAACCTTTTTTTTTGTCAGCACCCTTTCCCGTCAGTATGTAAGACTGCGTTTAAGATTATGATATATATGAGTCAAAGGAGGAATTCTCCCACTAAGACCCATAGCCCCTGTTTGGTTCGGGATCTGATCTGGATTTCGGTTTGTCTGCTTGTGCCACGTCAGCACGATCTGGTCCGGGCTGACGTAGATGAATGTTTGGTTCAACATCCCAGAACGGCCCTGTTTCGGGGTTACGTTGTCTCAAAATCCGGACCAAGTCGATCCTGCTAGCAGCAGGATTTCAGAAACTCAGTCCGGATTTAACTCTGTCTTTTGTGTTATTTTGTTTTATGTGTCAGACTGAAAAATACAAGTTACGAGGCCAGTCCAATTTAATGAGTACTTGCAATTGGGTTGCCAAACAAAAACAGGATCAACTCCAGATCAACTAATCTAGATATATGGACTGCTGACCCAGACTAATCCAATCTGGATTTCGTAATCTCGATCTGGAACCAATCAGGGGGCATAAGCTATTGACGCCTACACGGTGTAGAAGATTAGTCACTGTTTACCTGCACATAATGGTTGCCCAACTCAAGAACCTCCAACCATCCTACTCATTCATTTGGCTCATGCACACCCGTCTTCGTACACATATATCAATGTACTTGAAAAAATGATCTTGGGGCTCCTCGCGGATCGGTCCACCCATGCACCACACCCACGGGCTCAAAGTTTTTACACGTATATATAATGTTATAATTGAAACATTAAGTCATTGACAATTTTATCTCGATTTTTCAGTTTTTACCGAGCTTCCACGTGTATATTATGTCAAAAACCATATGGGGTACATTTGTCCAGCGGTCTTGAAATTGTTATCACCGTTTATTGCTAATTGGAAACACTCCTTTTACCGCAGCTCTTTCAAATTTCAAGAATTATACCATTAATTATACCTACAAATATATGCAAGGTCGAGGTCTTCTTCCATTGTATTAACAGTGACGAGCATTAATGTAGCCGTATTACATCATGAAGTAAAGTGATGGTTTTATTTCCCTCGCTTGTCCATTCACTGCAGTGTGTGGCTCTCCATATTCACATCACCTTGACTTCATACTTGCCACTTATTTGGCTTCCCTTTCCTCGGTTTGGGTTGCTACTTGTTATTCCTTGCTATTACGGAACAGTCACCGTTATACTTGCATGCGGCAATAGCAATATTCCCCATGCTTTAGAATTCCTTATGTAAAACAAGTTTCATTCCCAAGGCATTCTGTGCAACGGAATATCTGACTTCTTTCTCTGTTTCGCCAGAAATTCTGTAATTAAACTAAATTTTGCCAACCTGGTCACCACAGTTTCCTTTAATTCTCCATGATTACCATTACATTATAAGATTTGTCTAAAAAGTTCGTCAATTGCTTCTAGTTCCTACCGCATTCTCAACTTTTTCTCAAATCCACACTTGCCTTTCTGGATGTTGAGATATTTCAAAAGTGTAACTACAATCATATGCAGGAAAGAAAAATAATCTGCTACAAGTGTGAGGTTTATGGCCAAACATGATGTCATCAAAATTTGAAGTTCTAACTTTACACTTAGAGCCATCCCAAATGCCGAAACCTTTGAGCTTGTATATTTATGTGGTTCACTAAAACCCTGTATCAAACTCGAAGGCTTGATATAACCCTACTTTACAATGATCTTCAAACTCTCTTTTTTGGGGCAAAATGAATTGCATTTGCATCATACAAGGACCGTCACCACCACTAAGACATTTTCTTTATAGGAAATCATCATATTCTTTACATCTTAGTATCTGCAACCTTGAATTCCTCGCAAGTAACACACATTATATATCTTAAGTTTAGTGTTTGTGAGAGTGCACTAGCCCAGTGAGTGGCCAGCCCAGTTGGCAAGTTCAACACCATGTAACGACAAGAAAAGGCAGGTAGGGCCAGTGAAGGAGTTTGGTTAGGATTGTACCGGGAAAAAAGATTTTTTTTTTTAAGTATTTCTCGTCCTGAAGAAATAGCATTCTGCCATAATCATTCTTGGAGTTCCAAAGTAGAATCACGTTATGACAGGATCTGCAGAAGATGGTTTCAGAGATCAATTCGTTTTCTCTCTTTTATCTGTAGATTTCATCTAAACCTGTCCCTTCGTGAATTGGGAGACTCCGATGTATGTAGGAACGTTCCTGTTACCTCCACATTGTCTTTTCCAGTAGTTTCAGTTATTAAGCACATCTCCATGAGAATCCTTGCCATTAACAATGAGCGATGATCACTGAAAACTACTAGAGGGGGGGTGAATAGAGTTTTATAGATAATTTAACAATTATTGAACTCAAACAATCACAATGAAAAATATTGGACAAGGAGACACAAGGTTTAGAGTGGTTCCAACTATAGCAAATACTATAGCCGTCAATCCACTACCCGGTTGCTTACCCAACCGGGATTTGAAAAGAAATTTATTTTATTACCTCTTCAAGGAATTTACATAAAATACAATCTCTTTTCCTAAACCCTTCAAGCAGCCTTCACCTAGAAGTAATCGCCAACCTTGAAGCAGCCTTCCCTTGAAGTAGATGCACCAACTCCCGTTGCACCAGCCTTCTGAAGTAGCTTCCCTTGCGATAGCCTTCTTGAAGTAGCTTGAAGTCCCCTTCTCCACCTGAGAAGTCAACCCTCTCCAATCCGCAGCCTCCAACCCTAGGAGTAGCAAGGAGAGTACAAAAGATAAACAAGAACAAGAAAGAAACATGAAATTACAACTTATCCTTTAAGCCCGAGGCTTGATATGCCTAGATCAAGCGTAAGATCTCCTAGCCAAGTATGTGAACTTGTGATTGCTGTGGGTAGGAAAATCTAGCCTATAGGACACGAGATTGAGCTAAGAAGAATGTAGGCCAATGATCACAGTGCTCAAATTGCTTGCAAAGGATTGCTCAAGTATGCTCAAGTGTATTCTCAAGTGTAACAAGTGAATTCTAGTGTCCTATGGCTTGTCCTATTTATAGGAATGGCCTAAGTATGCTTAAGGACGTTCTAGACAACTTCTAGGGGTTTCTAAGTGCTTAACTAGCCGTTAGGTACAAAGTTGTTGCTCTAACAACGGCTAATTAATTTATTCTGCAGTTGCTGTCAGAGACCATCTCGGTCGACAAATGGTCGACCGAGACACCTACTCGGTCGATCTTTTGTCGACCGACAGGCTCTCTGGAACAAGTGATTTGCAACGTCTTTCTTCAACTACCAACTAACTTGTTTGTTGTGTCTAACGGCTACTTTGGATCTTTCTCGGTCGAGAAGATGGTCGACCGAGAGTGTCTCGGTCGAGGAGTTCGTCGACCGAGAATGATCCTGTTTCAAGGTTTCAATTTAAGCACTAATTATATGTGTGAGTGTGCAAAGGTGATTCTATTCAAATGGGATGACATGTCTAACTATGGTGTTTGGCTAGGGAAAATCTAACGCTTGATTTACATGCAAATCTAAGTACTTGTACATTATATATTTGTACAAGTTTTACAACATTGATTACATTGCATGAAAATAAAACTAAGTAAGCTCTTGGATTTTCCCTTGCTACTTTGTCATCCTGCACACTTAAGTAGCTCGTTAGATTAATAAGAATGAAATGTTTGTCATCATCGAAACAAAGGGATTTTTAGATGTCCATTTAGCCAACAATCTCCCCCTTTTTGAAGATGACAAACATTTCCAAAATATGAAATAAGGAAATATAAAGCATGTGAGTTTCATACCTGAAAATTACCTTTTGTAGCCATATAAAGCATGTTATGAAACTCATTTATATTTTTGATTTTTATATTATTTCTCCCCCTTTGTCATTTCAAAAAGATATCCAAGTTGAATATTTTATTTTTCTTCTCCCCCTTAATATTATGCTCCCCCTTAAATAGATATCCATGGATTTTTGTCTAATTTATCCATACTTTGTTTCTCAATCATTTGCAAAGGATGATAAGCCTTGAAATGATATGAGATTCCCTTAAGATCCTCTAATCTTAGAGTACATAAAAATGTCTCCATCCAAATGCAAGAGATGTTAAGCCCTGTTTTGGGTAGAGAATTCCTTCAAGTACAAGGTACCATTTTTCAATAAATGCATAAATTTCTTTATAATCAATGAAAATTTTCAGCTACACATGGTGATTACAATGTTTTTGTAAGCTTCTTCAATCAAATGGTCAAAGTTATTTTTATGATCTCCCCCTTATTCTTATGCTTTGCTCCCCCTTAGATAGATATCTCAAATGAAGGTTTGAGTACTAAGTAAATATATAAAATGTTGTAGATGATATCCATGATTTAACAAAGATGTATGTAATTTTATGTCAGTCTGGAAAACAGAAACCCGGTCGGTCGACAATTGCTCGACCGACAGTGTTCTCGGTCGACTAGTTACTCGACCGAGGATGTTTCTGGAGAACTGTTTTGTCATTTGTCAATTTAGCCACAATTTTAATCGTTGCCTGTTTTAATTATGACTCCCCTTATTTGTTATGCTCTACAATAATGAACTTATAATCCATATTTTTTGAAGATGTCTCATATGCTTAAAAAAATAACCATTTGAATCAAGCAAAGATGGTAAATTTCATTCAATAGCATGGAAAATATTACAATCATATAGAAATGATCAATTTATTACAATCATTATTATTATAACTAGTACAACTACAACTCTTCACTGGAAAGATTTAAGAATTACATCGATGTCCGGATCTTTCCCAAGGAATGGCTCGGCTCCATAATATTTGACCAGAGTTTGCCAATCCAAAGCACCTGTCGTAGTTAACGCATATGCTTCCAGAAATGTAGGAACTCGGTCAAATCGGAAGTGAGCAGCTATATCTTGCAATTGTATGGAGGAAAATTGAGTATGTGCAAGATCCATTGATGGTGGAGGTGGAGTTTGATAGTAGTTGTATGAAGGGTTAAATGGGTTGAGCATGCCAGGATTTAAGGAATGCGGATATTCATCGGTTTGGCTCGGAGAAAGATTTTGCATTCTTTGATTCAAGTATGTCATGGCATGGTGGGTATAGTTGAGTTGGTTACTAAGATGGTATTGGGAGCCGACAAGATAAGTGAGAGTATTTTGAATGGGATCAACAGAAAGATTAGTAGGAGGAAGGGGTGGTGGTATATCTTGATGTGATGATTCTCCTTCTACTCTTGCCCTTTTATGACCAAAGTCAATCCCCATCTTCTCTACGGTGTTCTTACTTATCTTTGGTGGTCTACGCTCCCATGTATACCCCATATCTTTAATTTGTAACTTAAGACAATGTTGAGTGATCTGGCATACAAAATCGGTATACGGTGGATTGCCAGAAAACTCAAGCATGTTTTTAAGTATTATACGAATGAAGTTTATAGGAATCTCTTTTATGATAGCATAAATTAGACACATGCGGAAAATAGGGACCTCAGATTTATTGGCTCGTGGATGTATGTTTGTGGAAACAATGAGGTTTACTATCCTACATGCCGGTTTCAGGTTTATTGCATAATAGGTTCCCCTATCTTCATGACAAGTGGTATTGGTTTGAAATATGGCTCTTTTTATATCACTAAGGCTAGTGGAGTGGTCATCATGGGATAATAAATTTAGTGGATTGCCGATGGTAAGGTCAAGGAAATCTTGGTATTCATCTATATCAATTTCTAGCATATCAAGAATATCCCCTTCGGAAAATTTGAAACTACGCCCATTGACCATGGTGTAGAAGAATGTGGTTTCATTTTCGGTGTGGGATAAGAGATTGGCATAGAATTCGTTGACTACCTTAGTGGAATAGGAAGGAAAAGAAGGATAGATGAAGTCCTTCAGCTTCTGCACTCCAAAGAGATTCTCCAGATCGACTATGTTGATGAAGTCCATAGCTTCGACCGGGCGTCGGGGAAGAGGAGCTTTAGAGGAAAGCCGTAGATATCGATCTCCAGCATCTCCGTCGACGAAGGCGATGTCGTTGATGATCGTCAGTGGCGGAGTGGCTTCCCGATCTTCTCTTCTTTTTCTTCCGACGACTTTCTTCTTCCCACAGGCAGCTGAGGATGAGGCCATTTGTGTTTCTTGAGTGTGGAGAAGAAGCAAGGAAGATTTGAGGATAAGAATGCTGAAGGGTTGCACGAAAATGCACTAGAGATGGACTATGGAGGCAAGGAAATGCAAGTGTGAGTAAGTGACTCGTTTTTGCTCTTATTTATAGCATTCCAGCAACCTGGTCGGTCGACGATTCGTCGACCGAGCGTCCGCAACGGTCGAGTTGCAGACGCGCCACTTGGTTCCCCAACGGTCAAAAAAAAAACAGTCATAACGGTCGGTTTACAACGGTCGTATCCAACGGCTATTTCTCGGTCGAGCACTTGTCGACCGACGTTGTCTCGGTCGAGCATTTGTCGACCGACAGTTCGTCCGATATTGAGTCTGTTTAGTACTTGTCGGTCGAGAGAGATGGGCTGACCGAGAGGTTCTCGGTCGACGAATTCGTCGACCGACAGACTTACTGAGTAATTTTTAAAGCTGATTTTTAAATGCACATGGTAGATCATTTTTGTAGAGCATATACATGGATATTCTAAGGGAGTAATGTTGGGATAATTTAAGGCTTTAAATGATAACAGGTGATTTAATTTTCAAGAAAAAATTTATATTAAGATTTGATCCAAAGAGAGAATTTCCAAAATAAGCAATTTTTGTCGAAGCTTATTTTAGGTCGCCCTTGACTACGACCATAGCGCCCCTTAGTCAAGTTTTATTTTGACCAAGAGGCAAATTTTGCAGATTTTTCAGATTGAATATATTGAGTCTAATATCTGCATAAAATTTAAATATCAAGTTGAAGCACAATTTAATTATTTCAAAGATACTGAGTTAGAGATTTTGTTGCAAGAAATAACATATGACTAATAAGTTATTTTGCTTGTTTGCATACAATTTTCTATGCGCACCCAATGATGAAAGCATGGTCTAAAGCATACAATGATAATTCCATTATAATTAGTATATGAATAGACCAGAAAATATTTTTACGAAAAAAATTATATGAAAATAGGAATTTTCTTTTTGACTTAGACTTTAAATCATCTAGGGAACAAACTAATATTAATTTCATTTATATTTGTAATTATGTAGAGTTGAGATAGACATCGAAATATGCAACTAATGTCATTGGTCATATCTCAACTTTGATTTTGTTCATTTAGTTTGGAGGCTTTGGAACCCAAACTAATTCTATATCTTTTCTCTTATAAGGACATGAAAATGAATAGTGACCAAGGCGTAAACAGTAATGACAACATATTGAGTCAACTTCATATCTTTTTCTATGGTTGTGTCCTATGTTGTCATTGGGTGAGGATGTCCTTTTAGGTACATATATATATTGTGTTTGTGACTTTCTCTGACTAGGTTGTTGATGAGATTTTCCTTTAGGCTTGTAACCTAGTCCCCTTCTCCCAATTTGTTGATAGGGATTATCTAGAATTTGATCAAGAATGCCATGGTTATTCAAACTACGAACTTGTTGTTGTAGCTTGGCAATCTCATCTATTCTTTTATTAATGTCTATTTTTGCTTGGTCTAGATTGGATGACAATAAATTTCTTTCTTTAACAATAGTGTCATAATCTATATGGGTGCATAATAATGGTTGTTTTTGAAGATCGTTTACTTGAGTCTGTAAGTTTGAATTTTCAACAGAAAGGAGCTTGCAATCGGCTTCCATAGATTTTAACTTAAGATTAGAAAATTTATTTCCCTCTTTAAGATCTTCATTTTCAGATGCAAGAGCAAGAAGTTTAACATTTAGATCATCATTTTCCTTATTTGATTTCTTTAACTTCTTTTTGCACTCAACATATTTATTATGTGTTTCTTCAATAATAGCAACTAGTTCTTCTTTAGATAAATCAAAAAGACTTACCTCTTCTTCTTCTTCTTCACTAGTTGTAGCAATAAAGCATTCTTTGTGCTTATCCTCTTCCTTTGATCTCCATGGGCATCCGGTTGTTTTGTGGTTTGTTCCTAAACACCAATTGCAGCATGTAGTGGTTTCGTCCAAGCACTTTTCACCATTTCCCTCCATTCTTCAAGACCTGGTTAGGGTTCCTTGAAGCCTGCTCTGATACCAATTGAAAACTACTAGAGGGGGGGGGTGAATAGAGTTTTATAGATAATTTAACAATTATTGAACTCAAACAACCACAATGAAAAATATTGGACAAGGAGACACAAGGTTTAGAGTGGTTCCAACTATAGCAAATACTATAGCCGTCAATCCACTACCCGGTTGCTTACCCAACCGGGATTTGAAAAGAAATTTATTTTATTACCTCTTCAAGGAATTTACATAAAATACAATCTCTTTTCCTAAACCCTTCAAGCAGCCTTCACCTAGAAGTAATCGCCAACCTTGAAGCAGCCTTCCCTTGAAGTAGATGCACCAACTCCCGTTGCACCAGCCTTCTGAAGTAGCTTCCCTTGCGATAGCCTTCTTGAAGTAGCTTGAAGTCCCCTTCTCCACCTGAGAAGTCAACCCTCTCCAATCCGCAGCCTCCAACCCTAGGAGTAGCAAGGAGAGTACAAAAGATAAACAGGAACAAGAAAGAAACAGGAAATTACAACTTATCCTTTAAGCCCGAGGCTTGATATGCCTAGATCAAGCGTAAGATCTCCTAGCCAAGTATGTGAACTTGTGATTGTTGTGGGTAGGAGAATCTAGCCTATAGGACACGAGATTGAGCTAAGAAGAATGTAGGCCAATGATCACAGTGCTCAAATTGCTTGCAAAGGATTGCTCAAGTATGCTCAAGTGTATTCTCAAGTGTAACAAGTGAATTCTAGTGTCCTATGGCTTGTCCTATTTATAGGAATGGCCTAAGTATGCTTAAGGACGTTCTAGACAACTTCTAGGGGTTTCTAAGTGCTTAACTAGCCGTTAGGTACAAATTTGTTGCTCTAACAACGGCTAATTAATTTATTCTGCAGTTGCTGTCAGAGACAATCTCGGTCGACAAATGGTCGACCGAGACACCTACTCGGTCGATCTTTTGTCGACCGACAGGCTCTCTGGAACAAGTGATTTGCAACGTCTTTCTTCAACTACCAACTAACTTGTTTGTTGTGTCTAACGGCTACTTTGGATCTTTCTCGGTCGAGAAGATGGTCGACCGAGAGTGTCTCGGTCGAGGAGTTCGTCGACCGAGAATGATCCTGTTTCAAGGTTTCAATTTAAGCACTAATTATATGTGTGAGTGTGAAAAGGTGATTCTATTCAAATGGGATGACATGTCTAACTATGGTGTTTGGCTAGGGAAAATCTAACGCTTGATTTACATGCAAATCTAAGTACTTGTACATTATATATTTGTACAAGTTTTACAACATTGATTACATTGCATGAAAATAAAACTAAGTAAGCTCTTGGATTTTCCCTTGCTACTTTGTCATCCTGCACACTTAAGTAGCTCGTTAGATTAATAAGAATGAAATGTTTGTCATCATCGAAACAAAGGGATTTTTAGATGTCCATTTAGCCAACAATCACTATGACTATACTGTCTTTTTCCAGCTTATATTTACGAAAACTGTCATATGACGCTTTAATGTGAAGTTTCACTCTTGCTTTCCAGCTTTTCCTGCTCTGCTATACCAGAACTTGCTACCACTAAATGCAGCGCAAACAAGGCAACTCAAAAGTCACCATCCAAATATTTTGTTATCATTATATTGCGAGATTCCAAGGCCTACTTTTCCAAACATACATCATACTTGTATACAACTGGTATTTGTAGTTTTCATCTTATAGGTTGAAGGAAAAAGGTGCATCTCGTGTCCCCACTCATATTCATACTTTATATTCATGTCAAGTTGCTCATGTTCTTTCTCTAGTGTTGACGGGCAAATTGAAATGAAGCCTCTCAAACATACTGCATTTCCATGGCTTAGAAACTTAAGATAGTGAGAGGGCCTTGCTGTGGGTTCCTCCAATGGAGTACAACTATAGATATAAATGTCAACCATAAAAGTTTGGTCAGGTATATATGATATGTTTAACCTTTTCATTCTGGGTAATGGAGGATGCAGCCCTTAAGGTTCATTTCTACATTGTATTTTAGCTCTATTTGGCCATTTTTCTCCTATGACAGCGTCTTCCAATTCATTAACTTCTGCATAACATTGATGACAATGGTCCAAGTCAAAGCTAGTGAAGTGTGACCTTTCTAACTTAGCTTCTCTACCCAATGTGAATTTGAATCTAATTTAGCAAACTTATCCCAAGACACACTCACCTCAAGGTGGATAGACCCAACCAGACTGATCTCTGACAAGTGTATGCTCCTTACATGAGTTAGGGACTTCCCTCGCACATATTACTCACCAGAAGGATCCTCCCCTCCGCCCTCATTCACAATGCCTCCAATGAGTCTTCCAACAAACATCCCTCCTAACTAGCGTCCTGTGGTATCTAGGGCCTTAGGGATTACTGCCCTTTGTAGGGAAACCATTTCTTCTGAGCACTCTTAGTCGGTGTTCTCAGTCCATCGGCACCTGCCCTTAACTATGAGCAGAAGTCCTATATATTGCTGTAAGCGACTTGTTTCTCCACTGCCAGTTGACAGCTACAGAGCTTGATTATTCCTTTTTTTTTTGCTTTTGTACATTACAAAGATAAATATCACAGAAATACAGTATAAACTGAATTAATTTATTTTCTCAGTTGTTGTACGCATTTCATTTACTAGTTGCTGAAAAAATAGATATAAGATTATATGTTTTTTCAATAAAATATGATATTTAATATGACGTGGTACGATGAACGCAATATTGTGGTTTGGATAATCAATTTTGTCACAGGCAACTCAACCTGTGATAATCTAAGATGAAGAGGATATAAGACGTGTGAGTTACTATGGAAAATATCATCACAAGAAAATACCATTAACATTTATAGGATTGTGTCTGTTGAGATCTAGCAAAGGATTTTTTTTTAATTCAGT
Organism: Alisma plantago-aquatica; assembly: GCA_963693085.1. Lineage (NCBI taxonomy): Eukaryota > Viridiplantae > Streptophyta > Magnoliopsida > Alismatales > Alismataceae > Alisma > Alisma plantago-aquatica. The sequence goes on from OY856409.1 coordinate 592,976,183, forward strand.
CAGGAGGTCATCTTATTCATCCTACCTTCCTCTTGTAGGAGAAATCATCCAAAAATAAATACAGATGCTGCTCATAACCCCCCCCCCCCGAAAACCGTAAAGAAAACCACCACATAAAAGAACGAAAAAATCTATATGTGCTTCATCCTATAGTATCTGTCCAGTTGGTGTAAATGTATGGAATACCTCTTTTTTCCATTAGGATCATACCTCTAATCTTCATCGGAAGAAGAGAGGACTCAGTAAAGACCATCTCCCCCATCTCCGAGCTGCCCCATATGCCGAGTTCCTTCGGGACCGAGTTGACCACTTTGGGAACTAGGTGGCCGATGATGGCCCAATCGGTCATGGTGATCCTGAGTCCTCTGATGAAGTGAGCGCCTCTGCACTGTCCAATGGCCTCCTCCCAAATGATTCTGTAGGTGTTCAAATCATCGATCTCCAAGGTGGAAATGTTCAGATTCTTGTCATCCGCAATTGTGAGTGCAATCAGGCATCCCTGAATAAGCTAGAGAATAATCCTGCTCTCTCAACCAATATCTGAAGGCTAATCTGACATCGCCGTGGCTATTTCTCATTACTCCTGCCACCCACTTTTTATCCATACCAAGGGTATCGCATGCAGTGCCTATAGTAACGTTTAGTTGAAAAGAAGGCATCTTGCTGGAGTTGTACTATATCATTGATCTAAAGAAATATCTAGAGTTTGAAATGCTTGTCAGGTTGAAACCTCAATATTAGAGTTCTACCTATAACTCACTTACCTACTTTGAATAAGTGTACCATAAAAGTAAGAATGAGGAGGTGCAAAGGTAATGAATCCCACCTATGTCACTGCTTCTGAGCACGGTCTTACTACAACTTGAAATGGAGAATGGTCAACTAAATGTGAGAAGACAGAAGCACTATGACCCCATTAGAAAGAGAATCAAACATTGGATATTGCAACTAGAGAAAGGCTCACTCGGCCTGAAGCGAAGGTGAGCAATCTAGCTAAAGCCTTAAGGCAATGTAGTTATATTTTAAGGGAGGTTTTCTGCTGCTAACTCAGATACTCATAGTGGGGGCATTCAGCCTCTTTGATCTACTGATATTGCCTTAATTCTGAAGGATTACTCATATTGATACCTAAGAATTTACTTTACCTGCCCTCATTTGTCATCATTGAGATACTCATGGAGTAGCCTGAAGTGCCAACAACTTAATAGTTCGAATGTTGATTCCAGGGCACCCGATAACTGACAGAGGTCCATTATCATCTTATACACCAGAGCAGAGACAAGAAAGAATTATTGCTGCTAACGGGTCCCAGTCAAATATGGTTGGAAATTAAGTGGGTTAAATCACTTGGGGATCTTAATGTGGAAACCCATTTTTATATCTTTACCTATCCCTCAGTATTCTTTTCTTTTTTAAATGAAAGAGGTTCTTCAATGCTTGGTAACATTTTTTACCTAATATTGCCCTTTTTGTATACATATCAAAGAGGCAAACAGGTCAATTATTGGGAGCTTACGACTTAGAAAGCTTTATTAAGTTGATCATGGCGTACAGGACACGATCGATTGAGATGTTGTTTCCATGACATAGAAATACAAACTTACAAAAAGATGCAATATAAATATTGATAAATATTTCTTAATTGTTTCAACAAAGAAATAAGGGAATGAATTCATTAAAGTTTACAAGCATAGTCTTTTAGACATAAATAAACATCAAACACATATAAGCGATCATCTGCAAATTATTGGTCTTTGTGTATTTGTAAGAAGATTTAAGAGTATCATTTATTTATAATATCCTTGGAAGTGGACAGAAATTCGTTTATAGAAAATAATAATCTACAATTTATATAATCTATTTGCAAAATTATTATCAAGGAATAAAATAAGTAGGTTCATTCGTGTATTCATCTATGCAAACCCTACTTTTATGTATAGGATATAGGAGAAGGGACAAATACAAACCCTGGATATAGGAGAAGGGATAAATACAAACCTGGACACAAACCCTAGTGGACCTCAAGCCCAATCCTATAATACAAAACACATAATACACTAATTAGATTTACTCTCTAACACGCCCCTCAAGATGCAACACGGAAAAAAACACATACAGCTAGCACAAACAATCAAAAACATGATATACAAACTCAAACACCAAAATATCTCATCAAAATGTTAGTCACTCGACGTCAGTCTCTGAAGTAGCCATTCTGGCTTAAACAAACAACACCAACAATATGTAGTATATGATCTTCATAAATAGTGTGAAGTGCGCATCTGTAGACTTTTAGTAACAGACAGTAAATAGGAGGACACTTGTCGTTATCAGTCATTATGGAGCTCAAACTCGAAATGATGGTCTATATGCACAATAGTCCAGAGAGTGTTGACACACGTTTAGATAGATAGTCTACATGGCATTGCAATGATGTAGATTAGAGAGATGTCATAGCCGTGAAGTGCAAGGGTGCAGGCATACAAACACATAGCACAACTCCATGATACCAGAACAACATGTAGATGCTCCTTAACGTCATGCAAATATAATCTTTCTTCTCCTTTCCACTCTTCTCATATCCCCCTCTATATTTTGCCTTTACCCCAGCTAACAATAGAATGGAGAGAGTAGTTGGGTTGGACAAGATACAAATTTCACTTGATAAGGAAAAAGAAAGAAGATTCAAACATTCAAGAAACTAAAACCATAGTAGTAATAGAAGTAACACAAAGATGAGAGCCTAAATTAAGTGAGAACAATGTTAGAGAGATCTATTGGATGTATGCATGGTCCATCAAGAACAAAAACCCACGGATGGTGTGAGCTAGAAGGCTTTTCTTTTGCATTAAGAAAGGGTGTTGTCATTCAGCAGATACACCACAGAAGAAGTGATTAGAGATCATCCAAGAACTGACACGCTTGAGCCGTGCGTTAAATGCAAGTGCACGTATCGAAGTAATATAGGCTTTGTGAGGCCCAAGTCGAACTCAGGGAAACATAAATTTCAGTAGACTACTACTAACTGGTCGCGATCAGCTAGACCGATTGGAAAAGTTGATTGTTGGTTTTGAAACAAAATAAAAATAAAACAAAGAAAAAACAAAAGCGAGCGATGATTAAATGTTTTAGTTTAATCAAATGGAATGGGAATCCTTAGGGTTACGGTTTCACCACGAGGTCTCGCTGCATGCAATTATACACAACTAACATAATTCGTGTCTTATCCCTGATTATGGCATGTAGTTAAAATTGCTTGCTTCTGCAATACAATTCACTACCTAGTTCTAGGTCAGTTCCACGCCAGTAGTAACTTATACCCTAGATCTAAGTGCTGTAATAAATTCTCTGGGAATCCACCATTAACCGTACATTACCTTGTCTAAGGAATTTATTAGTTAATGTGTTAATCGTGCCTTTCCAACCACTAATCATCCGTCAAGAGCAATTAGCAATATTAGAAATCAACTATGATTATCAAGCATAGCAAATTGCAATAGAAACACGATAACATATCAGGGAGAATTGAGACAAATTATGATAATCAATGGAAAATTGTCATACAGTGATTCCCCGGGCTAGGACAATGGGGATTAGCCAAGCATGTTCATCTCAACGATACACATGGAGAAGAAAGAGGAAAACATGGGGAAACGAATGAGAATATGATGTAACCCCTAAAACGGAGAAGATTCAGATGATCCTCGGTGCGAGATGCACGTTCTGTAGCATTCCGGCGGTAGAATCGTCTGTCTGCGACTTTGGAATCGTCCGGGGCGTAGCTCTGGGCTCCGTTCTTCGCTCTACTCTCCTTTGAGACTCGTGCGGCGGAATCGAACGTCCTCCTTCGCTTTGGCCCGCCTTTTCTTAGGTATAGGTACCACTTACGGCCGCCAAAAGATCGCAGTCATTCGATCGTGGCAATTCTGAACGAAGTCTTGATCCGACGGCGTCGATACCATCGATGGGGTGTCGATGCTATCGACACCTTAGGGTGCACTTCCGTCGCTTCAAAACTGAGATCAACCTGTTGACTTCTCGATACTATCGACCAGATCGTCGATAGTATCGACGTGCTGACTTTTCTTCTGTTGAGCTAATCTCGAGACCATCGACAGTGTGGTCGATGGTATCGACTTGGATGTTTTCCCTCCGCCTTGGTTACTGTTGCCATGTCGATAGTATTGACGGACCTGTCAATGGTATCGACAGGTTCTGGAATATAAAGTACCTGAAACAGAGAGAAAAACACAAGTCAATCCATAGAATTTAGTAATTCATTCAAAATAGGATAAAATAAGATAAATTTGATGCATACAATGATTATAGGCTAAAGGAATTGAATCATGCCATTATAGTCACAAAGATGACAAGCGAACACATAAAACAAGTACAAAATTAGCCTATAAATGCGACTCAAAAACCCTGCATCAAACTCCCCTAAGCTTGAATCTTGCTCGTCCTCGAGCACAAAACTATAAAATCTAATTGAGAGGGTCAACTAAAGAACATAATCACATAAATGATATCTCAGTATGATTCCCACCTGCAAAACACATACCGGCTCTTACCAACCACGGAACGATAACTACCCTTTAGGCGACAATATTCATTCATGATAGATGTTCATCCCAAGATCACAAACACTATCAAGTAAAGCAGTTAATATAGTAAAATCCTCAAGTTCAGGCTTGGTGCATCTTGTGATCTCCTATTTACATTGCTCATTTTCTCTAACTACCATCTAAATGGAAGCAGCTCTCCTGATGTACATGAATGAGGAGAAAATCATGGGTGGCCTACCACTTAGAGCAACGAGTGGATGGAATGGGTGGCCATTGAAGAAATGGAAGCACAGTACAGTCGATCATGCAAAAACAAAAATGAATGCCTATCATGATGCGAATGCAAATGAAAATATCCTAATGCTACATTGTTGGTGGAATGGTGCATGCACTATCATTTCGTCTCAAGGTGAGATGGAATATCTAAGAAAGCTATGTGCTTATTCTTCTTGATATGCGGGTGAGAACATGTTCCTTTCTCCCTCTTATTCATACTTACTTTTCAATCTTATTTTTTTTCACTTTTTTTTCAAGCCCTTATTTTCATAAATGACAATGGACTATTTGCCAGGCTCCCTTCTTATTACATAACTTGTACATTTGATGCATTCTATTCGAAGGGTATGGAACAAGTTCACCACCTTTAATGCTTTCAGATGAAAATAAGACACATGATGTGCTATATGCTCAAAAGCTGCGAATGCAACTACATAATGACAATTATGCAACTACTATGACATGCACCTAAGGATGAAGTGCATGTATACTACTCTATCTATTTTTTTCATTTCATGCAAAAATATGGGAGAAAAATTGTAATGCAAGACCTATCTACATGGGATGCAATCAAAGAGTGAAAGACAGTAATGTGCTCCCAGTTCTTATGGTGGAGTGGAAATGAAATTGCGATGGATCAGATCACAAGACGAATTGACAGAACCTTCAGAAAGAATTATATGTCCCTCCTTACTGACTTGTGTACCAATTAATCACGGGATTTCTCTCTCTCACTTCAAATTAAAGTCACGTTAACATTTGGTCGGTTTAGGCTCAACATCCATATCCATCCTCTTAACATGAACCATAAGGATATACAATCATGTTCATATGTTTTAAAGTTGACCTACCCAATGAGTTCCATAAGTGATGTCCTCAAGTTCTCACAAGACACGCTTACAATTTCTTAAAGATTTTTCATTTAAATTCATTTTCTCACAAACCACCTCTAGAAGTCGGCAACGAGATTGCTTATTATTGGATGATTAAACAGAGTACAGGGGGCTATCGTTTATAAGACAAGAGAGTACATGTGACGTCCCCGGATTTTCTAAAACTTAATCTGATGTGTGACGTCCAAATTGAAACCCTCACCTCTGCGAGAATCCCAATTTAAACATCCCACACAAGGCTAAGAAGAAGAAAATCAGAGGAAGTCAAAAGGAAACAATCAGTAGCACATGTACATGAACAATAATAAAACCATACACACATGTTCACCATTCAACATATAATTACAACATGAATTGTTACAACATTTGATATTACATATTGAATAGCAAACTTATACATATACATGTGTTACAGCTAATACAACAGGATCTTAAGACAACAGGTCCACCTGAACATCAGCTCGCCACACAACTCACAACTATCTTGGATCTTCAAGAGCAAAACCACAACCTAAACAAAAGATTACATGTGGTACACGTCAGCACAATATTCAAGAATATTGTACTGAGTACGCCTACGTGTCTTTTTATATAACTCTCATCATATCTTGGTAATAAGATAAAACTAATACTTGGCAGTTATAAAGAAAAATAAGAAAATCATATACTTGCACAAAGATATCCATTAACAAAAGAGAACACATATTTTAAGCATATTTTCCATTATATCATCCATGCATTTACTACCTGAGAGTTGAATGCATTAAGGCCTTTATGATCTACTACCAAAGAGTTGGATCATTTCACAATGTGATCTGCTACCAAAGAGTTGGATCATTTCACAATGTGATCTGCTACCAAAGAGTTGGATCACTTCCAAGTACTTTACTACCAAAGAGTTGAAGTACTTATTTCCAGCACTTTACTACCAAAGAGTTGAAGTGCTTAGATATAATGGAACAGATATATTATGTTTCATGTGTTCATAGCAATAAGTATGGAAAATCATGCAACATATCATACAAGAACAATCATTTTAAATCAATACCATATGCCAAGTCTTTACTACCATATAACACAAGCATATTGTATAATAAGCCAAGTAAGAGGTAATGGCTTACCTTCCAAAGAGATAGATCATACTAAACACATATCACTGATGTCAACTATAAGCTTGGTCAAACCTGATCAAAACAAGACCATATACAATCATCAGGTTCTCATCTTATTATATCTCATCTTAACCCTAATTATGTCCATTAGGGTTTCTCTTATCTCATTGTGGTATTCTCATGATTACTTGTATTCTTATCTTATGATTATCTCACTGATGTCATTTTCCAAATTACATCTTATTATTAAAGTTCATCATCTGAAACATTAGGTTCCATACCGTTTTTGTGCACATATTAACCCTAGGTTACCTCATTAACCTAGATTAGGGTTTTATAACACGTATTAAGATTCATCTTCATATAACATGGATTTTGTTCATCATTATGATCTCATAATTAAAACTGAAGTTCAATATACTGATATGAGCTTTCTCTGTAAATTTCATCATTTATAGAGCACGTATGTATTTATTGCATTTTGTTAGGGTTAGTAGCCCTAATTAGACATATTAATCCAATTACATGATTTCGTACATCATCATGACCATAACTGACATCATATGCATTATAAACATTATTATGGAGTTACTGACATTTTTCCATAATTTTATGTCATCATTTGACATTTACTATCCATCAATTAAGCATTTCACTACTAACAAGATATCACTGATATTCGTGCATTAAAAGCAGGATATTATGCTTCCATCTTGTTCTATGCATTTTTCTGAACATTTTGGTATATCATATGTATTTTTCTGATGCTCGAGATAATTACTATGAATTTTGGAAGATTTGGACATTTACTGAATTATTGGGCGATTTACCTTTTCCTGGCCATTCAGAGGCCGCCACGTGTCCAGATTGGGGGTGCGGCTCCTTCAGTTGATTACACTCTGACCCGCCTGGTTCATCGTTGACCCGCCGGTTCTCGTTTGGAATTGGGCCGGTTTAGCTGGTTCTCAGGGATTGGACCCGGTCCTCCCTTCTTTCTTTCCCTGGTCCACGCGATCGTCCCAAGTGGGACTCTGATCTGCAGGACGCCGCCGTGCAGGAAGCTCTCCGGCCGGTTTGGTTCGCTCCCTCACTCTGACTCGCGGCGGTTCTTCGCAAGGACGCTCTTCGTGAGCGGTCTCTGTCGCAAGCAGGTAGGGCGCCGCGGAGGCTTGGATTCCGACGATGAATCAGCCACCTCCAAGTCTTCATCTGACTCGCTGCTATTTGTTACTGCACTCCTGTGAGCAATCACAGTTGCTCCTCTCCTCCTTGTTGAATAATAACGCTGCCAAGAGATTCGATATCAGCCCCCTTCAAGCCGCCGACCTCTCAACTTTTCACTCAAAGCGCCCATGATGAGCTCGAGGAGTACCGCCACTGGCTGTGTTATTGCGGTGGAACAAAAGGAGTGAAAGTTCCTCTGTCTCAAAGCTCCAAGGTGGCACTTTTGAAGCTTCAAGGAAGCCAACTAAACTCATATGCACCCCATGAAGGTGACAGAGACTCCTCCAGACGTGGTACCTTCAGGCTTCAACATCCGCAAGTCCTTTGCTCTAGAAGGGGGCTTTCAGCAGCCACGATTACCGCCCAAACTACTCTCCGCAATGGAGAAGCAGTGGAGAGGATGAGATGGTTCTCCCTCATCCGTTTACTAATGGGAACATGTAAAGGGTCGCACAACGGCCCTCAGCGAGTCGAGCTTAACTGCTCATCCACCTGTTCTGTTTGATGCACGTTTGGAGATCGTGGTAGCATGGGTGCTTGCACGCCTCACTGCTCCATGACTCCTCAAGATCCGGAGCTGGGAGATGACTTTGATGTCGTCCAAAGTGCATCTAACAGCTACGAAAGAACCCCAAAAACAAGGGATCTGTGGCTCACTAAAGTAGGCAGTCCCAGCCACAAGATTAGACATGAATGGCCCAGATTCGGCCACACAGGCCCAGCCCAGACCAAGGGGCGTGACACTCGCATTGCCCTTAGACTTTGGTCTAATAATCCTCAAAATGCACGTTATTTCATGATATTCAAACCTAAATAACTCCCTCTAGGAGCATCCAAATGCCACCAAATTTTAACCATAGTTCCCATACCTCTCGAGCTACCTTGTATTCAAATTTGGTGACAAAACTCATCTGTTGGACCACTCAATAAAATTCCTCAAAAAGGCATTAAAAGGGAGATCTTAAACATTATATAAATCTCAATCAACGTTCAAACTTTACTAAAACACTTGAAACTCTCATTATAACTCAAGATATGGATTCTAATATGTTATTGGAGATTTATGGATTTCAAAAATCCACTCCATCACATCCTACACACCTTAAAAGATATTTCGTCCTCGAAATTAAGCCAGAAAAACCACTTTGTCACATCATATACATCTTAAAAGAACTTTCATCCTCGAAAGTCAACCATACTCGTACTCCAAGAAAAACTACCATGTCTTCATCCATACATAGGTAGAATTCTATGGGTAACATATCCGCAAAGGTTACCTAAAACCATGTATCCAAAACACTATTAGGAGGTTTACAACCATCTTGGGTGCACAAACACTCCATTCAAGGTTAAACTCAAGGTTTAGAAACTTAGGTGATGTCATTATATATCTCATATATCAGGGTTGCATCCTTATCTTAACCCTTGCATTATTATTCAACATCATATTACCATGTTTTAAAGGAGTTAACTAACGTTAATCCATTATATCAAGGTGTCATCAACATTTTATTTAGCTCATTGTTAGGGCATGTTCATCATTAACGTATGCCTTTTAGGGGGAGTTAATTATCATTAACTCGCTTTATCCATCTAGATCATATCAGGGTGTTGTAAGCATTATGTTGTGCTAATTGTCAAACTATATCTTCCATCTTTATTAATCATTAAGATTAACACATCATTTAACATGCTTCATTCATATGATCTTATTTCATTGTTCATAATAAATTTCAACATTTACTAGTGATTTCATCATAAGCTTAGCCAACAATATCACATTATCATCATTATTCCTGTATATGGTTAACCATTTATGCATTAATATCTATTAAACCATATCTAGGTTTACATTATATCATGTCTATATATCATGTCATCGAGATCATATTACATTTTTATCTTTGTTATAGCGTGGTTGTACTAAACCAACTTATACAAGTGGCTCCTTAAACACATAGCAAAACATCATCTAGTCCAACTGAGGTTATCCTGACCCATATCATGAGGGTGGTGCCATGCTCAGCCTCTCTGAGATAACTCAACTCTATGAATGTCTCATATGCATATACTTTATCTTCCCTCTCTGGTCTAGGATTATCGGATTACCTCGTTGGCACTAGTGATAGCCTTGCAAGCTCTAGCCACATAAGCACAAACTAAAACGTTCTATGACATACTCTTCATAGGTTCTATACCCATGAAACATGCTTACCCAAAACTCTCTTATATACACCACTAGGTTCCTTTGTGGGAAACCACCAACCCGAGCACGAGGCTTCTCAGAAACTAGCATAGCTACCTCCTCCAGGGTCTTGGGCTCTCTCCCTCACCCAGATGGCAGGCACTCGTATAGATGTTCACATATGCACATATGTAACCAGCCTCTCTCTATCTCTAGGGATTGGTCCTCCCAAGGACATCTAGGGTTCATGATAACTATAGGAATCATGCATAAAGCGACTCAACTCAATCACTAAGGAGTATTCTAGTTTAGGACATATCATATCACATATCTCATAATTCTCATATCTTGGAGTTTAGGTTCTCTGACCTTCTCCCTGTGGGTCTCGCTCTCTCTTGAGCTAACCCCAAAACTGGTCCTAACACTAGAGGTCCTCCTTTGTAAAAGAGCTTGAGGCTCATGCTGACTCACGACTTTATCTTAACTTAACATATCTTATCTCATAAAGGAAAGCATACTTGCATCATCAAAACTTATCTCAAATCCTCAAAACTGAACTTAAGTCCTTAAAGACAAACATAGATCATCATAACCATCTTATATCATCTATGTAAGACTTACATCAAAGCTTATTTCATCTATTCCATCTATCATATATTCCAACAAGGCTCTAGACATCTAATCTAGAACTACTCTCTCTTCTAGACTGATGTCATTCACTTTCACTGAGGTTGCATGACCACCTCCTACTCGTACATGTGTGGGGACACATTTTTGTAATACATATATATAATAAAATATGATATAGTTTTTCTCTGATAAAACAAGCGTCAGAGAAAACTATCGAGGTTAGATTCGATTGGAATCAAAAACCAAATCCTAAAAATGAGTGTCCCACACATAGTAGAGAGTACAGTGTCATGAAAACTAAGGAAAGGGGTGAGAACAAGGGGTAGACTAGTGTAGCTACTCTAGACAATGAGCGTCATATGTCTAGGGTTTCTCTTCCCTTGATGCACGTCATTTCCAAATAATGCAACGTCCCATACCGCTGCACTATAAGGAAAAAACAACATCTAAGGACTTGTTATACCACAAGCACTAGTCTAGACCTAGTTCTCGGACATCTAGGTGCTAACCTAGAGGCTAGGTCAGATCTAGTCTCTAAAAGACGACTAATCTAACCCTAAAGATTATTAAGGTCAAGGTTTTCTTTAGTTTGAGTTGCATAATGAGCAAATGTTGGGCTTTGCTATTGTTCATGCTCTGATACCACCTGTTACGTCCCCGGATTTTCTAAAACTTAATCTGATGTGTGACGTCCAAATTGAAACCCTCACCTCAGTGAGAATCCCAATTTAAACATCCCACACAAGGCTAAGAAGAAAAAAATCAGATGAAGTCAAAAGGAAACAATCAGTAGCACATGTACATGAACAATAATAAAACCATACACACATGTTCACCATTCAACATATAATTACAACATGAATTGTTACAACATTTGATATTACATATTGAACAGAAAACTTATACATATACATGTGCTACAGCTAATACAACAGGATCTTAAGACAACAGGTCCACCTGAACATCAGCTCACCACACAACTCACAACTATCTTGAATCTTCAAGAGCAAAACCACAACCTAAACAAAAGATTATATGCGGTACACGTCAGCACAATATTCAAGAATATTGTACTGAGTACGCCTATGTGTCTTTTTACATACCTCTCATCATATCTTGGCAATAAGATAAAACTAATACTTGGCAGTTATAAAGAAAAATAAGAAAATCATATACTTGCACAAAGATATCCATCAACAAAAGAGAACACATATTTTAAGCATATTTTCCATTATATCATCCATGCATTTACTACCTGAGAGTTGAATGCATTAAGGCCTTTATGATCTACTACCAAAGAGTTGGATCATTTCACAATGTGATCTACTACCAAAGAGTTGGATCACTTCCAAGTACTTTACTACCAAAGAGTTGAAGTACTTATTTCCAACACTTTACTACCAAAGAGTTGAAGTGCTTAGATATAATGGAACAGATATATTATGTTTCATGTGTTCATAGCAATAAGTATGGAAAATCATGCAACATATCATACAAGAACAATCATTTTAAATCAATACCATATGCCAAGTCTTTACTACCATATAACACAAGCATATTGTATAATAAGCCAAGTAAGAGGTAATGGCTTACCTTCCAAAGAGATAGATCATACTAAACACATGTCACTAATGTCAACTATAAGCTTGGTCAAACCTGATCAAAACAAGACCATATACTATCATCAGGTTCTCATTTTATTATATCTCATCTTAACCATAATTATGTCCATTAGGGTTTCTCTTATCTCATTGTGGTATTCTCATGATTACTTGTATTCTTATCTTATGATTATCTCACTGATGTCATTTTCCAAATTACATCTTATTATTAAAGTTCATCATCTGAACATTAGGTTTCATACCGTTTTTGTGCACATATTAACCCTAGGTTACCTCATTAACCTAGATTAGGGTTTTATAACACGTATTAAGATTCATCTTCATATAACATGGATTTTGTTCATCATTATGATCTCATAATTAAAACTGAAGTTCAATATACTGATATGAGTTTTCTCTGTAAATTTCATCATTTATAGAGCACGTATGTATTTATTGCATTTTGTTAGGGTTATTAGCCCTAATTAGACATATTAAGCCAATTACATGATTTCGTACATCATCATGACCATAACTGACATCATATGCATTATAAACATATTATGGAGTTACTGACATTTTTCCATAATTTTATGTCATCATTTGACATTTACTATCCATCAATTAAGCATTTCACTACTAACAAGATATCACTGATATTCGTGCATTAAAAGCAGGATATTATGCTTCCATCTTGTTCTATGAATTTTTCTGAACATTTTGGTATATCATATGTATTTTTCTGATGCTCGAGATAATTACTATGAATTTTGAAAGATTTGGACATTTACTGAATTATTGGGCGATTTACCTTTTCCTGGCCATTCAGAGGCCGCCACGTGTCCAGATTGGGGGTGCGGCTCCTTCAGTTGATTACACTCTGACCCGCCTGGTTCCTCGTTGACCCGCCGGTTCTCGTTTGGAATTGGGCCGGTTTAGCTGGTTCTCAGGGATTGGACCCGGTCCTCCCTTCTTTCTTTCCCTGGTCCACGCGATCGTCCCAAGTGGGACTCTGATCTGCAGGACGCCGCCGTGCAGGAAGCTCTCCGGCCGGTTTGGTTCGCTCCCTCACTCTGACTCTCGGCGGTTCTTTGCAAGGACGCTCTTCGTGAGCGGTCTCTGTCGCAAGCAGGTAGGGCGCCACGGAGGCTTGGATTCCGGCGATGAGTCAGCCACCTCTAAGTCTTCATCTGACTCGTTGCTATTTGTTACTGCACTCCTGTGAGCAATCACAGTTGCTCCTCTCCTCCTCGTTGAATAATAACGCTACCAAGAGATTCGATATCAGCCCCCTTCAAGCCGACGACCTCTCAACTTTGCACTCAAAGCGCCCATGATGAGCTCGAGGAGTACCGCCACTGGCTGCGTTATTGCGGTGGAACAAAAGGAGCGAAAGTTCCTCTGTCTCAAAGCTCCAAGGTGGCACTTTTGAAGCTTCAAGGAAGCCAACTAAACTCATATGCACCCCATGAAGGTGACGGAGACTCCTCCAGACGTGGTACCTTCAGGCTTCAACATCCGCAAGTCCTTTGCTCTAGAAGGGGGCTTTCAGCAGCCACGATTACCGCCCAAACTACTCTCCGCAATGGAGATGCAGTGGAGAGGATGAGATGGTTCTCCCTCATCCGTTTACTAATGGGCACATGTAAAGGGTCGCACAACGGCCCTCAGCGAGTCGAGCTTAACTGCTCATCCACCTGTTCTGTTTGATGCACGTTTGGAGATCGTGGTAGCGTGGGTGCTTGCACGCCTCACTGCTCCATGACTCCTCAAGATCCGGAGCTGGGAGATGACTTTGATGTCGTCCAAAGTGCATCTAACAGCTGTGAAAGAACCCCAAAAACAAGGGATCAGTGGCTCACTAAAGTAGGCAGTCCCAGCCACAGGATTAGACATGAATGGCCTGGATTCGGCCACACAGGCCCAGCCCAGACCAAGGGGCGTGACACTCTCATTGCCCTTAGACTTTGGTCTAATAATCCTCAAAATGCACGTTATTTCATGATATTCAACCCTAAATAACTCCCTCTAGGAGCATCCAAATGCCACCAAATTTTAACCATAGCTCCCATACCTCTCGAGCTACCTTCTATTCAAATTTGGTGATAAAACTCATACGTTGGACCACTCAATAAAATTCCTCAAAAAGGCATTAAAAGGGAGATATTAAACATTATATAAATCTCAATCAACGTTCAAACTTTACTAAAACACTTGAAACTCTCATTATAACTCAAGATATGGATTCTAATATGTTATTGGAGATTTATGGATTTCAAAAATCCACTCCATCACAGTACACATGGTATAGAGATAACCCATGTGGGATAAAGAGTACACAATAGAAAAAGAGAAAAAGCATAAAGCAAAATATACTAAGTATAGAAAAGCAGTAAAGTGTATATACTAATACTCCCCCTCAAGCTGGAGTGTAGATGTCAATCATGCCCAGCTTGGATGCCATAGTAGAAAATCTCATCTTTGGAAGAATCTTTGTGAAGATGTCAGCCACCTGATCAGAAGTATAGATGTAGGGAGTGGATATCTGGCTAGATAATACAGCTTTGTGAACAAAATGGCAGTCCACCTCAATGTGTTTAGTCTGCTCATGAAACGTGGGATTATTGGTGATAAACGTAGCAGCTTTGTTATCACAATACATCGGAATAGGAGAGGAGTCAGAAATACCAAAATCCTTCAGTAGGCTTTGAATCCAGAAAAGCTCACAAGTAGTATGCGCCATGGCGCGATATTCAGCTTCAGCACTTGAGCGGGCAACCACAGTCTGTTTCTTGCTTCGCCAAGTAACAAGGTTTCCTCCCACAAATGTACAGTAGCCAGAAGTGGAGAGTCGGTCGAGCTTGCTCCCAGCATAGTCAGAATCAGAATAACCAAGGAGTTTACAGTGACCATGTTTCTTATATAGCAGGCCTTTCCCAGGAGAGCTCTTCAAATATTTAAGAATGTGGCAAACAACATCCCAGTGATATTGTCAGGGTTTATCCAGGTATCTACTAACAAGCCCGACAACAGAAGTAATATCAGCTCGTGTGACGGTCAGATAAATAAGCTTACCAACCATGCGTCGGTACTGATGATGGTCAAGATAGGTAGGAGAGTTCTCATCATCCCAGTCAGTATTTGGATCCAGAGGTGTGCTAGCAAGCTTAGCACCTAGAAGTACAGTTTCAGAAAGCAGATCCAGAACATATTTGCGTTGAGACAAACAAAGACCAGAAGAGGACCGAGAAACTTCAATCCCAAGAAGTACCGCAGAGAGCCAAGATCTTTGGTAACAAAGTGTTTCTCCAGATAGCACTTGGTAGCCTGAATGTCTGCAGGATCACTCCCTGAGAGAATGATATCATCAACATATACAATAAGGATAACAATGCCAGTAGTAGTATTTTTGACAAAAACAGAGTGATCTGACTGGGAGCGTCTAAAAGAGAATTTCTGAAGAATAGTACTCAGTTTATCAACCCAAGCACGGGGAGTCTGTTTTAAACCATAAATCGCCTTCCTCAGCCTGCAGACTTTAGAGGACTCCCCCTGAAGCACAAATCTCGGGGGTTGTTCCATGTAGACCTCCTCATGTAGATCCCCATACAGAAAAGCATTCTTCACATCAAGTTGATACAAGGGCCAATCAGAATTAATAGCAACAGAAATAAGAATCCGTACAGAGTTCAGCCGATCCACATGAGCGAAAGTCTCAAAATAATCGACCTCGTAAGTTTGTGTATAGCCTTTAGCAACGAGTCTCTCCTTTAACCGTTCAACTGTGCCATCCGGTTGATATTTGACAGTAAACACCCAGCGACAACCAACGGGGGAACAATCTGTAGGAGGATCAACTAGCTGCCATGTATTGCGTTCAGTAAGAGCTTGCATTTCAACTTCCATAGCTTGACGCCAAGCAGGATGTTTAAGAGTCTGAGAAGCATTTTTAGTAATAGATATAGCAGAAAGAGCAGCAGTAAAGTTAGCAAAATTAGTCCCCAGATGATCATTAGTACATAAATTTCCAATAGGATGTTTAGTGCAAGTTCTAGTTCCTTTCCTCAAGCTGATAGGAACATCAAGATCAGAGAATACCTGCGGTGGTGTTTGATCTGGCACGGAGGATAAAGACGTTGGAGGGGCCATAGAGGGAGTTGTTGTCTTTTGTCTTCTTTGATATACTTTTAGAGGCGGCTTTTCAGTAGGAGAAGCAGTATCAGCAATATCAATAATATCAGTGGTATCATCCATGACAGGTAAAGGTGTATCCAGTAATAAATCCGATGTAAGAGTTGACTCGGCAAAAGAGTAAAAGGGCATGTGCTCAAAGAAAACAACATCCGCAGATACAAACCATTTCTTTGACACATATTAGTATATACACTTTACTTCTTTTCTATACTTAGTGTATTTTGCTTTATGCTTTTTCTCTTTTTCTATTGTGTACTCCTTATCCCACATGGGTTATCTATATACCATGTGTACTCTCTTGTCTTATAAAAGAGAGCCCCATGTACTCTATTTAATCATCCAATAAAAAGCAATCTCGTTGCCGACTTCTAGATGGTATCAGAGTGGGCCGATCCACCTTAAACCTAATCCCTTTCTCATCCCAACCCTAGTCGGCTAGGGTTGGTGGAGAAGATGGCGGCTAGGGTTGGAGTGAGAGAGGGATTAGGTTTAAGGTGGATCGGCCCGCTCTGATACCATCTAGAAGTTGGCAACGAGATTTCTTATTATGGGATGATTAAACAGAGTACAGGGGGCTATCTTTTATAAGACAAGAGAGTACACATGGTATAGAGATAACCCATGAGGGATAAAGAGTACACAATAGAAAAAGAGAAAAAGCATAAAGCAAAATACACTAAGTATAGAAAAGCAGTAAAGTGTATATACTAATACCCCCAAATGAAAACATCGAGATGACATGCAATTACATTAGACTCCACTGATTACACTAGATAGATAGTGGATCCTAGAAAATAGCAAATCTAGAAATTAAGAAAGCTAAGATAACGAAAAATGAAAAATGCAAAAGCAAAACAAAAGATGAAATAAAATAAAATAAAATAAAAACTAGATAGATGATGTTCCAGCACCCCAATGATGCACAATTAAATTATACCACCACCGAAAAAGAATTACTTGTTGTGGTTTTTGCTTTTGAGAAATTTAGGCAATACTTAGTGGGATCTAAAGTGGGGGTATGGACGGATCATGCCGCAATAAAATATTTAATGGAAAAGAAAGAGGCGAAACCTAGACTCATTAGGTGGATACTTCTTTTACAAGAATTTGACATTGAAGTTAAGGATAAGGTGGGCATTGAAAATGTGGTTGCGAACCATTTGTCTCGCCTTGAAAGGGTAGATGAGAAGAATACTAATATACCCATTACTGAGACTTTTCCGGATGAACAGATTCTTTCCATTAAATCCAAAGATTTGTGGTTTTCACACATAGTAAATTATCTTGCATGCAAAGAACTACCCGAGGATTGGAGTTATCAAGAGAAGAAGCGGTTTTTCCATTCATTGAGATTTTATTTTTGGGATGACCCTATTCTTTTGAGACAGTGCAGGGATGGTGTTCTACACAGGTGTGTGCCAGAGTTTGAGTATGACAGTGTGCTCAGCCATTGTCATACATTGCCCACCGGCGGCCATCATGCTAGCTCGAGGACGGCTGTGAAGGTGTTGGAGAGCGGCCTATATTGGCCCACACTTTTAGAGATGCCTATGATTTTGTAAGAAAATGTGATTCATGTCAACGGGCAGGTAATATCTCAAAAAGACAAGAAATGCCCCTAGATGTGTTTCAAGAGGTTGAAGTCTTTGACTTATGGGGTATAGATTTCATGGGACCCTTTGTGTCCTCAAATTCCAATCTGTATATTTTACTTATTGTTGATTATGTTTCAAAGTGGGTAGAAGTGATACCCACTAGGACTAATGATGTTGCGGTAGTGTGCAAGTTCGTAAAGGAATACATCTTCTGTAGGTTTGGGGTGCCCCGCATGCTCATCAGTGATGGAGGCACGCATTTCACAAATAGGAAGTTTGCTGCACTTTTGAGCAAGTATGGGGTAAAGTACAATGTGGGCACCCCATACCATCCGCAGACACAAGGTCAAGTAGAAATTTCCAATAGGGAGATAAAGAAGATTCTGGAGCGTACTGTCAACGCATCAAGGAAGAACTGGAGCATGCTCCTACCAGACGCACTTTGGGCGTATAGGACCGCCTTTAAGACTCCTATAGGCACTACGCCATTTAGGTTGGCTTATGGGCGTGCATGCCACTTGCCGGTGGAGCTGGAGCACAAGGCGCATTGGGCGCTAAGGAAGTTGAATGTGAACATGGATGATGCAGGGAAGCGAAGGTTGCTCAAGCTCAATGAGTTAGATGAGTTGAGAATGAACGCTTACGAGAGTTCCCGGATTTACAAGGAACGGACAAAACAATTACATGATCGCCACATCCAAAGGAGGGTCTTCTCAAAAGGCGAGAGTGTCTTGCTATTCAATTCGCGGCTAAAGCTACATCCCGGGAAGTTGAAGTCCCGGTGGAGTGGACCATTTGTTGTGGAGGAAGTGCGTCCACATGGAGCCGTGATAGTGAGAGATGGTGAAAGGACGTTCTTGGTGAATGGCCAGCGTCTTAAGCACTACTATGGAGAGGATTTCATGAAAAACGTGCATGAGGTAAAACTCATTGCACTTGATGAAGAATGAGCATGTTTGCGTCTAGCCTAAGACGTTAAAGAAGGACGCTTGTTGGGAGGCAACCCAACCTTGGTAGATTGCATTTTTATTTGCTTTATTTTTTGTTTTCCTAAATAGTTTTCATTAATTTTGTACTTAGTTTATAAAAATGATACCCTGATGTGTTTGTTGAGTGTGCAGGACTGGAATGATGTCGATACCATCGACACATGTGTCACTGGTATCGAGTTTGGAACAGTGAAGCAGCTACGGAAATTTCATTCCGTCGATAGTATCGACGGCTTCGTCGATAGTATCGACCAGTGAACAGGGCAAAAGAGGATCGAGACTGGAGAGGGTCGATAGCATCGACCAGTTTATCGATGGTTGTGAGATGTCTGGAGATTTTCAGAATGGTTCTTCTCAGCAATGTTGATACTATCGACACCCTTGTCGATTGTATCGACACGCCAACAGCGCAGATAGCAGCGCCCCCACCTCACGAGGATCAAAGGTATACGCAGGTGTCGATACTATCGACACCCCGTCGATGGTATCGACGCGCCACGTCAGCGATCTGTGCGTCTTCATCGAGTGGTCAACAATGTCGATCAGTGGACATCGTCGATGGTATCGATGCCCGTCGCTACCATCGACACTTCAGCAATCCCGACCCATCCATCCAGCCATTGAGAGTCGTCGATAGCAGCGAGCCACGGATTCCAGCAGTTGTCGATACTATTGACACTCTCGTCGATAGTATCGACGCACCGACAGCAGCGGCGGTTGGCCCTTATAAAAAGGGATGTATTTCTTCAATCCAACTCACACATTCAAGTTCATATCTCTCATCTCTGAGCGTCTCCATCGACTTCGAGGATCTCCGTCTTCTCCGATCTTCACCGACCATCTTCTCCAAGCTCCTTTCTCAATCCCTTTCTCTTTCACCCGTTGCCCTTTGCAACAATGGTGAGATCCAGCACTTCATCGTCCAGGGCTGCCCCACCTGCCTCGCAACAAGGATTAGTTCCTCGCCCGAGGCTAGTCCACCCCTCACCTGAGATCAAGAAGGTGTACGAAGAGTTGTGGAAACGCTCAATCGAGCCTACCCAGTATGGAGACCGGCAACTAATCAAGGACCTGGGATTCGAGGCCAACATGGCCTATGTGCTTCAGGGGCAATTGAGCGAGTCCCCAATGTTATGTCGTGACCACGCCGAAGGTCATCCATTTTTCAGCAGGTGGCCAACTTACAAGGAGATTGTCATAGAGTTTATGGCGTCTCTAGATATCTGTGTCGTTCCCAACGAGCTACAACCGGCACGGACGGAATGGAAAGAGGGGCGAGTTTCTTTCCGCCTCTACAACAGGGATTACACAATGACTCTTCGCGAGTTCAATGCAATTTATGGGTGGTCGCATAGCAACCTGCGCCAGCCACCGCAGAATGCAGACTACGACGCCATGTATTTGGCATTAGTCACTGTATCGGAAGGTTATTCGATCAGCTGGCACCATGCCTCTATAGTTGATTTTGAGCATCCGTTTGTCAGGGTCCTGCACCGGATTTTATCCAACACATTCTTTGCAAGATCTAGACTGTCACAAAGCAAATTTCAAGAAACGGATCTTTTCTTCCTCTACAATCTGCTGGAGAGGAAATGTATCAACTTTGGAGCTTTCTTCCTCACACGCGTCATGGCGGTGAAGAGGAACACTTCTCGCAGGGCCCCAATCTACTTCGGGGGCCTTATCACTCCGATCGCCATGCACTTTGGCCTGGATCTGTCTGGGCTACCAAAGATGGAATGCAAGAATATGCTCAATCTGAGCCACTTTGTAAACGTGGGCCTCGTCGAAGTCCGCCACGGCACCGTCTACGCCACTTGCCATGTGGGAGGTGTTTTTCAAAGGAGGGAACTGCCTGACCCTGCATTCAACCTCCGACCTGGCCAAGATTACAGGTAGCCTATCATTGATATTGATCAAGATGAAGAAGAATAGCAAGTTGAAGAAGTAGAAGTACCAGAAGGCGACAATGATGAAGAAGAGGAGGAAGCTACCATTCCTCTTCGACGACGAGTTGCTCCACGAAAGCGACCATGACACTTTGGAGCCTCGTCTTCTTCCCAGCCGCCGCCACCACAGCCCTCTCAAGGTGGAGAGGATGTCTATTCGATGCAGGGCATGTACACCATGCTCTAGGACATTCAGCAGCCGCAGCACCAGCATACTACGTCTTTTACAGGTATTCAAGAGACGACAAACAGGTTGTACGAGAATCAGCAGGAAATCTACGAGAATGAGCGTCTTCTCCTCGCCAACCAAGAAAACATCCACAACAGGTTGCATAGGATGGAGATGCAGCAACAGCCATTTTACGATCATTATTGGAGCCAGAATTACTTTGGAGAATACCCACAGCCACCACTGATGCCCCCATCTAACATGTCGTTCCAGGGGCATTATCCTACTTGGGATCCCAGCGGCCACCAATACCCGCCGCACCCACCACCAGAGCAGTAGAGGGGTATCGTTGTTCCACCTCTTAAGTTTGGATTTTGACTATGAGGCCATAGTTGAATTCAAGCTTGGGGGGTGCTGGAACAGCATCTATCTAGTTTTTATTTTGTTTTATTTCATCTTGTTAACATATATTCCTGTTTTATGTATTCTGTTATTTATTTTGTTATTTCCATATTATATGTGGACCTCTCTGTAAATGTTTTAATTTTATATATATGAGGGTGCACACATTGTGCAACCCTACGCTTCCCAAAATTACTGACTCTATCACATGGTACCAGAGCAGTAAGATCCAACCGCCGCCCTCCCTCCCTTCCCTCTCTCTCTTCTTCCGCCGCCCCCCCCCCCCCCCCGCCGCCAGCTCCCCGCTTCCCGCTGCCCGCCCGCCGTCCCTCCTCCCAGAGCCGCACTGGCAGGCCAGCAGCGCCGCTGCCGGCGGCTGCTACGCCGCGGCAGCAAGCCACCAGGTCGGCCGCCCAACCCGCCGCAGGGGTCGGTGTGCCTCCGCGGTTGAACGTCGCCGGATCGTTGGCTCCGTGAAGCTCTGCAACCGTCTGGTGGCTTGAGTTTGTCGTGACGTAGATTGATCCTTCGATTTTTTTGCCTACCTGCCCGTGTAGGCCGTAGTGCCACTGGGTTCTCTACTGTACTTCGGCGTAGGTTGTATGTGAGAGGTTCCACCGTGGTTGATCTGTGCCTACTTTTTGCCTGCCTAATGGTGTAGTCCGTCTTCTGCCTGCTCGTGCCTACCTGTGCCTGTCCGTCTGCGCTTCGGACCCACTGCCTGCTTGTGTTTGTTGCTCTCATGGCGTCCTCGGGAGATGACTTTCGCCGTCAAGTTACGACTGTGAAACTTGACGGGCGAAATTACCAGCATTGGGTATGCTCCATGGTGATTTATGCAAAGTCCTAGGAAAAATACTCACACCTGATCCGTGTCGGCCCGGCACAACCTGCAACGGACACCGATTCCAAAGATGTGAATGCTTATGATGACTGGGTCCGGGATGACTCGACGGCGATGACATGGATTCTCAATAGTAGCATTGAGAAGATCAGTGTCACCCTGCTTCACCTGCCTACGGTGAAACAGATGTGGGATCAGCTCGCCGGCACATACTCACATAGCCAGAACCCCAAGAAGGTCTTTGACATCACCAAGTAGTTGGGACGTCTCCACTTCACGGGGTCCGATATTGCGGACTACTTCTCTACCTTTACTGGACTGTGGGGGGAGATGGAGTCCTACCACCCACTGTCCACTGATTTGGCCACTATGCAGCGTCAGAGAGCAGAGTTGCAGTTGGTTCAGTTTTTATGTGGACTGCCAGAGTCCTATGCTGGTGTCGTTGACCAGATTTTAGCGAGCGATCCGCTCCCTACTCTAAAGAGTGCCTACCAGCGTCTTTAGCGTCTGCCTTCGTCGACTCTGACACTATCTTCGGAGACTGGAGACTCTACTGCCCTTGCAGCTTAGTCGGTCCGTGGTCGTGGTCGTGGCCGTGGCCGTTCTGCTGACAGTCGTCCTCCACTGGGTGCAAGACGAGGACGTGTCTCTTCTGGTCGGGGAGCCCCTTCTACTGCTCCACCCGCTGCTGCGCGTCCTCACCAGGGACAGCGCATCTGTACTTTCTGTGGTCGGTCCAACCATATCGAAGAAAAATGTTGGGAGAAATATGGTAAACCGGCATGGGCCAACCCAGCTGCTGACTCTTCTACTATTGCACCGGGGGGAGCCACTCAGCCTACTGAGTCTAACTCTTCAGGTGCGACTGCGGATTACATCCGTGTTGAGGTGGAGCGCATGCTACTTGAGCGGGCTGGCTCGTCGTCTACTACAACTAGTGGAGCTCATGTTGCCACTTATTTTGGTTATGACACTGCCTTCCTAAGTACCTCTTCTTCTCCTCCTGGTAATACTAAATGGGTCATAGACTCAGGTGCTTCTTCGCATATTTCTGGAAATTGATCTTTATTTAAAAAGTTATCTAAACCTGCTCATCCTTCATCTGTTATGCTTGCTGATGGTTCCAAGTCTGCAGTATCTGGAGTAGGGGATATTTTTTCTGAGTTTTTGCTGAAATCTATCTTATATGTACCTCGATTTCCTCTGAATCTATTATCGGTCAACAAGATATTGAGAAGTCTACAATGTAGCCTGACATTTATTCCCGGTTCATGTGTTTTTCAGGACCTTCGCACGAGGATGAAGATTGGTGGGGGGTATGAAGGTGTTGATGGACTATACTACCTTGATCATTTGCCGAAAGAAGAGAAAGCGGTTGTGGCCTCTACACTATCTACATCTGTTTCTGCATTACAGTGGCACTACCGGCTGGGATATTCATCATCTGAAAAGCTTCGTCATTTAGTTTCTGATATTGGCACTTGTAGCTTTCAGTGCGAGTCATGTCAGCTAGGAAAGCAGACTAGAGTTGTTTATCCTAGACGCAGTCATATTAGCAGTAAAAACATTTTTGATTTAGTGCATTATGATGTATGGGGCCCTTGTCATGTGCCGAGTTTATCTGGTCACAAGTACTTTATTCTGTTTATTGATGATTTTTCTAGGACTACTTGGTTGTTTATGATGAAAAGTAGGTCTGAAGTTATGTCTACTATCAAATTCTTTTTTGCCGAGGTGAAAACACAATATGGTGTGCCTGTAAAAAAAATTCGTACTGACAATGTGCTTGAGTTTGTTAAAAAAGATGTGGATGTTTTTTGCAAATCTTTTGGTACGTTACATCAGACTTCATGTGCTTATACACCTCAACAAAATGGTGTGGTTGAGCGTAAAAATAGACATGTGTTAGAAGTTGTCAGGACTATTATGATGCATACTCATGTTCCTCGCTCGTTTTGGCCTGAGGCTATCTTAACTGCTTGTTTTCTAATAAATAGAATGCCATCCTCTATGATTGGAAACAAAATACCTATTCAAGTTCTTCAACCAGATATTCAGTTATTTATTGTGCCTCCTTGGATTTTTGGATGTACTTTCTTTGTAAGGTTGCTTGGACCAGCTTCTGATAAGTTTTCTCCTCGTGCTGAGAAGTGCATTTTTCTGGGGTATTCTCGCACCCAAAAGGGATACACATGTTACAGCCCCACTGCAAGAAAATGGTTTACTAGCAGTGATGTATTTTTTGAGGTTACACCTTACTATTCTACTCGAGGAGAAAGTTTACAGCCTGACCTTATTGCCTCTCCTCTGCCAGTTACTACTGATTGTGTGCCTGCTATTACTGATACTATGACTACTGAGCATACTACTCCTACTATTGTTTATCAACGCAGGAATAGAGCACCTCCTACACAAGAACCCCCCCAGGAAAACCAATCTTCACCTCCATAAGGTTCTGCTATACCTGAGGTAACTTCTGACCTTGACATACCCATCGCTCTTAGAAAAGGTACTCGTTCCTACACATCTCATAGTATTGCTCAGTTTGTTTCCACTGATCATCTGAATGTCCATTCTAGCAATTTTGTATATGCCTTATCTGCTGTGACTGTTCCAAAGAATGTTCAAGATGCCTTAAAGAGTACTGCTTGGACGTCTGCTATGAAAGAGGAAATATTGGCTCTAGCTGAAAGAGATACTTGGGAGTTGGTGGATCCACCCCCTTAGTGTAAGCCTGTAGGCTGCAGATGGGTATATACTGTAAAATACCAACCTGATGGCACTGTTGAAAGGCTGAAGGCGCGGTTAGTTGCTAAAGGCTACACACAAACCTATGGTATTGGCTACTTCGAGACCTTCTCTCATGTTGCTCGTCTTAACTCTGTCATAATTCTTCTTTCTGTTGTTGTTAATCTTGACTGGCCACTACTGCAGCTAGATGTGAAAAATGCCTTCTTGTATGGTGATTTACAAGAAGAGGTCTATATGGAGCAACCTCGTGGGTTTGTTGCTCAGGGGGAGTCTCACAAAGTTTGTAGGTTAAAAAAATATATTTATGGACTCAAGCAGAGTCCCCGTGCCTGGTTTGACAAATTGAGCAAAATTATGATTGAATTTGGGTTTCTGAGATCTCAGGTGGATCATTCTGTTTTCACCAAGAAGACTTCAACTGGTATTATTATTCTGATTGTCTATGTTGATGACATTATTATATCTGGCAGTGATCCTCTTGGTATTCAGGATACTAAAGCTCATCTAGGCAAGCACTTTGCTACCAAAGATTTGGGCAAGATTCGGTATTTTATGGGCAGTAGAGGTCTCTAGAAACTCTAATGCTCTTGTGTTGTCTCAGAGAAAATATGTATTAGATATACTGCAGGAGACGGGTATGCTTGGAGCGAGACCTGCTGATACTCCTCTAGATCCCAATGTGAATTGGGATGATGATTCTTCTACATTTTTTGCTGATAATAAAAAGTACAGGAGGCTAATTGGTAAGCTCATTTACTTGACTATTACTAGAGCTGATATTTCTACTGCAGTGGGCCTTCTTAGAAAGTACCTTGATAAACTCAGACAGTGTCACTGGGATGCGATATGTCATATTCTGAGATATTTGAAGAAGTCTCCTAGCAAGGGACTTCACTACAGAAAGAATGGACATTGTTCTCTTGAAGGGTACTCTGATTCTGATTATGCAGGAAGCAAAGCTGACAGAAAATCTACTTCTGGGTATTGTACTTATGTTGGAGGCAATCTTATTACCTGGAGGAGTAAAAAACAAAATGTTGTGGCCAGGTCCAGTGCTGAAGCTGAATACAGGGCCATGACCCATACTTCCTGTGAATTATTGTGGGTGCGCTCTCTGTTAAAAGAGTTTGGGATTGACTCTTCTGCTATACCCATGCATTGTGACAATAAAGCTGCTATCTTCATTGCTAATAATCCTGTCTATCATGAGCGCACCAAACACATTGAAGTCGATTGCCATTTTATTCGGGAATCCATTCTTACTGGCAAGATATGCACTCCTTTCATGCGTTCTGAAGACCAAGTTGCTGATATCTTCACCAAGCTGTTGGCGAAGAAGCAATTCTGCACACTGATGGACAAGTTGGGCATGATTGATATTTATGCTCCAACTTGAGGGGGAGTGTTAACATATATTCCTGTTTTATGTATTCTGTTATTTATTTTGTTATTCCATATTATATGTGGATCTCTATGTAAATGTTTCAGTTTTATATATATGAGGGTGCACACATTGTGCAACCCTACACTTCCCAAAATTACTAACTCTGTCACACATCTTTTGTTTTGCTTTTGCATTTTTCATCTTTCGTTATCTTAGCTTTCTTAATTTCTAGATTTAATGTTTTCTAGGATCCACCATCTATCTAGTGTAATCAGTGGAGTCTAATGTAATTGCATGTCATCTCGATGTTTTCATTTGGGGGTTTGTGAGAAAATGAATTTAAATGAAAAATCTTTAAGAAATTGTAAGTGTCTTGTGAGAACTTGAGGACATCACTTATGGAACTCATTGGGTAGGTCAACTTTAAAACATATGAACATGATTGTATATCCTTATGGTTCATGTTAAGAGGATTGATATGGATGTTGAGCCTAAACCGACCAAACGTTAACGTGACTTTAATTTGAAGTGAGAGAGAGAAATCCCTTGATTAATTGGTACACAAGTCAGTAAGGAGGGACATATAATTCTTTCTGAAGGTTCTGTCAATTAGTCTTGTGATCTGATCCACTGCAATTTCATTTCTACTCCACCATAAGAACTAGGAGCACATTACTATCTTTCACTCTTTGATTGCATCCCATGTAGATAGGTCTTGCATTACAATTTTTCTCGCATATTTTTGTATGAAATGAAAAAAATAGATAGAGTAGTATACATGCACTTCATCCTTAGGTGCATGTCATAGTAGTTGCATAATTGTCATTATGTAGTTGCATTCGCAGCTTTTGAGCATATAGCACATCATGTGTCTTATTTTCTTCTGAAAGCATTAAAGGTGGTGAACTTGTTCCATACCCTTCGAATAGAATGCATCAAATGTACAAGTTATGTAATAAGAAGGGAGCCTAGCAAATAATCCATTGTCATTTATGAAAATGAGGGCTTGAAAAAAAAATGCAAGTGAGAACATGTTCCTTTCTCCCTCTTATTCATTCGTCTCAAGGTGAGATGGAATATCTAAGAAAGCTACACCATGTGCTTATTCTTCTTGATATGCGGGTGAGAACATGTTCCTTTCTCCCTCTTATTCATACTTACTTTTCAATCATTTTTTTTTTCACTTTTTTTTTCAAGCCCTCATTTTCATAAATGACAATGGATTATTTGAAGATACTCCATACTATTCCTCTAAGGGGACACACTTGAGCTCGGATTTGATTTATGCGCCTCTATCTATGACTTGTGATTCTGATAACACTAGTCGTATGCCTATGACTTGTTATGACTTGTGATTTCATACCCTAAAGCTAGTCGTATGCTAATGAAAGATGACTTGATTTATGTGACGGTTACGATGAAGCACATGCATCTATCATTGTTTTGAGGTTAATGAAATAGATGGTATGATTGTATTTCAAAATAGATCCTTAAGTGAGGGACTACGTGAATCATGTGGAGGGTATGTTAAGTGTTGTTTACTTATGACGACCATGATGCCTACATGTTGTTTACTTATGCTCCAGATGTCACTTCATATTGATCAAAAAGCTCCTGCTACATGTGTGTGCTTTTTAATTATCTACTAAGGGGTAGTGTTTAAGTGCTTTGTAATATCAAGGGGGAGAAATATTCTTGTATTGGCTTGGTTTATTTTTTTTATTCAACTTCTTTGTTTTTAGTCTGTTTGTTTGCTTGCAAGCTGACTTGAGATTCTCCCTATTGGATGATATATATCCCTTTACATGCTTGATGAAATGTCTTAGTCAATCTTGTATTTCTCGTTTACCTTACCTTGTTGTATATTACTTGGGCTTCAAGTAATGGGCCAGGACCGGTTGTATATATACACTCTGGTGTAATACAAAGAAACTAATGATGTGAGTCAATTACCAAATACACTCGAGAGTTTTCATCTTTGAGTAGAATAGTGCTCTTCATCTCTCCCGCCTCTCTCTTCCTCTCAATTTCTCTCTCTCAATCCCTTTCAATCCCAGATTTAGGGTTTCATCTTCTAAACCTATTTTGGTATCAAAGCATCGCTTCCGCCGTCATCAAGTATGTCTTCTTCCTCAGCTATTGGATCATCATCGACACCAGGAGCATCCAAGTATCCATATCCTGTCGGCATGAACGTTTCCAACTTTGTTTCCATGAAGCTGACTAGTTCCAATTATTTGTACTGGGAAGTTCAAGTTCGCGCACTGATCGAGAGCAACTCGTTTGAGTCCTTCATCGATAGAACTGAGAAGCCACCGGAGAAGATTGTCATAGATGAGGAAAGCACGATCACTTCCAATCCTGCCTATGTGCTGTGGATGGGGACCGATAGATTGATCAAAGGCTGGATACAATGAAATGAAAAACGTTCTGAGCGGCCGCTTAAGCGGCTCAGCAGCCCAGCCGTTTAAAATACCCCCTGAGCGCTCGATTAATCATTTTCCAAAAAACGGGCATTTTTTCCCGCTTAACCCGCTTAATCAGCCACTTAATCGGCCGCTCAAACCCCTTTTTTTAAAAAAACTGCTGCAAGCCTGTAACATTAAGTAATTTTTGAAAGTAAAATAATTATTGACTGTAATATATTAAACTTACATACAATACATGTTCTATGATAAGCCTTAGTTAATTTAATATGCATACTTTGTATGTGAGCCATAGTAATCGGGTATTGTTGTATATCCAAGTAAATTACATGTAACTAATCATGATATAGATTTTAGAATGCATACTTTGGTTAAATGTACTGATGTAATTTATGATCAAGTGATGATATGTAAATGTAGCAATAAGTTAGTAAGGTATCAATGATAAGTTTTCTGTAATGTGATGCAAAATAGTTATCGTATCATGTATATATACATAATACTTTTTTGTTTTATAGTTGTATAGGGTGTTTTATGTGTGACAAGTCTATTGTTCAATAGTTTAGCTATAATCATTGTTTTATAGTTGTGTTATAAAGTATTTGGGTGTTTAGTATAGTTATTTAGGGTGTTTAGATATGTATAAAGGTTCCAAAAAGTATAGTAAATATATGCATACATGTGCATTTTTTTATAAAATTGTATAGAAAATCAAAACCTATTTTTTCAAAAATCAGCCGCTTAATCGGCCGCTTACCGCTTAACCAGTTACAAGGTGTTGTCTGCACGCTTACCGCTTAACGCTTTTTAAAACATTGGCTGGATAATGGGAACTCTAACCGAGGAAGTGCTCGGAGTGGTGGTAGGTTTATCTACATCTGCTCAGATCTGGACAGCTTTCCCAAGAACTTCTGCGAGTCTACTCAGTCCACAAGCTTTGAGTTAACTACAAGACTGCGGCGAATTCAGAAAGGGAACAGAGCTGTGGTTGAGTACCTGCGAGAGTTTAAACTCATTTGCGATCAGCTTCATACTATTGGTAAGCCTCTGCCTGATGATGACAAAGTCTACTTTCTTCTCAGTGGACTTGGATCTGATTTCGAAACATTTACTGTGTCTATGATGAGGCCTCCTCTTCCCTCCTATGATGAAGTTGTCTCTCTACTGAAAGATCATGATATGCGTAGAACTTCCTTTGAATCCTTCTCTGGTCCTAATTTGGCTTTTCTTGGACAACGATCAAGCTTTGGACCTAGAAATCCTGGAAGAGGGAACTACCAGATGAGTAATCCATCCATCCAACAATACAACTCCAATCCAGGCCTTCTCGGAGTCAGACCTCCAAATCAGTTTTTCTCTCAAGGGCGTGGATTCAATCAGAGTATCAGGCCTCCTCCTGGCAGCTTTGACAACTCCTTTCGTCCTCCTGTATTCTGTCAGATCTGTGGAAAGCGAGGCCACGAAGCTTATTGTTGTTGGCATCATTTTGACAACTCATACCAGAGTCCTGAGATTCCCAGGATTCTCACTGAAGATGTTGTTACTGAACAAGCAAAAGGCCATGGATGCTATGCAGATATATGAACCAAACACCTTCAACATGACCGAGTGGCAAGTCGACTCTGGTGCTACTAATCACATTGCTCAAAGTGCAGGTATTCTTAGTAATGTTATTTCCTTTAAGGAATATGATTTCATAATGATCGGATTTTGTACCTACCTTCCTATCACTTATACCGGTACATCTCATATCATACAAAGTCATCCTATACCTCTCGAGAGAGTCCTAGTTGTCCCTTCAATAAAGAAGAACTTGCTATCTGTCGCACAGTTGACCCGTGATTTTCCTTGTTACTTCATTTTCTTTAGAGACTTATTTCTCATACAACATTTGCAGACACACACAACCCTGGCTCAGGGGGTACTTAAAGACGGGATGTACTCAATCACCTCTGGTATGCATAAAGCTCTTCTATCAATCAGAGGCTCCACTAATACTGCTCTAACCTGGCACAGACGACTCGGTCATACTCACAGAGAAGTACGGAAACATTTAGAAGATAGCAAGTTAATCAGTTCGTCAAATAAGCAATTAGATTTCTGCAATAGTTGTCAATTAGGCAAAAGTTATAGATTACCTTTTTCAAATAACCATATTAAATGTCGTGTTCCATTTGGACAAGTTTATTGTGATTTGTGGGGAAAATCTCCTGTAATGTCTAAACATGGATTTCACTACTATGCCTTATTAGTTGATGAATGTACTGGTTTCTCCTAGTTTTATCCTCTGAAAGCTAAGTCTGATTTCTTTAGTCAGTTTGTCTTCTTTTGCAAAATGATTGACAATGAGTTTCACACCAAGATTCAAGTGCTTATGACTGATGGGGGAGGTGAGTTTGTAAATCACAAAATGCAGGATTTTCTGTCTTCAAATAGCATTGTTTGTTAGCTTTCTTGCCCACACACTCATGAATAGGTTGGATTGGTAGGGAGGAAACACAGGCATGTCGTTGAACTGGGCTTGACTATGCTTTTTTATGCCAAAGTTCATCTTTCTTATTGGCCTGAAGCTTTTTCCTCAGCAAATTATATCACTAATCGTCTACCATCGAAGATGCATGATCGTGTATCTCCTCTATTCAGGTTATATGCAAAAATGCCAGATTATGACATGTTGCGTGTATTTGGATGTCTATGCTTTCCCTGTCTCCGAGACTTCAATAAACATAAATTACAGCAACGCTCCCTACCTAGAGTTTTTCTGGGATATAGTGATACTTACAAAGGATATAGATGTTTGAATGTCTCAAGTAATCGCATTTATTTCTCTCGTCCTGTGGTTTTTAATGAAAATGTGTTTCCCTTCAAAGAACACATACCACAGAATATTGCTCTGGGCGAACTTTCTGTGTTTTCTGACTTTATTGCTGCATCGGATGTATCTTCAGATATCACTGACTCATTGCAGCCTGCGGCAGTAATAAGCAGTGATTATACTGCTGATGTTAATATACTTCCAAATGTTGCATCTGTTGATTCCTATAGTTCTGAGCAGCCTACAACTGTAACTCAATCGAGTTCAGTGTCTAATTCTGACTGTCAACCAGCTGTTTCCTGTGAAAGAACTCAGCCAAGCTCCTCTCACAACCTGTACAAGCTCCAGACTCTGTGGAAGTCATCTCCTCTATTCTGCCTACAAATAACACCAGTCCAAATATAGTTAGTTCGCCTTCTCTGCAGCAGCTAGGTGTCTCCAAAACAGGTCAGAATGTACACCCTATGATCACCAGATCTAAAGCACGTCTTCTAAACCACACTTCTCGATATGCGATGATTGTACAAGCTATACCCAGAGATACCTCGCTCCATCAAGGGTGACTCAAAATGCCCTCACTGGGTCCAGGCTATGAAAGATGAACTTACTGCACTAGAACAAAATGCTACCTGGACTCTAGTTTCTCACCCCTCTCATGGTCATATTGTCAGCTCTAAGTGGGTCTTCAAATCTAAACTAAAAGCTGATGGTAGTTTAGAAAGGCTCAAAGCACGTCTGGTGGCCAAGGGATACAGTCAAGAAGAAGGTGTTGACTACATTGAGACGTATAGTCCAGTTGTGAAGGCTACCACTATTCGCGTGGTTCTCACTCTGGCTGTTACCTTTACCTGGAAGCTAGTACAAATTGACATCTGTAATGCCTTTCTAAATGGTGATCTGTTAGAGCCAGTGTTTCTTGAACTACCTCCTGGTTTTACTAACATGTCCTATCCCAACCATGTTTGCAAGCTTAATAAGGATCTCTATGGCCTTAAACAAGCTCCAAGAGCCTGGTTCAACAAACTCAGTGATTTCCTTCTCGAGTTTGGTTTCTTCTGCAGCAGTGTTGATCCCTCTCTCTTTATATATTACCATCAACAGGATGTCATCTACTTGCTTCTCTATGTTGATGGCATTATTCTCACTGGTAACATCACGACACTCCTCAACCATTTCCAGCGGGCTCTTAATGCTACTTTTAATCTTGGTAATCTTGGTACATTGTCCTACTTTCTGGGCATCCAAGTTTCTGCGTCTGCATCTGGACTTCTACTCAGTCAGGAGAAATACATTGTAGATGTTCTTTGACAAGCTGATATGAGTGACTGCAAACCATCTTCAACACCAATAGCTCTTAACTTCCACAAAATTTCTGACTCTCCCAGTTTTCAGGATGTTCAACTACAGACGACTGGTTGGTTGCTTACAATATATAACCATCACCAGACCTGATATTGCGTATGCAGTAAACACTGCTTGTCAGTTTCTTGCTTCACCAACTCAACATCATTTTCTTCTTGTTAAACAAATCCTTCGTGACTTAAAGGGCTCACTCTCAGCTAGCCTATCTATTCAACCAGCTCCGTCTCTTACTCTCACTGCTTTTAGTGATTCCGATTGGGCAGGATGTCCCTCTACCATACGTTCCACAACTGGCTTCTGCATCTTTCTAGGCACCACTTGTATCTCATGGAGTGCCAAAAAGCATACTACAGTTGCTCGTTCCAGTTGTGAAGCTGAGTACAGAGCCCTGGCATCCACAGCAGCCGAGCTCACATGGATTTCCTTTCTTCTTAATGATCTTCATATGCCTCTACCTCAGCCTACTAAGCTTTTCTGTGACAATCTGGGTGCTCTTCAGCTATCTGTCAACCCAGTTTTCCATGCTAGAACAAAGCATGTGGAGATTGATTATCATTTCATACGAGAGAAAGTTGCTCTAGGGCATATTGTTATTGCTCACATCACATCGTCTCAACAACCAGCTGACGTCTTCACCAAAACTCTCACCAAGTCTGAATTCTGTTTCCTCCGGCTCAAACTGGGACTTCAGCTACCCTCGTCCCGGGGGGGGGGGGGGGGGGGGGGGGGGGGGGCCCTCTACATGCTTGATGAAATGTCTTAGAAATACACAAGAGGGCTTCCCTATCATATCATTTTTCCACAGAAATGGTCAAAGATGGTGAATCTGAGAATTGATATGTGACAGTTATTTATAACTGACTTGTTCAACAGTAGGAATGACCATATTAAAATCATCTTAAAGTTTTGGAAAGATACATGCATTCTTAGAGCATATCACATATACTACATGCAGTAGCAATTGCATATATAGACTACGCAGGGCATATGCACCTTTGGGTGTTTTGTGTATGTGTCTAAAACATATAACCAAAATGACTAGAAGTTACTTGGGAACAATCTTATGCCAAATATATAATAGCATACAATAGCCTTACAACTGATCTATATTAGTACATTGCTAAGTAGTTTCAAGTATAATAAAAAACTTAAACACAAATAAGAAAATATACGTGCAATGCATTCTAGCTCAAAATTGGCTTCAATGCCTTTTATATATCCCACATAGCTCAAAAGTATTTTGACATGAATAATATTGGGAATCCCTGAAGTATGCCTTCTATCTGGAAAGATCAATAATCTAAAAGACATATGCCATTGATTAGATAATTGGAGAAATAGATGATCGGAGAAGACACTCACTAGAAATGTGGACGAGAAAAATCAATCATCTAGCTGCATGCCCCCCTTCAACTACTTGACATTTTAAAATTATAGCAAACATGTGATAAAGAAAGCAATTTTCTCTTCCTTTTCCTTCAACAAAATCCAAATATCTTACTATACAAAATAGGAAGTTCATGAAGAACCTTTGAAAGACAAAAATAAACTTTGTATCATAATGAATCATTCCCGTTGTTTTGTGCAACAACAATCTAAGGATCAACCCTTATTTTTCAACAAGTTTTGTTTGGTAATTGGTATGATCCTTAATTTCATTTTAAGAAACATACTCATCTTCACAATAAGCCTTACATAATCCGTGAAGTGATTGTTTAGCGTAGCCAAAAAGTATTATCATGACAAGTGATTTCACATACAGTTCTTTGTGTAACATAAGTAGTTAGTCAGGAATAAGTTGGAAATACTTTGAAATCAAGAACAGCTGAATCCACCTATTATAACCATATCCCCACAAAAATGGGGAATAATTTTCATAACAATGGCGTATCAAGCCCTACTAGCATATATTTTAATTTATGTTGTCAGGTCAGAGAAATGGGCTTTTATTAGGCCCACAGGAAATGTGTAACAAATAATTTCTTGACAACAAGTAATTTCACAAGTTGAACTCAAGCTTTACACATAAAAAGACTACTTCCCTGCTAGTACATGTTTCGCGGTTCTAGATATGAAAATGGGCGAGCTATATTATCTTTTACAATCAAATTTGCAGAAAATGGAAATTCTTGTTTTACTTTTCTTTAGTAGATGAAGATTTATTTCATTAACCTTAAACTTGATGTAAATAGAACATCCAAAGAGAAATCAAAACTTTATGTACATAAAACATTTGAATAGAATATTGAATCATATAAATGTTCAACCGGAAACTAGAATATTCATGTGGCATGAGCCGAACGAATGTGCGAGTAATCACTACATGCGGAGCACATATGATGTGCCAGAAGTTTAGGAAAATAGAGCATCTATCAAAATAAGGATACTTCTGGATAGAAGAGTGCTCGCATTTTACAAATTGAAACAATTTGGTGAGTAGGAAAAACAGTTTGAGTTGCAAATCAGAAATAGAATCAACAGTAGTTTCCTTGCAAACTTCTGTGAATTACTGAGAAGTAGAAAAAGGAAATTGATAGGGGAAAGGTACGAATACGACATGAGAAATCTATCACAGAAGAATCTTCTCCAGGTTAGGCACTAATCGATTTTAGCATCTAATTAGATCAGATAAAAAGGAAGGATATGGCATGTTCGGAACTTTTTTTGCCATAATGGATTAGAATAGGAGGTATAGGAGTAGTTTTATTTACCTATCCTATTATTGCTGCCTTTTCATTGAGGATGAGATAGAAGAGAAGATTGGGAACACCTAGTAAAAAAGATTGCATATGGCGCAGTTGATGCACACAGCACTGAATAAGATGGAAGCCTAGGCAACGGAGGCTCTTTTTCTACATTCCATTTTCTCCCTAGTATAGGATTCTGTAAGATGCCCTTGAACTCAAAAGAACAAAAGTTAATCAATTCTGTAATCAAGTTGGTCACTACTCGCAACACATTGGTTCGTGCTCTGTAAGCAGTTTTTCCCAAAGGCATAACATCAGGCGTGGTCCTTGATAGTGGGCAAGAATATAATCACTTTCACAATTAGCATTGTGGAATCTGTCATCATTGACATACTGCACTTCTCGTCCAGTCTTCTTAAACTCTTGAATCCAAATGCCCATTGAAACGTCTTCTAGCTTAAATAGTTGGAGTTTTAATTCTTGATGACCGCGAACAATGAATTTTGCAATATCTCTGGAGATAATATATCCAGGCCCATGAGCCCAAGGAGGATATGATTCATATGGCCATTCCTCTGGACTAACATACCATTTGCTTTCTGGATCCCTGTGAGGTGCCGATTCAAAAGATATTTTTCCATATAGCAAGCCATTAGAATTACTCTTCTTCAGAATAGAAATTATTTCATCGATTCTAACAAAAGCATCATCATCTGTTTTCATGATATACTTGGCAGGCAGAATTATGGTTCCATACATACAAATGCCTATGGTTTTGAGGGAGATCAAGCTGTAATAATCAGCAAAAGGCATCAACTGCATATCACCGTATATCTGAGCTTCCTTCCACAGTCTAAGATTCACTTGGCTGCTTTTGTGAAGACCGACGAAGAAGCGCACAGCAACAACTCCGGAGCGCACAGCTTCATATTGCATCCAGGATCTTCTCAAAGCCATTCTACGCTCAAAATTATTTGAAGCTGAAAACACTCCGACCATCAAAAACAACCTCTTCTTAAGGAGAGAGGGAGCGATCAAGCTTTGGATATTAGGAATCTGATCCTGATCTTCCGAAACAGGAAGCCCGGTTGCCATTAAAGATAAGAGCTCCAGATCCCCAGTAAGACTGACTCTGTTAACAAACCAGGGTTCAAGCCTCTCTCTGTAAGCAAAACTAGTTTCGTGCCGTCCGTTTACTGTCATATGAAATCCTTCGTTTCCAACCCACAATGTGGCACTGAAAGGCTGCTCCTTCATGAAAGGAAAACCAGAGCTTGGATGGGCACTCGAATTGATTCCGGCGAATGCTTCGTTCTCATTTTCAACACCAACAGACTCTTTTATGGCAATCCTGCTCCTACCAACTAGCTGATTGCAACAGGCAAGCCCGTCTAAGATACAAGACGCATCCATGGATCTAGAAAAAGGGCACCTCTGCTCCTCACCCCACCCATTCTGAACTGTCCAGGCATTCTGAGAAATGGAGGCAGACACTTCGCCAGCGGCATCCTCTCCTCCAAATACCACTGCATACCTGAGGACAACCGGGGACGGCTCTTCTGCCTCCATGGAAATCACTGAAGCTACGAGATCCATTTCAAATCCACCACTATGGTTTCCGCTAAGGGGAACGGCTGTCACCGTTACTGCTGAATCCTGAACAAGACCACACGGAAGCTCGAGCTTCCATTTCCCACTGGCCTCAGTTGTTTCAGACAAGGCAACAGAAGAAGGGCAATTTGCTGCCTGAGTTTCCAAGCCCGCGGTGCGCTCTTTATCTTCCCTCTCCGCCGCCACTGCGGAAAGCAACTCTTTCCAGACCGTCGCAGCTTCTCTCACCCCGTTAGCAGTTTCTGGAAGGGCATCTGACCGAGAAAGGATCCTCTCAAAAAGAGGCCAAACTTGAGTAGCCCGGGACAGCTCATTGGGTGCGGCGGCGGAGTAGAGATCAGCGAGGCCGGAAAGGTTGTCTATGAGATGCGGTTTCTTATTCCAGGATGGGAAGAACGTAGTTGCGCCCGCCTCTACGGTGGGGTCCCAAGGAAGCTTTTGAGTGTGGATGGCCGGAGCTGGGCTTGTCGAGGTTGAGTCCAAGAAGCTATAACGGAGAAGAAGCAAAACAGCTAAGGCAGCTATAAGGGAGCCCCCTGTCCATTTCTTCATGTTTTTGTCAGCGGCGCGCCACTATGAAGCAGCGTCGCCTGGAGCTGCGCCGCCTCTGAGATTCATGCCAGCATTTGCCGCAGATGGAATCCAAGTTGCTCTCGAAGCATATGCAACTGTAAGAGGAGGCCTCCTCCGACGGCAGTCCGATGTTCTGGAGTGTAGAAGTCGACCCAGAGCACGACATAAATGGTTTCTTTTTCTTGGTCAACAAAAAGAATATGGTCTCCGGAATAAGTAGTATCCATGTGCTTTTCCTTTCTAAAGGAGGATGATTGTCGATTAAAATTGACATCCTACATATTAGTCAA
Organism: Alisma plantago-aquatica; assembly: GCA_963693085.1. Taxonomy (NCBI): domain Eukaryota; kingdom Viridiplantae; phylum Streptophyta; class Magnoliopsida; order Alismatales; family Alismataceae; genus Alisma; species Alisma plantago-aquatica. The sequence goes on from OY856409.1 coordinate 593,014,710, forward strand.
AATAAATCACTCATGGAATTTAAGGTGTTGGTCTAATGTTAATGCTCAAAACTTAATTATGAGAAAGTTAGTTCAAAGACAAAAGATAAAGGTAAAAGAAAAGGATTACAAAGATCATATGTATCATATTAACTTATAATTATTTTTCTACGATTTGGTTATCTACTTTTTATCTATAGTACACTAGGCATAAATTTATATTAATACAATATAAACACACCTTCTATCATTAATATAATTAGCTAATCAGAAAAGAAGGCATAAATCCTACTCACAAGTTGAAGGACATTATATTATTTATATAATTGCACACACAAGGTTGAATCACTTTGTTGATTTGTTGGCGATCCTCATTTGAATAACCATCATGACCATCTTTTGTCTAGAAACAATATTTGTCAATATCCTTGAAGGTGATGAACATAACAACTAATATTGTACCATACAATGTTAAGGAAGTTGAATAACAAGTCTGATATAAAATGGAACAAAGAGGGACTGATCTTGACTCACACATGTTGAAGAGAAAGATTATAACTTCTCAACATCCGCAATGTGTCTATCGGAGTCCTCTCTGCTCAATTGAAGCAATTATGTCCTACATTTCTCAGTTCCCCCACACTCTAACCCTAGCAACTACAAAAGGATAGTGTGATATGGATAGGGGCGGAGCCACAGGGGGCAAGCAGAGGCCATGCTCGCCCCCTAATTTTTTTTAAAAAAAATCGATATAAATACTTATATACATATACATTTATACATTAGTTGTATAATAAACACATACTGCAATGAGTTCTAAACAACGATCTTCTTGTAGTGTAGTGTTCTACGGATCCGCATTTCGGCCGCAAGTCAGGTGTTCCAATCCACACAAATGTGTAGAGTTTTACGTTTTTGTAAATTTGTGTAAGTTTGACTCATATACAATGTATGACACTAGTAATTCAAAGTGTAAAGGTGGCCTCGTAATGTGTGTGTCAACTATTGTGATTGTCTTCCTAGGATTGAATCTTAGTTTTAAAAAATGATTTTTTTGGCCCCCACTAGAACCAATTTCTGGCCCCACCCCTGGATGTGGAGAATGGTGGGAGTCAAATCACATCCTTGTTGGGATTAAGAGAGAAAGATTCCTCCTCTACCAAAGTCCATTTGGAGGAGACATGATGTCTGGGAGGGTGGTAAACTAAGAAATACTTGGCAATGTGGTTCTCAATACACAAAGAATTTTTTTAATTAAAAAAATACAAATATTCAATAAAACCCCTCCCACACTTTTCAATATACATTATAGATAGTATCAAAACATTAGTCTATATCAAAAAAAAGAAATGAACATATTGTAAAATACATGCATAATGTGAGTGCCTTATTGGAATACAAAGACTAATTTGTGATATAAAAAATTAAAAAAATTGGATAGGACCCTGACCACGCACTTTCCTATGTAGTAATATTTCACAACATTAATTGAAGCAACTGCATCCTCTATCTCTTTTGACTTGTGACCCCCTCACACTCTAACCCTAGCAATAAAAAGATAGTGCAATATAATGCAAAGAGTGATGGGAGTTTGCTCACAATCTAAGTAAAATACATAATTAGCTATGTATAATTTGGAAAAAAATACAAATATTGCATCGCATAACATTTGTGCTCTTTCATATAAATATATAAAAGGGACAATTTGTAGTTTTAAAAACAAAATAAAAATAGTACATAATCATGTACATCAATGGTTGCCTTATTAATATACATAAACTAATATTTATTTTGCAAAAATTAAGAAATAAATTACATGGAACTATGGGATCTCCTCCTGGAGGGATTTTCGATACATCCTTATTAGAATATAAGGACTGGTTGGTAATTTTATAAAATGAAGAAAAATATTACATGAACCCCTCCCATTGGCTTTCTATATAGTATATATTTGTAATTTAAAAAATAGAACTCCTCCCACGTGATAGTTTATGCTAACTTATTGGAATATAGATGTTGATTTATAATTATAGAAATTAAATGAAATCACCACATGGAGCCCCTCCCATACACTATTTATGTAGTATAGATAAGAATGGTCGTAACGAGTTTTCTCTGCAATTTTTCTTACAAACTTCTAAATTACAAAGTCATATTTGTATTTTAATCTATGATATACAACAAAGAATGTGAGAGGCATTATAAGTAATATTGTGTATTTTTTGTCATTAAATACTTCTTTTAATATAATTTACCAATCTTGTGAGAGCATGAAAGGATTTAAATGCATATTTATCTAGTTATTTAAAATAAAAACTGGATCTTGTATATAGTAATAAGGATATATGAAACGTAGGGGTTGGATGTAATGTTTATCTTTTGTTGTTGAAATTACATATTGTCCTTTGTCTTACTATATATAAAAAATCGTTGAATAGATGGATATATTTTTATCTTTAGTATTTTAAATCACAAATTTAGATTTCTATATTCTAATAAAGTTTTATGTACTAACAAAAAAAAGGTTAGGCAAGGTGGATAACGTGGTTGCTCTGACTGTTGGTATGTATGCCCCAAAAGCCAGTCATGTGATGACTGTGTTGAGACATTATGTAATTGATTTGATAAATAATAAAAACAAATTTCATTTATTGTGTTTGTTCAAATATGAGATGATGATATAACATAATAGATGGTTTAAGAATAATATTACTCAATGACATCTGGTTTTGGTTGAGGACTTCAATATGAGATTATATGTATAATTAGACTAGATATATTCTTTTCATGTCCCTAATCAGATATTATTATGGAAACTATATAGACAACAATATTACTTAAGACTAGAATGTGTGTTGACTGGTGACTAAATCTCAGTAGTCATGATATTGGGTATCAAGTTAGACATATATGCACTTGTTAGAGAACAAGTGTATTGCACAGAGCCACATTGAGAATGATACATGGAAATAACTGAATGGTATTCAAAATCATGTCTCATTGTGATAGTGGTGATTTTAGTTCTTAGAGATGAAGTCACTACAATAATGACACGACGTTCGATGCACATTAACCCCATTCAACGTAACCTTGAATAAGGGTTGTTATACATATGGTGCTTGGGTACATTGTGACACATGGGGATTGTTGTGAGTGATCGAATACCAAAGAGTTGAGGCCACCCGAACCCACCAACCAGGGTTAGGGTCCGCCAAAGGAGGGATTACAACTAACCATTTACTTTTAAATTTCTAACTAAAAACCAGCCTTAACTTTTTATTTTCTCTAATATATAGTAATATCATTTAACTAGCTGAAAACATCTTGTTTAAGCATAGCATGAAGTGATACAACAACTTTTGATTTTTACATAAAATAAAGAGTTCTAATTTGATATGAATCATGTAAAACTTATTACAAACAACTCTATTTTCTCACTCTCTCATTCCTAGGATCTAGAGATAGGATAAGAGATTGAATAACTAAGCTAACTACTTCTTCACAATACCTCTAATTTATTTTTGATAAAATCTAGCTTCTGCCTCTTTTGATAGAGTTGGTCCTTTACCTATAAAATGTTTCAATAGGTTGATAAGATATTGGTTCAGTGCATAGAAAATCAACATGTAACTATGATCAAGTAGTTTAGTAATATATGTTGTTTAGGAATTTAAGCAGTTTAGCAAGTCAATCAGAATCTTGACATATTTAATCCAAGTAGCAAAAATGTGTAAATAGCTAATCAGAGTAAGTTATTAACTAACTATTGGATTCTGTAGTACAATTTTTATATACCATGGACCCACATGAAGTGTACCACAACATAGGAATGTATCACAACAAGCTACGACCTCACTGTACAAGACTTAGAAGCATGCTTGAGATCCTAAGTCTTTAATGTCAATTGCCCCATCCGTAGTGGGCATCACCACATCTGGCTCTTGACGGTTAATGAAAGTGGCCAAATATATGGACTCCTCTTCTAAACCTGGGTACACAGGCATAGACTCAAAGCACTCTAGATTATTTGCATCAGTAGTCCGACTGAAGATGACCATGTATCCATGACACAGGTACCACTGGCTCCCTGGTTTATGTAGATACCTCACAGTCATAAGGAGTTTGTCCTCACTAGCCTACACCCCCGCAACCTACCAATATTTTCTAGCTTACCTCGATCTGGACTACCTCTATTCAGGAAGCATGTTTCCTCCTCACAGCGCATGCCTTTCTATGAAGGATTTCAAGTGTCCATGTCATCCATCGTCTAATAATATTTAATTCCATCTGATAAAATCGTCATCATTTGTAATCATTACCCTACTTTCAACAATTTAGCATTTCGCATTAAACACAAAGTCATCCGACTAAATTGCTACTTTTATAATTCCCATGAATCATATTTTATCCTTTAGATCTTGAACGGGGGAAATCCAACCTCTCTGGTGCCTCTAAGTCCACCACTTCATCACCTATCTTGCATAGAAACTCGCATAATTTTTTGGGTATGAAATCACATCATCAAATGTAATTAGAATTGTTACTACTAGAAATTATTGTACATATTTATCTAATTCATCATAGCTATCACAAAGTAAGGTTCAATATTAGAAAACTATTATTTCAAATTTGTGTGATGTAAATTAGGGTTATAAGGTGATTCTCCACTCATAAAACACATTGGATATCATTGATATTTTTATTTGTATCCAATGATCTCATATTCTAGCTTGCATAGATCTGATTCAAGCTTCATACCTCAAGATCACATCCTAAACCACTCGACGAGCAGAAAAATAGACTTACAAAAAGTTGGTTGAAGGTAGATGATGAAGAAAGGTGGTAGAATAAAGCCCCCAATGATCCTCAAAGAATATCTCCACCATGAAATCAAGAAAAAGAGAACAAATCTACTATCTAAAACTACTTACTATGATGGATTTGTGGATAGATCGTCGGTTTTTGGTTGTTCTTCAAGTTCCTCCCAAAGTTTGCCCTAGAAATCAAACTTTTATCTATATTTTGATTAGTTTAGGGATCTGGATATGTGGAAAATTTAAATACAAATCAATGAGACAAATTTCATCATATTCAGATATATATAAAAAAAGTTATGGTTATTTTACTGATTGGCTGTCTTGACGACATCTACGTCAGTCTACACGGTCGTCGAGCTCTGCCTGTTGTATGTGTAGCCATCAGTTCCAACTCGTTGACCCATGTGGCATCGACTTATGTGGCCTTGGGGATCCACACATAAGTCTGGGTGGCCATCAGGCTCACTCATTAGTTAGTGTGGCTGACGGGCTTCGTCCGTCAACCCCTGTGACGTCGGCCCGCATGGCTGTCGAGCTTACTCATCGATTTGTGTGACCATCACACTCTACTTGTCGACCCGTGTGGCCATCACCCTGTGTGGCCATCGGCCCCACTCATAGGTCACCACTTGTCGGGACAACAATAAAGTAGATCAAAGACAAATGTGCATATGTTTCCTAAAACTATTATAACTCCCTCATTTTAAGTCCAATTTGGTTCATTCTTTTTTATTCATAATTGAATTCTCTACAATTCTACAATATGAATTTGATAAAATTTCCAAATAAAAATCTTATATTAATTTTTTTATCAAGTATCATTAATTCTCTCCCCACACACATGAGTGGGATATCTCTATTTCCACCAAGCTCAGATCTCATGGTATGCTTAAGTAATGATTAGGAGTTATCCTGACAAATACTTAAGATGATAAGGTTAGGTTAAAGCACAAGGTGATTATAGTACTAACAAAAGCATAATTAACACTAAGATTATATTTAATCCTAATATTACTACAAAAGCAAGGAGTGGTTTATAACATGAGTACATATGGTTGGTGGATTTAATGAAATACATGTCAGAATCCATTGAAAGGTTGAAGGATTTTGTGAATGAAGTACAAAACCAACTTGGTAAATTGTATTAAAACACTTTGATCTGATCGTGGTGGAGAATACTTAAGCTAAGAGTTTGAGGACCTTCTACGAGACCGTGGTATTGTATCATAATAAACTCCACTTGGTACACCACAACATAATAGTATATAAAAAATAAGGAATCTTACTATGTTGGACATGGTATATCAATGATGAGTTTTTCTGATCTTCCAAAATTGTTTATGGGATTATGCTTTATAAATCACAATATTTACACTTAAGCGCATACCTTCTAAATCAGTTTAGAAGACACCATGTGAACATATATGAATGGGGGAGTGTTCCAATGTGTCTTTTATGAAGATTTGAGGATGTAAAACTTATGTTAGGAAATAGTTTCCTAAAAAGTTTGGAACTAAATTAGATAAATGTTATTTTGTTGGATATCCTAAGGAAACTAAGGGATACTACTTTCATATTCCATCTGACAACAAAGTGTTTGTTACCAGGACTGTTATATTCCTTGAAAAGAAATTTATTTCCAAAGGAACTAGTGGGAGGAAAGTAGAACTTAAAGAAGTTCAAGACCAACAAGAAAACATTGAACCCATAGAGGTACAAAAGAAATAAGAAGTATCAGAAGCAGTTGTTGAATCTCAATTTCCTCTTGTAGGACATGAAATATCATAGATTTAGTAGGGCACACCTTGAGAAAGAGAGATTCAGATATCTCATGACTCAACAAGGTGATGAGTTGGTCATAAATGACGATGAACCAACAACCTACTTAGAAGCTACTGAGGGACTAGATTGTGAGAAATGGCTTGAAGCCATAATATCTAAGATGGACATTGTGTACACCAACAAGGTATGGACCTTGGTGGATCCACATGAAGGGGTAAAACCCATTGGGTGCAAACGAGTCTACAAGAAGAAGACCGACATGGATGGTAATGTACAAACCTATAAAGGTCGATTGGTTGCAAGGGGCTTTAACAAGTTCAAGGTGTTGAATATGATGAAAATTTTTCACCAATTTTCATGGTTAAACCCATCATGATCATGCTTGTTGTTGTAACTTATTATAACTATGAGATATGACAAATGTATGTTAAAACCACTTTCCTTAATGGGAATCTTTTTGAGGATGTGTACATGACGCAACCTGAAGGTTTTACACTTTCAAATGAAGATAATAAATTTTGAAAGCTACAAACGTCAACAATCTATGAATTGAAGAAAGCATCTCAGACCTGGAATCTTTGATTTTATGCGATAGTTAAAGAGTTTGACTTTAGTCAAAATGAAGATGAGCCATGCATTTACAAAAAGGTTAGTGGGAGCACAATTGTATTCCTATACTATATGTAGGTGACATATTATTGATGGGGAATGACATCCCTACCCTACAAATGGTAAAAACCTAGTTGGGAGGTACCTTCTCTATGAAGGACTTAGGCAAATCATGCTACATATTGGGAACCAAGATATATAGAGATAGATCTAGAAGGCTTCTTAGCCTAAGCCAGAGTACATATATTGATAAAGAGATGAATTGGTTCAACATGCATGACTCAAAGAGAGGAGGCTTGCCCATGTTTCATGTTGTTAGTATCTCTAGAGCCCGATGTTCCAATTGTTCTGAAGAAAGGGGACATACGAGTAAGATTGCATATGTATCCACAATTGGATCTATCGTGTATGTAATATTATGTACTTATCCTGATGTCTTATATGCCTTGAGCATGACAAGCAGGTATTGATCGTATCCCAATAAAGGTCACTAGAATGTCATAAAGAGAAATCTTAACTACTTGAGAAGAACTAATGATCAATTCCTTGTTTGTGGTAGTGAGGAAGAGTTGGATGTATAGGGTTACACTGATGTAAGCTTTCAAAATGACAAAGATGATTATTGGATGCAATCTAGATTTGTGTTTTGCCTTAACAAAGGAGCTATAACCTGGTAAAGTTCCAAGCAAGAGACAATTACTGATTCTACAAAAGAAGTTGAGTACATTGTTGTGTCCAACACAGCAAAGGAAGCTATGTGGATCAACAAGTTCATCAATGAAATTGGAGTGGTTCCAACCATTAATGACACAGTAGAGTTATATTGTGATAACAATGGAGCTACTGCACAAGCTAAGGAACCCAGATCACATCAACATCCCAAGTACATACTTCAATATTTCCATGTCATATAAGAGATTGTACAATGAGGAGATGTGAAAACTTGTAGAGTACCGACTGAGAGCAATGTTGTTGACCCACTGAAAAAAGCCCTTTCTCAACAAAAGCATGATAATCTTATCGGATCACTTGGGCTTGAATTCATGAGTGAGTGGATCTAAGTGAAAGTGATATGTTGTTGGTATGTATCCCCTAAAATCTAGTCATGTGATGATTGTATTGGGATATTATGTAATTGGTTTGATTAATAATTAAGGCAATTTCCATTTATTATATTTTTTTCCAAAAAATAGATGATTGTATAACATAATAGATGTCTAAAGAATAGTATTACTCAATGGCATATAGTTTGGCTTGAGTACCTGAATATGAGATCATGTGTATAATTAGAGTAGATATATTCTTGTCATTTCCCTAGTCAGATATTATTGTGGAAAATGTATAGACAACAATAATACTTAAGATTAGAATGTGTGTTGACCGATGACTAAATCTCATTAGTCAGGATATTGGATATCAAGTCATACACATAGGTACTTATTAGAGAATAAGTGTATCAGACATGACGACCTTGAGAATAATACATGGAAACAAGTGGATGGTGGTCATAATCATGTCTCAGTGTGATAGTGGTGATTGTGGTTCTTAGATCTGAAGTCACTATAATAATCAAATGGTGTTCGATGTACTTTAACACCATTCAATGTGATTTTGAATAAGGTTTTCTATACATATGGTGCTTGGGTACATTGTGACACATGGGGATTGTTGTGAGTGATGTAATTTGTCCTTCCTATTAAATGACATCCTAGCCACTGGATAAGTGAAACTAAGAAACACATGGCCATGCTCATGTGAGTCAATATGTGATATTGAGTTGTCATGGATATCAATAGTCTAATATAGTTCAAAAACATAGATTGAATATTAAGAGTATGGTGATTCCATGCCTCATGTCTAATCTAGATATTTTTGACAAAGGAGCTATACAATCAATGTAACACTAATCACAAGTTTAGGTCGAAGTTTTCCTCCAACTTATCCAATTACTTTGATAACGATGATGTGTTGCTAGACATCGCTCATTGCATGTAAAGTCATAATATGATTATAGACATCATTGTCATTGTAATATGGATCCTATAGGGTCACGCACATAGGATGCATTGTGAAAAGGAGTTTAATCACATACACAATTTAATTTGGTTACTAAAGTGTTTAGGTAACCAAACTAAACAATATTGGCAATGCATCCGATAGACTAGAGAGTCCACTTGACTGACTGGACAATCAATCGACCGATTGGAAAGTGTCACCCAAAGGATGACTGGAATGGCCAATCTACTAACTGGATAGTCTAGCCAATCAACTAATTCAAATCGACCAGTTGGACTGGGTCAAATGACTAATGATAGCCGTGGTTAGTCTAATTAATCATTGCATTAAAAGTCAGTATTATTATGTTGCTAACCACAAGCCAATCATCTGACTAGATCTGTGCAACCACCTGGACGGTAGTCTAGTCGACCTAGTGGTAGTGTGCTACCGCCGTCTAGCTAAGAAACTTGACCCTTTTCCTTTTGGGGTTTCTGAACACCCTAGTCCTATCACTCCTATATAAAGGAGGATGTCCAAGACTCTCAACACATTTCTCATTCACCTAATTGTTGGTATATATGCCCAAAGATCCAGTCATATGGTGATTCTAATGAGGCATCATGTAATTAATTTATTCAATAATAAAGGCAATATTTCATCTATATGTTTGTTTGATTATGAGATGATGGTATAACATGATAGATGTATAAAAGAATGATATTACTCTATGGCATTTGCTTTGAGGTTGAGGACCTGAATAATGAGATCATATGAGTGATAAGAGTATTAATATTCTTATTATTTCCCTAGTTGCATATTATTGTGGACACAATATTGACAACAATAATACATAAGATTAGAATGTGTGTTGACTGATGACATAATCTTATTTGTCATGATATGTGATATCAAGCTAAACACATAGGTACATGTTAGAGAACAATATATAAAACAAACCCACCTTGAGAGTGATACATGGAAACCATTGAATGGTAGTCACAATCATCTTTCATAGTGATAGTCGTGATTGTGGTTCTTAGACCAAAATTCACTACACTCATCACATTTTTTTCAATGTACTTTGACACCATCCAACGTGACCTTGACTGAGGGTTACCATACATGTCATGTTTAGGTATGTTATGACACATGCAGATTGACTGTGAGTGATGTAGATGGGATTTGTCCCTCCTTCCCAGGTTAATATCTTGGCCACTTGATAAATGAGATTGATAAACATATGGTCATACTCATGTGAATTAATATGTGATATGTGAGCTCACATGCATCTTAGACAGTATGCTTTAGTTCAAGAAACATGGATTAAATATTAAGAGGATGACAATTCCATGCCTTGATTCCAATTTGTATATCAGAGAAAAAGGAACTATACAATCATCGTAACACTAATCATAGATTGTAGGTTCAAGTTTTTCTCCAACTTTCCAATTAATTGGATAACAATGATGTGTTGCTAGATACCGCTCATTATTTGTGATGTCATAATCTAGTTATGGACATTCACTGCCAATGTAATTTGTGACCTATAGGGTCACACACATGAAATGCACCTGGAATAGGAGTTTACTCATGAATAAGGTTTGACTTGGTTACTAAAGGGTTTAGGTAATCAACTTAAACAACATTAGATGACAGTCGGCTGGCTAGGAACACAAGTTGACTGACTGGAAATTTGAGTCGACGAATTGGATTTTCCAGTCGATTGACTAGATGATCAGTAAGACTAGATCAAGGATTGATGTTGACATCATGTTGTGCATTGATTGTCACATTGAAGGACGATATATTTGCATATAGGAAAACATTCTAATTGATGGACTGGATGTTCCAATCGACCGACTAGGGTTCCAGTCAACCGGATGGGAGTCTATTCGACTCGTGATTCACAACAACCAAAAGTTCATGAAATTCATCTCCTTGTATCCTAATGTTTGTGGAAAACCTGACTTGTCCACTCCTATATAAAGGGTGGGGGTGGCCAAGGATCTTAGGACAAGTCTCCTAATCTTCATGTTGTGGTAAAATGAGAGCTAGAGGCATCTTACCCATAAAAAGGAGAGATAGAAAAAAGGGATAAAGTCGACACTAGCATGTTGACAAAACGAGGGACAACTCCTTCCCATTAGTTCTAGAAGAAAGACAAGAGTTCCCGGTAGTCCACATGGACTATGTAAATGTGTGGAGGCCATCACCACCATACTAGAAGAACTGATCAATAGCCATATGTGGTGCTACAATACTAAGAGGCCGCCACTGATGATAGTTTGGGTGCTGCTTGAGAAAGAAGCACATCGCTGTAAGGATTGTTGTTGGACTTTCTCCAGGACTAAGTATATACCTTGCAGTCTTTATTCCCATTCATAGTTATTGACGCGATTCAGTGGTTTATGGGAAATATGGCAAGAAATTTTTATTTACGCTGCCGTCTCTATTGCCATATTTTCCTACAGTGGTATCAGAGCCACATTAATTTACTATGTTTTGGGATTTAGATATGACCATGTTTTGGTTTTATCATTTATTTTATTACATGAAATGCAAATATTTAAATGATTAATGTGCATATTCAGTTAAATACCACATTCTCTAAGGAATGTCCCCTAGATCATATATATATATATATATATATATATATATATATATATATATATATATATATATATGAAATTTATACGTGTCACCCTAAAATCGGTTTTGATGGTTGATGTAAGTGTTTCTATGTCCAATACCCCTAAATATGTGCATGGTTGAATGGTTTATTTTCTGCTCTTTTAAATTCAATTTGCATATTGAGCCTCACTATTTCTCCAAATGTAAGTTAATGATGTCTTCCCTATAATCCCTCAAATGTAACTTGAGGTTTCACTTGTACAATGCAATACTTTAATATGATAGTTTTAATTTCTATGTCAGCAAAAGAGAAGATTCTCACCACCAGACGAGTCCAACAAGTGGGAGTCAACTCAGTCGACTAGATGACCGAAGAGACTACAAATAAAAGGAGCGCATCATTCGGCTGGAGGCCTAATCAACCAACTGGAGGAGTCCAAACAGCCTCTTGAGCCAGGAGATACTTGACCAATTGAAGGAGGCCAATCAAGCAACAAGCAGACAAATTGATCAACTGGAAGAATCCAATCGACCGACCAACTTTTTTCTAACATAGTTTTTGGTTGTAAAACACGATGTTTATCCTTAGGTGGATAGTAATTCTTTGTGACTCCAAAGAATTGTATTAGTATGGCCATAAGTATCGCTCTTATTTTATGATAGGATGTTTTATTTGTGGATATAGTATGTATATGATATATATTAGTATGTGATGATTGGATATGTATATGTATTTATATATAAATAAATATAAGTCGTAGATGATTTTCATAAATAATACACATAAAAAGTATGATCGACCAAGCCTGGGCACGCCAAGCATGGTGCATTGGCTATCTTGTGGAAGTGTGATGGTAGTTATGTGAGCATGCCAAGCAGGGTGTACTGCTATCGTGTTGGCTTTTGGGTCAGACTTAACTAGGTGATATTAATGAGATTAAGTGCTTAGAAGCATATTGATGTAATATGACAAGGGCTTGTGCATATCATCTATCCAAGAATTGCATAACAACATGCAATTGACAGATGTTGCCTACCTCAATAATTGGTTATGACCACCGAAGTTGATTGAACTTAATTATATTGGATCTTGGCTCACCAGAAGTTGTATAGTGCAATCTTCCAAATTTATAAGTGAGGGATATCAATTGAATAAAATAATGGTAGCAATAATTAATTTAAGTCCTAATTAATATCATCAAAATTTTCTTTTAATCAAATTAAATCAAAATGATTTTGACAAATAATTTTTATAGAAACAAATGACAAACAACAACATGTTTTCCTTACAATCAGTCCTTGAGAAGGACAAGTTGAAAGGGAATAACTTCCATGACTAGTTTAGGACATTGAGAATCATTCTCACATAAGAGTGCAAGCTCTATGTCCTTGAGACACCAAAGCCAGATGAGCTTGATCCCACTGTGCCTAAGGCTGACAAAGATGCTTACAAGAAGCACTTAGATGTCAAGTGCCTGATGATATGCTCAATGAACTATGAGTTGTAGAGACAACGTGAGAATATGGATATTCTTGAGATGGTTTCTCATCTATGTGATGTCTCAAAGGAATTGTTCAAGTGCAATATGGCTGAAGGAGATCTAGTGGGGCCCCATCTGCTAAAGTTGATTGTGTATTTATAGAACCTAGTAAGACTACGATTTCCCTTGGGCCAAGAGTTGGCCACATGTGATTTTGCGATCACTACCAGAATCATAAAGACAATTTGCCATGAACTATAACATAAGCAATTTTGATAAATCGTTGTCAGAATTGCTTGGCATGTTGAGAATTGTTGAAGTGAAAATGGAGAAGGATAATCCCAAATCTATGATGATGATTAACAGATTAAAAGGGAAGTCCAACGTCAAAGGCAAGGCTAGGAAGAGTTCTAAATCTGGCTAGAAACCAAAGTCTTCTGCACTCAAAAGCAAAGGGAGGGTGAATAAGGAATTCAATTGTCACCACTGTCACCAGGCTGAACACTAGAAAAGGAATTGTCCTCTTTACCTAGATGAATAGAGGAAGAAGAAGCAGAGGATAGAGATCTCCACTTCAAGCATATACATTATTGAGATAAATATGTTTAATTCTTCATCTTGGGTATTGGATACCAAATGTGTATCTCACATATTTCAAATATGTAGGGTCTGAAAAGAAGTAAATCTTTGAGAAAGGGTGAGGCTGAAATGTGAATTGTGAATGGAGCAAGAGTCGCTGCCACTACAATTGGAACCTATCATTTATCTCAGCCCAGTGGGCTTGTAATAGATTAGAGAACTTCTATTTTGTACCTACCATTATACAAACATCATTTGTATCTTGTATGGACAAGAATGGATTTGAATTTCATATAAAGATTGGTCGATATTCTATTTTCAAAGATGAGACCTTTTACGACAGTGCTCTAATGTCGTATGGTCTTTACTTATTAGATCTAGAGACAAATGTTTATAACATAAATACCAAAAGGTTAAAACTTAATAAATCAAACAAAACATACCTTTTGCATTGTCATCTAGGACACATCAGTGAGAAACACATTTATAGACTTCATAAACATGGTTATCTAAACTCCTTTGATCTTGAATCAATAGAGACATGCGAGTCTTGTTTTTTGGATAATATGACAAAATCTCTTTTAACTGGTAGTAGTGAGAGAGCAAGTAATCTATTAGGACTCATTTATATTGATGTTTGTGGTCCTTTTAGAACAAATGCTAGAGGCGGTTACCAATACTTTATTACCTTTACTTATGACTTTAGTATGTATGGATATGTGTACTTGATGAAACATAAGTCATAAACCCTTGAAAAGTTTAAGGATTTCATGAATGAAGTACAGAAATAACTCGGTAAAAGTATTAAAGCACTTCATTCTAATTGAGGTGGAGAATACTTAAGCCAAGAGATTGAGGACATTCTGTGAAACCGTGGTATCATATCACAATGGAATCTACTTGGAACACTAGAACATAATGATGTACCAGAAAGAAGGAAACACGCATTACTGGATATGGCGCGGTCAATGATGAGTTTTGCTAGTCTTCCAACTTCCTTTTGGGGATATGATCTACCATAATGTTTACACTTAATCATGTGCCATCTAAATAGGTTCAAAAGATACCATATGAGATATGGTATGGGAAGCGTCCCAATGTGTCTTTTATGAAGATTTGGGGATGTGAAACTTATGTGAGGAAGCAATTTCCCAAAAAGTTTGGACCCAAATCGGATAAATGTTATTTTATTGGATATCCTAGGGAAACCAAAGGATACTACTTTTATACTCCATCTTAAAACAAAGTATGTGTTGCCACGGATGTTGTATTCCTAGAAAAGAAACTTGTTTCCAAAGGAATTAGTGGGAGGAAAGTAGAACTTGAAGAGGTTCGAAATCAACAACAAAAAATTGAGCTTGAAGAGTCCCAAATTGTTATAGAATCTCAAGTTCCTCATGTAACATAGGAAACTTGAAGATCTAGTAGGACACACCTTGAGCTTGAAAGATTTAGTTATCTTGTGACTCAAGAAGGCAATGAGTTGGTCGTTGATGATGAGCCAACAACTTATCTAGATGCTATTTAGGGACCAGAGTCTGAGAAGTGGCTTGAAACCATGAGATATGAGATGGAATCTATGTACACCAACAAAGTATGGACCTTAGTGGATCCCCCTGAAGGGGTAAAACCCATAGCATGCAATTGGGTCTGTAAGAAGAAGACTGACATGGATGGTAATATACAAACATATAAAGGTCGATTAGTTGCAAAGGGTTTCATACAAGTTTAAGGTGATGACTATGATGAAAACTTTTCTCCAGTTGCCATGGTTAAATCCATCAGGATCATGCTTGCCATTGCATCTTATTATGACTATGAGATATGGCAGATGGATGTTAAAATTTCATTCCTTAACGGGAATATGCTTGTGGATGTGTACATTGCACAACCAAAGGCTTTTATAAATGCAGAAGAAGCCAAAGAGTATGTAAGCTACAAAGGTCAATTTGTGGATTGAAGCAAGCATCTCAGAACTGGAATATTTTATTTGACAAAATAGTCAAAGAATTTGGATTTTGTCAAAATAAAGATGAACCATGTGTTTACAAGAAGGTTATTGGGAGCATGATTATATTCCTCATATTGTATGTAAATGACATACTATTGATGGGGAATGATATCCCTACCTTACATATGGTAAAAACTTGGCTGGGAAATACATTTCCTATGAAGGACTTAGGCAAAGAATCCTATATCTTAGGATTCAAGATCTATAGAGATAGATCTAGAAGGCTTCTTGGCCTAAATCAAAGCACATACATTGACAAAGTGCCGACAAGGTCCAACATGGAGAACTTGAAGAGAGGAAACTTACCCATGTCTCATGGTGTTATCTAGAGCTCAATGTCCCAATTCTTGTGAAGAAATGGGAACACATGAGTAAGATTTCATATGAATCTAAAATTGGATCTATGATGTAAAAAATATTATGTACTCATCTTGATGTCTCGTATGCCTTGAGCATGGTGAGTAGATATGAGTCAGATTTCGGTGAAAGCCACCAGACTGTTGTTAAGAACATTTGTAAGTACTTGAGAAGAACTAAAGATCAGTTGCCTATCTACAGTGGTGAAGAGGAGTTGGTGGTAAATGATTACCCTGATGCAAGCTTCCAAACTGACAAAGATGACTTTAGGTTACAATCTGGATTTGTGTTTTGCCACAACAGTGGAGTTGTAAGATGAAAGATTTCCAAGTAAGAAACAATTGCTAATTCTATAGTAGATATCTACTGAGTACATTGATGCTTCCAATGCAGCAAAGGAAGTTGTTTGGATCAATAAGTTTGGTGGCATTGAACTTGGGGTAGTTCTAAGCATTAATGATGCAGTAGAGTTGTACTGTGACAACAATGGAGCTATGGAACAAGCTAAGTAACACATATCACACCATCGTTCCAAACACATATATCGCAGTTTCATCTCAAACAAGAGATCGTACAATGAGGAGATGTGAAGATTTGCATAGTACTAACTGAAATCAAATTTGTAGACCCCTAGACCATAACACTTTTGCAGTAGAAGCATGAAGGTAATGTTAGATCACTTGGGATTAAATTCATGGATGGGTGTCTCTAAGTGCAAGTGGGAGTCAGTTAGTATGTATGCCCAAAAAACCTAGTCATACAATGATTGTAATGAGGCATCATGTAATATATTTCATTAATAATAAATACAATCTTTCTTCTATATGTTTGTTTAATTATGAAATGATGGTTAACACGATAAATGTCTAAAATAATGATATTACTCAATGACATGGGTTTAGGTTGAGGACCTGAATAATGAGGTCATGTGTATGATAAGAGTATATACATTATTATTATGTCTCTAGTCGGATATTATTGTGGAATCTCATTTGTCATGATATGTTATATTAATCTAAATACATTGGTGCTTGTTAGAGAACAATGTATCAGACAGACCCACCTTGAGAGTGATACATGGAAACTGTTGAATGATAATCATAATCAAATCTCATAGTGATAGCAGTGATTGTAGTTCTTAGACCTGAAGTCACTACACTCATCACCTGTTGTTCATAGTACTTTGACACCATCCAACATAACCTTAAATAATGGCTACCATTTAAGTGATGTTCGGCTATGTTTTGACACATGGAGCTTGATTGTGAGTGATATAGATGAGATGTGTCCCTCCTATCAGAGTTGATATCCTAGCCACTTGATAAGTGAGGATGAGAAACATATGGACATACCCATGTGAATCAATATGTGATATGTGAGCTCACATGCATCTCTGAAAGTCTACTCTAGTTTAAGGAACATGGATTGGATATTAAGAGGATGATGGTTTCGTGCCTCGAGTATAATCTGGATATCAGAGACAAAGAAATTATAAGATCATTATAACACTAATTACAAATTATAGGTTGAAGTTGTTCTCCAACTTTTCAATTACTTGGGTAATGATGTGTTGCTAGATACAGTTAATTATTTGTGATATCATGATCTAGTTATGGACATTCACTACCAACATAATCTGGGATGTATAGGGTCACACACATAGGAGGCACTTGGAATAAGAGTTTACTCATGAATAAGGTTTGACTTGGTTATTAAAGTGTTTGGGTAATCAACTTAAACAACATATACTGATAGTTGGCTGATTGGGAATGCAAGTCGACCGACTGGGAATGTGAGTCCACCAACTGGAGTGTCCAGTCGATCGACTGGATGATCAGTAAGACTGGATCAAGGATTGATGTTAATGTCATGCTGTGCATTGATCGTCACATTGAAAGTCAATATGTTTGCGAATATGGAAATATTCCAACCGGCTGACCGGATCTTTCAGTCGACCGACTCTTGATATGTAGCAATAAAAATTCATAAAATTCATTTGCCCATGTTCTCGAGTTTATGGAAACCCTTACCCATCCCCTCTTATTTAAAGGGGGGTGGCCAAAACTCTGAGGATAAGTCTCCTAATCTCAACATTGCGGTAACATGAGATTCAGAGGCATCTTACCTGTAAAAGGGAGAGATGGCCAGGAAAAGTCGATGCTAGTAAGTTGACAACGTGAGGGACAACTCCCACCCGTCAGTTTTAGAAGAATGATAGGAGTTTCTTGTGGTCCACATAGACTAAATAGAGGTGTTGAGGTTGTTGCCATCATGCTAGGAGAACGACGTCAACCTCCGTTTGTGGTGCTACATCATAAGGATGCCACCGATTACAGTTTGGATGCTGCTTGAGAAAGAAGCATGTCACTGTAAGAATTGTTCGTGGACTTGTTCTAGGACCAAGTAATATGCCTTGAAACTTTTATTTCTGTTCATATTTATTGACACAATCTACTAGTTTATGGAGAATATGGTAAGAAATTTTTATTTTTACTTCCATCTCTATCATTATATTTCCCTACAGTTGTGATAATGTGAAAGCCCAACATCTTACCTATAAAAGAGAGAGATAGCAAGGGAGAAGAAAGTTGATGCTAGCACGTTGAAGAACAAAGCGAATAATCCTCCCCGCGGTCTCAAGAAGCGTAGTGGGAGTTCCGGATAGTCTACGTAGACTACATATAAATGCAAAAACTTTGTTGTCGTGCTAGGAGGACATCGTCAATCACCACCTATATTCAAGAAGAAAGTACATCTGAGTGCAAGGATAGTCACTAGACTTACTCCAGAACAAGGTGTATCTTGCACCCTTATTTCTATACATCATTATTGGCATGATCTATTAGTTAGAGAATATGAAATAAATTTTTTATTTCCGCTGCCCTTCTCTCGCTGCATATTTTCCAACACTGACATGATGTCAAAAAGAATATGATTAGTGGTGTTTTTGATATCAAGAAGTAGTTTTTATTCTTTTTATCTCTTGCTTCTCTTTTTAGTGAGCTTCTTCTTCTTAGCATTATGTCTGATATAGCATCAGTTAAAATAAGTTTTAACATGTGTACATTCTCGGTAGTCTATCTTACTCATAACATAATTGCTTATCAACTCTAATATCTTCTTGTTTCTCTAGCTAGATAAAGAGATGCAACATTTTATATTTGATCTTTAAAATATTCTAATATTCTAAAAATTGTGCATATCTATAATGTATAAGAAAGGATGCAGAGGGGTTTGGATGTATTTCTTTACTTCAATTTTCAAATTATAATTTAGTCCTACATTTTTGTCCTTATTGAACGTTGTATTTCTTTTTTTTTTAATTTTAGACTATATATACTCTATATGAAAGGACGTTGAGGGAGTTAGATGTAACTTTTACTTTCTAATCTAAAATTACAAGTTAGCCCTTCTCTGTATTAATAAGGAAATCCTTCTTAACATTGGTTTATATTTAGTAAAATGGAAGTTTTAGTTTCTTTTTGAAATATTTATCTTTACAATTTGTACTATATAAAAATATGTGAAGGGATTTGTATTATATAAGAAAGGGTATTAAGGGAGTTGGATATAATAGCCTTTTTTTACACCTATCTATACACTGTACGAAATGGTGTGGATGGAGATTGATGTAATTATTACTTTATGATATAAATTTATTAGGCTTTCCTTCTTTGTATTAATAAGGCAATTGTGAAGTGGAAGTTTTTTTACCTTTTTGGACTTTTGTCTTTATAATTTATACTATATACAAATGTTATGAGGGATCGAAAGTCCATGGAGTAAATTTGTTGTAATTTTTATTTTTTTATAACAAAAGTTATTCTTATTTATATTTCTGCCTATATATACTCTATTAAAATGGTGGAGGGAGTCAGATGCATTTTTTAATGTAATTTTTATTTATGATCTAAAATTACAAGTGCTCCTTTGTATCAATGAGTTAGTTGCGCATCACACATTTTTGTACTAAAGGAAGTTCTGTATTTTTTTTATTGAAAGTTTACATTTGGATTAAAAAAATTGTGTGAAAATTTTGCCTTTAAAAAAGGTAGTTTGGAGCGAGACGGGAGCAATTTTTTGTTCTAATTTTAAAATTACAAATTGACCCTTCTTTATTCTTATATCAATTTATACTCTATATGACGTGACGCGGAGGAACTTGGATGCTGTTTTTGCTTTACAATCTAAAACTATAAGTTGGTCATTCTTTGTATCAATAAGACAATCATGTGTTGCACGGGTTATACTTCGTAATGAAAGTTTAGAGTTATTCCTCTGTAATATATCTTAGATAAAAAAGTTTGTGGAGGAATTTGGATGCAATTTTGACTTTATTTTCTTAAATTACGAATTGATCTTTTTTTTATTTTTATGCCTATTGTACGTGAGAGAATTGGATGCAATTTCTATTTTTATAAATTCATGATTGTATTTCAAGACTGTAAAATGTTCAACACAACAATGTATGCCTACTGACTATTTGAAGGATTGGTTGCAGCTTTTACTACCGCCTACTAATTTAGTTGCTTATTTTGGTATTATTGTTAGTTCTATTTTTCCCTCTCGCTTCTATTAGAAGATTACATTAGCTTGTGATTCCATTTTTCTCACTCACCCTATAACAACATAGTTCCTTGCTATTTATTTTTGTGCTTATCGCTCTATTGTTTTTGTAGATTTCTAGTCGATGGCTCTATTTGTCTCACCCAGCTTTCCAATCAAACTGTTGGCATTGAGTTTTTTTGTTGCTGTCCTGTTTTTTTCTTTCCCATATTATAAAATTTTATTATACAACGACTTAATTCTATCTTTACCCAGCTTGTTGTTGGCTCAATTTTGTTTCTCGCATACAAGGTTTTGTTCATTGGTGACTCTATTTTTCTCACACGATCTGGTAATAGAATTTCTTGCTCTTTTGTATGTTTGCTCTACTAAATTTCGTGCTCATCTCTTTAGCTTCCGACCTACTATTATTACTTGTTAGTGACAAGGCCAAAGAGGTTGGCATCGTAGATCAAATATGTAGTTGCATCAATACTTTGGTGTTAAAGTTCATAGACCAAATGAGATTTTTTTTTTAATCTTGAAGTGTTGCAATCTAGAACACAAACCGAGACTGAAAACTTGGGCATGCTTGGTAGGTTTACGATCAATAATCTACTTATAAAGTCCATTGAGGGAAATAGAAGATTATCAAATCTTAAAGTTTGTTTCAATGCACAACATGAGCCCACTTGGAGATGAATTTCACCTTAATAGAATAACTATTTAACATATTATAACGGAGTAGACCTAGTATATTTATTAATGTTCCTATCTAGCATTATAAGTAAGTTGCTTTCAAAACACGCATCTGGGTTATATATTTTACTTTTTAGAACGCGAACTGAAATGTGCTGACTTAATCCAAATATTAACTCGTTTGTGGGTGCAACCGGGTGGGTTTCACGTTCTAAAATATCAATCTGAGAGCATATTCCACGTTTGCATCAATTGTCAAACGCAAGACCAGTTAAGGTTAGAAAATATATTTATAAAGCAAGTGTTCAAAAGTCATATTTGGTTCAGATCACAAGTTTTGATACCATTTTAGTCATTATGACAATGTTTAAAAATCGTTCTTTAGCAAAATGACATTAAACTCTAAAATCACTTAATTGTTATTATCTCAAAAGATTTACATCACCAGGACAAGATACCAAACTAAGATTAAAGCATCTAGCGGGGTTTCCAATTAGGCCTATGTGATGTGTTAGGTAACTATCATATTTAAGAACTAATGATTTTTATTTAGGAAACGTATATGCTTACTTTTTAGGAATGTCGGTAGAGTATTTTCTAGGTAGTCTACAATAGATATAACTTAATCTTAATATCATTTAACCCAATTTTACATTTTGTAATTATTGCAAATCATAGTAACAATGATTGCACATTCAAACAAAATGATAACAAAATCAAATGATTATAATAAACCTATCATAGGACTGAGATAAAAAAAATAAAACTTACATCACGTAAAACAATATATTTTTATTTAGGATCGGTATGAATCCTAGAAAAACCTATTCTAGCATAATACATTGTAATATGCAAAAATCAAATGTATTATGTTGACAACTTCACAAATAGTTGTACATGCACGTTGTTTGTGTGTGTGTGTGTGTGTGTGATATCAAGTAACTTTAATTGTAATGAATAATATTGATATTATGTAATGCCAGTACTATATTTTTATTCAAGATTCTATAGTGATATTAAATAAAATGTATATGTGTGTGTATGAATATATATAATATCAAGTAGTTCTAATTGTAATGAATAATATTGATATGTTGTAATACCATTACTACATTTTTATTCAAGCTTCAATAGTGATATTAAATAAAATGTCATTTATGTATGTGTTATGTTTAGTTATAAATTATAATTTCTTGTATTGTACATAATACTTTCTTTAATTTTCATTTCACATCATGCCAACTTAATTGTGTCCTACGCGATGAGTGTGTGTGTTCTACTAGTTTGTGTAGAAAGGAAATGATGTAAAGTTCAAAGTGAGAAAGGAAAGGGGGAACGCGATTTCCCTCTCAAAAGAAGATGAACCAAAAGAAGAGATTGAACTAAGAAGGTTATGTTCATCCTTCCTTAGGTAAACACCCAAAAATAAATAAATATAACCTTTTCATTTAAAGTATTAACTAACTATTAACCACTTTTTTTTTAAAATGACATGTATATATAGGGGTGTCAAAAATAGATTTCACGCTAGTTCCAAGTCAGACAACAACATACAAGATGTAAAATAGTTCAATCTTAAACCGACCCGGAACTAATTTCTTTACAAGATTATATACCTGGAACCAGACGGTTTCATAATGTGTGACCCGAAACCAAATATGGATGGTAAAATATAATTAATTGCTCACAATATTTGATAATTTATGCGTAATAAGTACTTGCATTGTCTAAATTTCTCAACCCAAATTAAATTCGATTGGACAAGACACCTCTGAATGCCAACACGATTTCTATTCGGACATTAATGTCTAATCCTAGAACTAATCTAGATTGACAACATCCTAAATCAATACTGCTTTTTTCTGAATCGGACAGAATCAGGTTCACGTCGTTCGGACAAAATTTGACATCCCTATGTATATAATATAATATACAAGATCCTTGAAATTTTTCATCACGATCAACGTTAGTAGAGAAAATATACTTAGTATCTTAACTAATATACTTTTATTTTAGCACACAGTCAACATATGGTTATGAACCAAAATATGAAATTTATGTTTGTTTCAAGTAAAATGTATGAAATTAATACGTTAAAGGATTAGTATATCATGTGTGCATAGTTTCCATATGCATCAAGTGCAAATTCATAAATTGATTTATCAAAAAAGTTGACTTAGACCCATATATATGATTTTCTTTTCAAAACATGCCAGACGAGTCAATCAAAAGGGATCTTAGACAAACACTGACCCACAATCAGAAAACATAACAATAACAACATGACTAAATAGTTATTTAGTAGTCTAAGACAATGTGGAGCTAAAAAAGGTGAATATGTGTATTAAGAATTGATATTTGTCTCCAGATGTTTTACCCTTGGAGAAAAATACGTGAAAATTAATTTCAGTCATCACTTTAGAACTATAAAAATGGAAGGGATGAGGAATTCAAAGTCCTCACTTTATTTTGTGAGAAAGTAAGGAAAGTCATAGATGTGCATTTAAATAAGTTGAAAAATGTGAAAAAGATTGATAATGACTCCACATGAGAACATATAAGACATTGCAAATGTGGCCAAGAGACCAAGGTTCGTTATGCGATTATGAATACATAAAGCGTTAGCCACTTCCATCTCATCCAAAAAATTTGGTATTACATTTGAAATCTCAAGTTCATGAAAACGTCCGATTTGGTTGGTTAAGAAAATAAAATAATGAAATAATATGAGTAAGGCCTATGAGTCTTTGGGGACTTAATATGATTGTCGTCGCACCCTACCCAAAAAGGGGAAAAAAGAGAGATATTATGGGGATAAAGCTCTATCATTTTCTTGATAGTGAAACATCACATGAAAATAAAGTTTCTCAGAGTCGCCACCACATTTTGTACAAAAACAAGGTACAAAAAAACATCATGAGAGCCATGATGTAAAAGGAGAAATCATCTATGCTGGATAAGAAAACAAAAAATAAAATAAAAATAAAACTAGAGATAAGATCCATTTAGCACCTCCATTCCGTCTGGTAAACCAATATTAGAACATTGTTGGGTTTCAAGGACATTGAGTGATTCAGGATAATTAAGTTAAAGAAAACATGAAAATAAGATAAAAGAGCAATTTTTATCATGGGCGGGCTTTCGGGGCTGAAGATGTCTGTGACTTTCTTGTCATGGCCCCAAAAGTCCTAAATTGTTAGATGTGTTGTGGTCCTAACTACCCCAAAATCTCCAACATCAGACTGATGCATAGGAGATTAGAGGATTAGTAGTAGAAGTATACTTAGAAAACTAGATCTGATCCTTTCAGTAAAATGATGCAGTAGTAGATCAGGTCAGGTGTAATTGTTATAGATCAAACATAAATAGATAGTGAATTCAGCAGTTAGGTGCAATAGTTAGAGTAACTTACCATTCTATAGATCTAGCAGAGTAGGAGGTGTCTGAGGAAGGATCCTCTCATCACAAGAATTTTGAAAATGAAGAGAGAGGTTGTCATTTCTATGGCTTTAGGAGAGATGATAGGGGTCGGGAATCTAAGGACCCTGACCCACGTTTTGGGATAACCCTATTTACTTTGCTTAAGTATGTTTCTTAACACCTTGCTCTAATCATCTGAGATGTGATTATGGCATGTTGGAAGCTTGAGTTCCTTGTTTGAGCTTGTTTGGTTGATGCTTGTGTTGTGTGGTGAAGCTTTGATGCAAATTACAATTTACCCATGACATGGGTTGATGTGCAAGTTTGCCACCTCTAGAGTGTTCCTTCTCTCTCTTAGCATCATCTAGAGGATAGAGAGAGATGGGCACCTTGTTTGGACCTTGGTTGTATGGTGACATCCTTGGTGATGTTTTGGACACATGTGTGAGGTGTGCCTTGCACCTAGAGGTGTTGTCTCTGGCTTGAGAGCCTTGGAAAGATTGTGTGTTGATTTGTCAATGTCTTGAGTTATACCCTATTGGTTTGTGGGTGTCTTGAGTTACACCCTATTAGTTTGTGGGTGTCTTGAGTTACACCCTATCAGTTTGTGGGTGTCTTGAGTTACACCCTATTAGTTTTTGAGGGTGTAGGGTTTCACCCTATCGATTTATGGGTGTGTGGAGATGTGGTATCAGGCATGACCTTGATAGGTAACCTAGTGGATGAGACCTAGATCTTATCACCTCATTTACATGGTGTTGCATGTCTCCCTTCTTTGTGGACAAGTGTCACCTTGGGTGGTGACATCTCTTCCATGATCTCTCTCATCCCTATTGTATATATACTCCTTTCTCTCCATGCAAGAGGATCCTTTTGGCCATGTTTTCTTTCCCTCTTCCTTAGTGGACGACCTTAAGAAGCTAAGGAGCTAGACGAGTCTCTCTTGGGGCTTGGGGGATGAGTCCCAAGCTTGTGGTGTTCCCTTCATCTTCTACCTTGGTAAGCCATGGTTTTGAGCTCTCTTTCTTTCCTTCTTTCTTCTTCTCGGCCATGGAGCGTGGTTATCTTTCTTTCCTCCTCGAACCCTCTTAACATTAGTATCATCTTCTTCCTTGGAGGTGTAGTGGTGACCAAGTTTGGAAGATCATCTTCTACCTTGAGCTCGTGAGCTTGGAGATTGGATCTTGGTGGTGATCTTTGAGGCGGGTTATATAACTCTAAACCTTCTTTGTTATTATTACTTTTTACATGATATCTCACTCTTCATCTTCGGTTCTTTATCTCTTGCATGATAGTAGTTCTTTTTGGAGGTTTTGAGATCTATTTGGAAGAGGGAGTCTTGCTTAAGTTGTTTCCCATGAGTTACACTTTCTTGCCTTGCTTGAAACGAGTGTCCTAAGGTTGAAGATGACTAGGTCGACATGTTATGGTGGGTGGTCATCACTATCGGAGTACAACAAATCCTTACACTAAGAGATAGGTCGTCAATGAGTTGGTGAGGTTTAGGTCAACATATTTTGGTGACACTTAGATCATCATGCCTTGTGCATGCTTAGGTCGTTATGGTCGTGAAGGTTAGCTTATCTTGACTTCTGGTCATTAAACCGTTATGGAACCAACCGTCATGCATTGCTAATCTGAGAAGATACTAGCCCGTCATGACTTTGAGGCATCTAAACAGATATGACACTTAACCGATATTAAGGGTGTGAGCCGTCACAATTATGGTTTTACTTAGTGGGGTTGGTATGTTCAAGGGCTAACCATGACGCCCTGCTTAGGAAGAGGCCAACACATTCCTTGGTGATGTTTCCCAATACATCTCAAACCATTACACCCAACTAATCTTAAACCTAACACCCAATATACCTTGGTGATGCCCAACATGCTGACACCCGTCATGCTTTGGGTTGGCGTTGCCTGACATGCCTTGCACTGCTGGCCACACCCAAGCGTTGCAGTTGTTGCCTGACAAGCATAGGTTGCCTGATACACCCTCCATAGATGTTTCTACCCAATACATCCCCTTAGTGTGGTTGCCCGACACACCTGTGGTGCTAGACCGATACACTCCCAAGCTGATCTAAACTGATACACCTACATACTAGCCTTCATCGATATCCTATGTTGGTGGTTATGTTGCATCATGTTGATGATAGGTATCATGTTAAGATGTGATACCCTATGGGGTGATTGGGTGTATAATTAGAAGAGCTATGTTTCTATATCTCATAACACACCTTATAATGATGATGGAAGTAGTGATCTAAGTGTGGTTGTTGATTCAACCTTGTAAACTCTAAATGATCAGAAGAAACTCTAACCCTAAAATATGTGATGTGATTGGCATGAATCTTATGAGATAGTAGTGTTGTTGATGTATTACTCTTCTTGTTACAAGTCTCTAACCGTGCAAGTATCACCAGATGATATGTATAGTCAGGTAAGAGCTATGGTGAATATATGATGTTTGAATAAGCCTTGTGAGGCACATGTGATATGGTAACACAGAAAGAGGAGTAATGGTATTATGGTCTGATGATGGCTTACTGCCTTATATGAGATGATGCTTTCCTCAATGATAATATGAGGGGTTGTCACCCCAAGATATGTGGTCCTTGTGATGTACATATGTTGAAAGATAGACATAAAGTGATGATGTGATGAGATCACACCTTATATGTTTCAGTATGTGGTGGTGATGCCTCATGCCTTATTTTGTAGAGTTGTTTTTATA
This sequence comes from Alisma plantago-aquatica, assembly GCA_963693085.1. Classification (NCBI taxonomy): domain Eukaryota; kingdom Viridiplantae; phylum Streptophyta; class Magnoliopsida; order Alismatales; family Alismataceae; genus Alisma; species Alisma plantago-aquatica. Next base: position 593,042,355 of record OY856409.1, read on the forward strand.
ATTTTTACTTTATAACTTGATTCATGCTAAAAAGACACCTTAATTGTTCTAATTAATCAAGTGGAATCTAATCATGTAGGTTTGTCATGTGCCATAGATCCATTTAGTGTCAGCACTTTCCAAATCATGAAATGAGTTTAACTTGGAGCGCATATTGTTGAATATGTGGGGTGCAAGTTGAGGTATCTCCTTATATCACAACCTTACAAGATTGGCTACGGGCCATCCCTAATTAGAGTGTGGCTGTAGGTTGTAGCTCCATAATATGTGATACATGATTGGCTGTGGGCCATGCCCTGATTAGAGTGCACCTGCGGGCCGTAGCTCCATAATATGTGATACAGGATTGGCTGTGGGCTATACCCTAATTAGAGTGCAGTTGCGGGCCATAGCTCAATTTGCTAGCACTGTGACCTATACCAAGGAGGGATAGACTTATACAGTTGGACTATATATTGCTAATAGTAGTCTGACTCATGATGCCATTGCATGTTCACTCGTACTGAACGAGGGAGTGAGGTCGTGGATTCCGACTCTTCCACTAGACCTTGTATAGCACCGATCTTGATTTAGCAATAGTTAGTTGGATTTGGGTGGTACAACTCAAATCCTCAGGGCATAATAAAATGTGTAATCACTCGTGTAGTATATTTCTATAGGATCAAAATATGGAAACATAGGATGAGGCCTTGCTTGATCCTTATACAATATTATTGATAGGAATTATACATGTTCTTCATATTCCTTTTAAATTGTTAAGATGTTTCATAATTTAAGAGTAATTGCTCTTCTTGTTAGTAATGATTACCTGCTTCACATAGTTGTAACTTTAATGTTGCTTAGTTTATCTTATCTATGATGATAATAGAGTTGGTGGAGAGTTATATCTCCCGCTAAGATTTAGAATCTCACCTCTTGGGTTTCCCACATCCTTTTTAGGTGGACCTGTACGAAGAGGTAGAGATCGTGTAGCTGAGGAGGATCAGTAGGAAGGCCAATAGCTGACGATGTTGGAAGTGCTACTGGATGTCTTTTGTTGATAGAGTCCTAGAGTTGTCCCTGTATACTCGGGTCTTTGGGGATGTTTGTAAATGTTTTGTGGACGTGCTTTCGACACATGTTTGTCTTGTGTGCCCTTTTTGTATATATATGTGGTGGATATATGTATATAAATTTTTAAAGGACTTATGTGAAGGTTCTTGTTGTTTGGCAGTTTTATGAAAACAATTTTAATTTTCAATATTTTTCAATAATCAGCTAGTTAATCTCTCTTCCACGGTTTTTGTTTTGAGTAATCTCGCTTTTGTGTGGTGTGAGGTGTCACATTTGGTGGTATCAGAGCTATAGGTTCGCTGAGTCTACAAAGACTTAGGACTTGGGTTTGTGTCTATTCTAGTGTCCTCTAGCCTGTCTTATAATGACTTATGCTTATGCAGAAGAAGAAGAAGAAGAAGAAAGCTTAAAGATATCCAGAGAACATGAAGAACATGCTGCCGAGAGCAGTGTTGCTGCACCGAGTGGTGGTGTAAGGAACCAGGTACGAGAAGATCATGTGCCTGAAGTCCCCTAGTTTGACCCATCCATGATTGAAAACCCTATCTTTCAATCTCTTTTTGGGCAGTTTATGGCTGGTATGACTCATATGGCGGATAGGATGCATGCACCTCAGCCTAGACCACCGGTTTAGAGATGGTAAAAATCCCCATAACTCAATGGGTCACACGGGCCCAATACAAATTGACCCAAATATAACGGGGTTTGATAGGTCTTAATGACTTATTGGGTCTTAATGGGGATACAGATACAGAGTGCAACTTTTAATAGTATGCCCAGTGGGACCCATTAATACCCACAAATATCTAATTCCAGTCTCTCCATTCACTGTGCCACCCCCAGCCCCAATCTCCCGTCGCACCTCCTCAACCCCTTTACTTCCTCGCGACAAATCTGTTGCTTCTCTTCCATTTCCAATTTCCCGAGAGCTCCTCGTTCGCTCGATTCACGCACCGGCGGTCCGTCTCCTGCTTATCGTTGTCTCCTCCCTTTGACTCGACTGCGACACTATCACGATTGTCACATGCTTGACTTCGTCATAGGCGCCTGCTACGGTGGAGGCTCTACCGATGTGGAATTTGACAACAACAGCGGAGGAGGGAGTCGATGCATGTTTCCGTCCCCAGGGGATTTGTCGTGCCTGACTTGGCCTTCCCTACATAAATAGTAGTGGCAGTAGCGGAGGAGGAGGTGGCGGTGGTGGTCACCCTGGTAACCACGACGACGGTTCAGGCATGTCTATGGGTATAGGAGGAGGAGGGCTAGCGTACAATGTCAGTAGTGGTAGAGGTGGAGGTGGCATGCCTAGCTCCAGCAGTCACCTCATCCAACAACATGGCTCCCCGACGAGATTCCTAGTCATTAAAATGAGTACTATGCTTGTGAGCCTACCCTAGTGGGATGATATAGCTGTTGCCGCCGCTGGCGCCCTTGGTCTGAAGGTGGCCATCGACAGCTTCATCATTATGCGCATCGCTACAGCCGGACAGTAGCTCGAACACGCCGTGTTGGTATGTATGCCCATAGAGCAAGTCATGTGATGATTGTAATGGGATACTTTGTAAATGATTTGAATAATAATAAAGGAAATTTCCGATCTATATGTTTAAACTGTTTCTGAGATGATGGTGTAACATGATAGGTGTCTAAAGAATGATTTTACTCAATGACGTATGCTTTTAGGTTAAGGATCTAAATGATGAGATCATACGGATGTTAAGAGTATACATTCTTGTTTGGTCCCTAGTCGGTTGTTATTGTGGAAATAACCATAGACATCAATAAAACTGAAGACTAGATTGTGTGTTGGTTGATGACAGAATCTCATTAGTCATGATATAGTGATATCAAACCAAGCACATAGGTACTTATTAGAGAACAAGGTACCGGACAGACCCACCGTGAGAGTGACACATGGAACCATGACTTGGTAGTCACAGTCAGCTCTCACAGTGATGGTGGTGAGTGTGATTCTTAGACCTGAAATCACTACACTCAACACATGTCGTTGGGTACACTTTGACATCATCAAACACAGTCCTGAAACATGGGTTGTTATAAAGGTGATGATTGGGTGGCTTTGACACATGGGGCTTTTGAAGGGTGAGTGATAGATATGGGATTTGTCCCTCCTGAGGGAGTTTGATATCCTTGGCCACTTGATGAGTAGGATTGAGAAAGGCACGCACATGCACGTGTGAATCAATATGTGATATTGATGTCACACACATCTCACCCAGTCTGCTCTGAGATCAAGGAAATACATGAATGTTGACAGGATGACTGTTCCATGCCTCGAGTTCATTCAGGATATTAGTGACAAAGGAATTATACATTCACTGTAACACCATTCAAAGATTGTAGGATTGAAAGTTGTTCTCCAACTTTCTATTTCACTTGCGTAGCACTGATGTGTGACTAGGCACCGCTCTTTGCTTGTGAAGTCATAAGTGTTATGGACTTTCACTGCCAACATGAAATGGACCAGCAGGGTCACACACATAGGATTTAACTTGGAAGAGGAGTTTTGTCCACAAATAATGTTTAGATTGATTACTAAAGGAGTTTAGTAGTTCAACTAAACACTCAATTAATCGATAGCTCAATATCATAATGTTCAAGGTGTTGGACGTATTGATTGGAGTATCAGATTAATTGAAATCGCAATTGACTGATTCTGCACAATCTGCACTCCCAACCGATCGGCTCATGTGATGAACCGATCGACTGAGGCTGGTGAACCGGTCGGCTCAAGGGTTGAGTCGATCGGCTCATGGTAAGGGTGAAACGATTTCTTCAAGTGTTGAAACGATCGGTTCAACTGATGCAACCGAGCAAGTTGGGAAAGTAAGATTGGTGAGAATTTTCCTTTCGTTTCACTTGCCCAATTTGATTGGGAAATAGGATTGGTATTTGATACCAATTAGAAAAAAAAGAAGGAAAGTCAATCGAGAACTGGTCAGGACCACGAACCGATCGATTCAGAAGTGAACCGACTGGTTCAAGGGTCCCAACCAATCGGTTGAGGTGTCAACCGACCGGTTCAGGTCCCCAACGAATCGTTTCAGTTGTGAAACGATCGGTTCAGGTTGCGAGTTGGTTGCTTTTGTGGAAAATCTTGAACCCTTCTACTCCTGGTTTTAGTCCCATATTGTCGGGGACAGAGAACCCTGTCCCATGACTCGCCTATATATAGGGGTATTGGGGGCTTCTCAGAGTACAACTCAGTGCAATCCGGTTGCTCTGTAAAGTTGTTGTTCTCTCTGGTTTTGGTAACCGAGAGAGCCCAAGCAAGTGCTACCCGAAAAGGGAGGCGCAGTAAGGGAAAGATAAATGCAATTGCAACTGGCAGAAGGAGAGTGTGTTGGCGACTAGTACGCCAATAGGAGGGTGCGACTCCTTCTAGTTCCTTGTGCGACAAGGAGATCGGAGTTCCAGGTGGTCCGTGTGGACGACTGCAGAGGCGGGAGACCTCTGTCACTCGGAGGACAACTGTCAATCCTGACAGTCCCGGTGAGACTAGGTGTCTTTAGTCCTAGTGCGACCAGGAGCTGCACAGACACCGTCCAAGACCGGAGGTGAAGATCGCACAAGGCGTGAGGTACTGTCGCCGAGAAAGCCTCGGGATAAGGTATGCATATACAAACCATCTTTCCTATTGTATAGACGTTGACGTGATTCCTTTTGTTCTGGGTTTTGGGGAGAAATTTTTATTTCCGCTGCTTCTCTGCCTCCTCTAAAACCCAATAGTGGTATCAGAGCGAGGTTAACTGTTCTATATTTTAGGATTATCGATATGATCGATTTTGGTTTGTCGCCTTTATTTATTGCATGCGATGTGAATAATATCGGCTTTATACATGTCCAATCCACAAATCCCAAATATACATATATGATATGTAATATTAATGCACTCGATACGTGTCGCCCTTAAACGAGTTTTGTGGTGGATGTGTAGCATGGTTATGGCCTATAAACCCCTATATCTGTGTGTGGTTGTATGTGGTTGCTTGCATCTCGGTCTGCGCATTGATTCCTTTTCTCCTATTCCTGATGTAACTTGAAATAATTCGAGAATTCTTCTCCTACCTTTTCTCCCCCCGAATGTAACTCGGGGTTTCACAATTAAATTGTAAATAGGATAGATTTTATTTCCTGTTATGTCAAAGAACGGTGGACGACCTGAGACAATCGGTTCAAGGTGTGAACCGATCGGTTGGTGATCCAGATGACCGGTTCGAGGAGCGAGACGAGCGGGTGGCGACCTGATGAGATGCACAACGACCGGTGAACCGATCAGCTAGAGGTGCCTGTCGATCGGCTGGTGGTACCCAAACAACCAACCTGATGGCGAGCCGATCAATCATGGAGATGAGCTGATCAAACCCAGAAAGGCAGTCACAGATTTCATCTTTTACAGGTTGCATGTGATGTAGACCTAGATGACCGTGATTCCTCTTCGCTCGAGGAATCACAATAGGATGGCCATAATCATTGCTTTTTATCGTTTTGCATGTTTTTTGTGGGATATAGCATGTATATGATACTTACTATATATTGTGGTGATTGGATATGTATATGTATATAAAAACCAAATCCCTCATTAAAATATTAAGTCTTACACGCCTTCCATTAGCGACACATTTGGCAAACTTGATTGACCAAGCGTAGGTTACGCCAAACGTGGTGCGTCGTTTATCTTGTGGAAGTGTGAAGGGTTGACATGTAGGTTCTGCCAAAGCAGGGTGCATGTTTACTGTGTCAGCTTTTGGGTTAGACTTAACTGGTGATTCTTAGAGCGTCTAAGCCCAGAGGCACTGAATGTTCATGGCAAGGTGTTGCGCATGTTCATTCATCAAGAGTTGCATATGATGCAATTGGCATGATGGCCTACCTAAATAGTCAAGATTATGGGCGATCAGGCAAAGCTGACTCATGACTTGATGAAATATGGATCTTGACCCACTAGAAGATTGTACACTGCAATCTTCCAAATTGATGGTGAGGGCTATCAATTTGAGTCAAAATAGTGGGAGCGGTAATTAATTAAAGGCCTAATTAACTATCGTCAAATTTTATTCAAATAAAATAAAAAAGGTTTTGACAAATGCAAATTTTCTCTTGTAGAATGGCAAAAGAATCATCTTTTAAAATGGGCAAATTATTTGAGAATAAATTCCATAACTGGTTGAGGACTGTGAGAAGTGTTCTGCACAATCTAGATATACCAGGAGCCTTAGAATCCACTCTATGTACGCTTAATGCATTAGTGAAGAAGAAAGAAGGTAAGGGAGAGAAGGGTTCTCTCGCCAAACCATTTTCTTCTACATGGAGAGGATGGAAGGAACAATGGAAGAAGAAGTCAGAGATAGAGATCTCTACTTTTGGTGTATACGTGATAGAGATTAACTTTACTACTTCTTTGTCATGGGTACTTGATACCGGATGCGGATCTCACATTTGTTCAAATGTAAAGGATCTTAAGAGAAGTAGGCCTTTGGGGAAAGGCGAGGTTGAACTACATGTTGCCAATGGGGCAAGAGTTGCCGCCAGTGCCGTAGGAACCTATGAGTTAACTCTACCGAGTGGGATAATAATAGAGTTGAAGAACTGCTATTATGTACCTGCCATACATAGGAATATCATTTCCGTCTCTTGTTTGGACAAAGATGGATTTGAATTTCTTATTAAGAATGGAAAATGTTCCATTTCTAAAGATGGGATCTTTTATGGCAGTGCCCCAATGTCTTATGGTCTATATTTGATAGACTTGGAGACAAGTGTATACAACGTAAACACCAAAAAGCAAAAACTCAACGACTCAAACAAAAAATATCTCTGGCATTGTCATCTAGGGCACATAAATGAGAAGCGCATTTCTAGACTCCATAAAGATGGTTATCTAGACTCTTTTGATTATGAATCAATAGAGACATGTGAATCTTGTTTGTTGGGCAAGATGACCAAGACTCCCTTTTCAGGTAAAGGTGAGAGAGCTAGTGATCTATTAGGACTCATACATACTGATGTATGTGGGCCTTTTAGAACTAATGCTAGAAATGGGTATCAATACTTCATTACCTTTACTTATGACTTCAGTAGGTATTGCTATGTGTACCTGATGAAACATAAGTCAGAAACCCTTGAAAAGTTCAAGGATTTCATGAATGAAGTATAGAACCAACTTGGTAAAAGTATTAAGGCACTTCGATCCGATTGAGGTGGAGAATACTTAAGCCAGGAGTTTGAGGACCTTCTGCGAGCCTGTGGTATTGTATCACAGTGGACTCCGCCTGGAACACCACAACATAATGGTGTGTCTGAAAGAAGGAATCACACATTTTTGGATATGGTGCGATCAATGATGAGTTTTGCTGATCTTCCAATTTCCTTCTGGGGTCATGCTCTTGAAACCGCCGCGTTTACACTTAACCATGTACCATCTAAATCGGTTCAAAAGACACCATATGAGATATGGACCGGGAAGCGTCCCAATTTGTCTTTTATGAAGATTTGGGGTTGTGAGGCTTATGTCAAGAAAATGTTTCCTGATAAGCTTGGACCCAAATTCGATAAATGTTATTTTGTTGGATATCCCAAGGAAACCAAGGGATATTATCTATACCACCCTACTGACAACAAAGTGTTTGTTGCCACGGATGCTGTATTCCTAGAGAAGGAATTTGTTTCCAAAGGAAGCAGTGGGAGGAATATAGAGCTTTAAGAGGTTCAAGCCCAACAAGAAAACATTGAACCGGTAGATGTACCAGAGGAAAATGCATATTCACAAGGTGTTGTGGAATCTCAATCTCCTCAGGTAACACATGGACCTCGTAGATCTAGTAGGACCCGCCTTGAACCTGATAGGTTTGGATACCTTGTGACTCTGGAAGGTGGTGAGTTGATCATAGATGATGATCCAACTACCTACGTAGAGGCTATGGAGGGACCAAATTATGAGAAATGGCTTGAAGCCATGAGTTTCGATATGGAATCCATGTACTCCAACAAAGTATGGACTTTGGTGGAACCACCCGAAGGGGTAAAACCCATAGGGTGCAAGTGGGTCTTCAAGAAGAAGACCAACATGGATGGAAATGTGCAAACTTATAAAGGCAGATTGGTTGCGAAGGGATTTTGAAAAGTTCAAGGTGTTGACTATGACGAAACCTTTTCTCCAGTTGCCATGATTAAGTCCATCAGGATCATGCTTTCTATTGCATCTTATTATGACTATGAGATTTGGCAGATGGATGTTAAAACTGCATTCCTTAATGGGAATATAAATGAGGATGTGTACATGACACAACCTGAAGGTTTTATAGATCCAAAGAATGCTAATAAAGTCTGTAGACTGCAAAGGTCAATCTATGGATTGAAGCAAGCATCTCGGAGTTGGAATCTTCGATTTGATGAGGAAGTCAAAGTGTTTGGATTTACTCAAAATGAAGATGAACCTTGTGTGCACAAGAAGGTTAGTGGGAGCTCAACCACATTCCTCATATTGTATGTGGATGACATACTTTTGATGGGGAATGATGTCTTAGCCTTAGATAAGGTAAAGACTTGGCTTGGGAATACTTTCTCAATGAAGGACTTAGGAGAAGCATCCTACATTCTAGGAATTAAGATCTATAGAGATAGATCTAGAAGGCTTCTCGGACTAAGTCAGAGCACGTACATTGACAAAGTGCTGAAGCGGTTCAACATGGAGAACTCAAAGAGAGGCAACATCCCCATGCTACATGGAGTCACCGTCTCTAGAGCTCGATGTCCCCAATCTTGTGAAGAGAGGGAGCGTATGAGTGGGATCCCATATGCATCAGCCATCAGATCCATCATGTACGCTATGTTGTGCACACGCCCAGATGTCTCGTATGCTCTCAGCATGACGAGCAGGTACCAGTCAGATCCCGGGGATGCTCACTGGACATCCGTAAAGAACATCCTCAAGTACTTGGGAAGGACTAATGATCAGTTTCTTGTTTACGGCGGCGAGGAAGAGCTGGTTGTAAAGGGTTACACCGATGCAAGATTCCAAACCGATAAAGATGATTACAGATCGCAGTCAGGATTTGTGTTTTGCCTTAATAATGGAGATGTGAGCTGGAAGAGTTCCAAGTAAGAAATAGTTGCCGATTCTACTACAGAGGCCGAGTATATTGCTGCTTCACATGTAGCAAAGGAGGCTGTGTGGATCAGGAAGTTCATTTCTGAACTTGGTGTAGTTCCCAATAGCTGTGATGCAATTGAGCTTTATTGTGACAATAATGGAGCTATTGCACAAGCTAAGGAGCCCAGATCACATCAGCGGTCCAAGCACATACTGCGGCGCTTCCATCTCATATGAGAGATCATACAGCGAGGAGATGTGAAGATTTGCAAAGTACCAACTGAAGACAACATAGTTGATCCACTGACTAAGGCCCTTTCTCAGTAGAAGCATGATGGTCATGCTAGGTCACAAGGATTGAGGTTCCTTGGTGACTGGCTCTAAGTGCAAGTGGGAGTCTGTTGGTATGTATGCCCATAGAGAAAGTCATGTGATGATTGTAATGGGATACTTTGTAAATGATTTGAATAATAATAAAGGCAATTTCTGATCTATATGTTTAAACTATTTCTAAGATGATGGTGTAACATGATAGATGTCTAAAGAATGATTTTACTCAACGATGTATGCTTTTAGGTTAAGGACCTAAACTATGAGATCATACAGATGTTAAGAGTATACATTCTTGTTTGGTCCCTAGTCGGTTGTTATTGTGGAAATAACCATAGACATCAATAACACTGAAGACTAGATTGTGTGTTGGTTGATGGTAGAATCTCATTAGTCATGATATAGTGATATCAAACCAAGCACATAGGTACTTGTTAGAGAACAAGGTACCAGACAGACCCACCGTGAGAGTGACACATGGAACCATGACTTGGTAGTCACAGTCAGCTCTCACAGTGATGGCGGTGAGTGTGATTCTTAGACCTAAAATCACTACACTCAACACATGTCATTGGGTACACTTTGACATCATCAAACACAGTCCTGAAACATGGGTTCTTATAAAGGTGATGATTGGGTGGCTTTGACACATGGGGCTTTTGAGGGGTGAGTGATAGATACGGGATTTGTCCCTCCTGAGGGAGTTTGATATCCTTGGCCCCTTGATGAGTAGGATTGAGAAAGGCACACACATGCACGTGTGAATCAATATGTGATATTGATGTCACACACATCTCACCCAGTCTGCTCTGAGATCAAGGAAATGAATGAATGTTGACAGGATGACTGTTCCATGCCTCGAGTTCATTCAGGATATCAGTGACAAAGGAGTTATACATTCACTGTAACACCATTCACGGATTGTAGGATTGAAAGTTGTTCTCCAACTTTCTATTTCACTTGGGTAACACTGATGTGTGACTAGGCACTGCTTTTTGCTTGTGAAGTCATAAGTGCTATGGACTTTCACTGCCAACGTGAAATGGACCTGCAGGGTTACACACATAGGATTTAACCTAGAAGAGGAGTTTTGTCCACAAATAATGTTTAGATTGATTACTAAAGGAGTTTAGTAGTTCAATTAAACAGTCAATTAATCGATAGCTCAATATCATAATGTTCAAGGTGTTGGACGTATTGATTGGAGTATCAGATTAATTGAAATCGCAATTGACTGATTCTGCACAATCTGCACTCCCAACCAATCGACTCATGTGATGAACCGATCGACTGAGGCTGGTGAACAGGTCGGCTCAAGGGTTGAGTCGATCGACTCATGGTCAAGGTGAAACGATTGCTTCAAATGTTGAAATGGTCGGTTCAACTGATGCAACCGAGCAAGTTGGGAAATTAAGATTGGTGAGAATTTTCCTTTCGTTTCACTTGCCCAATTTGATTGGGAAATAGGATCGGTATTCGATACCAATTAGAAACAAAAGAAGGAAAGTCAATCGGGAACTGGTCAGGACCACGAACCGACTGGTTCAAGGGTCCCAACCGATCGGTTGAGGTGTCAACCGACCGGTTCAGGTCCCCAACCGACTGTTTCAGTTGTGAAACGATCGATTCAGGTTGCGAGTTGGTTGCTTTTGTGGAAAATCTCGAACCCTTCTACTCCTGCTTTTAGTCCCATATTGTCGGGGATAGAGAACCCTGTCCCATGACCCACCTATATATATAGGGGTATTGGGGGCTTCTCAGAGTACAACTCAGTGCAAGCTGGTTGCTCTACAAAGTTGTCGTTCTCTCTAGTTTTGGTAACTGAGAGAGCCCGAGCAAGTGCTACCCGAAAAGGGAGGCACAACAAGGGAAAGACAACTGCAGTTGCAAATGGCAGTAGGAGAGTGTGTTGGCGACTAGTACGCCAACAGGAGGGTGCGACTCCTTCCGGTTCCTTGTACGACAAGAAGATCGGAGTTTCAGGCGGTCCGTGTAGACGACTGCAGAGGCGGGAGACCTCTGTCGCTCGGAGGACAACTATCAATCCTGACAGTCCCGGTGAGACCAGGAGTCTTCAGTCTCGGTGTGACCAGGAGCTGCACAGACACAGTCTAAGACCGGAGGTGAAGACCACACAAGACGTGAGGTACTGTCGCCGAGCAAGCCTCGGGACAAGGTATGCATCCACAAACCATCTTTCCTATTGTATAGACGTTGACGTGATTCCTTTTGTTCTGGGGTTTGGGGAGAAATTTTTTGTTTCCGCTGCTTCTCTGCCTCCTCTAAAACCCAACATGTCGTTGCTGCTGGTGGCGGCAGGAGGTGAGACAACGTCTTCGTTGTCGTACTTGCTGGCTTCTTTGCTTTTGGCACTGATGACGTCTTTGCGGTGCCTCATGTGGCCATCGAGCACCTATCCCAATAGGAAGACGAGGCCGCAGATAGGGCACTGGTGGGATCCCTCGATCATCTAACATATTCTTGACATGATCATTATTCTGTTTGTGGAATGTCCAAGTGGCATGCCTATGTATATGTTGCATACATTCTTTTTATAAATATATATATATATATATATATATATATATATATTCTGCACTTATGTTGTTACCAGATTCTTATTATGTACTCTCCATTTTGTTTAAGTGGATCAAATGACTGACCGACCTAAATCACATGTCCTAAAATTGGAGGTGGATTTGAGGTAGTCAAGCTTTTACATTTATAACCCAAAACCTTCTAGGCCCCCGCAACTTTGTTTACGAGGTCGAAGTAGATATACGGGGTCGAACACAGGGACAAGGGTGGTAGTGTTGAGAACGCGGAATCGACACGCTACACTCTGGCAAGGAAAAGAGATGATAAAATTCCCAAAAGGGAACAACAGAACAAGATTGATAAGACAAAAGGAAACCCTATCTTCAACTGGAGTTACAAGGAAAACTTAGGTTTTTAAACGTTTATCAATTTTTTTAGGGATTTTTATGTAACAGAAGCATAAAGATAATACTCAAGCTAAAGCAAGATACCAAGGAGAAAAACTTCAGCAAAAAAAGCGGCAGCAGGAAGATCCTGTACCCCTCCTCTCAGAGCGGGTACCTCTAACCAAGCATCAACACCACTCTCGAGGTTGCTGAACTTAGGTTAGAGTGGAAAGGTTACTACAACAACTCTGATTCTGGGCACTCTCGTACTACAGAATCGGACCAAATACTAGAGCCACAACACCTCTCTCGAGGCTGTTGCAATGGGAAAACACGATTCGGTAGCTAATCGAAGCGCGATCCAACGTACAAGCTAGAGTTCGGATATTAAACATAACAACCATCCAACAAGAGTACCAAACATAGAGCAGTAGATAATTAAACTCTTCTATTTCTATTAACATATAAAGGGTTGATTACATTGCAGAAGTAAAAGAAATAAATGACAGAAATAAAGGATAAATGTCGCCCTCTTGATATAGAAGGTCGAAAGGCTACAGCTGACCCTCCGGCTCGATATCGGGCAGGACCCTAGCCCGATACAGCCGTGTCGGGCGGTGCACCCTCTCAGGTGGCACGCGGTGACGGGCCGGTTGTATCGCGCTAGAACCTTGGCCTGATACGGTCATGTCGGGCGGCACCCTCTTGATAACACCAAATTTTGTGATATTTTAGACTGTTTTTCTGTTATCAAAACTGCCATTTTTAGCTATTTTCCTCTCTTTTGTATGCACTTTCGCAATAATTGGCCAAGGAATGCTCTTAATCCAATTTTCCTATCTTTTGCAGAGTTTTCCTCATTTTTGGGCAATAAGGCTGCTCCGACCCATGAATAAGTCCAAGCATGTCTCAGCCTCCCTGACGCCCGATACAACCCCTGCCCGACAGGGGTTGGGCGACACAAAGACGCTCGACAAAAAGGTGTCACGCGAGAAGAAGCTGACGGACGACACACCTTCTACCCGACAGGGAGCCCGACTCGCCCCGACAACCCAGCTTGTCGGGCGACACAGCCACCCACCGGGAGGCGCGCCGCCCGTCACGTGACCGATAGCAGACACCTCCGCGCCGAGCTATACCTGTATCAGCCGTCCATCGACCGGCGCTTAAGGGGGCCACATGGCGCTTCAGGCACCATAACTCCTCCCAGCCAACTGACTATAAATAGCAGCTACAGGGAGCCGAAAAGACAGTTCAGAGTTCGGAGTTTTAGAATTCAGACAGTTGGGAGTTGAGCTATCTTCCGAGGAGATTGCGAGAGCATACATGTCGTGCCCCAGTGCTTGTCTCGGGCGACACTAAGTGAGCTTCTCCTCATCCCGAGAGGGAGGGGATAGTTCACTTAGGACCGTCCCGGGCGACACTGTGGGCCGATACCGGCCGACGTAGATGAGCGACACAAGTGCCCGACAATAACAATGCATAGCTCTTAGCCCGACACGATATCAAACCGATACACTTAGCTTGTCGAGCGTGCCGCCCGACATGAGCGTATCGGCCAGGGTCTTTGAGCGATACGGTCGACAGTTGGTGCATGCCGCCCGAGAGGGTGTGCCACCCGACACCTCTGTATCGGGCCAGGCCTCTGACTGATATCGGGCAGGAGAGCTACAACACCCTGTCGTCCTTCTACATCAAGGAGGCGACACCTATCTTTACTTTCTGTCATTTAATTCCTTACTTATGCATTGTAACAAAGACCCTTTATTTGTCTATGGAAATAGAAGATGCTTAATTACTTGTTGCCCTATGCTTGGTGCTCAATGTTGGATGACTGCTATGTTTGATATCTGAACTCTAGCTTGCATGTTTGGATCGCGTTTCGCTTAGCTAACGAATTGTGTTTTCCCGTCGCAACAACTTCGAGAGTTGTGTTGTGGCTCTAGTGTTTGGTCCGATTCTGGAGTATGAGAGTGCCTGGAACGGAGTTGCTTTAGTGACCTTTCCACTCTAATTTTAGTCCAGTGACCTCGAGAGGGGCGCTGATGCCTTGTTAGAGGTACCTGCTTCGAGAGGAGGGGTACAGGGCTGGTTCTACCGCCGCTTGTCTTACCGGAGTTTTATCCTTCATACCTCTCTTTAGCTCGAGCAATATCTTTCTATTTCTGTTGCATGAAAACCCCTAAAAACGGCTAAATGACTAAAATCTTAAATCTCTCTCGTAGCTCAAGTTGGAGATAGTTTTCTTCGTTTTATTTGTGACATCTTACTGCTTCCCCTTTTGGGAATTTATCTCTCATTATACCTGCCGGAGTGTAGCATGTCGATTCCGTGTTCTCAACACTACCCCTTGTCCTTGTGTTCGACCCCGTATATCTACTTCGACCCCATAAATAAAGTTGTGGGGGCCTAGAAGGGTTCAGGTTTATAAATGTAAAAGCTCGACTACCTCAAATCCGCTTCCAATTTTAGGACACGCGATTTAGGCCTGTCAACTTTTTTGGCACCGTTGCCGGGGACAAGGCAAAAATGGTACTGTTGACAAATATGAATCCACTAACTACACTCCTGTGCCTCAAGCTTAGCAATGAGTTTGACAACACTCTTTTTCTTTTTCTTTTTTTCCTTTACTATTATTCTTTGCTTGAAATTAATAAATCTATCTTCTAAACTTGATTCCTCGTGCCACTAATAGGAAATCAGAAGAATGGTGATATGTTCCACTAAGCACCAACTCCAACCGTCATGCCGCCTCGCATTGAGCCACCCCATTCTGAAGGCGAACGCCAAGGGAGGAGGCCTGATTCGCCCCCGCCTGAAGGCAACGATAGGTACGACGGTGACCATCAACAAGAAGATCTAGACTCAGGGGAGTACGAAGAGGGCCATCACCAACACAGACGCCGTCACTGACACAGACGCCGTCACCGTCAGAGGCAAAGAAGAAATCAGAACGATCAGGAACAACACCGGGGAGAGAGTGACAGTGACGACTCAGAAGAGGAGGAAAAGACGCTTAGGGAGTTGGCATCCTCAAAAGCCAACAACTCCAGGTGTCCTGTCGTCACTCCACGGTTCAATGCAGCCAACTTCGAGCTTAAGCCTTCTGTCATTTCTATGATCCAAAATAAGAGTTTTAGAGGGAGCTCTAAGAATGACAATCCCTATCATCACCTGGATGCTTTTAAGAATATCTGTGACACGATTAAGATGAGAGGTGTTCCCCAGGAGGTGAAATATTGCAAGGGCTTCATCTTTTCACTAGAAGACAAGGCACTGTCTTGGTACCTCGGGGTACCCCACCAGTCTCTGAACGGGTGGGGAGCGTTAGCTGACGCGTTTGTGAATAAGTTCTACCCCACTGAAAGGACAGTCAGAAATCGGCAGAAGATAACATCCTTCATGCAAAAGCCGAATGAAAGCCTCCATGATGCCTGGGAGCGATTCCAGGAGTACATGAGAGATTGCCCCCATCACAACTACAAGAAGAGTTTCCTCGCCACCACCTTCTATAACGGCTTGACTCCCGAAGACAGGGTGTCGTTGAATGCGGCCGCGGGAAGTGACTTCCTGGGGAAGAAGGCGAAGAAGTCTGAAATGATTATCAAGAATATGGTCGAGTTGATGGTAGGTGCTGAGTTCGACCGGTCCGATAGAGGACAGATAAAGAAGGCAGGTGAAGGGTCCACCCTTGAATCTAAGGCGCTGGAGGCAATCACCTCGCAGATCCAGAGGATTGCTACGGATGTAAAACAGTTGCGAGAAGCTGGTGGTAGGGGGAAGAAGCAGGTAGAAAAAGTAATGAAATGTGTAACATGCAGAGAAGGCAGCCATGGGGTAGATAACTACATCTACACCCGGCCAGAAGCATCAAGCGATACCGAGTCCGAGGCAGAAGAGACTGAAAATGTCTCTTTTGTAAACTTCAGAAGACTGAACCACCCTGGTTTCAGCTATGGGAACAAGGATGCAACTGAGAATTCTCATCAGCTGCATAACTCCACTAAACCACCCCAAGCTTTCGAAAAGAGGGGAGGAACCGGTCAGTATGCTAGAAATGCCCCCTTCCAACAGAACAAAGGTAATTTCTAGAGTCAAGGAAAGTACCAGGGATCAGCTAAAGAACAAGGACAGAACTAGGCTTCGAACCAAGCAGATGTGGTGGGACAGTTGTTTGATTTTGCGAAAAAGCAGGACACGATTAATAACCAGCTAGCGCAGAGCGCGCTATCAAATTCGGGCATTTTGAACTCATTACAGGTCCAGCTGGCAGATATGCAGACACATCAATGCCAGATTGACCAACAATTAGCTCAAATGGCCGAACTGATGAAGAACCCCTCAGGAAAGATACTGTCAAACACCGAACCTGCGAAGAGGCCCGGGCTGTGACAGATGGAAGGCCGAGATCAAGTTGCGGAAAAGGGATGATGCTGGCAGATAAGGAGTAAACTAGAGCCGTCAAGCTGGAGACGATAACTGCGGCGCTTCTCGGGAGGCAACCCGAGCTTTACTTTATTTTATTTCTTAGAATAGGATTGCAATTTACTTTCCTGCAGAATAAACATTACGAACATTTGGTATGTAATAAGGCCCGAGGCGGTGCATGCGCCACATGCACTGACTCTTATGTTTTGTGGGCCGCCGCCTTAGTTTTATTAACCGGGATGGGTAATACCATCTGAGGCAGGGAGCTTAGTCCTAGGCCAATGATGTTTTACTCATCAGCCATAGCTTAACCCGTTTTGTTTTCACGATTCACGGGGGGCAACCCAACCAGCGCTTTGAGTGCACCCTTATCAGGCGGTGGGGCTTCGTGGAGCGCAACAGTCGTGCCGACGGTTGGGCTTGCCGGCTTACGCGTTGAAGCTGACGGTCGACGCGCATCCGGGTTTTACTGTTTAGTCGCTATAAAAGGAAAGAGAGTTTTACCGTGTCGGGTTCCTTACCTTGTTGTTTTTACACTCCCGTGTCGAGCGAGATAACTTGTGCTTCTGCTCCCGTATCACACGAGACTGCAATTCTCTTGTGTCGCCCGATAGCCCAGATCACAGTGAGGTATAGCCCGACAGATCGTGTCGGCCGACACGCTTCTTTTCTTGTTACAAGTAGTTTATCGATCTCAAGTTTCCTTCGCTGAGCATTCGCATTGCCCGATACCCAATGTCGGGCGATAGCCGTGTCGCCCGATGTTGCATCGCATCACCTGTTTTTGTTATCAGGCGATACACTGCTTCTCTTTAATAAGAACGTATCGGGCACCTCGTCTTATCTCCATCGTATCTCCCGTCACGCCTTTCTTTTTGAGCGACAGACTTGACGCGCGTTCACCGCCTTTCCGACCTATCTTTATCGTGCGATTGAATCTTTCAACGTATCGGGCGATACCAATCTCTTGTATCGGGCACAGGGCTTCGCTGCTGAAACCAATGTGTCGCCTGATACAGGAGTGTCAGGCAGTTTTTGTACAGGATAATACAGGGTCACACGTCTATTCTTTATTATATTTCTTCCAAAGGCCAACATATTTAATCAATATATTTCTTTTATTGACTTACAGTGATGGCCCGCATTAAGATGACTGTTGTCCCAGTCGACGAGCAAGGCAGGAGGGTCTACCCTGAGACTGCTGCTGAAGGGGAGGCTGCCAGACCCAAGAGCCCAAACCCAGGACAGGCTGGGACATCGGGGACAAAGAAGAAGGCAAGGGTTGGAGAAGTTGCGACTCCAGTACCAGCACCAACACCACTTGCAGTAGTGCCAACACCAACAACAGAACTCCCGGAATCCTTTTCAGGGAGTTTCGAGCCTAGAGACGACGAGCATGCTCTCCGCTATGCTGAGCCGGTACCCAAGATGTACAAGCCAAGACGGTTCTGCCATAGAGCCTCGTTTGATGAGCTTGGGATCGTGAAGAGGCTGAAGAGCGTCCTTGCGGCGGCAGGACTAAAGAAGATCTGCTTCAGCCAAACTTCTTTGTACACCAAGCTGACCATGGAGTTCATGTCCTCTCTCCGCCGGGTGAGGAATTCAGCAGTAGAGAAAGAAAAATTCGGCGGTCCAGACAGACTACAGGCCCGGCTGTACAATTGGGAGCACGCCATCTCCGAGAAGCTCTTAAACGAGATCTTCTCTTCCAGTGAGGAAGAGAAGAATCGGATGGACAACGGTGAGAGGATCACCGAGGAAGACGGGTTCAATCTCGTGGAGTTTTGGGGTAGGCTTACCGGCGAATCTTCATTTAAGCCGGGAGCAAAGGTCGTGGTAGTGCACTCCTGCTTCTGGAGGATCGTGCACAAGCTGGTGGCATGCTTGCTGTTCAGCAAGAACGAATGCAACAACATCTACACGGAAGAGCTCCACGTCATGTGGCATATTATGGAGGGTCGAGTGATCAACCTCGGTCGGTTCTTGCTGAACAGGTTGCATCCAATGAAGGAGGCCACTAAGGAGTACTGCATGGGCGGCATTATCAACCTCATCGCAGCAGGACTCGGGTACCCGTTCGAGCTGCGCAGCCACACTAGAACGCAAGGCGATGAGGTATTTGACACCAAATATCTGATGAGGACCAACATCATCAGGAAGGAGAGGGGAAGTTTCTTCTACAAGTTTTCAAGGACGAACATACTCCTTCCCCTTCCTCGCTGCGCCAACTACGACAAGGAGAAGTTGGTCTTCACCACCACTGAGATCGAAGCTATAGCTAATAACACGACTACCGCCACCACGATCAGGGCCACAGAGAGGCCAACCCCAGAACTGCCGGCGACAACTGCTGATCAAGCTGTCGTCGCTCCAACCATACCAGCCACCGCACCAACAACGATAGTGGTGGCTGAGAAAGAGCCGATGATTGTTGAGGTCACCAGGATGGAAACTTCAGGATCTGCCACGGAAGAGACGACCACAGTTCCCATCCGTGTTTCTAAAACTGCAGAGGCGGGAGAGGAGCCTCAGTGGGGCAACAACAATGTGATGTTCGACGAGATCATGAGGGAACTCGAAAGAACACCATCCCTACCGCCGAAGTCCCCGCCTGCAGCAGTCGAGGAGATCGCCGACAGTGCAGAGGTAGAGCAAAGTTTGCCCTCACCGCGGCCATCCCCAATCAGAAGAGAAGGCAAGGCGGCAGCACCTGAAAAAGTGCCGAATCCCCACCTGGCGGCATCTAGTTCGCAAATGATTTTCATAGATTCTACCTCTCTGGGTGGACCTTCACACGGGCTAGATGTCGCAAGGACGGAAGGAAGATCCACCGGACCCCCTCCATCACTCGGAAAGATGCTCGGAAATGAACTCGACGATCTGCGGGAGGTAACAACCATCAACTCTGCTACTGACCCACAAACTTGCATCTTTTCAAGACAAGCAGGATAACCACGAGATCAGGCTGAACAGCCAAGAGAACGAGCTGCTGGCTCTAGCGAGCATATCCAGCGGACTAGAGGCCTTAAATGCAACAATGCAGCAAGTTCTCCAACGGCTTGACAGGCTCGAGGAGAGGATGGACAGAAGTGACGACCATCCGCGCTGAAGGCAGCCGAGACGGTCGCCGTCACCTCCCAACCGGAGCCCTAGTCCCTCTTCTTCAGGTTCCCCCTCGGGAACAACATCCCCATTCTCCTCCTCTAGCGGGCGATCATCAACGCTCGAGGACGGGACACAACAAGGATCTGCCGAAGGGTCTCCCAGCAGACAGGAGAGCTCTTTGTGTTTGGGAGATGCTAACGTCTCCACCCCCCTGAATGAAGTTGAAGATGATGGCACAGACATCAGCATCGGGGAAGACTCGTCTGATGAGTCTGAGGGAGAGGTGGGGGATGTCTACACAGTGAATAACAGACATCCACCCCGAGGAAAGCACTCGTTTGTGGACAAATTCTGTGAGCCGTATGAGATACCCTCCTTCGAGATTGCCGACTTCGATAGAAGAGCCATCGGGAACCTGACGATCAGAGACCAGAAGCTGCTGAATAAGGTCTTGAGGTCACAGGCCAATGAATAAGATGTCGGCTGGAGCGACTGCTACCTCTCCCTACGACGGGGAGATCTTCAGAAGATGTTCCGCATGCCGGCTGTCGTCGGCAAACGTGTGTTCAGGGTCCTGGAGAACGCAATAATAGAGAAGATCGACAGCATGACAGGTCAGAGACAAATATACACAGCCACCCCGACCTTGGCAAGAAGGCTGATGAAGGGAGATCAAGACTCATGTGCGGTGGTCGACATGCTGCAATACGTTGAAGAGCATAGACCAAATCTGGTGTTGGCCCCGTACAAACATCGCAACGTGTGGTTTCTCTGTGTGGCGGACATCAGAAACCGCGACATACAGCTGCTGTGTTGCAGCAAGGATGAAGTACCACACTCCGGGGGTATTTTCTGCCGCCCGGAGGACAGCCAGTTGAAACGCCTGCCAATACGCCTGCTACGAGCTTTAAAGCAAGGAATCCAACGTCTTCAAGGACCTTGGAACTACTTCGCTATCAGAGACCTCCCCGAACAGGCAGAAGAGGGGAGCGGAAACAACACTATCACCGTCTTGGGTGCCATTGAAGCGCTCAACTCAATCGGAAACTTAGGAGTCCTCAGAGGCATGTCCTTTTATCAGCGCAGGGGCATCTACGCCATGCTCCTAATCAAGGACAAGCGCTATTTCTGGGACGCAGGTGTGCCGGAGCAACTGCTGGACAGTGATGTAGAGGAAGATTCTTCTCGATCCAGCTGCCCAGAAGAAAAAGAAGAAGAGATAGCAACCGAAATTCATGGGGCGGGCAAGCAGCTAGCAATTCTGAAGAAAGTGCATGGGGAGGAAGACACTGCTTTGCCCGAAGCTTCTGAAGGGCAGATCAAAAATTTCGACCACTTTTCGTGTTCGACTCTCACACAGGAGCAGGTCAACATCATCCAGAAGAAGCTTGCTGACTCAACCCCATCAGATGCTGCTTTTCAAATAGGAGATATCATAGTCCTGGCGGATGAGCTAAGGGACATGGTGAAGGAAGGAGGGTGCTTGACTGTAACAGTTGCAGCCGCTTACATCCAATATATACAGCCAAAGCTATAACATGCATATATAGCCCATCCTTTGCTTTTCAACGATATCTGCCTCACCGACGAAACATGTGCGAAGAAGATGTTCCTGCAAGAATTGAAGGACGGCGTCGCAGGCACTATCTTCCTGCCTATTGTGCATTACAATCATTGGACGCTCCTAGCGATGTATACTCGGCAACGAGCAGGCATTTTCTACAACAGCTCGGACAGCAACAAGAACCATCCTGTGCCGTCATCGGAACCTTTGACACCCGTCGAACGCTTAGTTCGAAAATATTACGACGAAGTGTCAAAGATGATTGAACTGTTCCTGGACATACAGGGAGGAAAATGGCACGAACTCCAGTTCTGCCACCGCAGTCCGCAGCAAATTCCTTTATCCAATGACTGTGACATCTTCGTCCTGGAATGGATGGCAAGTGAAGCAACGCCTGACCAGCTCCACCACACAGGATATCACAGCAAATGAGGAGAATATGTGTGGAAACTCCTATCTAATGCAGGCGCAACCTCACTGGATTAAACATTACCTCACCTTATTTACTTCACAACTCCGGGGACAGAGTGTGGAGTAAGTTTGGGGGGTACCATGTACCAGTGAGGGAGGTACAAAAATCTTCTGATCTCTCTGACTTAAATTCCTTATTCTTTTGTTCTTTATCCTTCTGTTCTTTCCTATATCATGTGTACATATATATATTTATACCAAATATTTTTTGAAAATTTCAAAAATTTTGCTTATTTTGTTCCCATGCATATGTACAAAGTTGCTATATTAGTAAAAACCTGTTGCGACTTCTTGCAAAGTTTGTTTTCTTTGTACTTAATGAGATGCAAGTTTTGTTATATCTTTTTGATAATGCTGCTTCAAACAAACAATAGAATACGTTTTTCCACGCCAATTTTTTTTGAAAAATATAATAATCTCGCAAACAGCTAAGAGACGAGTATGGAGAAGGAAAAAGCTGCCCAAACAGCAGAAATCTCTTTGTTTCCCCCTTACCCAACAAAAATCCCAAAAGAGAGAGAAGCCTTATGAGCGTGAATAAAAGCATGAGAGTTGTGCCCAATAAAAGAAAAAAAAAATATACACCACTTGTTTTCTAAAAGTACCGATCTTTAGGTATGGTAGATCCGGGGCAGTGGTACGTAGGATGTGAAATCACTGCTCTAAAGCCAACTGGCTTGGACTGCAGGGACCACTTGCCCGCTAACGGACCCTTACCTGGATGGACTGATGGGAGACAAGAATGAAAAACCCAAAAAGCCTTAGCCTACCCTATACACAACTTTCTGCCCCAAAAATAAAGTTGTTTGGTGTGTAAGCTAACTTCGGAATCGTACAACAAAGTCTCACCGAAGCTGTAGAGAAAAATCTTACTTAAACAATAAGGCAGGAAAAACTAAGTCTTTTGTTCGTATTGAGACAACATTATCTTTAAGGCATTACGATCTTTGTTTCACTTTTTGAACAGAAAGCTTTCCCGAGCAGAAGAAGCAGAAAAAAAAATAGTTTAAATATTGATTGAGGACAATCAAAATGCTAAGTTTGGGGGAGTTGATAACACCAAATTTTGTGATATTTTAGACTATTTTTCTGTTATCAAAACTGCCATTTTAGCTATTTTCCTCTCTTTTACATGCACTTTCGCAATAATTGGCCAAGCAATGCTCTTAATCCAATTTTCCTATCTTTTGTAGAGTTTTCCTCGTTTTTGGGCAATAAGGCCGCTCCGGCCCATGAATAAGTCCAAGCCTGTCTCGGCCTCCCTGACGCCCGATACAACCCCTGCCCGACAGGGGTTGGGCGACACAAAGACGCTCGACAAAAAGGTGCCGCGCGAGAAGAAGTTGACGGACGACACGCCTTCTACCCGACAGGGAGCCCGGCTCGCCCCGACAACCCAGCTTGTCAGGCGACACAACCACCCACCGGTAGGCGCGCCGCCCGTCACGTGACTGATAGTAGACACCTCTGTGCCGAGCTATACCTGTATCGGCCGTCCATCGACCGGCGCTTAAGGGGGCCACATGGCGCTTCGAGCACCATAACTCCTCCCGGCTAGCTGACTATAAATAGCAGCTACAGGGAGCCAAAAAGACAGTTCGGAGTTCAGAGTTTTAGAATTCGGACAGTTGGGAGTTGATCTATCTTCTGAGGAGACTGCGAGAGCATACATGTCGTGCCCCATTGCTTGTCTCGGGCGACACTAGGTGAGCTTCTCCTCATCCCGAGAGGGAGGGGACAGTTCACTTAGGACCGTCCCGGGCGACACTGCGGGCCGATACCGTCCGACATAGATGAGCGACACAAATGCCCGACAACAACAATGCGTAGCTCTTAGCCTGACACGATATCAAACCGATACGCTTAGCTTGTCGAGCGTGCCGCCCGACATGAGCGTATCGACCTGGGTCCTTGAGCGATACGGTCAACAGTCGGTGCGTGTCGCCCGAGAGGGTGTGCCGCCCGACACCTCTGTATCGGGCCAAGCCTCTGACCGATATCGGGTAGGAGAGCTACAACACCCTGCCGTCCTTCTACATCAAGGAGGCGACACCTATCTTTACTTTCTGTCATTTAATTCCTTACTTATGCATTGTAACTAAGACCCTTTATTTGTCTATGGAAATAGAAGATGCTTAATTACTTGTTGCCCTATGCTTGGTGCTCAATGTTGGATGACTGCTATGTTTGATATCCGAACTCTAGCTTGCATATTTGGATCGCGTTTCACTTAGCTAATGAATCATGCTTTCCCGTCGCAACAACTTCGAGAGTTGTGTTGTGGCTCTACTGTTTGGTCCGATTCTGGAGTACGAGAGTGCCTGGAATGGAGTTGCTTTAATGACCTTTCCACTCTAATTTTAGTCCAGTGACCTCGAGAGGGGCACTGATGCCTTGTTAGAGGTACCCGCTTCGAGAGGAGGGGTACATGGCTGGTTCTACTGCCGCTTGTCTTACCGGAGTTTTATCCTTCGTACCTCGCTTTAGCTCGAGCAATATCTTTCTATTTTTGTTGCATGAAAACCCCTAAAAACTGCTAAATGACTAAAATCTTAAATCTCTCTCGTAGCTCCAGTTGGAGATAGTTTTCTTCTTTTATTTGTGACATCTTACTACTTCCCCTTTTGGGAATTTATCTCTCGTTATACCTACCAGAGTGTAGCATGTCGATTCCGTGTTCTCAACACTACCCCCCTTGTCCCTGTGTTTGACCCCGTATATCTACTTCGACCCCGTAAACAAAGTTGCGGGGGCCTAGAAGGGTTTGAGTTTATAAATGTAAAAGCTCGACTACCTCAAATCTGCCTCCAATTTTAGGACGCGCGATTTAGGCCGGTCACCTCTCGGGCGACACGTATCGGGGTTAGTATCGTGCCGGGCTAAAGTGAGGTGCGTCTAGTGTCGGTCACTTATATCCAGTATCTACGTTATGTTGGCCGATATCGGCCTGCAGTGGTGCTCGAGATGACACTAAGTGAACCATTCCCTCCCTCTCAGGATGGGGAAATGCTCACCTAGTGTCTCCCGTCACAACCACTGAGGCACGATGCTCTTGCTCTTGCAGCATTCCTTGGGAAGATTCACGCAAGGTTCCAACCTGTCTTTTCAGCTTCCTGTAGCTGCTATTTATAGGCAGCGGTTGGGGAAGTTATGGTGCACAGGGCACCACGTGTCCTCCTTGTCTTCACGTAGTTAGTGGACGACCAATATCGGTATTGCCCGTCACAAGGATTGTCGACTGTCGGTCACATGACGAGCGGTGCCTGCCGGTGGGTAGCCTGTGCCGCATGACAAGCTTTGTTGTCGTGGCGAGCTCGGCTCCCTGTCGGGTAGAAGGCGTATCGCCCGCTAGTTTCTTCTTGCGCGACATCCTTATGTCGCACGTCGGTGTGTGGCGCTACCCTATCGGGCAGTGATCGTATTGGCCATCTAGAAGGCCGATGCAGGTGGAACTTGTTTGTCGGCCGGGACAGTCTTATTGATAATAAATGGGTCAAAATAGGAGAAAAACACTGCAAAATACGGAAATATTGAATTAAGAGCGTCGTTTGGCCAATTATTGCAAAAGTACATATAAATAGAGACGAAAACAGTTAAAAAGACAGTTTTGATAATAGAATAACAGTCTAAACCATCACAAAATTTGGTGTTATCAACTCCCCCAAACTTAGCATTTTGATTGTCCTCAATCAATATTTAAACTTTATTTTGTGATGCTTCTTCTTGCTCGGTTTAGTTTTCAGCTCAAGAGGTAAAACAATTATCGCGATGTCTTTAGAGATAATACTGCCCCACTACAAACAAAAGACCTTGCATTTCCTGCCTTATTATTTCAGTAAAAAATTTCTCTACAACTTTAGTGAGACTTTGGTGCATGATTCCGAAGTTAGCTTTCACACCAAATAGCTTTGGGGGTAGGAAGTTGTGTGTTGGGTAGGCTAAGGCTTTTTGGGTTTTTCCTTATTTCCCATCAGTCCATCCAGGTAAGGGTCCGTTAGCAGGCAAGTGGTCCCTGCAGTCCAAGCCAGTTGGCTTTAGAGCAGTGATTTCACATCCTACGTACCACTGCCCCGGATCTACCATGCCTAAAGATGGGTACTTTTGGAAAACAAGTGTGTATATACATATATATTTTTTCATTTTCTTTTTCTTTTATTGGGCACAACTCTCATGCTTTTATTCACTCTCATAAGGCCACTTTCTCTTTTTGGGATTTTTGTTGGGTAAGGGGGGAACAAGAGATATTTTTGCTATTTGGGCAGCTTTTTCCTTCTCCATACACGTCTCTTAGCTATAGCGAGATTATTTTTTTTTTTCAAAAATTTTTGGCACGGAAAAATGTAATCTTTTGTTTGTTTGAGGCAGCATTATCAGAAAGATATAACAAAACTTGCATCTCGTTAAGCACATAGAAACAAACTGGCAAGAAGTCGCATCAGGTTTTTACTAATATAGCGATTTTGTACATATGTATAGAGCAAAGATTTTCAAAATTTTTATATGAGCATGGGATTTTATATGAGCATGGGTACATACAGATGATATAGGAGAATACTGAAATGACACAAGGGGTGGGGGTGAAGAAGAAAATTTTTATACCTCCCTCACTGGTACATGGGTACCCCTCCAAACTTACTCCACTCTCTGTCCCAGAGTAGTGAATAGGACATGGTGAGGTCATGTTAGCCCAGTGAAGGTTAGCTGGTGGTTGCGCTTGTGCCTTTGAGAAGCTGCAATAGATTCTTCTTATTTGCAGTCTCCATTTTCTTTCCCGGCTGGATGAAGTCGGAACAAGTGCAAAGCTCTCAAAATTATTTGACCTCCCCTTAATCCTGGTACTTCCGTTGTGAACATGAACAAAAGGACTGATCTTCAATCCCGGTTTCAGTCCACTTGAGTCCATTTTCTTTCCCAGGAGGGTGCAGCCGGAGGTCCTCTCTATTTTTATTATCTTTCTCTTTTGGAGGTGGTCCTAAACCATCACAGAAGACATACTGTGATAAGGAAATGATCTCTTACTTTTTCAAGGTCCATGTTTAAGAATTTGATTGCCCAAAGGGCCTTGTGTTCCAGTTCTAGAGGTAGATGGCAGGATTTCCCGTAGATCAGCCTGTAGGGGGTGGTTCCAATGGGCATTTTGTAGGCGGTCCTATAGGCCCATAGTGCGTCGTTAAGTTTCATAGACCAGTCTTTCCTCGTTCGGCTGACAGTTTTCTACAAGATCTGCTTAATTTGTCTGTTTGAAACCTCTACCTGCCCTGAGGTATGTGGGTGATAGGGTGTAACAATCTTGTGTTTCACTCCATACTTACGCAGGAGTGCCTCGAACTATCTCTCTCCGAAGTGCAACCCGCCGTCGCTTATTACAGTGCGTGGGACTCCAAACCAAGGAAAGATCGTCTTCTCGAATAGCTTGATTACAGACTTGGCGTCGCATGTTTGGGTTGCTACAACCTCTACCCACTTTGATACATAGTCTACTACCACTAGTATGTATTGATACCCCCTGGATGGAGGAAACGGCCCCATGTAATCAATCCCCCACACGTCGAAAATCTCTACCTCGATCCAATTCGCCATCGACATTTCATTCCTCCGCCCTATATTCCCCGTAGACTGGCACTCTTTGCAGACTTTTACAAATTGTGCAGCATCCTTAAAAAGCGAGAGCCAGTTGAAACCTGATTGTAGCACTTTTGCAACCGTTCTTTCGCTACCCAGGTGTCCACCGTAGGGGGAGGCGTGGCACTTTTTCAGAATGTTCGCGGTTTCTTCCTCGGGGATGCACCTCCTATATAAATTGTCAACGCATCTTCTGAAGAGGAGGGGATCATCCCAATAGTAATTTTTACCATCCGCAAATAGCTTCTTTTTCTAATTGTAAGTAATGTTAGGAGGCAGCTCTCCGCAAGTAAGATAGTTGCAGATATCTGCAAACCAAGGTAAGTCTTCTTCTTTAGCAACAGCCAATACAAGAGCCTCATCGGCATAGTCGTCGTTGATCGGCGGTCCCCCTTGTCTTTCAGCTACGATCCTCGATAGGTGGTCGGTGACCACATTTTATGTGCCCTTCTTGTCGATAATTTCATGGTCGAACACTTGCAGCAATAAGGCCCACCTCAACAGACGGGGCTTTGTGTCTTTCTTTTGCATTAGATATTTTATTGCCCCATGATCGGTATATACCTTGACCTTTTCTCCAACGAGGTATGACCTGAACTTATCGAATGCGAAGAAGACCGCGAGCATCTCCTTTTCTGTGGTTGTGTAATTTACCTGAGCTTCGTCCAACGTGCGACTAGCATAGCAGATCACATGGTGCTTTTTATCTTTTTTCTGCCCCAAGACTGCTCCTACTGCATAGTCGCTAGCGTCGCACATCAGCTCAAATGGTAAATCCCAATCTGGCGCTTGGAGGATGGGTGGGGATACCAAAGCATTTTTCAAAGCCTGAAAAGCATTGAGACAATCATCAGAGAAAACAAATTCAACATCCCTTACCATCAGACTGGACAAAGGCTTTGAAATCTTCGAGAAGTCTTTTATGAATCTGCGGTAATAGCCAGCATGACCGAGGAAGCTCCTCACTCCCGTTACGGACTTCAGGGGAGGAAGCTTGGATATGGCTTCGACCTTGCTAGTGTCCACCTCGATTCCACGCCTTGAGATCTTATGCCCCAGAACAATGCCCTCTCATACCATGAAATGGCACTTTTCCCAGTTTAAAACCAGGCTGTTCTCCTCGCACCTTTGTAGAACCAAGGACAGATTCTTTAGGCAGGTATCAAAGTCCTTCCCATAGATTGAGAAATCGTCCATGAAAACTTCTACGATATCTTCTAGAAAATTTGAAAACATTGATATCATGCATCTTTGGAATGTGGTGGGAGAATTGCAAAGTCCAAAGGGCATCCTTATGAAAGCATAAGTGTCGTAGAGGCAGGTGAATGTTGTCTTTTCCTGGTCTTCGGGAAGGATGGGTACCTGGTAAAATCCTGAAAAGCCATCAAGGAAACATAAAAAGTCATGATGCGCTAGTCTTTCAAGAACTTGGTCAATAAAAGGTAGCGGAAAATGATATTTTTTGGTAGCTTGGTTTAGCTTTCTGTAATCGATACACATTCTCCATCCGGTGACGGTCCTAACCGCCACCTCATCCCCCTTTTCTCCTTTTACCACTATCATCCCACCCTTTTTGGGTACTACGTGGATCAGACTCACCCAGTTACTATCGTTGATTGGGTAAATGATCCCCGCATCCCTTAGCTTGATTACCTCTTTCTTGACCACCTCCTTGAGCATCTGATTCATCTTCCTCTAGGGTTGAGCCAGAGGCTTGGCAGATTCTTCCAAATTGATGCGATGCATGCATAAGGCGGGGCTAAGGCCTTTGATGTCCTCCACCGAAAACCCTATAGCCCCCCGGTGGAGTTTCAACTCCCCAAGAAGTCGGTCCAACTGGTTTCTTGAAAGATTGGCATTGACGATGATAGGGTTTTTCTCTTCTTCATCTAAGAACTCATACTTCAGACCTTCAGGCAATGGTTTCAACTCAGGCTTTGCTCTAGATGCCTTCCCTTGAGGCTCTCCCTCGAGAGAGGCATACTTCACATACTCCACCACCTCATCCTCTTCGTGCAGATCTTCGTCAGACAGGCCAAAAAGGTCGAGATACTTCACAACTTCTGGATCTTCAAAGTCGGAATCCTGACAGCCTATAGCCCTCGCAATGGGGTCCACTATCCGGATGTCCTCTTCTATCTCCTCGTAGAATTTATCGTAGCTGTCCGCAAAGCATGTGGATTCAGACAGGGAGGGACCTTTCATTGCCTCCTTCAGCTTGAAGTCCAGATGGTCATTTCCGACCCTCAATGTGATCAACCCCTCAGAAACATCAATCAACGCCCTTCCCGTTGCCAGGAAAGAACGTTCAAAGATGATTGGACAGCGGGGGTCTTCCACGGTGTCAATGACTACTATGTTGCATGGAATGAAGAAATTACTGACCCTGATCAGCACATCTTCAACAACGCCGACTGGTCTCTTGAAGGTATGGTCCGCCAGTTCAATCCTCATATTGGTATGAACCATGTCGGTTAAACCCAACCTTTGCGCGAAGCTCAGGGGCATGAGGTTGATGCTTGCCCCTAAGTCGGCAAGACCTTTTCGCTCGACGTTGTCCCCGATGACAAACAGGATCGTAAAAGCTCCAGGGTCCCTTATTTTGTTTGGCAGGTCAGGCTTCATGAAAGCTGAGGAGGCAGATGCTAGGTGCATGGTTTCAACCCTTCCTCCTCTTCTCTTCTTCGTGATAAGATCCTTGAGGTACTTGGCGTAGTTCGGCATCTCCTCCAAGGCGTCAAGGAAGGGCACTTCAAGATGCAGCTTCCTGATCGATTCTATGAACCTTTCATGATGCTTTTTCAGATTTGCCTTTATCAGTTTATACGGGAACGGTAGCCTGGGAGCATAAGGATTCCTCCTACCAAGTAGCTCATTGGGAAACTTCTGTGTAGGCTCTCGAGCTTCTGCCCATCTACCTTCATCCTCTGCTGGAGTTGCACCCTCAAGCCTTGGCTCAGGCTCTGGTCTGGCTTCATCAGTGCGCTCCACCGTCTTCCCAGATCTTAGTACTACCATTCTGGCAGTTTCAGGGCAGGAGAGTGTCCTTCCTGCAGGGTCCTTCATCAGAACAGCCATCTGGGCCAATCGTCGATCGACCTCGCGCTGGCGCAACTGTAAACTTGCCATCTGGTATTGCATCGAGTTCAAAGTTCCAGGACTGGGAAGCACACCTTGCGCCAACTGGTTGATGATAGTGTCTTGCCTTTTTATGTAAGCAAACAGCTGACCAACCAAACTGGGTTGGTGCGAAATCTCATCTCAGCCTTGACGTTCACTCCCAGACAGGGGTTTCTCACAGCGAGACATGGTGTTAGATCTCGGGGGAATGGGTCACCGTTCTTCAGAGTACCTCGAATAGCACGAAAAAATCAAGTCAGAAAATCGAATTATTTATTTCGGGCAAAGAATAATTAATAATAACCAAAGGAAAGAAAAGAGTGATGTCAAGCTTATTTCTAAGCTTGAGGCACGGGGGTGTAGTTAGTGGATTCGGATTCGTCAACAGTGTCGTTTTGCCTTTTCCTCGTCAACAATGCCAAAAAGTTGACCGGCCTAAATTGTGCATCCTAAAATTGGAGGCGGATTTGAGGTAGTCGAGCTTTTACATTTATAACCCGAAACCTTCTAGGCCCCCACAACTTTGTTTACGGGGCCGAAGTAGATATACGGGGTCAAACACAGGGACGAGGGTGGTAGTGTTGAGAACGCGGAATCGACACGCTACACTCTGGCAAGGAAAAGAGATGATAAAATTCCCAAAAGGGAACAGCAGAACAAGATCGATAAGACAAAAGAAAACCCTATCTCCAACTGGAGTTACAAGGAAACTTAGGTTTTTAAATGTTTATCAGTTTTTTTATGGATTTTTATGTAACAGAAGAAGAGAGATAGTACTCAAGCTAAAGCAAGGTACCAAGGAGAAAAACTTCAGT
Source organism: Alisma plantago-aquatica (assembly GCA_963693085.1). Lineage (NCBI taxonomy): Eukaryota > Viridiplantae > Streptophyta > Magnoliopsida > Alismatales > Alismataceae > Alisma > Alisma plantago-aquatica. The sequence continues at coordinate 593,073,900 of OY856409.1, forward strand.
AAAACAAGCAGTAGCAGGAAGATCCTGTACCCCTCCTCTCAGAGCGGGTACCTCTAACCAAGCATCAACACCACTCTCGAGGTTGTTGGACTTAGGTCAGAGTGGAAAGGTTACTACAACAACTCCGATTCCGGGCACTCTCGTACTCCAGAATCAGACCAAACACTAGAGCTACAACAACTCTCTCGAGGCTGTTGCAACGGGAAAACACGATTCAGTAGCTAATCGAAGCGCGATCCAACATACAAGCTAGAGTTCGGATATTAAACATAGCGATCATCCAACAAGAGTACCAAACATAGAGCAGCAGATAATTAAACTCTTCTATTTCTATTAACATATAAAGGGTTGATTACATTGCAGAAGTAAAAGAAATAAATGACAGAAATAAAGGATTAATGTCGCCCTCTTGATATAGAAGGTCGACAGGCTACAGCTGACCCTCCGGCCCGATACCGGGTAGGACCCTAGCCCGATACAGCCGTGTCGGGCGGTGTGCCCTCTCAGGCGGCACGCGGTGACAGGCCGGTTGTATCACGCGAGAACCCTGGCCCGATACGGTCATGTCGGGCGGCACCCTCTCGGGCGACACGCCATGACGGGTGACACGTATCAGGGTTAGTATCGTGCCGGGCTAAAGTGAGGTGCGTCTAGTGTCGGTCACTTGTATCCAATATCTACATTATGTTGGCCGATATTGGCCTGTAGTGGTGCTCGGGATGACACTAAGTGAACCATTCCCTCCCTCTCAGGATGGGGAAATGCTCACCTAGTGTCTCCCGTCACAACCACTGAGGCATGATGCTCTTGCTCTTGCAGCGTTCCTTGGGAAGATTCGTGCAAGGTTCCAACCTATCTTTTCAGCTTCCTATAGCTGCTATTTATAGGCAGCGGTTGGGGAAGTTATGGTGCACAGGGCGCCGCGTGTCCTCCTTGTCTTCACGTAGTCAGTGGACGGCCGATATCGGTATCCCCCGTCATAAGGATTGTCGGATGTCGGTCACGTGACGAGCGGCGCCTGCCGGTGGGTAGCCTATGCCGCACGACAAGCTTTGTTGTCATGGAAAGCTCAGCTCCCTGTCGGGTAGAAGGCGTATCGCCTGCTAGTTTCTTCTTGCGTGACATCCTTATGTCACATGTCGGTGTGTGCCGCTACCCTATCAGGTAGTGATCGTATCGGCCATCTAGAAGGCCGATGCAGGTGGAACTTGTTTGTGGGTCGGGACGGTCTTATTGACGATAAATGGGTCAACATAGGAGGAAAACACTACAAAATACAGAAATATTGAATTAAGAGCATCGTTTGGCCAATTATTGCAAAAGTACATATAAACAGAGAGGAAAATAGTTAAAAAGGCAGTTTTGATAACAGAATAACAGTCTAAAACATCACAAAATTTGGTTTTATGAATGACCAAAGGTATAAACCCGGTTCGTAAATATTTAGCATAAGTTGTTTATTAATAATAATCAAATATGATCAAATTGCAATTTACCATCTAGTAGTATATGTACTAGAAAATACGATTTTAGCTGTGGGGCCAATATGTGTGGGCTTGACACATCAGGTGGGTAGCAATGGGGACCCATTCCCTAATGGGTTGGGTATGGTTGGGTTTTGTTTCTATTAATTTGATATGAGTTTATATGGGTATGGTTTTTATTATATTTGGGTTATGTTGGGTTGGGTATGGGTTTGCAAAACCCACCCTATTGTCATCCCTACACCGATTCCCCATACTAAATCTTTGGGTACTAGGAAGACTTTTGAGCGACTTCACAGTGTTGGGGCGGTAGAGTATGTTGGGATGGCTGATTCGATGAATGCGGATTTGTAGCTTACCGAGCTTGAGAAAGCCTTTAAGATTCTTAGTATTCCTGAAGAGGACAAGGTGAAGCATACTGTGTAACTTCTAAAGTGGAGTGCCGGCCATTGGTGGTCCATAGAGGAGGAGAAGAGACCATGTGTTGTGATCAGTTGGGAGGAAATTCTAACGAGAGTTCATTAGTCGGTACTTTCCTTGGACATATCTTAATGAGAAGATCATCCAATTTGAGAGGATACGACAGGGATCCATGATGATCAACAAGTATGTTGCAAGGTTTATGGAGTTGTTGAGGTACTGTCCTCACATGGCTGCCACGAAGGATGAGTGGATTCGTCATTTTGAGAAGGGGTTGAATGCTGAGTTATCCACCCCGGCGGTGGCTTTGGAGAATTGAGAGAGGTTTGTTGTGTTTGTGGAGTCTGTTTGGAGGATAGAGAGGTCTGTGAAGTAGAAGAGAGAGACAAGCACCAAGAAGAGGTATGCACAGTCTTAGGGGAAGTCGTCAGGAGGCTTTAATAAGACAAGGTTTTTTGCACCGCCAGTATCACAGAGGTTTAGTGTTCTGATGCCGTGGTCACCAAGTAAGGGAAGAGGCTATAATTTTCTACATCTAGGAGCCCAGAGTGCCGCATCAGCGTTAGTGAGAGGGCCATCTAGGTCATATTATGAGAATCAGACTTGCCACAAGTGTGAGCAGAGAGGACATCCGATATGAGATTTTCTAGTAAGAGATGATGAAGTGACCCAACAACTGAGGTAGATTCAGTAAGGCTTGCAGAGACAACAGAATAGCAATGTAGGAGGACAAGGACATGGTCAAGTGTCGTAGGCTGGATCGTCTACTCAGGGAAGCAGAGGACAGGAGCAACAACATGCAACGACTGGATTCTATGCTATGAGTCAGCAAGAGGCAGTGGTCAACTCGGGAGTGGTGATAGTTCAGATAGAGTTATTTCATTTTGATTTGTCTTCTTCGAGATTTGTGACCCAGGTGTGACACACTATTTTATCACTTATGAAGTACTTCATAGTTGTCCTTTGTCTGTTAGTCGTAAAAAGAATAGCTTGTTGTTAGAAACCCCATTATTCAGTTCTACAGTGTTGCAGAATGTGTGTCCTTCCTGTGTTCTCTCCTTTTTGGGACACATCACTCAAGTGGATCGCATACCACTTGACATGCATGGATTCGATCCTTGGAATGGATACCTTGGAGAAGTATAGAGTGGTCTTGGATTGTAGTTCCAACAAAGTGACGTTTGTGGATGGTGGTGAGACGTGGATCTTCCAAGGGGATAGGAAGATTATTCTGACGTGTCTTGTATCAGCCATGGTAGCAAGGAAGCTTCCGAGATAGGGTTGTGAGGTATTCTTGGCACACATGCTAGATACGGAGGTAAGGAGTCCTAGTACATGAGGTTCCAATTGTTAGAAAGTTCAAGGACATGTTTCCTGAGGAGTTTCCAGGTGTTCCCCCACCCTAAGAGATTGATTCTGAGATCAATCTGGTTCCTTGCACGCAATCGATAGCTTAGACACCGTACTAGATGGCACTGACAGAGATGGTAGAGTTGAAGAGATAGTTGCAAGAATAGCTTGACAAAGGTTTCATCAGGCCGAGTATGTCACCTTGGGGTTCTCCAGTGTTGTTCATGAAGAAGAAGGACGGGTCTATGAGGTTGTACATAGACTACATATAGTTGAACAAAGTGATGATAAAGAATAAGTATCCCTTGCCAAGGATAGATGGCTTGTTTGACCAGTTGTGTGGCACCATAGTGTTTTCAAAGATAGACCTGAGGTCATGATATCACCAATTGAGGACCAAGGAGGATGACATACCTAAGTTGGCCTTTAGGATGAGGTATGGTCACTACAAGTTTGTGGTTTGGGCTAACCAATGCACCAACAACGTTCATGGATTTGATGAATAGAGTGTTTTCACCATTTCTTAATCAGTTTGTGGTGGTCTTCATAGATGACATATTGATATACAGTCGTGACAGTCAGCAACATGAACAACAACTTCATCAGGCATTGACTGTGCTGAGACAACATCAGCTTTATGCCAAGTTTAGCAAGTGCAAGTTCTGGTTGAAGAAGGTAGTTTTCTTGGGGCATGTTATATCCGTCGAAGGAGTATGTGTGGATCCTAAGAAAGTGGAGTCTGTGATAGAGTGGGAGCAGCCAAAGATGCTGACAGAAGTGCACAGTTTTCTAGGTCTGACAGGCTATTATAGGAGGTTCATCAAGGATTTCAGTGCTATCACCTTACCCCTAACTAAGTTAACAAGAAAGGATTTGTCATTCATTTGGGACAACATATGTCAACATACTTTTCAGACTTTGAAGGAGAAGTTGATAAGTTTACTGGTTCTGGTCTTGCCTGAGCAAGGAAAAGGATACATAATCTTTTGTGAGGTGTCGAGGAATGGATTGGGATGCGTGTTGATGTAGGATAAGCAAGTGGTTTCTTTTTCTTCTCGACAGCTTAAGAAACACGAGGAGAATTACCTAACCCATGACCTAGAGTTAGCAGCGGTAGTTCATGCTTTGAAAATATAGAAGCACTACTTGTATGGGGAGAAGTGTCAAATCTTCACTGATTACAAGAACTTGAAGTACATCTTTTCATAACAAGAGTTGAATATGAGGCAACATTGTTCGATGGAGTTGATTAAAGAACACAAATACAAGATTAATCATCATCTAGGAAAGGCAAATATTGTGGCAGATGCATTGAGAAGGAAGTCATCATCTTCACCTTTGGATAAAGCCCAGTTGAGTTCTTTGATGTGCCACAAGCGAGACATGTTGGTCTCCTTGTGTCAGATGAATGTTAAGTTGGAGGTCTCCTTGCTAGCAGGCTTGTTGTCATAGTTACAGGTGAAGCCTATGTTGAGACAACAGATCAGAGAGGCACAATAGACATACATTGTGATACATCATATTAGATCAGAGTTCGACAATGAGAAGCGTGATGGCTTCCACAAGTCAGATGATGGGACAGTTTGTTACCATGGTAGGATGATAGTTCCCGATGCTAAAGACCTAAGGAAGATGGTGTTGGAGGAGGCTCATTTGTCTATCTACACTATGCACCCAGGTAGCATCAATATGTATCATTATCTGAAGGACATGTATTGGTGGTCAGGCTTGAAGAAGGACGTGTAGGCTGGCAATCGGGTCCGAGTTGAGCGGGTCCTATTTCGGGTCAATTCAGGTCAGATCAAATATACTCGACTCGAACCTGACCCGAAAATAATTACGGGTCATACCTGCTTGACCTGAACCCAAAATTCATATTTGTGGGTCTGACCCGATGAACCCGATGGACCCAAAAATATTATATAATATGCAATCCCGAAAAACTCGAAAATGCAAACAAAAAAATCTAAAAATAGAAACCCAAAAAACTTGAAAATTCAAACCCGCTAAACCCAAAATTATTGCAGAATTTGCTAATTAATCATTGTTTTGCAAGAAAAGACTTATATAAACTATCACAAATTTATGTTTGTATGTGTTAAAAATTTATATGGCTAGAATATGGAAAAATATATATACATACAAAGATATAATGTCAGGTTGAGCGGGTTTTGTGGGTTGAGAATTGCAAACCCGGACCCGACCCGCAAATAATTTTGGGTTTTTCGGGTTCGGGTCGTTTCGGGTCGGGTCGAAAAAATCAAGACCCGAACCCGCTTTAGTTGGGTCGGGTCGGGTCGAGCAGGTCAGGTCAGGTTTTTCCAGCCCTAAGGACGTGGCTGAGTTCGTTGCAAGGTGTTCAGTATGTTAACATGTTAAAGCAAAGCATCAGAATCCTAAAGGGACGTTGCAACCATTGCCTATACCATTTTGGAAGTGGGATCACGTAACTATGGACTTTATGGCTGGTCTGCCTAGGATAGCTAAAGCTTATGATTCCATCTGGGTGATCATTGATAGGTTGACTAAGTCAGCGTATTTCCTTCCTGTAAAGACAACACTCACAATAGAGAAGCTTGCTCAAGTCTATGTGGATGAGATAGTTCTTTTGCATGGTGTTCCAACTACTACCGTGTTTGATAGAGGTCCCCATTTCATGAGTCACTTTTGGGAGCGATTGCACACAACTTTGGGTATGCATTTGAATTTTAGCACTACTTTCCACCCGCAGACAGATGGTCAATCAGAAAGGACCATTCAAACCCTGGAGGATCTGTTGAGGGCTTGTGCTCTTCAGTTTTCTAGAAGTTTTGATATGCACCTCAGCTTGATAGAGTTTTCTTACAACAACAACTATCAGAGTAGCATTGACATGGCACCATATGAGGTGTTGTATGGGAGGCATTGTAGGTCTCCATTGTGTTGGTACGAGACAGGTGAGTATCAACTTCTTGGTCTTGAGCTTGTGCAGTAGATGACAGAAAAGATCAAGGTAATCCAACAACAGTTGAAGGCAACACAAGACAGACATAAGTCGTATGCATACAATCATCATAGACCCTTGGAGTACTAAGTGGGAGACAAGGTATATTTAAAAGTCTCTCCTTAGAAAGGTGTCTTGAGATTTGAAAAGAAGGGTAAGCTGTCTCCTAGGTTTATGGGACCTTACCCAGTGATGGCACGTGTTGGAAAGGTGGCCTACAGGTTGGAGTTGCTACCTGAGATGCATAGACTGCATCTAGTATTTCATGTGAGTATGTTGAAAAAGTGCCATCCGGATACAAAGTTGACGTTGTAGCCTGTGGAGGTGGAGCTTGATGAGGATATGACCTATGTGGAAGATCCGGTGTTGATCCTTGATTGAAGGGTGAAGAAGTTGAAGAGGAAGGACCTTGTATTTGTGAAGGTTCTTTGGCATCATCGTGGTGTTGAGGAAGCCACGTGGGAGCTCGAAGAAGAGATGAGGAGGAAGCACCCCTCCATTTTCTCTTAGGATTTCAGGGCAAAATCCCTGTTAGGGGTTTATGGCTTGTAAGGATCCTGACCCACATTTTGGGATAACCCTATTTGCTTTGCTTAAGTATGCTGCTTAACACCTTGCTCTAATCATCTGAGATGTAATTAGGTCATGTTGGAAGCTGGAGTTCCTTGTTTGAGCTTGTTTGGTTGTTTCTTGTGTTTTATGGTGAAGTTTTAGTTCAAATTGCAATTTACCCAGGATAGGGGTTGATGTGCAAGTTTTCCACCTCTAGAGTGTTCCTTCTCTCTCTTAGCATCATCTAGAGGAGAGAGAGATATGGGCACCTTGTTTGGACCTTGGTTGTGTGGTGACATCCTTGGTGATGTTTTGGACACATGTGTGAGGTGTGCCTTGCACCTAGAGGTGTTGTCTGGGGCTTGAGAGCCTTGGAAAGGCTGTGTATCAATTTTTGGGTGTCTTGAGTTATACCTAATCGATTTGTGGGTGTCTTGAGTTACACCCTATCAGTTTTTGGGTATCTTGAGTTACACCCTATTGGTTTGTGGGTGTCTTGAGTTACACCCTATCAATTTTTGAGGGTATAGGGTTTCACCCTATCAATTTATGGGTGTGTGGAGGTGTGGTATCATGCATGACCTTGGTAGGTGACCTAGTGGACAAGACCCAGATCTTATCACCTCATTTTCATGGTGTTGCATGTGGCCCTTCTTCATTAACAAGTGTCACCTTAGGTGGTGACACCTCTTCCATGATCTCTCTCATCCCTCTTATATATATACTTTCTCTCCATGCAAGAGGATCCTTTTGGACATCTTTTCTTTCGTTCTTTCTTAGTGGATGACCTTAAGAAGCTAAGGATCTAGAGGAGTCTCTCTTGGAGCTTGGTGGATGAGTCCCAAGCTTATGGTGTTCCCTTCATCTTCTACCTTGGTAAGCCATGGTTCCTAGCTCTCTTTCTCTTCTTCTTTCTTCTTCTCAGCCATGGATCTTGATTCTTTCTTTCCTGCTCGAACCCTCTTAACCTTGGTATCATCTTCTTCCTTAGAGGTGTGGTGGTGACCAAGTTTGGAAGATCATCTTCTACCTTGAACTTGTGAGCTTGGTGCTTGACCTTGGAGCTTGGATCTTGGTGGTGATTTTTGAGGCAGGTTATATAACTCTAAACCTTCTTTGTTATTATTACTCTTTACATGATATCTCATTCTTCATCTTTGGTTCGTTATCTCTTGCATGATAATTGTTCTTTTTGGAGGTTTTGAGATCTGTTTGGAAGAGGGAGTCTTGCTTAAGTTGTTGCCCATGCATTATACTTTCTTGCCCTGCTTGAAATGAGTGTCCTAAGGTTGAAGATGACTAGGTCGACATGTTATGGTGGGTGGTCTTATGACCTGAGTACAAGAGAGTGTTACACCAAGAGATAGGTTGTCACAACTTGGTGAGGTTTAGGTCAACACATTTTAGTGATGCTTAGATCATCATGCCTTGTGCATGCTTAGGTTGTTATGGTTGTGAAGGTTAGCTTGTCTTGACTTCTGGTCATTAAACCATTATGGAGCTGACCATCATGCATTGCTAATCTGAGAAGAAGTTAGCCCATCATGACTTTGAGGCACCTAAATAGATATGGTGCTTAACCTATATGAAAGGCATGAGCCGTCAAAAATATGGTTGTACTTAGCGAGGTTGGTTTTCTTGTGGGCTAACCATGACATCATGCTTAGGAAGAGGCCGACACATCCCTTGGTGATGTTGCTTGATACATCTCAAATTGTGATACCAACTAACCTTAAACCTAACACCTGATATACCTTGGTGATGCCCGACATGCTGACGCCCATCATGCTTTGGGTTGGTGTTGCCCGACATGCCTTGCACTGCTCCTCACACCCATGCATTGCAGTTGTTGCCCGACAAGAATAGGTTTCCCAATACACCCTCCATAGATGTTGTTGCCCGATACATCCCCTTAGGTGGTTGCCTGACACACCTGTGGTGCTAGACCAATACATTCCCAAGCTGATCTAAATTGATACACCTACATACTAGCCTTAATCGATATCCTGTGTTGGTGGTTATGTTGCATCATGTTGATGATAGGTTTACATGTTAAGATGTGATACCCTATGGGGTGGTTAGGTTTATAACAAGAACAATGTTTCTATATCTCACAACTTACCTTATAATGATGATGGAAGTAATGATTTAATGGTGGTTTTTGATTCAACCTTGTAAACCCTAAATGATCAGAAGAAACTCTAACCCTAAAAGATGTGATGTGATTGGCATGAATCTTATGAGATAGTAGTGTTGTTGATGTATTACTCTTCTTGCTACAAGTCTCTAACCATGCTAGTATCACCAGATGATATGTATAGCTAGGTAAGAGCTATGGTGATTATATGATGTTTGAATAAGCCTTGTGAGACACATGTGATATGGTAACACAGAAAGTGGAGTAAATGGTCTTATGACTTAGATGATGGATTACTACCTTATATGTGATGAAAGTTTCCTCAATGATGATATGAGGGATTGTCACCCCAAGATATGTGGTCCTTGTGATGGACATATGTTGAAAGACATACATAAAGTGATGATGTGATGAGATCACACCTTATAAGTTTCAGTATGTGTCGATGATGCTTCATGCCTTATTTTGTAGAGTTTTTTTTATGGTTTGTACTTTATAACTTGATTGATGATAAAAGACGCCTTAATTGGTCTAATTAATCAAGTGGAATCTAATCTTGTAAGCTTGCCCTGTGCCATAGATCCATTCAGTGCGAGCACTTACTGAATGGTGAAATGATTTTAACTCGAAGTGCATATTATTGAATATAGGGGGTGCAAGTTGAGGTATCTCCTTGTATCCTGACCTTTGGCTGTGACCATACCCTAATTAGAGTGCGGTAGCGGGTTGTAGCTCCATAATATATGATACATGATTGGCTATGGGCCATACCTTGATTAGAGTGTGGTTGTGGACCTTAGCTCCATAATTTGTGATACTGGATTGGTTGTGGACCATACTCTGATTAGAGTGTGGCTATGGACCATAGCTGAATTTGCTAGCATCGTGACCTATTTCAAGGAGGGCTAGACTTATACAGCTGGACTATATGTTGCTAATAGCAGTTTGACTCATGATGTCACTTCATGTTCACTCATACTGACCGAGGGGGTGAGGTCATGGATTCTGGCTCTTCTACTAGCCTTGTATGGCATTGATCTTGATTTAGCAATAGTCAGTTGGATTTGGGTGGTACGACTCAAATTATCAGGGCATAATAAAATGTGTAATCAGCCGTGTAGTATATTTATATAGGTTTAAAATACAGAAACATTAGATTGGGCCTTACTTGATTGTTATATAATATTTTTGATATGAATTATACATGTTCTTCATATTCCTTTTAAATTGTTAATATGTTTCATAATTCAATAATTGCTCTTCCCGTTAATATTGATTAACTACTTCACATAGTTGTAACTTTACTGCTGCTTAGTTTATCTTATCTGTGATGATAATGGAGTTGGTCGAGAGTTATATCTCCCGTTGAGATTTGGAATCTCAACCCATGGGTTTCCCACATCCTTTTTAGGTGGATGTGCATGAAGAGGTAGAGGTCGTGTAGCTGAGGAGCAGTAGCAGGAAGGCCACTAGCTAACGAGGTTGGCAGTGCTACTGGATGTCTTTTGTTGATAGAGTCCTACATTCATCCCTGTACACTCGGGTCTTTGGGGATGTTTGTAAACGTTTCATAGACATTCTTTCAATACGCATTTGGCTTGTGTGCCCCTTTTTGTATATAAATGTGGTGGATATATGTATATATGTTCTGAAATAGGTCCTTTGGTAACAGGTTGATAGCATACCTAGTATGTGCTTGAGTCATGAAAGGATTTGTATGTAAAGGTTCTTCTGTTTGGCAATTTTATGAAAATAGTTTTAATTTTTAGTATTTTTCAGTAATTTGTTAGTTAATATCTCTTCTATTGTTTTTGTTTTGAGTAATCTCACTTTTTTGTGGCGTGAGGTGCCAAAAGGAATTTGTTGGGTGTGGGGGGCTATTTATAGTCCACGATTAGGGTTTGGGATTCTTGCTAGAATCTTCGTGAAAAGGTGACAGATCATGCTGATGAGCCACCTAAGACATACTGAGTGATGTGATATGCTCATGTAGAACCGATGGGTGGCTTTGATTGGCCCAATTTCCCAAGGTGAAAAAAGCAAAATTCTCATTTTCCCAATAATTTCATGAATATTCTTGTGAAAATTAGAGAAAACTTGCATTGAAAGATAAATCAGAGTTATCTCTTACAAATGTTGAAAAAGGTAGTTGGAAAGGGTATATTTATTTCAAACAATTTAATTGGAAAATTTATGAAAAGATAGCAAATTTAAGGTAGAATTGAGGGAAAATTGCATGTTTACTCTAAAAGAAGGTTCCTTTGTAGAAGGCCCAAACTGGGTGAAAGTGGACAAAAATGATGTTTTAAATAGGAAAAAACATATGGAAAATTGTGAAAAATGTAGAAATTGGATAGGATGTGGAGCATCTTCTGAGTGAGAATTAGGATGTCAACAATTTGCCCCTCTCAAGGTAAGTGTCTAGATAAGAGTGAGAATTGCAGACTTGAGCCAAGTATAATCCCCATTTTTGGTCATAAATGACCAAAAGGTTGGACTTGTCAAGGTGTTCTGAAAAACCTTATGGAGGATGGAAATCGAGTGTAATGTCTCTTCTAACTAAATCTGAATTAGTGAGGAAAAGGTTGGGCATAAAAAATGTCTCCAAAGTAAGGGAAACCTATGACTTAGACAATTTCATGTATCTTACCAATCATTCAATCCTCTAAAGATCTGATAGTGTCTCCCATCATAGCTTTAAATATGAAACTAGCCCATGTCTAATTCTCCTACTAACTCATGCCGTAGTGAGAAAAAGGTGAATCTGAAAAAGAGAATGTAGGTGTGGTTTGTCAATCAGACATTAGGATTAGGACTGTGTTATTCATTGAGAAATAGTAGCAACTGCTTTTCTTAAAAACAAATCTTAGAGAAAAAGAGTAGTCATCCCCTTTCCTATGCATATTTAGTTTTAATATTAGTTTTTTTTAGAGTGGGTGTGACAGTATTGTTTTTATTGCAATCCCAATCCCATTGCCTAGACATTGTTAAAAAGGATTGAAGTGTCTGTCTCTGAGTGGCCCAAAAAGATCTCACACATTGGCATATACAATAATAAATAAAAATTCATAAAAAAATATTTAAATAACTAACCAACCCAAATAGGAGGTTTTGCAGATCTATCCTTGTCATCAGAGTTTGTCAAGTGCAGAAGTAATCTAGTCAATTCTTCATAATCCATATGGTTTGCCTAAAATCAGGTAAACTGAGACGCAATCAATGCAAATGCATCGGTAAACTTTGAAAAAAAATGTATATTGAACAATTGAAAACATTTATAGCAAAATATAGTACTTGGCAGGAGTTATATTAAAAATATAGTCAGCAAGAGATTTTCAAACCAACAATTATCTGACAAGATTTTCATTTCAAACAATTCAATTTTATTGCAAGTTCCCATTATGATGATATCAAGAGTCATGCTTATATATTCTACATGGTTCCATCGCCCCAACGAGATGGGGGAGGTAACAAGTCTCCATCTCTCCATTTGAGGTAGGAGGACAATTGACATGTACAAGATTCAAGATCATTCAACAAGTACAAGTTTCACCCTCCGAATGAGGTCCCTTGTACTCAATATCAACAAGTATTTCTGGCAGTCATAATGGGAAATATCATTTATGTTTTCAAGTTTGTTGCAAACTATAATATAAAAAATCAGAAGACTAATCAGTAGGGATCAATAGCTCAAATAAATACATAGCCAAGATTTTCAAGAGGTACATACAAGTATCATTCAATACCACTAGTTTGTTCAAGGAGGAATTATTATAAAATGTACCTTTCGCTGAAGATTTAGAGTATTGATTCCAAGAATAAAAATATCAAAGACTCAAGTAGATCCTAGATCAATCAAGATGTGGATCAAAGGCCAATATCATGGTATACACAAAGATCATGTACCAATATTCGAGATTAGGGTTACATGTTCCTATTTCAACCTTAGTGTTAGGTCATCCACTTATGATACCAATTTTAAGATCTCCAACACAATTCAAGTGACAAGTATATTTTCAAGTGTGAATGACCTACCTAGGTACTTTTAGGATCATATGTGTTAACTCTAACTATTATCATCATAACTCAAGTTATTGTCTTTAGATCATCATTATGATGAATTATAATCATTGGTATTCAAGATTAGATCAAGTCTTGATTGATGTAGAAGTAAAATCAAGGATCATATATTCGGTCAAAAGATCAAGGGTTTCTCAAGATTTAGAACATTCATAATGTCAAGACGTCAACATCAAGATCAACCATTATTTCATGGTACATGATTCATATTCAAGGGTAGATAATCCAACTAGGTTAGATATGGATTCTTAATCAAGCCCTGGTTTAGTGTCTCAATATAATCATCGGGGACAAAAATTAGGGTTTCCAAGGATTAAACACCACTATTGAATCATTAGACAAGTTATATAAGTAGGAGGTTAAAAAGTAGGTATATTAGTGAAATAAATAAGTAATTAGGCTCCATAAGAATTTTTAAACGATTCACTAGATTTTTCTGATCAAAATTGACTATTTGTTCATAAATTTTGGAGCTCGGATGTATTTTCTATGATTTAAACAAGATTTGATCATTTTATTGATTCCCTGAGCAGAGAGGAGGTAAAAATACCTTAAAAAGGAAAAAAGGGTGGTCGTTTGATGCATAATGGACAACCAAGATTGGGCCACATAAAATCACAGCTTTTTGGTTGAGATGAACCGCTTCGTTCCTTGGTTCACAGTTCAAGTCCTTGATTGATTGGTTCAATAGTGGTTCATTTGGTTCAATGTCTCGTGGATCGGGCGGTCCGAGACTCTTCCCCTTCATTCTATTCTCCTTGAGAGCCTAGAAATGGGGTGGAGGGCCTCTCTGGCATGAGGGAGGTCTGAGAGAGTGGGGCACCACTAACGGTAGCGAAGTGGCCGCCTGGGATCACTGTGACTTTGCAGTGTGGAAGGTGGTCAATATTTGGAGGATGGGTGTGTGGTTACGAAACACCCAAAGGGGGTTGTGTGGCAACGCCACCCATGCAAGTAGGTGAAATGGGGGAATCAATAGGCTGTGGGAGAGCACATTTATGTGGCTGAGGTGAATGAGTGATTGTTGCGGATGTTTAGGGGTGTTTTTGTAGTGTTAGGATTAGGTTTTAGGGTTAAAGGGGTTGGGGTAGAAGCCATGCCCGCTGAAGTGTGAAGAGGAAGCAAAGAACTCATTGGGAGGGTGTAATGGTGCAATAAAGGTGGTCAAACTAGGTATGGTCGAGTGCAAAATTGCAAGAGAAAGTTTTCCATACGATTAAATTTTTGAATCTTGGTCGTATGGGGTTGATTTCCCCCTCTTGGTCGCAATAACACCTCCCCACTGATTCAAGGAGGTAGAAGATGAGTTGATGGCTGTTTGATCAGGCCTAGATATGCAAGAGGTAGATCCAAGGGTCATGACTCGCCCCCTACACTTGAAATGGATCATTGACTTGGAAAAAGGGGCAAATAAAGGGCTTTCTACACATTAACTTCAAGAATTCTGAGAAAATTGTAGGAATGTCCAAATGATATGAAATTTGGATCATAGGTTCATAAAGATATGGAGAACATTCAAAAAAAGTTTAGAACTAAAAGATGAAGTTTCATGGAAAATTTTATTTCTTTGCAGAGTGATGATTTAACATAATTTGTGGTGTCATAATGTGTATAAAATTTGCATTCATCACCATTTTTCAAATTTGAGTATCAATAGTGATTAAGTAGGAGCAGTGCTACACACACCCGTGCATGTCCCCACTCCCCACCTGGTTTATCGGGACATGCCAAATCACTGCAAAACTGCCTACTAAATGCTATATTTATGGGATTAGTTATGGGGGGAGAGAAAAATGAAGCAAATACGAAGGAATTACATATCCGGAGGAGTCCCTGCCATTATTGTTGTTGATGTGGCTGAACTGCCTAATTTAAAGTGAAAAGGGGGAGTAAAATAGGAGAGAGAAAACAATTTTCTTCATAACTTTCAATTCTGAATGAATTTTTTTACGAAATAATAAGCATTAGATTCCTTATAAAAATACTTTCTAACTAGATCAATATTTTTATATTTTGGAGTAATAATAATATGAGAGAAATATAATATTCATATTTCAAGGTACAATACATATGTTTTGGGATACGGTAATTGTGTTTTAAGGTACAATACGTCATATACAAACATTCATATTGTTGTTATGGAATTGCGTAGGTACTGTGCTTATGTTTCTAGTCCAGTTATACAATTATGCATGCTTTTATGATTTTCTAGGTACTGTACTTATGCTTGAGTAACTGAGTTTAAATAAACAAATGGGTATCATACTTATGGATGCATCTTATAGCTGATCTCTTGAGCTGATGTGCATTGTACTTTTGAGATCATTAACAAGTATGTGTTCAACTTATGTCTGCATTTTGAAATAAATATTTGTCTAGATGACCAATGTTACTTTGAGATTTTGTAGGTATTGTGCTTATGCTTCTAGACTAATCATACAATTATGCTTGATTTTGTAATTTGTTAGGTACTGTACTTATGCTTGAGTAAATGAGTTGAAATTAACAAGTGGGTACAATACTTGTGGTTGCAGTTTATAGCTGATTCTTGATCTGATGTGTATTGTACTTTTGAGATCATTAACAAGTGGGTACTCAACTTATGTCTGTATTTTGTAAAAAAAAAGTGTCAAGATGACAAATGTTGCTATGGCAATTCTCGTAGGTATTGTACTTATGTTTCTAGACCAATTATACAATTATGCTTGATTTATAATTTGTTAGGTACTGTACTTATGCGTCAGTAATTGAGTTGAAATTAACAAGTGGGTACAATACTTATAGTTGCATTTTATAGGGGATTCTTGATCTGATGTGCATTGTACTTTTGAGGTCATTAACAAGTGGGTACTCAACGTATGTCTGCATAATTTGGTAGGTACTGTATTTATGCTTGAGTGTTAACAAGTGGATACAGTACTTATGGACACATTTTATAGTTAAATCTTATTAAGAACAATACTTTCAAATATTATTCAAGAATAACTAATCCTTGATCCTCCTTCATTCAAAAGTACAGTACTCACGAGTACTGTACGTCTGTACCTAGAACATGTGTATGGTATCCTAATATATGGTACTATGTTTCTTGAGTATTATCATTATTTCAAAATATGTCAATACTAGTCTCGTTGGAAAGTATTTTCTATAAGGATTCTAATACAATTTATTTCATCGAAAAATACACTCCGGATTGAAAGTTATGGACAAAAATATTTTCTCTCTCTTCTACTTCCCTCATCCTTTATTGCAACTTTTATATATCTTTCCTATTTATCTTGTTGACTGTACAAAATTTATTGCAAATAAAGACTCCTGTAGTAAACGAAGCAGATTGTCCACTTTTCCACGCTCCCCCACGTCCGGGTGGGTGAACGGGTGGACAAGCGAGCATGAGTAGAATTTTTCTTAAGTAGATAAGAAAAATATATTGGGATCAAGAGTGAACATAATGAGGGTAAATTTGGAAGTGAACAAAAATAAAGGAAAATTCACTTTATCACATCCTTCCCTCCTTAGTAGAAATTTTGTCCCCAAGATTAAAAAAATCCTAAAAAACTGGGACTATCCAATCCATGTCATGTCCTTTAATACTGGAACATCCTCAAATATGTAATCAAAATAGCGTGCCCAACATTATAATCACATCAACGATCTCTCATAAACTTGTATTTATTAATTAAGAGATCACATCTCACTTATTGAGTTTTCTTTGAAGTCATGTCTCCATAGTTGAGATTATAAATCATGTACTAACAAGATCACGTTTCAAGAGTCAAAATTCAAACATCCAAAATTTTGGGTTCCAAATATGAAAGCCTAGGGTTTTAATTCCTATCCAGACCATAGGTGTGGTCATTCACCCATAAATAACAATCTAGTAATATTTCAAAATTTCAACATTGATTTCTTCCTCAAGTATATTCGATTTGGGTGACTGAGTCAGAACTAGGTCATTTTTAGGAAATCAACACTATGCTTATAATTCCACATTACCATCCTTAAAAATCATTACTGAGTCAACATCTTAAAGATATGAGTTTTTGGGTGGGAGATCTCAAGGTCCACATGGGTGATTATAATCGTGTTTTAAGATTTTGTACATCAATATCGAGAGTTGAAGTTTGGACATCAAGATCATAGGTCAAAACATTTCAAAGATTAGGTTTTAGATTTATATTTAGACCTTAGGGGAGATCATTCATCCATATTCAATATCTGAGAAACAATTAAGAAATATTCAAGTAAAATTCGAGAAAAATTTGTGATATCAATCACCAATTTTATTACCATGGTATTGAAGTTTGATGAATGATCTAGACTTAGGTCTTTCTTGGAATTTAGCCGCCATCTATAGTCAACGTTGTATCCAAAATTGGAATTCAAGATCGAGTATCAATACTATTATAAACATGACCTATTGGAGACTTTGGTCAAGAAATCAAAATTGGGTGGAAGGGATTATCTTTCGCACTCTAGGTAATTAGCATGATGGCAATTTAGAGGTAGTCATAAATAGGGCATAAAGATATGGAGAGTACAAGGTTCATTTCAAAAAGTTGCATAGGGTTTCATAATCAACTGATCAAAATCTAAACCTAGTGTTGATTTCATTTGTTCTTTCATTGCTAGATTTTGCAATTGAACATGTCCTCCTTTGCAATTCCAACCTCTCTTTGTATCTCCATCTCCATGACTATGGGATTGGATGAAGGAATAATGACAGTCATGGTGATTTAGACTCCTCTAGGAATTATTGATGTTGTGTATCTTGCCCATTTGATCATAGCATCCATTAACATCTTGTTTTGTACTTCCCAAGAATCATCCTTGGTAGCCTTTCTTGATTCATCCTTATCACCATCAACATTACTGAGCATGGGTCTTTTTCCTTTGTCTACCTCATTCTCAACTTCTTCTTCAAGAGTTTTCTTATTCTCAATGGTCTTTTCCCTTACTTCATGTCTTTTTTTCCCAATATTCCCTTCTCGATCATTATTGGTTCCAGAGAGTCTTGCTCTTTGACTAAGGGTTTGTGGGTCCATCTGCAATGTACATCCTTTTATGAGTCCTTTAATCACATAGGTCTAGTTAATAATATATCAGATTATAGGATATAGTTTCAAAATTTGTTTCACAATTTTTGTTGATTCCCATACTACCCAAAATAGAGAGAGTGCATATCCAGTCATGATACCTAGAAAAGGAAGAGACTAGGAGTCACCCCACTTCAAACAAATAGGTAGTCTCTGTGTAATCCCTGGAGAGAAGATAAGGTAATTGGAAGACTCTCTAGGGTTTCAACGGATAACCTTTAGGTCCAGTTCTGGATCAATTAAGGACAGGTAGAGTGAGGAACCTCTACCATGAAGATGGATATGAGGAATTATGCCAAAACCTCGAGCCTAGACACATCAATTTTTACCATTATGGACTTTAGGGTTTTCTGGGTTTTAGGGGACTCGATAAATTATTTGCTCAAATCATATGAGAGTGTGTATGCTTTGATACCAACTATCATAGAACCGTTCTTACTCCAATCTCATCCCACTACTTAGAAAGTGGTAAAAGGATTGAAGCGCCCATCTCTGAGTGGCCCAAAAGAATCTCACACACTGGCATATACAATAATAAATAATAACTCATAAAACAAAAGATTTAAAGAACTAACTAACCAAAATAGGAGATTTGGTATATCTATCCTTGTCATCAGAGTTTGTCAAGTGTGGAAGCAATCTAGTCAATTCTTCATAATCCATCTGGTTTGCCTAAAATTAGATAAATCGAGACGCAATCAATGCAAATGCATTTGTACGCTTTGAAAAGAACAAATATTGAACAATTGAGAATATTTATAGCAAAATATAGTACTTGGAAGGACGTATATTCAAAATATAATCAATAAGAAATTTTCAAACCAACGTTTATCTGAAAATATTTTCATTTCAAACAATGCAATTTTATTACAAGTTCCCATTATGGTGATATCGAGAAACATGCTTATATATTCTATGTGGTTCCATCTCCCCAATGAGACGGGGGAGGTTACCAGTTTCCTTCTCTCCGTATGAGGTAGGAGGTCAGTTGACATGTACAAGATCCAAAATCATTTGACATGTAAAAGTTCCACCCTCCAAATGAAGAGGTCCCTTGTACTAAATATCAACAAGTATTATTGGAAATCATAATGGGCAATATCATTTATGTTTTCAAGTTTTATACAAACTATAATATAAAAAATCAGAAGACATATCAGTAGGGAATAATAGCTCAAACAAATGCATAGCCAAGATTTTCAAGAGGTACATACAAGTATGATTCAATACCACTAGTCTGTTCAATGAGGAATTATTATAAAAGTGTACCTTTCACCAAATATTTAGAGTATTGATTCCAAGAATAAAAATATCAAAGTCTCAAGTAGATCCTAGATCAATCAAGATGTAAATCAAGGGTCAAAATCATGATATACACAAAGATCACGTACCGATATCTGAGATTAGGGTTACATTTTCCTATTTCAATCTTAGGGTTAGGTCATACACTTATGATCAACCAATTTCAAGATGTCCAACATAATTCAAGTGTCAAGTATATTTTCAAGTGTGAATGACCTACCTAGGTACTTTTAGGAACACATGTGTTAACCCTAACTATTACCATCATAACTCAAGTCATTGTCTTTAGATCATCATTATGATGAATCGACATCATTGGTATTCAAGATTAGATCAAGTCTTGATTGATGTAAAAGTAAATTCAAGGATCATATATTTGGTCAAAAGATCAAGGGTTTCACAAGATTTAGAACATTCATAATGTCAAGATGTCATCATCAAGATCAACCATTATTTCATGGTACATGATTCATATTTAAGGGTAGATAAGCCAACTAGGTTATATCTTGATTCTTAATCAATCCCTGATTTAGTGTCTCAATATAATCATCAGGATAAAAAATTAGGGTTTCCAAGGATTAAAACCAATGTTAATCATTAGACATATGATATAAGAAAGAGGTCAAAAAATTTGGATGTTATTAAAATAAACAAGGGATTAGGATTCACAAGCATTTTTAAATGATTCATTGGATTTTTATGATAATAATTGACTATTTGTTCATAAATTTTGGAGTTAGGATGCATTTTCTATTATTTAAACAAGATTTGACCATTTTACTGATTTCATGAGTAGAGAGGAGGTAAAAATGCCTTAAAAAGGAAAAAGGGTGATCATTAGATGCACAATGGATGACCAAGATTGGGTCACATAAAATCACGGCTTGCTGGTTGAGATGAATTGGTTCGTTCCTTGCTTCGCGATTCAAGTCCTTGATTGATTGGGTCAATAGTGGTTCATTTGGTTCAATGTCTTGTGGACTGGGCGGTTCGGGACTCTTTTCCCTTCATTATGTGCTCCTCACGAGCCCATAAATGGGGCAGAGGGCCTCTCCAACATGAGGGAGGTCTGAGAGAGTGGGGAACGTGACAAAAGTGAAGTGGCGTCCTGGGATTGCTATGAGTTCGCGGTGTGGAAGGTGGTCAAGATTTGAAGGATGGGCGCGAGGTTACGAAATGCCCAAAGGGGGCTGTGCAGTAGTGCCACCCATGCAAGCAGGTGAAAGGAGGGGAAATCAGGGCCTAAAAAGGTTATTGGAGAGCATGTTTACACGACTGAGGTGAAGGAGTGATTTTTGTGGACCTCTGGGGTGTTTTTATAGTGTTAGGATTAGGTTTTTGGGCTAAAGGGGTTAGGGTAGCAACCATGCCCACCGCAGTGAGAAGAGGAACTGAGGAACTCTCTAGGAGGCCATATTGGTGCAATTAATGTGGTCAAAATAGGTATGGTTGAGCCCAAATTGTGAGACCAAGTTTTCTATGCGATCAGATTTTAAACATAATTTGTGGTTTCCTAGTGTGTATAAAATTTACATTGATCACCATATTTCAAATTTGAGTATCAATAGTGATTAAGTAGCTAAGAAAAATATATTGGGTTCAAGAGTGAACAAAATGAGGGTAAAATCGGAATTGAACAAAAATAAAGTAAAATTCACTTTATCACATCCTTCCCTCCTTAGTAGGAATTTTGTCCCCAAAATTCAAAAACATCCTAAAAAATTGGGACTATCCAATCCATATCATGTCCTTCAATATTGGAACATCCTCGAATATGTAATCAAAATCATGTCCTCAACATTATAATCACATCAACAATCTCTCATAAACTTGTATTTATTAATTAAGAGATCACATCTCACTTATTGAGTTCACTTTGAAGTCATGTGTCCATAGTTGAGATTATAAATCATGTAATAACAAGATCAAAATTCAAGAGTCAATATTCAATCCAAAATTTTGGGTTCCAAACATGCAAGCCCAGGGTTTTAATTCCTATCCAGACCATAGGCTATTGTCATTCACCCATAAATAACAATCTAGCAATATTTCAAAATTTCAACATCGATTTCTTCCTCAAGTATATTCGAGTTGGGTGACTGAGTTAGACCTAGGTCATTTTTAGGAAATCAACTCTATGCTTATAATTCCACATTATCATCCTAAAAAATCATTACTGAGTCAACATCTTCAAGATCCTAGTTTTTGGGTGGGAGATCTCAAGGTCCACATGCATGATTGTAATCGTGTTTCAAAATTTTGTACATCAATATCGAGATTCAAAGTTTGGACATCAAGATCATAAGTCAAAACATTTCAAGGGTTAGGTTTTTTATTCCAATTTAGACCTTAGGGGAGATCATTCATCGATATTAAATATCTGAGCAACAATTAAGCAATATTCAAGCAACATTTATGATGTCAATCACCAATTTTATTACCATGGTATCATGTTTGATGGATGATCTAGAATTAGGTCTTTCTAGGAATTTAGCCGCAACCTATAGTCAACATTGTATTACAAAATTGGGATTCAAGATCGAGTATCAATACTATTATAAACTTGACCTATTGGATACTTTGGTCGAGAAATCAAAATTGGGTGGAAGGGATTACCTTTCTAACTCCAGGTGATCAGTATGATGAGAATTCAAAGTTAGTCATAAATAGGGAATTAAAATTTCAAATTTGAAAGATAAGGAGAGTACAAGGTTCATTTCAAAAAGTTACATAGGGTTTCATAATCAACTAATCAAAATCTAGAGCTAGTGTTGATTTCATTAGTTCTTTCATTACTAGATTTTGCGATTGAACATGTCCTCCTTTGTAATTCCAACCTTAATTTTTGTCTCCATCTCCATGACTACATGCTTGGATGAAGGGGTAAAGACAACCACAGTGATTTGAACTCCTCTAGGAATTATCGATGTTGTGTATCTTTCCCATTTGATCATAGAATCCATTAGCATCTTGTTTTGTACTTGCCAAGCATCATCCTAGGAAGCCTTTCTTGATTCATCCTTATCACTATAAACATTATTGAGCATGGGTCCTATTCCTTTTTTTACCTCATTCTCAACTTCTTCTTTAAGAGCTTTCTTATTCTCAATGGTCTTTTTTCTTTCTTTATGTCTTTTCTTACCAATCTTCCCTTCTTGATCATTATTGGTTCCAGAGAGTCTTGCTCTTTGACTATGGGTTTGTGGGGCCATATGTAATGTACATCCTTTTATGAGTCCTTTAATCACATAGGTCGAGTTAAGAGTATATCACATTATATGATATAGTTTCAAAATTTGTTTCACAATTTTTGTTGATTCCCATACTACCCAAAATAGAGAGAGTGCATATCCAGTCATGATACCTAGAAAAGGAAGAGATGAGGAGTCACCCCACTTCAAACAAATAGGTGGTTCTGTGTAATCCTTAGATAGAAGATGAGGTAATTGGAAGACTCTCTAGGGTTTCAAGGAGAACCTTTGGGTCCAGTTCTGGATCAATGAAGGCCAATTAGAGCAGGGAACCTTAGCCACCATGAAGACGGATAGGAGGAATTATGCCAGAACCCCGAGCCTAGACACCTCAATTTTTACCATTATGGACTTTAGGGTTTTCTGGGTTTTTGGAAACTCGAGAAATTATTTTCTTAAAGCATATGAGAGTGTGTATGCTCTGATACCAACTATCACGAAACCATTCTTACACCAGTCCTAATCCCATTACCTAGATAGTGTTATAATGATTGAAGTGCCTGTCTTTGAGTGACCCAAAAGGATCTCACACACTACATATACAATAAGAAATAATAACTCATAAAATAAAAAATTTAAAGAACTAATCAAACCATATAGGAGATTTTGTAGACCTATCCTTGTCATCAAAGTTTGTCAAGTGCGGAAGCGATCTAGTCAATTCTTCATAATCCATCTGGTTTGCCTAAAATCAGGAGGCAATCAATGCAAATGCATCTGTATGCTTTGAAAAGAACATATATTGAACAACTAAAAATATTTATAGCAAAATATAGTACTTGGAAGGACTTATATTCAAAATATAGTCAACAAGTGATTTTCAAACCAACATTTATCTGACAAGATTTTCATTTCAAATAATTCAATTTTGTTACAAGTTCCCATTATGTTTATATCAAGAAACATGCTTATATATTCTATGTGGTTCCATCGCCCCATCGAGATGGGGGAGATCACCAGTTTCCTTCTATTTGTATGAGGTAGGAGGTCAATTGACATGTACAAGATTTGAAATCGTTCGACATGTACAAGTTCCAACCTCCGAATGAGGCGGTCCCTTATACTGAATATCAACAAGTATTACTGCAATCATAATGGAAAATATCATTTATGTTTTCAAGTTTTGTTCAAACTATAATATTAAAAATCAGAAGACTAATCAATAGGGAATAATAGCTCAAACAAATAGATAGCCAAGATTTTCAAGAGGTACATACAAGTATCATTCAATACCACTAGTCTATTCAATGGGGAATTATTATAAAAGTGTACCTTTCACCAAAGATTTAGAGTATTGATTCCAAGAATAAAAATATCAAAATCTCAAGTAGATTCTAGATCAATCAAGATGTGAATCAAGGGTTAAGATCATGATATACACAAAGATCATATGCCAATATTTGAGATTAGGGTTACATTTTCATCTTTCAACCTTAGGGTTAGGTCATCCACTTATGATCAACCAATTTCAAGATGTCCAACATAATTCAAGTGTCAAGTATATTTTTGAGTGTGAATGTCCTACCTAGGTACTTTTAGGAACATATGTGTTAACCCTAACTATTATCATCATAACTCAAGTCATTATCTTTAGATCATCATTATGAATTAGCATCATTGGTATTCAAGATTAGATCAAGTCTTTATTGATGTAGAAGTAAAGTCAAGGATAATATATTTGGTCAAAAGATCAAGGGTTTCACAAGACTGAGAACATCCATAATGTCAAGATGTCATCATCAAGATCAACCATTATTTCATGGTATAGACATAAAAGACGAATAGGGAGCCAATTCAGAATGAGGCTCGTAGTCTAGTTTTAGGTCATGCTCTAGGACCCACATAGATTTGAAATGAAGCTCTGATCTAGTTTAGTTTTAGGTCATGATCCAGGACCCTAAAAGATTTGGCAATTGATGCACATGATTGGTCCAGTTTTAGGTCATAGTCTAAGACCCTGAAAGATTTGAAAATGAGATTCGAAGTGGTTTTGTTTAAGGCCGTGAGCCAAGACCCTGAAATGATTCAGAAATTGAAAATGTAGTTGGATTAGTTCAGGGTCATAATCTAGGATAGTGAAATATTTGGAAACGAGATTCAATGTGGTTTAGTTTAAGGTTGTGACTTTGGACCCTGAAAAGATTTGATAACTAAAAATGTGATTGACATGGCTTAGGGTCATAATGTAGGGCCCTAGAAAATCGTGGACATATTAGGTGACCATATTATGATAAAAATAAATATTTTGGTTTGGAGTCAAGATTTGACAATTTTTTATTTTACCATTTTTGTTTTTTTAATCTGTTAGGGTTTAATAAATTTTGTTGAATAACCAAGGACACATCTGTAAATTTTTCTTTAGTTTTTAGTATTTAAAAGAAGGTAATGGGAGGAGTGTCGAACACCCTGCTCATTTCCTCCTATTCGAGTGGAGACACTTGTGTGAAGAGAGAGTCTGAGCAGATGAGTGTGGTGATTGCGTGAGAAGGCAGTGACTAGGCTAGCATATCAACACTGACGTGGTAGATCATGTTGTTTTGCCATATGGTCCCAATGTTGCAATGAGATGCTCTATCTTGGTGGTGGTGAAGCTTCTGAACCAACTATATTGGTAGAGCTTCATGCATATTCTGGCTACATTCTCATCAGGGAAGGTATAGCTCTTATTTTTGCATCTTGGTTTGGCCATTTCGGCCCTTAGTGGTGAAATCTAGTTTTTCATCTTTTCGGGCATTCTTCATAGTCTGGAGGTAGAAGATGACCTAGATGAACGTTGTGTTTTGTGATCTGGCTACCTTCATTTGTCTTGTCATTTTCTCAGGCATCCTTTGTCCAATCAAGCTGACTTCAAATTTTATTGAAAGCTCTTCACATTGTCGTGGTGGTCATGTAAATGGTAGGATGTGAATCCTCTTATGGATGAAAAAGATGGAGACAATAATGTTGGGGTTGATGGGTATTCATAGTATGTATCTGCCATTCTGATTGTACTTGTATTGCTCTATGGATATTCTGATCGAAGTCTTCCTTGAGTAGGGTTCATGGTAGTGTGAACAAGGATCAAGGGAAAACTACCCCCTACTAATAGATTCTTACATCATCCGGGCATGCTGTGGATGAATCCACATCACTGCGGCCATCGAGCGAGTGATGGGATATAATTTGGAAACATTAATCCTTGTTATTTTTTTCTAATTTGTTGAGCTTGAATCAGTCTTTTTCACCATGCAGTGGTGATTTTCAATTTGTTTTTGCTTAATTCCTTTATGGTATCAGATTGTAAAACATTTACTGGAGAACCCTTTGGAATGAACTGTGTATTTGTATGCAAGCCTGGTGGCTCACAGGTGGAATTTTTGGAGGGAATTGACTTTAGTAGCATTAGTCGGTACATGAGCATAGATGGACCCTATCTCCTTCCTCTAATTGGGCACTTCCATCTAGAGACCAGTAATTTCCATTTTACCTTTAGCCAGCTTTCCACCCCCCTAGAAAGTCCATCACAATGACTGGATTAGGTTTTTGTGGGACTCCCATTAGTTCTCTACCTAACCGACATGAGTGGGGTCATTACTGGAGGGAAATCTGTGCGACAGATAATGTAGCAGAAATAAAAATTTAATGCCCAATTCCCTAATTATCAAGATTATGTCAATAAAAATGTATCTGGGAAGGAAAGTAACAAGAGTTATACCTGGTCCTAGAGAAAGTCTAGCGAGAACTCTTGATGTAGTATTGTGCTTCTTCAAGAAGCACTCAATCAATCATCAATAAAGATCTCCTAGTGCAACACCACAAACTACGATTGACGGTATCCTCCTAGCGACAGACAACAACCTCCTGTCTCTAGAGTAGTCTGCACATACCACCATGAACTCCATGTTGTGGTGCCAGAGCCAATGGGAAGGATTTGTCCTTCAAATGTCAATCTACTCAGATTGATTCGCTGCCCCCATAATTGCTTTGGTTCAACTTGCTTAAGCTCTCTATTATTTACAACAACCAGAGAGGACAACAATTGTTAAATCTTATTGTTGTATCTGTGAATCCCCTAGCACCCCTCTATTTATAGGAGGGCCAGGGTCCAAGTTTCCAGTCAGTTTGGGAGTCAAAGAGATAGAGTTCACAATTTTTATGGAAATTATGAATGGTGAACCAAGTGGTTCACTTTCCAACCAGTCCGCTCAAAGGTGAACTAGTTGGTTCATCTCTTGAACTGGTCATTTCATGTACTTTCCAATTTAGAATCAAATTGGCATTCAATATTCAATTAATGCAAAATCATGACATCGACATCAATCTTTGATCCAATCAAATTGATCATTGAACTGAACAACCCGGAAGATGAATCAATTGTTTCACTTCATGAAATGGTCATTTCATAACATGAAATGGTTTGTTCACTTTTGAAATGGTCGTTTCATAAGAGAAATGGTCATTTCATATGTGAAATGGTCATTTTGCATGTCCAATTCAGGCAAATATTCAGCCAATTATTATTTCCAATTAACCTGACACTCCAACCGATTGGTTCAACACTTGAATCGATCGGTTCAGAGTCTAGTCAATCAATTTTGAACCTTGTTGTTTAATTGAATACCTAAACTCTTTTAGTAATCAAGTTAAACACCATTCATTAATAAACTCCTATTCTGAGTACATCCTATCTGTGTGACCATATAGGTCCCAAATTACGTTGGCAGTGAATGTCCATAACTAATTTATGACATCACAAGCAACAAGCGATATCTAGAAAACATCATTGATGTCCAAGTAATTAAAAAATTTGGAGGACGACTTCAACCTACAATCCATGATCAGTGTTACTGTGATCCTATAGTTTCTTTGTCTCTAATATCCAGATTGAACTTAAGGCATGGAATTGTCATCCTTTCAATGTTCAATCCATGTTCCTTGAACTAGAGTAGTTTGTCTGAGAAGCATGTGAGTTCACATATCATATATTGAATCACTTGAGTATGGCCATACATTTCTCATTCTCTCTTATCAAGAGGCCTGGATTAATCTCCTATAGGAGGGACAAATCCCATCTACATCACACACACTCAATCCCCATGTGTCACAGAGTACCCACGCATCACCTTTATGGCAACCCTTATTCAAGGTCACGTTGGATGATGCCAAAGTCCAACAAACATCATGTGATGAGTGTAGTGACTTTTGGTCTAAGAACTACAATCACCACTATCACTATGAGAGATGATTTTGACTACCATTCCATAGTATCCGTATATCACTCTAATGGTTGTTCTGTCTGATAGATTGTTCTCTAACATGTACCTATGTGGTTGACATGATATCATATACGATGACTAATGAGACTCTATCATCAGTCAACACACACTCTAGTCTTATGTACTACTATTGTCTATTTTTCTTCCACAATAATATTTGACTAGGGACGTAACAAGAATGTATGCACTCTTATCATACATATGATCTCATTGCTCAGGTCATCAACCCGAAGACATATGACATCAAGTAACATCATTTTTTAGACATGTACTTTGTCAGTTTCATCATCTCATTATTGAGATAAACATAATAGATGGATTTACCTTTAACATTATCAAATTTAATGCCACATTCCAAACACCATATGATTGGATCTCTGGACATACATACCAATGGGCTCCCACTTGTACTTAGGGCAAATCACCCACAAATATTATTCCAAGTGATCTTCAACATGTACATCATGTTTCTCTACCCCATGGGCTTGTAATAGAGTTAGAAAGATGCTATTATGTACCTGCCATTAATAGAAACACCATTGTTGTGTATTGTATGGACATGAATGTATTTGAATTTCACATCGAGAATAGTTGATGTTCTATTTATAAAGATGATATTTTTTATGACTATGCCTCAATGTATTATGGTCTTTGTTTTCTAGATCTAGATATGTGTGTTTATAACATAAATACCAAAAGGAGAAAACTCAATAACTAAAAAAGCATACTTTTGGCATTGTCTTCTAGGGCATATTAATGAGAGACACATCTCTAGACTTCATAAAGATGGTTATCTAGAATCTTTCAATTTTGAATCAATAGAGACATGAGAATCTTGTTTATTTGGGAAAATGACCAAGAGTACTTTCACTAGTCATATTAAGAGAACAAGTGATCTATTAGGACTTATACATACCTATGTATGTGAACCTTTTAGAAAAAATGCACAAGTGGTTACAAATACTTCATTACCTTCACTAATGATCTTAGTAGGTTTGCCTATGTGTACTTGATGAATTTGTCTATGTGTACTTGATGAAACACAAGTCAGAAACCCTTCAAAAGTTCAAGGATTTCATGAATGAAGTACAGTTGAAACTTGGTAAAAAATAATAAAGCACTTCGTTCTAATTGAGGTGGAGAATACTTAAGCCAAGAGTTTGAGGACCTTCTACAAGCCTGTGGTATTGTATCACAATAGACTCCACCTAGAACACCGCAACATAATGGTATATCAAAAAGAAGGAATTACACACTACTAGATATGATACAAACAATGATGAGTTCTTTTGATCTTCCAATTTCATTCAGGGGATATGCTTCAGTAAAACGCTACGTTTACACTTAATCGTGTACCATCTAAATTGGTTCAAAAGACACCATATGAGATATGGCGTGGAAAACATCCCAATGTGACTTCTATGAAGATTTGTAGATGTGAAGCTGATGTGAGGAAGTAGTTTCCAAAAAGCTTGGACCCAAATCAGATATATATTATTTATTGGATATCCCAAAGAAACAAGGGGATACTAATTTTACACTCCATTTAACAAGAAAGTGTTTGTTGCTAGGAATGTTGTATTTTTAGAAGAGGAATTTATTCTCGAAGGAATAAGTGGAAGATAAATAGAACCAAAGAAGTTCAAGACCAAGAAGAAAACATTGAACCTCTCAAGGTACATAAGGAACAAGAAGACTCATAAGGTTTTGTGAAATCTCAAGTTCCTCTTGTGACACATGAACCTCATAGATGTAGTAGGACACACCTTGAGACTAAAATATTTGGTTATCTTGTGACTCAAGAAGGAAATGTGTTGGGCATTCATGATGAGCCAACAACCTACCTAGAATCTATTGAGGGACCAGAGTCTAAGAAATGGCTTGAGGCCATGAGATCTAAGATGAAATCCATGTACACCAACAAGGTATGGACCTTTTTGGATCCACCAGAAGGGGTAAAACCCATAGGATGCAAATGGATCTTTAAGAAGAAGACCGACATGGATGGTAATATACAAACCTATAAAGGTAGATTGGTTATAAAAGGTTTCAGACAAGTTCAAGGCGTTGACTATGATGAAACTTTTTCTCCAGTTTCCATGGACAATTCCATTAGGACCATACTTGCCATTGGAGCTTATTATGAAGTTCAAGGTGTTGACTATGATGAAACTTTTTCTCTAGTTGCCATGGTTAAATCCGTCAGGATCATACCTGCCATTGTAGCTTATTATGACTATGAAATTTGGAAGATGGATGTTAAAATTTCATTCCTTAATGGGAATCTTCTTGAGGATGTGTCCATGACATAACCCAAGGGTTTAATAAATACAAGGATGCAAGTAAAGTCTGTAAGATACAAAGGTAAATCTATGGATTAAAGCAAGTATCTCAGAGTGGAATATTCAATTTGATGAAACAATAAAAGAGTTTGGCTTTAGTTAAAATAAAGATGAATATTGATCTTGTAAGAGTTCAACTAGGTATTTGATTGTACCAATCCTAAGATCACAGCCAGGAATTGGACACTGCCAATCCTGATAGAGTTTAGCCAGGTATTGGATTGTACCAATACTGAGATCACAGCCAAGTATTGGACTCTGCCAATCCTGATAGAGTTTATCCAGGTATTGGATTGTACCAATCCTGAGATCATAGAGTTCAACCAGGTATTGGGTTATACCAATCCTGAGATCACAACCAGGTATTGGATTATACCAATCCTAAGATCACAACCAGGTATTGGACTCTTCCAATCCTGATAGAGTTCAACCAGGTATTGGGTTATACCAATCATGTGAGATCATGGCCATATTACTAAGGATTCAGATAGTAGTTGGAATACCTTTATGTTTCCCTTTTACTTTCATTATGGGACATCAATCCCTGGTTCAACATCTTGTCACCTCTCACTAGGTAACAACTATTCACATGCTCACCAGGCCATTAAACATCTTGTAACCTCTCATTAGGCAACAACTATTCACATGGCTCACAAGGCCATTAAACATCTTGTCACCTCTCACTAGGCAACAACTATTCACATGGCGTACAAGGCCATTAAATATCTTATCACCTCTCACCAGGCAACAACTATTCACATGACTCACAAGGCCCATTATTTGGGTTAGGGTTTCCCTTTATAGCCGAATAGGGTTTCAAATTCATATTATCAACCCAAACCCTAATTCATTTCTCCACACATCTAGGAGCATACATTGATATCATAAGTATTCAATCATACTTATTTATTCTTATCATTCATCATTAAATGATTATCAACACAAGGTATGAGTTTCTCTCTCATCCTTACTAGGATATTGATTACATCATACTTTATTGTCTTGGCTAACCCTCTCTCAAGGTATGTTAGCCTACACTTATCAAAGTGCATTAAACTCATTACATCTTAATGTAACAATTGACATGCCACACATCATGTGTTACTCATCCAAGTATATTAGATTTTAGTTGCATCAAGGTGTATCAACCTTGAAGTGTTGGATATAATATTTATAATGCCTTGATGTATCACTTCCCTCATCACTTTTATTTTACTTAAGTTCATCAACTTATCTTTTATTAGGGTACTTCCCATCCTAATACTTTATGCACTAACTCATCACATTTATCATGTATTGTATTGGCCATAAGTCACACACTTGAATTACCCAACTATCATCAAGTGGTTTGGACTCATCTCGGGTTAAGGCATTGTTGATATAGGGTTGACCATTATCAACCACTCTGGGTGTTTCACCTATCAAGGTATTAGATACACCATTACTTGGTTTTATACTCATCACTCCTAAGAGTGTTTTGCCCTTACCTTTACAAGGTGTATCCAGTTGAATCATGTATGTCAAGTTGAACACATGTATTGGGTTAGGTGTATATCGAGCTAGGCATCATCATATCCCTCATACCCTTACTCATCAGGGTATTAACCTTACCAATCATATGGTGTATCGTCTTCACCCTACATGGGTGTAACATCCTCACCTCACTTGAAAATATTGGCCACACCATACTTTAGTGTATTGGCCATCACATGTTCTAGGGTGTTAACCACCTTACCACTTTTGTCATCTAGTGTATTGGGTTACCCACCATAACATTTTAGAGGTGTGTGCTCAACACCATATCGTCCAAGAGGTGTATAATTAACCCAATATCGGTTTAGAGGTGTTTCTTGCTGCTCATATCGGGCAAAGAGGTGTGTGTATGCTTCACACCATATCGGGTAAAGAGGTGTGTGTATGCTTCCATATTGCCCATGAGGTGTATCTTGATCACCATATCGTTCATGAGGGGTATGTGTGTCACAATATCATGCATAAGATTTATGCTCATCACCATATCGTTCTAGAGGTGTATACCCATCACCATCTAGGGTTTCAACACCATATCGATTTATAGGTGCTTCAACCCAATATCGGGTTGAACCATGATGATGTCATCATCATCAGCCTCTAGACTCTTGTTCTTACTATTCTCATTCATGGACAACAGTCCTATGTTACTACTAGCGATCATGGATTGATCAATTATGCAAGAAAATTCTATTTGAAAGTAAACCATTTAACTAAGGCAAGATTGTTGGTAAATAATAACATAATTGAGTTCAAGTTATATAACCCGCCTCAAGAGCAACTTCAAAGCTCCAAGCTCCAAATCTTCACATTCCCAAGGTTGAAGATGAGCTTCTAAAAGGTCCAAGACTTGAGCTCCTCAACACTATTGTGATACCCCGCCATCACACAGACAACGAGATGACACGCGAAAATGTGCAGAACCATATATTACTGAAAACACGGGTTAATTAAAACCGATTGCGGAAAGCATACATACAGAACATTAGCAACCATGCCATGCAAGAAGATCATGTAATATATAGATATATTCAAGATCACCTGCCTCATATGTTCACCACTTAAAGTCACCCACTGTCGCAACAACGCATATTAGTTCGTCACTTGTTTATACATACAGAACGACCAAGGCTGTGTCAGGCACTAAGCTATCAAATCCTATCGACCAAGACCACCTTAAGACAAGGGAGTGTATCGGGAGTCCCCACTACATGGATGTATCGGGCAACTACCCATACAAGGTGTATCAGTCACTCATCATAGGTGTATCACCCATCCATCAACTCCACCAAGGGTATCGACCAAGGGACCATAACGGGAACCAACTAAACTTCAACTAGGCATATCGGCCAGGGATACAAGGATCATCCAAACGCCCAAGCAAGCATATCTACCAAGGATTACACCTCAAGGACATATCATGCATCACCACAACTAAACCCTATCGCCCAAGACAAGGATAACCTACTATCAGCCAAACCATAACGGGCACCAAGTCAACTATCTCAACAAGGTGTGTCGCCCAAGGGTACAACTCCAAATAGGGCTATCGGGCAGCACAACTCCAAGGTCATATCATGCAAGGCACAACCCCACAAGATCATATTCAACCTCAAGCACAAGGGCACCAAACCCTAATTGATCAAGAAGGTCGGCTCACCTCTCAACAACTAAGAGAGAGGGGTTTTGCACAACCTCTATCACAAATCAGGCAACTATAAGGATCCACCTCAACATAGGTCATCATCTATCCAAAAGCTCACCTCTCAAATCCATGGTGAGAGGAGGGTGTTTCTCAAGCAACTAGAATACAAGCTCACCTCTCAACCTAATCGAGAGTGGGGTATTGCCCACATTACTAGAGCTCAAACTCACTTCTCTAGACCAAGGAGAGAAAAGAGTGTTTCTCAACAAGGAAACTCTAAACCATGGTTCGGCCAACTAGGTGTAAAGGCATATAAACCTCAAAAACAACAACAACAACATGCTCATTATATCCATAAGATCAACAACATATACTAGAGAAAGAAACATAACATGTAATGGCCGATCATCATCATATATGAAACATGCAACATAGAGAAGGTAGTATATCTAGGGTTAGAAGTTATGTAACCCGCCTTAAGCAAACTCCTCAAGCTCCAAAGCTCCAAGCTTCAAGCTCCTAGATCCAAGCTCACCACTTCGACCACCTCAAGAAAAGGAACAAGAAGCATAACCACCATGGCCGAAGAGTAGGCAAGATGGAGAAGAAGATGCTAAGGAGAGAGGGAAGATGCTTACCAAAGAACAAGACCCACCTAGGGTTCGGCCACCAAGCTAAAGGAAGAAGAAGAAGAACTCCTTCAAGTGGATCAGCCACCAACCTTAGCTCCTCCAAGGGTATCATCCACCAAAGGTTGCAAGGGAGAGGTGTATCGTGCACACAAGGAAGAGAGGAGCAACAAAGAGCTAAAAGGGTTCCTAAGGAAGAGAAAGGCAAGGCATATATAGATGGGGGTCAAGGTTAGACCAAGGCAAGGTGTCACCTTACTAAGGGACACTTGTCCACATGTTTTACCATCTTGCAAAACTCATGCACATGCCATGCCACTACTCCCCCAAGGGTCAGCCACGTGTCCAAGCTAGGGTGACACAACCAAGGCAAGAAGGTCGACAAAGGTCAAAGGCTGACACACTCCATCCATGGTCGATACACCCCCATGTGTGATACCCCATGGCCGATACAAAGCATCCTTGCCCGATACAGGGCTCAACCAAGAAAGGCAAGGCCCAAAAAAGGGAAAACAAGGCCCAAAAGAGCTCAACCAAGCCCAAGACAACTCAAGGCACAAGCCCAAACCTTCTTCTCAACCCTAGAGGAAGAAAAGAGTGAGAAAGACATCTCTCAAGGTGACAAAACTTGCTCTCCAACCCTATCTTAGGTTATTTTGCAAGTAGCACCTCCAGCTCTCAACTAAGCACAAGCAAACCCTAATCATCACTATAGATGATTAGCAAGCAACCAAGCACAAGGTTTAGGCAAAATAGACAGGGTAAGCCCAAAATGAAGGTCAGGGTCCTTACAAGCCATAAACCTCTATAAAAGGATTTTGTCCCTGAAATGCGAAGAGAAAAGTGAGGGATACTTCTGCCTCATCTCTTCCTCAAGCTCCCATGTGGCTTCCTCAACACCACGATGATGCCACAAAACCTTCACAAGAACCAGGTCCTTCCTCTTCAACTTCTTTACCCTTCTATCAAGGATCTCTACCGGACCCTCCTCATAGGTCACGTCTTCATCAAGCTCAACCTCAACTGGCTGTATCACTGTCCCTGTATCTGGATGACTTTTTTTTAGCATACTGACATGGAACACTGGATGCAATCTGTGCAACTCTGGCGGCAGCTCTAAGTTGTAAGCTACTTTGCCAACACGTGCTATTACTAGGTACGACCCCATATATCTAGGTGCCAATTTACCTTTTCGGCCAAACCTTAGCACGCCTTTCCAAGGTGAGACCTTGAGATACACTTTATCTCCCACTTGTAATTCTAAAGGTCATCGACAATTGTATGCATATGACTTTTGTCTGTCCTGTGCCGCCTTCAACTGTTGTTGTATCACTCTGATCTTTTCTGTTGTCTGTTGCACTAAATCTAGATCCAAAAGTTGATACTCACCAGACTCAAACCAGCATAAAGGGGATCTGCACTTCCTTCCATATAGAGCCTCATAAGGAGCCATGTCAATGGTCCGCTGATAACTATTGTTATAAGTGAACTCTATCAAACATAGATGCATGTCCCAACTACCTAGGCACTGCAAAACACAAGCTCGGAGAAGATCCTCCAAAGTCTGAATAGTCCTTTCAGACTGTCCATCCGTCTGTGGGTGGAAAGTAGTACTGAACCTCAACTGCATTCCCAATGCTTTGTGCAACTGTTCCCAGAAACGACTTGTGAACTGAGGACCTCTTATTGGGTTTTAGGGGAGGCAAAGAAGGCAGCGGAAACAAAAAATTTCTCCCCCAAACCCAGCACGAGGAAACGCATCAATGTCTATATAATAGGAAATGATGGTTTGTGGAATCATACCTTGTCCCAAGGCTTGCTCGGCGACAATACCTCGCGCAATGCGCGGTCTTCCACTCCGGTCTTGGACGGTGTCTGTGCAGCTCCTGGTCGCACCAGGACTGACGAATCCTCTCACCGGGACTGTCGGGATTGACAGTTGTCCTCCTGAGCGGCAGAAACCTCCCGCCTCTGAAGTAGTCCACACTGACCACCTGGAACTCCACACTCTCCTTGTCCCACAAGGAAGTGGAAGGAGTCACACCCTCCTGTTTACGTACTAGTCGCCAACACACACTCCTGCCTCCAGTTGCAACTGCAGTTGTCCTTCCCTTGCTGCACCTCCCTTTTGCAGGAAGCACTTGCTCGGGCTCTCTCTCAGTTACCAAAACCAGAGAGAACGACAACTTTGCAGAGCAATTGGTTGCACTGAGTTGTACTTTGAGAAGCCCCCAATACCCCTATATATAGGAGGGTCATGGGATATGGTTCTCTATCCCGGGAAATGCGGGACTAAAAGCAGGAGTAGAAGGGTTCGAGATTTTCCACAAAAAGCAACCAACTCGCAACATGAACCGATCGGTTCACAAGTGAACCGGTCGGTTGGGGACCTGAACCGGTCGGTTGGAGCACCAACCGATCGGTTGGGACCCATGAGCCGATCGGTTCACTTCTGAACCGGTCGGTTCGTGGTCCTGGTCAGTTCCCGATTGACTTTCCTTCTTTTGTTTCTAATTGGTATCGAATACCAATCCTTGTTCCAATCAAATTGGGCAAGTGAAATGCAAGGAAAATTCTCATCGACCTGACTTTCCCAACTTGCTCGGTTGCAACAGTTGAACCGATCGGTTCAACACTTGAACTGCTCGTTTCACTCTGTACATGAGCCGATCGACTCAACACTTGAGCTGACCAGTTCAGCAACCTCAGCCGACCGGTTCAACACTTGAACCGATCGGTTGGGAGTGCAGGTTGTGCAGAATCAGTCAATTGTGATTTCAATCAATCCGATACTCCAATCAATGTGTCCAACACCTTGAACCATATGATATTGAGCTATCAACTGATTGAGTGTTTAATTGAACTACTAAACTCATTTAGTAATCAATCTAAACGTTGCTTGTGGACAAAACTCGTCTTCCAGGTTAAATCCTATGTGTGTGACCCTGCAGGTCCATTTCACATTGGCAGTGAAAGTCCATAACACTTATGACTTCACAAGCAAAGAGCGGTGCCTAGTCACACATCAGTGCTACCCAAGTGAAAGTAGAAAGTTGGAGAACAACTTTCAATCCTACAATCCGTGAATGGTGTTACAGTGAATGTATAATTCCTTTGTCACTGATATCCTGAATGAACTCGAGGCATGGAACAGTCATCCTGTCAACGTTCATTCACTTTCTTCATCTCAGAGTAAATTGAACGAGATATGTATGACATCAATATCACATACTGATTCACACATGTGTGCGCACGCCTATCTCAATCCTACTCATCAAGTGGCCTTGGATATCAAACTCCCTCAGGAGGGACAAATCCCATATCTATCACTCACCCCTCAAAAGCCCCATGTGTCAAAGCCGCCCAATCATCACCTTTATAACAACCCATGTTTCAGGACTGCGTTTGATGATGTCAAAGTGTGCCCAATGACATGTGTTGAGTGCAGTGATTTCAGGTCAAAGAATCACACTCACCACCATCACTGCAAGTACTGACTGTGACTACCATGTCATGGTTCGATGTGTCAAACTCACGGTGGGTCTGTCCGGTACACTTGTTCTCTAACAAGTACCTATGTGTTTGGTTTGATATCTCTATATCATGACTAATGAGATTCTATCATCAACCAACACCACAATCTAGTCTTGTGTGTCATTGGTGTCTATCTGCCTTCCACAATGACATCTGACTAGGGACAAAACAAGAATGTACAAACTCTTAGCATTCGTATGATCTCATCGTTCAGGTCCTTAACCTGAAAGCATACGTCATTGAGTACTGTCATTCTCTAGACATTCAATCTGTTCTATCACTATCTCAAATGACTGAACCAGAAAGAATTGGAAGCTTGCCTTTGATGTTTATCAAATCAATCTTAATGTATCCCACCAATCATCCCATGATTGGCTCTCAGGGCATACATACCAACAGACTCCCACTTGCACTGCGAGCCAATCACCCTTGAATCATATTCATAGTGATCTTCAAACATGTCCCACATGTTACTGTGCTCTAGTACTAACATAGTGAGTAATGGCAACACCTTGCCAAAGTCAGTATTAATTGCATGTCTCTCATCTCTTCGCTGTACATCACACGTATGAGATGGAGTTGCCGTAATATGCAATCTAGTATTCCTTTGCTAACCTTTAGCCACATTGCATGATCAAGGATTCCAAACTTGTCATCAATGAGCGGAATATCTATAAGTTCATCTCATGAACTTCCAGATCCATATAGTATCCACTGTTGTTCTTTAACACATAGATACTCGACATTTCCTTTTAAATGGTTTTATTGGAACATTTCCAATTATCAACAAATTTTCACTTTTATACATCCTATGTATATTTTTGCGATTAATTTTCTGTCCTTTCGGAAGTTCGCATCAATGTAACTCTTTACATTGAACTCTTCCTTATCTCCATAGAACTAGTACTTCACAAGTACTTATCAAGTTCTCATGGTGTTCTAGTAACCCTTACTGGAAGTAGACAGACATGCACTCGTCATGTCCCACATACGAGTTATCAGGATGAGCATATCATATTGTCATGTCATACATACAAAATGATGAATGCATTTTGTTCTTGCCATGTCCATACATGCAAGATAATGGGATGATTACATACATGATAGATCCATATCTATTCATAGTGTTCCCATTCTTCATAAGAATTGGACACTTGGCCTTGGGATACTAACTCCATGTAACATGGACAAGTTTTCTCCCACTAAATCTGTGCATACTGAACCCTTCAGTACAGATTGCCAATGTATGCTTTCTCTTTTCAGGTCAAGAGGTTTTCGAGAACTATCTCTATAGATCTCTATTCCTATCATATAGGAAACATCTCTATCTTCCTTAAAGATAATTTCCACTTTTGGATTTCCATTCTAGAACATTTCCATTTCACATCAACATGTGGAATGTGAATACGCTCCCACTAAATCACAGATCCCTTCTTTATCGTTGACATATCAGTCAAACCCTTTGACTATATCATCAAAGTAAAGATCCAATTCTGAGTTGCTTGTACTCAATCAATCATATTGATTAGTCCATTGTAACTTATAGACTTCATTTGCATTAGTGGATTCGTAAACCTTATAGGTTGTGTCACGTATACATCCTTGTTTTATTCCTCATAGGAATGCGGTTTTAGTATCCATATGCCAAATGTCTTAGTCATTAAGTTGCAATCAACACGCATCATCCTTCTCAAAATGTTATCCATGTATCTTAACACTTAAGACTTATTTGCACTTATGGATTTCATCCAATGAGTGCTACCATCAAGGTCATACCTTATGGTTGACATGGATGTCATTTAGGATGTAATGGTCATAAACCATAATTCAGAATTCGATTCCTCATATTCATCTAGATAGTTGACTCATCACATGAACAACTTATCACATAGATAATTGAGGTGTATCTGTTAAATATATAAGAACTCACAACCCTTGTGATTCTTAATTTCTTTTATTAGTGTGGGGTATTCATTTATTAAGAAGAATTCAATTATTTGATAATCATTCTCTAACTCCTTAGAGTATGATTACTTCTTGATTTAGACATCACCATGTCTTAATCATGAGTTCACTATGATACACTATCATAATCACTCAAAAGGATCTCAAACATTTGGTACAAGTATTTCATTCATTGATCTCATCAAGAATTAACACTTTACCAAATTTGTACTTCATCTATGATAATCTTGAACAATTCAAGATACTCATATTGGTATTTCTCTAAACACCATTTGAAGTATTAGCACTCATTCCAATAGGTATGTAAATACATCACATGTATTATACCTAATAGGATAATCATTCTCTCACTACCATTACTGAAGATTGATTAATCATGTCCAAGATATTCATGTCTCTTACTGGTTCTCTAACCAAAAGAGTCTAGATTTATCCATCACATGGAAACTAGAAATGAATTTCTCATGATTGATGCTAATTTGATTGTTTGAGTTATCTAATCACTTTTAGGTATCATTTTATCTTATGCATATCGAATACCACAAGATGAACAAGGCATTGCCACAAAGATCATATCTTTAAAAGATTGAAAACTCAACTTTATTAATTGCCATCATTGTCATACAATATGCAAAATAAAGTGTTTCTATCTTTTGGCAATATATGAAATAGCAGTTCATAACTGTATTACATGCCTTGTAGGCTGAAAATAAACTAAAGTACTCTATCTATGGTGGAAACACTTGCCCCAATTATGAGTGCTTTACACTTTACATCTTGGTATCATATACCTCAAAAAGTGTTACAAGTTTACTTTCATGACACCTTTAAGTAGAGGCTTCAGTCGCCTCCTTCTTTTTTTGTTCTTCCAGATAGAGAGGACAATTCCTTTTCCAATGTCCTGGCTTTTGACAGTGGTAGCAATTTCCTTTCTTGGTCACGCCTCCCTTGGCCTTGAGAGCTGAAGTCGTCTTGGGCTCCTGGCTAGCATCAGAACCTTTCTTAGCTTTGCCCTTGCCCTTGCGCTTGGACTTGCCTTTCTTGCCCGTGATCACCATCACAGACTTGGGCTTGTCCTTCTTCATCTGTATCTTGGCTGTCCTCAACATGCCCAACAACTCTGACAGTGGCCTATCAAAGTTGTTCATGTTGTAGTTCATCACAAACTGACTGTAAGATTCTGGCAACGATTGCAGTATCACGTCAGTAGCCAACTCTTGGCTCAATGGAAATCCCAGTCTTTGCAGGTTCTCCACATACCCAATCATCTTGAGTGTGTGAGGACCAACTGGATCTCCTTCTGTTATGATGCACTTGAACAGTTCCCTAGAAACATTGTATCTCTCTTGCCGTGCCTGATCTTCATACATGTTCCTGAGATGCTGAATCATCTCTATGACACCCATGTTCGCGTGTTGTCTCTACAACTCATGGTTCATTGAACATAGCATCAAGCACTTAGCATCAATGGCATCATCAGCATGCTTCTTGTAAGCATCCCTTTAGGCCTTTGGTGCATTAGGAGCGGGTTCCTCTGGAATTGGAGTATCCAGGACATAGAGCTTATGCTCTTGAGTGAGAACAATTCTCAATGTCTGATACCAGTCGTGGAAGTTAGTCCCGTTTAGCTTGTCCTTGTCAAGGACCGATCGCAAAGAAAAGTTGTTGTTGTTTGTTGCCATTTGAACTACAAAAGGAAATATGCAATTTTAGTCCAAAACTCATTTTGACTTATTTGATTGATTTGAAAGTTTGACGATATAATTAGGCCTTTAATTAATTATCGCTCCCACTATTTTACTTCAAATTGATAGCCCTCACCATCAATTCGGAAGATTGCAGCGTACAACCTTCTAGTGGGTAAGATCCTGAAATCCTCTAAGTCATGAGTCAGCTAGGGCTGATCGCCCACAACTTAGATCTCTCAGGTAGGCAACTCTTGCCAATTGCATCATATGAAACTCTTGATAAGATGTCATATACAACTCTTTGCAATGATAATCTCCATGCCTCAAGGTACTAGATCCCATCTAGATCACCTTGTTAAGTCCGACCCAAAGCAAACACGATGAATATGCACCCTGCTAGGGCAGACCCACACATTCACCCTTCACGCTTCCACGAGATAGACGGTGCACCACACTAGGGCGTGCCCACACTTGGTCGATCAAGTTTTTCACGTGTGTTGCATTTGGAAGGCATCTAAAACTTAATATTTTAATGAGGGATTTGGTTTTTATATACATATACATATCCAATCACCACAATACATAGTACGTATAATATACATGCTATATCCCACAGAAAACCTGCACAAACGATAAAAGGTGATGATTATGGCCATCCTAATGTGATTCCTTGAGAGGAATCACGGTCATCTAGGTCAACATCACATGCAACCTGTACAAGATAACATATGTGCCTTGCCATCTGAGTTGATCAACTCATCACATGATTAATCTGTACTCTCCAGCCAGTCGTCTGGGTGCCACTTGCCGATCGGTTGGCTCCTCCAAC
Source organism: Alisma plantago-aquatica (assembly GCA_963693085.1). NCBI lineage: Eukaryota > Viridiplantae > Streptophyta > Magnoliopsida > Alismatales > Alismataceae > Alisma > Alisma plantago-aquatica. The sequence continues at coordinate 593,115,972 of OY856409.1, forward strand.
CGATCGGTTCGCCTGGACGTCGTGCATCTCGTCATGTCCACCACCCGCTTGTCTCGCTCCTCGAACCGGTCATCAACCGATCGGTTCACTCCTTGAACCGACCGTCTGGAATGTCAACCGATCGGTTCACGCCTTGAACCGATCGTTTCACTGTCGTCTTGATGTCCGCCGGTAATCGACATAACAGGAAATAAAAATCTATCCTATTTATTACATTGCTTTAAAAAGGGAAACCCCGAGTTACATTCGGGGGGAGCAAAGGTAGGAAAGAATCTCGAATTATTTCGAGTTACATTAGGAATAAGAGAGGGAGGATCGGTGCGCAGACTGAGATGCAAGCAACCACAAACAACCACACACAAATAGGGGTTTATAGGCAATAATCATGCTACACACATCCACCACAAAACTCGTTTAAGGGTGACGCGTATCGAGTGCATTAATAATACATATCATATATGTAAATTGGGATTTGTGGATTTAGGATTAGACATGCATAAAGCCGATATTATTCGCATCGTATGCAATAAATAAAGGCGACAAACCAAAATCGATCATATCGATATTCCTAAAATATAGAACAGTTGACATGGCTCTGATACCACTGTTGGGTTTTAGGGGAGGCAGAGAAGGAAGCGGAAACAAAAATTTCTCCCCCAAACCCAGCATGAGGAAACACGTCAATGTCTATATAATAGGAAATTATGGTTTGTGGAATCATACCTTGTCCCGAGGCTTGCTCGGCGACAATAGCTCGCGCAATGCGCAATCTTCAACTCCGGTCTTGGACGGTGTCTGTGCAGTTCCTGGTCGCACCGGGACTGTCGGGATTGACAGTTGTCCTCCTGAGTGGCAGAAACCTCCCGCCTCTGAAGTAGTCCACACGGACCACCTGGAACTCCACACTCTCCTTGTCCCACAAGGAAGTGGAAGGAGTCGCACCCTCCTGTTGACGTACTAGTCGTTAACATACTCTCCTACCTCCAGTTGCAACTGCAGTTGTCCTTCCCTTGCTGCACCTCCCTTTTGTGGGAAGCACTTTCTCGGGCTCTCTCTCGGTTACCAAAACCAGAGAGAACGACAACTTTGCAGAGCAACTGGTTGCACAGAGTTATACTTTGAGAAGCCCCCAATACCCCTATATATAGGAGGGTCATGGGACAGGGTTCTCTATCCCGGGAAATGCGGGACTAAAAGCAGGAGTAGAAGGGTTCGAGATTTTCCACAAAAAGCAACCAACTCGCAACCTAAACCGATCAGTTCACAAGTGAACCGGTCGGTTGGGGACCTGAACCGGTCGGTTGGAGCACCAACCGATCGGTTGGGACCCATGAGCCGATCGGTTCACTTCTGAACCGGTCGGTTCGTGGTCCTGGTCGGTTCTCGATTGACTTTCCTTCTTTCGTTTCTAATTGGTATCGAATACCAATCCTTGTTCCAATCAAATTGGGCAAGTGAAACGCAAGGAAAATTCTCACCGACCTAACTTTCCCAACTTGCTCGGTTGCACCAGTTGAACCGATCGGTTCAACACTTGAACCGCTCGTTCCACTCTGTACATGAGCTGATCGACTCAACACTTGAGTCGACCGGTTCAACAACCTCAGCCGACCGGTTCAACACTTGAACCGATCAGTTGGGAGTGCAGGTTGTGCAGAATCAGTCAATTGTGATTTCAATCAATCTGATACTCCAATCAATGTGTCCAACACCTTGAACCATATGATATTGAGCTATCAACTTATTGAGTGTTTAATTGAACTACTAAACTCATTTAGTAATCAATCTAAACGTTGCTTGTGGACAAAACTCCTCTTCCAGTTTAAATCCTATGTGTGTGACCTTGTAGGTCCATTTCACATTGGCAGTGAAAGTCCATAACACTTATGACTTCACAAGCAAAGAGCGGTGCCTAGTCACACATCAGTGTTACCCAAGTGAAAGTAGAAAGTTGGAGAACTACTTTCAATCCTACAATCCGTGAATGGTGTTACAGTGAATGTATAATTCCTTTGTCACTGATATCCCGAATGAACTCGAGGCATGGAATAGTCATCCTGTCAACATTCATTCACTTTCTTGATCTCAGAGTAGATTGAACGAGATATGTATGACATCAATATCACATACTGATTCACACATGCGTGCGCACACCTATCTCAATCCTACTCATCAAGTGGCCTTGGATATCAAACTCCCTCAGGAGGGACAAATCCCATATCTATCACTCACCCCTCAAAAGCCCCATGTGTCAAAGCCACCCAATCATCACCTTTATAACAACCCATGTTTCAGGACTGCGTTTGATGATGTCAAAGTGTGCCCAATGACATGTGTTGAGTGCAGTGATTTCAGGTCAAAGAATCACACTCACCACCATCACTGCGAGTACTGAATGTGACTACCATGTCATGGTTCCATGTGTCAAACTCACGGTGGGTATGTCTGGTACACTTGTTCTCTAACAAGTACCTATGTGTTTGGTTTGATATCTCTATATCATGACTAATGAGATTCTGTCATCAACCAACACCACAATCTAGTCTTGTGTGTCATTGTTGTCTATCTGCCTTCCACAATGACATCCGACTAGGGACAAAAAAAGAATGTACAAAATCTTAGCATTCGTATGATCTCATCGTTCAGGTCCTTAACCTGAAAGCATACGTCATTGAGTACTATCATTCTCTAGACATTCAATTTGTTCTATCACTATCTCAAATGACTGAACCAGAAAGAATTGGAAGCTTGTCTTTGATGTTTATCAAATCAATCTTAATGTATCCCACCAATCATCCCATGATTGGCTCTCAGGGCATACATACCAACACCTCTGTCGGAAACTATTATTGCGGGTACACCGTGCAAATGAACTATCTCATCTACATACACCTGAGCAAGCTTCTCTGTTGTATACATTGTTTTTACTGGTATGAAATGAGTAGATTTTGTCAACCTATCCACTATTACCCAAATGGAATCATGATTCCTAGCTGTCTTTGGTAGACTAACTACGAAATCCATGGTTATATGATCCCATTTCCATTATGGTATCGGCACGGGTTGCAACATACCTACCGACTTTTGATGCTCAGCTTTAACTTGCTGACATACTGCACACTTAGCCACAAACTCAGCTACATCCTTCTTCAAGCCAAACCACCAATACAGGTCCTTCAGGTTATGATACATCTTGGTGACTCCTGGATGCATAGCATACATCGACGTGTGTGCTTTTTCGAGCACTAGCTTTCTTAGATTATCACCATCGGGAACCACCATCCTAACATGATAGCAAACCAGTCCATCCTCAGACTCATGGAACCCATCACGCTTTTCGCTACCAAGCTCTGACCTGATTAACTACACTGCACCATATGCCTGTTGTGCGTCTTTGATCTGCTGTCTTAGTGTAGGATTGACTTGCATATGTACCAACAGTCCTGCCAACAAGAAAAATTCCAACTGGACATTCATCTGCCACAAGGAGACAAACATATCCCGCCTATGGCATACCAAGGAACTCAACTGTGCCTTCTTTGTGGGGAGAGAAGAAGAATTTTTGCTAAGCGCATCAGCTACCACATTTTCCTTACCAGGATGATACTCAATGGTGCAATCATAATCGTTAATTAGCTCCATCCAACGACGTTGTCGCATGTTCAACTCACTCTGTGAAAAGATATACTTCAAGTTCTTATGATCTGTAAAGATCTGACACACTTCCACATAAAGATAGTGTCTCCAAATCTTTAATGCATGGATCACCACTACTAACTCCAAATCATGTATCGGATAGTTCTCCTCATGTTTCTTAAGTTGTCGCGAAGCAAAAGAAACAACATGAGCTTCCTGCATCAACACACAACCTAAGCCTTTCTTGGAAGCATCACAGAAAACAACATAGCTCTTTCCAGGCTCTGGCAGCACTAGCACTGGAGCACTAGTCAGCTTCTCCTTCAAACTTTGGAAAGCTTGCTGACAATGATAATCCAAACAAAAGGTACATCCTTCTTGGTCAGCTTTATCATCGGCAACACGATTGCACTGAAGTCCTTGATAAACCTCCGGTAGTATCCGATCAAACCCAGAAAACTACGAACTTCTATCAGCGTCTTTAGTCGCTCCCAATCTGCAAATGACTCCACCTTCTTAGGGTCCACTCGGACTCCTTCTACAGATATCACATGACCTAAGAAAGTCACTTCTTTCAACCAGAATTCACATTTGCTGAACTTGGCATACAACTGATGTTGGCGTAGAAGAGTCAATGCTTGTCGAAGATGTCGCTCATGCTCTTTCCTGCCCCGACTATAGATCAAAATGTCATCTATAAAGACTACAACAAACTGATCTAGCAACGGATGAAACACTTGGTCCATTAGGTCCATGAAAGCAACAGGTGCATTGGTTAGCCCAAACGGCATAACCACCAACTCAAAGTGACCAGACCTCATCCTAAACGCTCACTTTGGTATGTCGTCTGCCTTAATCCTCAACTGATGATATCCAGACCATAGATCGATCTTTGAGAACACTATAGCACCACTCAACTGATCGAACAGATCATCTATCCTTGGCAACGGGTACTTATTCTTGATCGTAACTTTGTTCAACTGTCGGTAATCTATACATAGCCGCATCAATCCATCCTTCTTATTAACACTGGAGCATCCCAAGGCGACGTGCTCAGTCGGATGAAACCTTTCTCCAACAACTCCTGTAACTGCTTCTTCAACTCTGCCATCTCTGTTAGAGCCATCCTGTATGGCGTCTGTGCGACTGGCTGTGTTCATGGTACCAGATTGATCTCAAAATCAATCTCTCAGGGTGGGGGAACACTGGGAAACTCATCAGAAAACACATCTGCAAACTCTCAGACAACCGTTACCTCATCAAGGCTAGGACCTTTCGCCTTGGTATCCACAACATGAGCTAAGAACGCTCTACAACCTTGCCGTGGCAACTTTTCTACCATCATTGCTGACACTAGACATGTCGGAAGAATCTTCCTATCTCCTTGGAAGATCCACTTCTCTCCATTGTCATCAAACACCGCCTATTTGGAATCATAGTCCAACACAACCTTATAATTCTCTAAGGTATTCATCCCAAGGATCACATCGAATCCATGCATATCAAGTGGTATAAGATCCACTTGTATATTGTGTCCCGAAAAAGATAAAACACAAGACGAACACTCTTCTCGAAGCATCGAGGAACCTTCAAGAGGGGTTCCTAACAACAGGCTATCTTCCTTACAACTAACATGTAAAGGACAGCTATCAAGCAGAGTATGTGCGATAAAAGAGTGTGTAGCACCTGTGTCAACCAAAATAGATATAAAGCAAGAAGAAGACAAATCAGAATGAAATAACTCCATCTGACCTATCACCACTCGCGGGTTGACTATCGCCTCTGACTGACTCATAGCATAGAATCGAGTCGTTGCTTGTTGTCCATGTCCTCTGCTTCCTTGAGCAGACGATCCCGCTTGCGACGCTTGGCCGCGTCCTCACCCTCTGCTAACATTGGGTTGTTGTCTGTCTGATCCTTATTGATTCTTTCTCGACTGTTGTGTTACTTCAACGTCTCTTCTTGGGCAATTTGACTTTAAATGCCCCGTCTGTCCACAGTGATAACATGACCTGCCTTATGTTTGTGGTCTAGATGGCTTTGTTACTGCCACAGAAGTTGTACTATGTACCTTCGATGATGAAGAAACATGACCTCTTCCCTTACTCAGAGACCACTTTGACGGTGCACTAGAACCTCTCATCATGGAAGGTGCTGAAAACCTTGACTTCTTGAAGCCACCATATCTCTGTCCCTAGAACTGAGCGGGCCTTTTCCTGGTCATGGACTCCCTTTTTTCCCTAACAGATCGTTCAATCCTATTGACGGACTCCACAAACGTGGCAAACCGCTCCCGATTCTCTAAAGCAGCAGCAGGTGTCGACAATTCAACACTCAAACCTTTCTCAAATCGCCTGATCTGCTCATCATCTGTCACAGCCATGTGAGGACAAAACCTCAGCAAGTCCATGAACTTGGCTTCATACTCGGTGATGCTCATCGTTCCTTGGCATAAACACTCAAACTGGTTGATCTTCTCGTCCGGATACGTCTTCAGAAAGTATCTGCTGACAAACTCTCATCGGAAGATCTCCCAACCGATCTCCTCACCAGATCGCTTCTCCTCGATGGCCCACCAGTGGCCAACACTACCCTTCAGAAGGTAGACGGCATGCTTGACTTTGTCTACTTCGGGGATGTCGAGGATCTGGAAGGCCTTCTCAAGACCTGTTAGCCACAGATCAGCATTCGCTGGATCAGCCGTTCCAACATAATCTGAAGCTCTGACTCGGCGAAGCCGCTCAAAGGTCTTCCCCATACCCGATGTTTCACCATGGGGAGCCTATGCTCTTGGCTGAGGCACTAGCACTCGTTCTACCATGTGATTCATCGTAACCATTAACTGCCCCATAAGTTGTTGGTAGGCAGGGTTTTCAAAAATGGTTGGGTCAAGTTGGGGGACCTCAGGCACCCGATCTCCATGTTCCTGCCCTCCTGCTCCATCAACTAATGCAGCACCACTACTCTCAGCAGCATGTTCTTCATGGTTTCCAGACATCTTTAAGCTTTATCTTCTGCTGAGGGCAGAAGGTTATTGTAAGAAAATCTAGAAAACTCACAAGAACAGACGCAAACCTAGTCTTAGATCCCTGTAGACTCAGTGAACCTAGAGCTCTGATACCAAACCAACTGTGACACCTTGTCATCACACAGACAATGAGATGACACGTGAAAATGTGTGGAACCATATATTACCGAAAACACAGGTTAATTAAAACCGATTGCAGAAAGCATACATACATAACATTTGCAACCAGGCCCTGCAAGAAGATCATGTCATATATAGATATATTCAAGATCACCTGCCTCATATGTTCACCACTTAAAGTCACCCACTGTCGCAACAACACATATTAGTTCGTCACCTGCTTATACATACAGAAAGGCCAAGGTTGTATCGGGCACCAAGATATCAAAGCCTATCGGCCAAGACCACCTTAAGACAAGGGAGTGTATCGGGAGTCCCCTCTACATGGATGTATCGGGAAACTACCCATACAAGGTGTATCATCCACTCATCATAGGTGTATCACCCATCCATCAACTCCACCAAGGGTATCGACCAAGGGACCATAACGGGCACCAACTAAGCTTCAACTAGGCATATCGTCCAGGGATACAAGGATCATCCAAATGCCCAAGCAAGCATATCTAACAAGGATTACACCTCAAGGACATATTGTGCATCACCACAACTAAACCCTATCACCCAACACAAGGATAGCCTACTAGGCTCCATATCAGCCAAAGCATAACGGGCACCAAGTCAACTATCTCAACAAGGTGTGTCGCCCAAGGGTACAACTCCAAACAGGGTTATCGGGCAGCACAACTCCAAGGTCATATCGTGCAAGGCACAACCCCACAAGATCATCTTCAACCTCAAGCACAAGGGCACCAAACCCTAATTTATCAAGAAGGTCGTCTCACCTCTCAACAACCAAGAGAGAGGGATTTTGCACAACCTCTATCACAAACCGGGAAACCACAAGGATCCACCTCAACATAGGTCATCATCTATCCAAAATCTCACCTCTCAAATCCATGGTGAGAGGAGGGTGTTGCTCAAGCAACTAGAATACAAGCTCACCTCTCAACCTAATCGAGAGAAGGGTATTGCGCACATTACTAGAGCTCAAACTCACTTCTCTAGACCAAGGAGAGAAAAGAGTGTTGCTCAACAAGGAAACTCTAAACCATGGTTCGGCCAACTAGGTGTAAAGGCATATAAACCATCAACAACAACAACATCATCATGCTTATTATATCCATAAGATCAACAACTTATACTAGAGAAAGAAACATAACATGCAATGGCCGATCATCATCATATATGAAACATGCAACATAGAGAAGGTAGTATAGCTAGGGTTAGAAGTTATGTAATCCGCCTTAAGAAAACTCCTCAAGCTCCAAAGCTCCAAGCTTCAAGCTCCTAGCTCCAAGCTCACCACTTTGGTCACCTGAAGAAAAGGAACAAGAAGCATAACCACCATGGCTGAAGAGTAGGCAAGATGGAGAAGAAGATGCTAAGGAGAGAGGGAAGATGCTTACCAAAGAACAAGACCCACTTAGGGTTCGGCCACCAAGCTAAAGGAAGAAGAAGAAGAACTCCTTCAAGGGGATCGACCACCAACCTTAGCTCCTCTAAGGGTATGGGCCACCAAAGGTTGCAAGGGAGAGGTGTATCGTGTACACAAGGAAGAGAGGAGCAACAAAGAGCTAAAAGGGTTCCTAAGGAAGAGAAAGGCAAGGAATATATAGATGGGGGTCAAGGTTAGACCAAGGCAAGGTGTCACCTTACCAAGGGACATTTGTCCACACATTTTACCATCTTGCAAACCTCATGCACATGCCATGCCACTACTCCCCCAAGGGTCGGCCACATGTCCAAGCTAGGGTGACACAACCAAGGCAAGAAGGTCAACAAAGGTCAAAGGTCTACACACTCCATACATGGCCAATACACCCCCATGGGCGATACCCCATGGCCGATACAAAGCATCCTTGCCTGATACAGGGCTCAACCAAGCAAGGCAAGGCCCAAACAAGGGAAAACAAGGCCAAAAAGAGCTCAACCAAGCCCAAGAAAACTCAAGGCACGAGCCCAAACCTTCCTCTCTACCCTAGAAGAAGCAAAGAGAGAGAAATACATCTCTCAAGGTGACAAAACTTGCTCTCCAACCCTATCTTAGGTTATTTTGCAAGTAGCACCTCCAGCTCTCAACTAAGCACAAGCAAACCCTAATCATCACTAAAGATGATTAGCAAGCAACCAAGCACAATGTTTAGGCAAAACAAATAGGGTAAGCCCAAAACGAAGGTCAGGGTCCTTACAACTATGCCCAATACATCACCACTTTATGGCTCATATCCTCACTTGGCTGATATCACTTCACTTGGCTAATATCACTTTGCAATGGGCGATACCACTTTGCTATGGCCGATACCAAAGCCCTATGCACGATACTCCTTAACCTTTGCATGATACCAAGACTCTATGCCTGATATCTAAGAGCAAGGGGGTGAATATTAAAAAAATTACACTAATAGGTGAAAGGAAGGGTATATATACTTGAGGTTCATAAAAAAGTGTGAATATGAGGTGTCATCATTTTAAAGCTACTAGGTTCCATGTGTCCATGCATGGTTGACACCTGTCCTTGCATGAAATAATATTTATCTTGACATGAAAAACACTTGAGGATAATCTAGAGATGATATTTTGGCCATTAGTTATCTTGTTTGATAAGAAATCTCATCTTTATCTCATGAATTATGCAAACTGATACAACTTTTGCAAGGAGCACCTAACTCATCATGGATCACCTCCTTGAGGTGATTTTCCCATCATGGATAAGTCCAAGAGTTCAAAAACCGATATGAGACTCCCTTTATGGCTTCTTGGCCAATAGGCACTCTCATATGAACTCTACAACTCGATACTGGCTCAAATTAGGGTTTCACATTTAACACTTCCTTGGTCTTTTCATCACCAAGAGTATCACACTCAAATATGATTCAAACATGGTGCCTCATTCTTTCTCTCTCCTCTAAATGATACTAGGAAGGAGTAGGGACACTCTAGATGTGGTAATTTGCATATCAACCCTACATTTTATGTAATTTACAATTTGTACCAGAATTGGTGCACAAGGCACTAGCATTATTCAAACAAGTTCAAACTTGGAATTTAGGCTTTCCACAAGCCACCACCTTGCATCATTCTCTCTATAATGATGCTAAAACACATTAGGTATGTTCAAAATATGACATATTGCAATATAACCCCTTATCTTGGGTAAATTGCATTTTGGTCCAAAATAAGAGAACATTGCTCAAACATTATTCAAACAGGACCAAAATTGAAACATAAGTTTGTCACCTGATAAAAAACACTTTAGAGGATTATATTAAAGTTCTAAGAAACTTATTTAAGCCAAAAAATAGGGTTATCCATAAACCCAGGTCAGGGATGTTATAAATATAAATCCCTAACAAGGATTTGATTTCCGAAATCCTAGATGAAGGGAGACAATTGTTATTCATGCATCATATCATAAAGCCTCCACATAACATCTTGATGTCATGGAGATGCCAAAGAACTTTGACCAACACAAATTTCTTCCATTAAAGATCATCATAAGAGTTGTCACATATGACACATACTCAGTTGTCCTTTCCATTACTTACTGCAGAGTCAACTTTGTGTCAGGTAACACTTTTCTTAGTCAGAGAAGCATTATACATACCTTATTTAACTCAGGTGGCAAACCTTACTAATTTTCCACCTTCTCAACTTACAACTTATGTGAAAAGATCCTTGACCTTAGGAGTCTTCCATACTCCTCACCTAGTTTACCATTTCACCTCCAAGGAAAGACTAGAGTTACGTTCTTTCACCCACTTGGAACTACAAGTCTTATCATACATCTGTTGTGCCATTCTAATTTGATGACACAACACTAAACTTTCTTATGACTTATACCAACTATCCCATTAGCTATTTATTTTCTTTTCATAAGGAGAGGCTACTTGTCAAAGAAGAACTTATCTCAGAGGTATCTCTAGATGTTATTTGTATAAGCTACCTCAACAAGTCTAGGTAGGGATATTCTAAGGCATTATATTTAGCTTGATAATCTTTTCCCAAGATGATTCTACAATTGTTCCTTCAATTGATACATCCTTATCGATGTTATGTTTATGTAGAGCATAAACCCCTAACATATGATATCCATACTATAGTATGTAACTAGACTAATCTCAAAGTTGGCCCTTCTAGGTAATGAAACATTAATCATCTTATCATAGTCATGTTCTCATTTTCTCATACTATTGAAAGTTCTTGGTTACTAGGATTCTTTTCCTTCGATCTATTACATATGCCAAAAACACATCACATCCTCATCATTTCCAACTCTCAGTTGTTATTACCAAAACCAAACATACAAAAGGATCTTTGTTTCATATTGGGACATTACTTATTACACATATCTTTATCTTGGAACCAAAGTCCAAGATGAAATGATACTTTTCTAAGTATCCATCAATTGAACAATTCTAACTCGTGTACATCAAGTGTCATAAGACTCACTTGATTACCATGTCCTTGAAAGGAAAGAACACAAAGAAACATATTCCTATTATCACCCCATCATCACCCAGGGTTGCATATCAAAGAGAAGAGATTATCATCTCCTCTGATTATTGCATGAACTTTCAAATGTTCATGAATTATTTACTCTTGTTTCGTCCTAGGTTCTTTTCCATCATCATAGGAATGATAAGGATTATTACATGTCACCATCCTTTATCTTTATCATCATCATGATTACTAGATATAAGTATCCAAACCCTTAGTTCATCACTGAACATTGTTACCTCTTATCAGGTAACTGTTACCTCTAGGTCCTCAGACCAAGGTATTCATTATACTAAACATCTTCTTTTGTTTATAAGTTGATATGTGATTAACTCAGATTACTTCATATATCAATTAGGATGTGGTAGAAATACCTGTGCCACATATCCTACTTCATTATGCTCTTTAGATTATCTCAAAATGACTACTTGATCAGAGTAATAAGAAATATAACAATCTAAGAATGTCATACTTACCTTGCCTTCAATAGATGAATACATGGCCATGGTATTCAAGAACTGAAATTAGGTAGTATGCATTTGTTTTCTATTGTGTTTTATCTCTTTAAATTTTACTACTTAATATATCAAATTTTCTTTGGGTGTTTCTTTTACATCTCTTCCCTTCCTTCATGAAAAGATAAATTTCAAAATATTTAAGAGAATATTGGACTATTTATAAGTTTTCATCCTTCTTATCTCTTCCTCATGTCCTCATAGGACTAATTAAAGGAAGCTCAACAACAACTACCTTCTTATGATTATCAGATAAAATCAAGAGAAGACATATCAGAATGAAAAAACTATATCCGATTGTCATCCCTCGCATCATCTACCACTTCAGGTTGACTCAAATATAGAGTCTAGTTGTTTCATGTTGTTGCTTTTGCCTTATTACACTATTAGGCTGGAACTTTCATAAGCCCTGCCGAGTCTACCTTGTTTGTTGGGTCATTCCCTCTGTTCTTTTTGAATAAAAGGATTTAGTATGCTCAACATGTCCATATGTATAACATGTTTTGTCCTCATACCATAGTCTAATTGGTCTTATTACCGATGTAGAAGCTAAGTTAGGAGTTTTTGCATGTGAAAATTTAGGACCTTCACCTTTACTTAGTGACTACTGCCCTGGTGTACCATGCCTTTATTGCACTGGTGGTACCAAAACGTTGGCTTTTAGAACAACTAGGAAAATGTCTCTAGGATTATGGAGACATTTCCTTAATTCTCAGCTTATTGTCCATCCTTGGTCATTGCCATCACAGATGTACTATCTGTCTATACTTATGGTAGAGTCTATTTTCTTGCCATATGTTAATCCTTCTCACATTTTCCACTGTTCCAACATGACTATGTCATTTAGGAACCCTTTCAGAACCCAAAGTTTCTAAATTGAGGGCTGGTAACCTAGGTTGTATTGCTAGTATCCAGTCCACTATATTCATCATTATTATCCTAACCTGCCCAATAAGAGCATAAAAAATAGGATTCTCTATCATGATTGGGTCAAGATGGGAATTCTCAGGCACTCATTCTTCTCTTGCCTGATCCCTTGCACCTTCTCCTAGTAAAACAACATTGCTCTTAGAAACATGTTCCTCGTGTTCTCCAGTCATTTTTACACTTCACCCTTTCTTCTGCATAAGCAAAGATCACTATAGGATATACTGGTGGACACTAGAACAGCCTCAACACCTTAGTCCTATGTCTCTGTAGACTCAGTGAACCTTAAGCTTTGATACCAAACTTGTAATGACCGCCACCAAACCGACAGCCAAATCATTACTAATTATGTGGAATAATCATAAGCAGTGTATTAACAAAAATCACTAAAAACTAAAACCATTTTTGCAAAGAGATCCATTTCCTAGAAAAATTCTTAATGAAAGAACCAAAACTTTATATACATTAGGGTTTACATTGTACATACACTGTACCATCTCATCTCGAGGAATAACCTATACCAGTTGCTTTGTCAAAACATATACTAAAGCAACATAAAACATCGAGGCATACAAGCCAAAATCTCATATTGTTCATAAAACCTTCACATATTGAATCCAATGACCTGAGAGTACAGAGACGACACATAGGACTTCTATCTACAAGACACGATAGACAGCACACTCAACCTGAATTGTTATTGATGTCCATGTTGTTGTAGTCCTTCCTCTATAGAACGGTCTCTACCGCCTTGTGCACGTCCACCTCAAAATTATGGATCCCACGGGGTGAGACAATTGTCCCAGCGAGAGAGATATAACTCTCTGCCAACAATGTTATTATCATAGGTAAATAGTATTAAACTAAGCAGAGGTTCTTTTATATTACTAAGCTAGGTTAATCATTGTGGATAAGCATATTAGAACATTTCTCATCTTTTAAAGCATTGAAACTATCTATGATAGTGTAGTAAATCATTAGTTCACTTTATAAGAAATAAGAAGAACATGTGTATCATTTACCCACCGTATTATGCCAACATCTCAAGCTTATCCTGTGATAAAATTATCATGGTATGATATCCATGAATCATTCTCATTTGTATATGTTGGCCTCTGCCAATTTGCTAACCAGGTATTGATCTTGTAAGAGTTCAGCTAAGTATTGGATTGTACCAATCCTGAGATCACAGTCAGGTATTAGACTCAGCCAATCCTGATAGAGTTCAGCCAGGTATTGGATTGTACCAATCCTGAGATCATAGCCAGGTATTGGACTCTGCCAATCCTAATAGAGTTCAGCCATGTATTGGATTGTACCAATCCTAAGATCACATCCAGGTATTGGACTCTATCAATCCTGATAGAGTTCATCCAGGTATTGAATTGTACCAATCTAGAGATCATAGAGTTCAGCCAGGTATTGGGTTGTACCAATCCTGAGATCACATCCAGGTATTGGACTCTGCCAATCCTGATAGAGTTCAGCCAGGTATTGGATTGTACAAATCCTGAGATCACAGCCAGGTATTGGACTCTGCCAATCTTGATAGAGTTCAGCCAGGTATTGGATTATACCAATCCTAAGATCATAGAGTTCAGCCAGATATTGGGTTATACCAATCCTGAGATCATAGCCAGGTATTGGATTATACCAATCTTGAGATCACAGCCAGGTATTGGACTCTACCAATCCTGATAAAGTTCAGCCAGGTATTGGGTTATACCAATCTTGTGAGATCATGGCCATATTGCTAAGAATTCAAATAGTAGTTGGAATACCTTTATGTTTCCCTTTTATTTTCATTATGGGACATCAATCCCTGGATCAACATCTTGTCACCTCTCACTAGGCAACAACTATTCACATGGATCACAAGGCCATTAAACATATTGTCACCTCTCACTAGGAAACAACTATTCACATGGCTTACAAGGCCATTAAACATCTTGTCACCTCTCACTAGGCAACAACTATTCACATGGCTTACAAGGCCATTAAACATCTTGTCACCTTTCACTAGGAAAAAACTATTTACATGGCTCACAAGGCCCATTATTAGGGTTAGGGTTACCCTTTATAGCCAAATAGGGTTTCAAATTCAAATTATCAATCCAGGCCCTAATTCATTGCTCCACACAACTATGAGCATACATTGATATCATAAGTTTCCCATCATACTTATTTGTTCTCATCATTTATCATTAAATGATTATCAACACAAGGTATGGGTTTCTCTCTCATCCTTACTAGGATATTGATTACATCATACTTTATTGTCTTGGCTTAACCCTCTCTCAAGGTATGTTAGCCTACACTTATCAAAGTGCATTAAACTCATTACATCTTAATGTAACAATTGACATGACACACATCATGTGTTACTCATCCAAGTATATTGGATTTGAGTTGCATCAAGGTGTATCAACCTTGAGGTGTTGGATACAATCTTTATCATGCCTTGATGTACCACTTCCCTCATCACTTTTGTAACATCCATGACCTGGGTTATGAGTTAACCCTAGATGTTTTGCCTAAATATGTAATTAAATCCTTGTGATTAACTTTGGGCATGTAATTAAGTTTCTCAGAAACATATATTTCAGTTTTTGCTCCTTTTTATATAAGATTGTAGCATTGTTTTGTAATACAGGGACCTGTGTGCAAATTACCTAGTTAGAAGGGTTAACTTGAAAATTGCACATGTTGAGATGTTCCTCTGATGTTGAGACATCATGAGAATGATGATGGTAAGGTTTGAGGGATTTCCCAAGCTTGGGCACCAAGGTGCAGCTGTGGAAGCAATCCCGGTGCTTGAAAACCCTAAATTGGAGAAAAGTGCAATTTACCCAATTTGAGGGGTGCAACTTGTAATTTATACCATCAAAAGTATTTATTAAGTCTCTTGTCATCATTTAGGGAAGAAATGATGAAGAGGTCACTTTAATTGAATAATCATACAATGAAGAACACCTTTGTGATGGAATAATCAAGGTGTATGTACAATAGCCTATTATGTGTATGCTTAACTAAAAGGTTGATCTTCTTTGCCCTCATTTCTTGACCTTAGAAGAAGGTTTTTCCTTAGAATTAATATGAAGGGACGAGCATAGAAGGATGGAGGGACTTAGTTGAAATATGGAGAACTTATGAGCTTATGTTGAAAATCTCACCCCAAGTATATATACTCTCCACTTCACTTAGCAAGGAAACCCTCCCTTCGTTTCCTTCACTGTTCTATTCACCCAAACCGACTAAAGAGAAGCTGTGGAGCTCAGGAGGACGACCAAGGAGGGCAAGGTAGGTTTGAATCCTCCCTTTTACTTAAGTTCATGGTTAGAACTCGGATTCAAGGTCAAATTGATGGCTAGCTCACATAGCTCTACCTTTCTAGCCATCTCTTCTCGACTTTCCCTGGAGGTTTCACCTTGGCCGACCTGTCTAAGCTCAAGGACGCCATTAAAAGCTTGGAGCTCGAAATCTTGGAGCTCAAGGAGCAAGCTTTAGGCGGGTTTTATAACTCTAAACCTATGCTTTGTTATATACATCTCGTTTATGCTTTTAGATGATAGTTCTTCTTCTTCTCTACCTTCCTTTGCTACCTTGCAAGAAAATCCGTGAGAAATCCTTGCTGTTCCTGAGCTAGGAGATGAAGATGTTATTTCCAAAGTTAATCCACTACTTTTCACTTTACCAAACGGTCTCCTCCAAGTGCTCACACGGTTTGCAAAACCGTTTGGTGAGCAAACGGTCTCAAGACCGTGTAAGGGCAAACAGTCTTCAAGACCGTTTAGCCGCGTTGACCGAGCATGGAACGTATAAGATTTCTGTTCAAAATTATGTAGGCTAATCACCCACAAAATTTGAGATGATAACTCCAAAGGAATCGTGAGATATGGCCTTTTTAATCAACAACTTTAATTGAATTTACTCCTGATTTCCAATCTGTTGAAATCGCCCTTTTTGGGCAAACGATCTCAAGACCGTGTAAGAACGTTGACCAAGCGTTGACCGTATGAGATTACTGTTCAAAATACTGTTGATTAACAACTCACAAAATTTGATGGACTAATTCCAAACGAGCTAAGAGTTGAAGGATGATTACTAGGGCAAACCCTAATTGAAATCAGTACTGAAATCTCCATGAATAACTTAGTGTTTTTGGGTTGATTGACCCAAACGGTCTCAAGACCGTTTGGGGATCAACCAAACGGTCTAAAGACCGTGTGGGGAATCACGCAAGACCGTGTGGAGGTCTGGGGTCAAGTATAGTTGACCAATTGAAAGTACAAAGATACCAAATTACATTGCAATTTAGTATTGATATGATAATCAACTCAATAAATCCAACCTTGAAGAATTTACACTAGAATACAAAAGTTGGATGGGCAAACGGTCTCAAGACCGTTTGGAACTCATCCAAACGGTCTCAAGACCGTGTGGTGACAACCCAAGACCGTTTGGAGGTCTAGGGTTAAGGTAATTTGATCAATTGAGGGCCCAATTGCAATAGGATATTGAACTAATCAAAATTCTGATTTGAGGCTCAATCAAGGTTCAACTCCTATCAAATCACATTAGATTTTGATGGAATCTTGGGAAAACGGTCTAAAGACCATGTGGAGTTTATCCACACGATCTCAAGACCGTTTGGGCCAAGTTTGGGCCCAACTGGAGCTCAATTGAAGGGTTCAACCTTGTGTTGATTCACATTGATGAGTGTTGATGGTTGAACGTTGATGGACCTTAATTGAACCAACTTCAACCCTAATTGGATAGCAATTGAGGGTCAATTGAGTGACCAATTGGTTAAGCATAACCCCAATTAACTCAATCTATAAGTGGTTACCATGGCTTTGACCATTTGGAGGCTTCAACATTGATAATCATAAACGATTGAAACCATTGAACCATGTTGGAGGTCCAAACGGTTTGAGACCAAGTGGACCAAACGGTCTCAAGACCGTTTGAGGTCACACGGTCTCAAGACCGTTTGAGACCTCACGGTCTCAAGACCGTTTGAGGTCACACGGTCTCAAGTCCGTGTGAGGCCTCACGGTCTCAAGACCGTTTGGGGCCAAACGGTCTCAAGACCGTTTGGACTCAAACGATCTCAAGATCGAGAGACATCAAACGGTCTCAAACCGTGTAAGCCCTCTCGGTCTTGAAGTCAAACTTGTTAAACGGTCTACACCCTCACACGGTTTGGGTAATCGACCTTGAAGGTCACACGGTCTTGGAGTCAACCCTAGCAAACGGTCAACTTATTCAAACGGTTTCAAACCGTTTGAAGGTTGAAGGTTGAAACCGTGTGAGGTTTTCAAAGGTTGATTTCACTTAATCACTTGAAGATGTAAATGGTCCAATGATGCTCAGATCTAAACCCTAATGGTAACCTAGGACATTAGGAGATTAAGTGACTAATGAATTAACCCATGATGGTGATCAATGGGGTGAATTACCAAAATACCCTTGAGGGGTTCAATTGAGTAAAACCTTGTTCATATCAAACCCTAATCACATGATAGTGATGTTTTGGCTTATGTTAGCCATGAGGACTTAACCCAACCTGATCTAGAGTGGTGTTATCACCATCTACTAGTATGAGGAGAGAGAAAGTATCTTAAGAGAGAGAAAGTACCTTAAGAGAGAGAAAGTACCCTTTTTGGGTGGACACTCAAGTAAAGAACCTTCAATACACATGAATGTGCATGTTTAGGGTATGATCCACCTATGTGAGATTATGGAAACCCTAATTATGATATATG
Organism: Alisma plantago-aquatica; assembly: GCA_963693085.1. Classification (NCBI taxonomy): domain Eukaryota; kingdom Viridiplantae; phylum Streptophyta; class Magnoliopsida; order Alismatales; family Alismataceae; genus Alisma; species Alisma plantago-aquatica. The sequence continues at coordinate 593,134,463 of OY856409.1, forward strand.
ATGAATCTTAAGCCAATCTGAGAGCATCAATAATGATGTTCCTCATATATGATGATGTTATGAGTTCAATTCACCATGTGATGTGAATAGTAAACCCTAATTCAAGGGTAATGACATGTAATGTGAATAGTAAACCCTAATTCAAGGGTAATGACATGTAATGTGAATAGTAAACCCTAATTCAAAGGTGATGACATGTTATATGAGTATTAAACTCTATTTGATAAGAATCAAAGAACTTAGCTCTTATGACAAGAGTGGAAAGTATAATCATTATTTTAAATTACCTTTATTAGTTGAATTAACCATGCAGGTTCTGATATGAAGGTGATCATATCCAGGTATGGATGATGATACTATATTTATTGATAGCATGTTGTTAGCTTTATGAATAGTAAAGTATCTTGATGCCTTGTCAGTGGCATTCTATGATAATAATGGGCTGTGAGAGCCATGAATACCATCAAGGTCATGCTTTAGAGATGACTTGTGATGAATATAATGAGAAATGATGATTGATGTGAGTTAGGTTTGTTGCATTTAGTATTCTACTTTCATAGCTGTTATGCTACTGTTATTGTTTGAAGAACAATGTATGATGTAAAAGAATACTGAATGTACCTAACTAATCAAGTGAAATGTAGAGCCCTGATCATAGATCCATCATTGTCAGAGATCAAATGATGGTGAAACAGGTTTTCCTACGGGGACTCCTGGATCACATACTGTTGAGTATGTGGGGTATATGGATGTGTAGAACCTTACATCCTAGTGTAGGAATTTGATGTAGATGTATAATCCATCAATCCTTCACTATAATCCCATACCGTATCAGTGGATGGTAAACATGAAACCTCCTGATGACGAAGAAAGCACAGATATCCGTATCAGTGGAAGATAAACATGAAATCTCCTGATGACGAAGAGAGTACAGAACGCCACTGTAACTCTAAAATAGCGAAGGACCAGATTTCCCTAGTGAGCTATTATTGTAGAGACACAAGATGTCCTACAAGTGATCCTCTTACTGACTGAGGAAGGTGAAGGTCATGAGAATCTGGCTCTTTCGATGACCTAGTATGATACTAAGGCACTTAACAGTGATTGGTTGGGGTATGAGTGGTAAACCTCATCTCCACAGGGCATAATAAAAGTAATGTTTGAAAAACATACTCTACAACGTAGTATACCTATTAGAGATAACTACGAGTTAGTTGCTTGATGTTTCACTGTATATAGCATATGTTCTTCATGTTTGATAAATGTTGAACTCTTGTTTACAACTGTATCTGCTATGAATACTTTGTAAGCTTTTACTACTTAAGTTATTCTTTGATGTTATTATAAAGTTTCTGGCAGAGAGTTATAACTCTCGCTGGGACAATTATGTATGATTGTCTCACCCCGTAGACTTCAACTTTTTAGGTGGACGTCGAGGACGGAGGAACAAGTCTACAGGTGACCAGTCCCAGCAGCAGCAGCACCAGGAGCAGCAGTAAATTTCAGGTGGAGATTTAGCCTGCCATGTGGTGTAGTTAGAGTCAGTCCTATGTGTCCTCTGTACTCTCAAGTCTTGGAGTCTTTTGTTATGATTTCTTGAGATTTTGTATCTTGATGTATATAATTACTCAAGAAGTAATTATCATGAGATGTAAACAGTTTATCTCTTGTTATGAAAGAAGCTTTTAAGGATTCAAGCTCTTGTCTCGAAAAGTTTTAATTTTCCATGATTTTTGTCTTCCACTGTTTATCGAATCGCTTCTGCTAATTTTATATCGTGGTTTAGAGATCAGAGCCCACAATTAGTGGTATCAGAGCTCTAGGTCAGTTGAGTCTACAGAGGCATAGGACTTAGGATGTCGAGTCTATCTTTTGTACTCCTTCCTTATCTAATAGAATCTTCTGCTCCTCAGGAGAAGAAGATACATAAGGATGGCTGAGCCTCATGATGAGTACGTGGCAGAGAGTAGTGCTAGTGCACCTCAAGGCGGTGCAAGGTTTCCAAGAATAGAACAGCCTGCGCCTGAGTCACCAAGAGAGCCACCCCAGTTTGACCCAGCCGACATGGGTAACCCAGCAGTCCAGACGATGTTCGGGCAGTTCATGACTGCCATGACACACATAACCGACAGGATGCCCATGCCTGCACCTAGGGCACCTGCCCAGCCCGAAGGACAAGGTATCAGTAAGACATTCGAACGACTTCGTCGTGTCGGAGCTACCGAGTACTTTGGGACTGCCGACCCCGCAGATGCTGGCCTATGGTTGACAGAGTTGGAGAAGGCTTTCAGGATTCTTATTATCCCGGAAGCTGAGAAGGTTAGACATGTTGTCTATCTTTTCAAAGGCAGTGCTGGTCACTGGTGGAACATGGAAGAGCAGAAGAGACCTGGAATAGAGTGTTGTCTATCTTTTCAAAGGCAGTGCTGGTCACTGGTCGGGAATTTATCAATAGATATTTTCCAAAGACCTTCCTAGATGAGAAGATCTCTCAGTTTGAGAGATTGAGGCAGGGCATGATGAACATTAGCGAGTATGAAGCTAAGTTCATGGAATTGATGCGGTTCTGTCTGCACATGGCTGCCACGGATGAGGAAAGAATCAGGAGATTCAAGAAGGGTTTGAATGCTGATATGTCAACCCCTGTGTCTGCCTTAGAAAACTGAGAGAGATTCTCTACCTTCGTTGAGTCAGTCCGAAGGATAGAGAGATCTGTGGTTGAGAAGAGGAAAACCCAGAAAAGATATCCACAGTTCTAGGGTTCTTCATCTAGGGATTTCAAGAAACCTAGATTCTCTGCACCTAACCCTCCACCACCCAGATCGAGTTCTCAAACTCAATGGTCACCAAGCAGAGGTAGAGGACGGAGTCAACCGCTTCAAGGGACTCACAGTTCTGCATCGATGTCAGTTACTGGAGCACCCCGACCACAACAACAGGAGAGGAGATGCTACAACTGTGGTAAGGTGGGACACTTGATGAAGGATTGTCGTTCTAGGCCTGTCAGTGTGACACAGCCTCCGAGACAGAATCAACAAGGATATCAGAGAATGCAATCTCAAGGAGCAGCTCGAGGACGTGGACAAGCGTCTCAAGCTGGATCATCAGCACCACCTCAACACCAGGCGACAGCGAGGTTCTATGCTTTGAACCCACCAGATGCAGTGGTCAATCCACAGGTAGTGGCAGGTCAGATGGAACTTCTATATCCTGATATGTCTACATCCTGTGTTGTATCTGTTCTGATTGACCCGGGTGCTACGCACTCTTTCATCACTCATAGAGTGATTCGTAATTGCAATGGGACTGTTAGTCATAGGGCAGATAGTTTGTTGTTGGAGACTCTGTTGAGTGGGTCTGCCGTTTTGCAGGAGGTATGCTCTCCTTGCATCCTCTTCTTTCTGACCATCGCATTCAAGTGGATCTTATACCGCTTGATATGCAAGGATTTGATATAATCCTTGGGATGGATACCTCAGAGAGGTATAGAGTTGTCTTGGATTGTGAGTCCAAGTTGGCTGTGTTTGCTGATGAAAGCAACACATGGATCTTTCAAGGTGAAAGAAAGATTCTGCCCACCTGTCTTGTGTCAGCTATGGTTGCTGATAAGCTGTTGAGGCAAGGATGTTATGCATACTTGGCCCATGTGGTAGATGTTACCAAGGAAAGTTCCAATCCTGCTGAAGTGCCCATAGTCAGGGAATTCGAGGATGTGTTTCCTGAAGAACTTCCTAGTATACCACCACCTCGGGAGATTGATTTTGAAATCAATCTAATTCCAGATACGAAACCCATAGCCCAGACTCCGTATAGAATGGTGCCTGCCGAGATGGCAGAACTCAAGAAACGGCTTCAAGAGTTGCTTGAGAAGGGTTTTATACGACCGAGCACTTCACCTTGGGGTGCTTCGGTCTTGTTTGTTAAAAAGAAAGATGGGTCAATGCGGTTGTGCATCGACTACAGACAACTCAATAAAGTAACAATAAAGAATAAGTACCCTCTGCCGAGGATTGATGATCGCTTTGACCAATTGTGTGGTGCAACAGTCTTTTCAAAGATAGACTTGAGGTCTGGATATCATCAACTTCGTATTAAGGATAGTGACATATCCAAGTCTACCTTTAGGACAAGGTATGGTCACTATGAGTTCACAGTTATGTCGTTTGGACTAACCAATGCACCAGTTGCATTTATGGAACTTATGAATAGAGTTTTCCGACCTTTCCTTGATCAGTGTGTTGTCGTCTTCATAGATGACATTCTGATCTATAGTAAGGATGCTCAGCAGCATGAGCAGCATCTTCGCCAAGCTTTGACCTTGCTAAGAGAACACAAGCTGTATGCTAATTTTAGCAAGTGTGAGTTCTGGCTGCCAGAGGTATCTTTTCTTGGACATGTGATATCTGCCTCGGGAATTCGTGTTGACCCTACAAAGGTAGAATCTATTCTACAATGGGAACAATCGAAGACACCGACGGAGATTCGAAGTTTCTTGGGGTTAGCTGGCTATTATCGAAGGTTCATTAAGAACTTTAGTTCTATAGCCTTACCTTTGACCAAGTTGACCCAGAAAGATGTTCCTTTTTCTTGGAGTGATAAGTGTCAACAATCTTTCCAGTTGTTAAAGGAGAGGTTGACAAGTGCACCTGTGCTTGTGCTACCTGAACAAGGAAAAGGATATGTAGTCTTCTGTGATGCTTCCAAGAATGGACTTGGATGTGTGTTGATGCAGGATAAACAAGTGATTTCTTTTGCTTCTCGACAGCTTAAGAAACACGAGGAGAATTATCCGACACACGATCTGGAGTTAGCTACTGTGGTTCATGCCTTGAAGATCTGGAGGCATTATCTCTACGGAGAAACATTCCAGATTTTCACAGACCATAAGAACCTTAAGTATATCTTCTCTCAACACGAGCTTAACATGAGGCAACGTCGTTGGATGGAGTTAATCAAGGACTACGATTGTACGATTGATTACCATCCAGGCAAGGCCAATGTTGTTGCAGATGCCTTGAGTAGGAAATCAACAACATCAACCATGGATAGGGCACAACTAAACTCTTTAGTGTGCTCTAAGAGAGATATGTTTATCTCTTTAAGGCAAGACAATGTACAGTTGAAGGTGTCATTGTTAGCTGGGTTGTTGGCTGAGATGCATATTAAACCTACCTTAAGAGAGCAGATTAAGGAAGCACAGCAAGGTGATGATGCAGTTCAGCAGATCAGATCATAGTATGGAAATGAGAAGCAAGATGGTTTCCATGACTCGGATGATCATGTAGCCTGTTATAATGGAAGGATGATAGTGTCGAATGTGGGTAACTTGAGGAAGTTAGTCCTGGAAGAAGCTCATTCTTCCATGTATTCTATGCATCCAGGGGGCACCAAGATGTATCGTAATTTAAAAGAACTGTATTGGTGGCCTGGAATGAAGAAAGATGTTGCAGAGTTTGTTCTGAGGTGTCCTGTGTGTCAACAAATTAAAGCTGAACACCAGAAGCCTGCAGGAACAATGCAACCCTTATCCATACCACAGTGGAAGTGGGACCATGTGACCATGGACTTCGTTGTTGGCCTACCCAGGACAAACAAAGGACATGATTCCATTTGGGTAGTGGTAGATAGGTTGACAAAGACAACGCACTTCTTACCTATCAAAACAACCTTTTCTGCTGAAAGGTTATCACAGTTGTATGTACAAGAGATAGTGCATTTGCATGGAGTTCCTGTCACGATAGTTTCTGACTGAGGTCCTCAGTTTACAAGTCATTTTTGGGAACAGTTACACATAGCCTTAGGCACCAAGCTAAGGTTTAGTACGGCCTTTCATCCACATACTGATGGACAAACAGAAAGGACCATACAGACCTTAGAAGACCTATTGAGAGCATGTGTTCTCCAGTTTACCGGAAGTTGGGATCTACACCTAAGCTTAATAGAGTTTGCCTATAACAATAGCTATCAACATAGTATTGATATGGCACCATATGAAGCCTTATATGGTAGACGTTGTAGATCACCTTTGTGTTGGTTTGAGACTGGTGAACGTCAGTTGTTAGGTCCTGATCTTGTACAGCAGACCACAGAGAAGATTAAAGTAATACAACAAAAGATTAAGACTGCACAGGATAGGAAGAAATCTTATGCTGACAAACATCGTAGACCCTTAGAATTCCAGGTTGGAGACAGAGTGTATCTCAAAGTCTCGCCTTGGAAAGGGGTCCTTCGTTTTGGAAGGAAAGGGAAGTTAGCTCCTAGATTTATGGGGCCTTATCCAATCATTGAACGGATTGGAAAGGTAGCATATAGACTAGAGCTGCCACCAGAGTTGTAGAGGTTACATCCTGTGTTTCACATTTCTATGCTGAAGAAATGTCACCCAGACACCGAGTCAGTTCTACAACCTATGGAGGTAGAATTGAATGATGATATATCCTATGAGGAGGGACCAGTGTCAATCCTTGATAATAGAATTAAAAGGTTAAAGAAGAAAGATATAAGTCTTGTGAAAGTCCTTTGGAACCACCGTGGTGTTGAAGAAGCCACTTGGGAATTAGAGGATGAGATGAGAAGGAAGTATCCTGCCCTTTTCTCCTAGTATGTCTTATCGATTTCGAGGACGAAATCCTTGTAAGGGGTGGATAATTTGTAACATCCCTGACCTGGGTTATGAGTTAACCCTAGATGTTTTGCCTAAATATGTAATTAAATCCTTGTGATTAACTTTGGGCATGTAATTAAGTTTCTCAGAAACATATATTTCAGTTTTTGCTCCTTTTTATATAAGATTGTAGCATTGTTTTGTAATACAGGGACCTATGTGCAAATTACCCAGTTAGAAGGGTTAACTTGCAAATTGCACATGTTGAGATGTTCCTCTGATGTTGAGACATCATGAGAATGATGATGGTAAGGTTTGAGGGATTTCCCAAGCTTGGGCACCAAGGTGCAGCTGTGGAAGCAATCTCGGTGCTTGAAAACCCTAAATTGGAGAAAAGTGCAATTTACCCAATTTGAGGGGTGCAACTTGTAATTTATACCATCAAAAGTATTTATTAAGTCTCTTGTCATCATTTAGGGAAGAAATGATGAAGAGGTCACTTTAATTGAATAATCATACAATGAAGAACACCTTTGTGATGGAATAATCAAGGTGTATGTACAATAGCCTATTATGTGTATGCTTAACTAAAAGGTTGATCTTCTTTGCCCTCATTTCTTGACCTTAGAAGAAGGTTTTTCCTTAGAATTAATATGAAGGGACGAGCATAGAAGGATGGAGGGACTTAGTTGAAATATGGAGAACTTATGAGCTTATGTTGAAAATCTCACCCCAAGTATATATACTCTCCACTTCACTTAGCAAGGAAACCCTCCCTTCATTTCCTTCACTGTTCTATTCACCCAAACCGACTAAAGAGAAGCTGTGGAGCTCAGGAGGACGACCAAGGAGGGCAAGGTAGGTTTGAATCCTCCCTTTTACTTAAGTTCATGGTTAGAACTCGGATTCAAGGTCAAATTGATGGCTAGCTCACATAGCTCTACCTTTCTAGCCATCTCTTCTCGACTTTCCCTGGAGGTTTTACCTTGGCCGACCTGTGGAAGCTCAAGGACGCCATTAAAAGCTTGGAGCTCGAAAGCTTGGAGCTCAAGGAGCAAGCTCTAGGTGGGTTTTATAACTCTAAACCTATGCTTTGTTATATACATCTCGTTTATGCTTTTAGATGATAGTTCTTCTTCTTCTCTACCTTCCTTTGCTACCTTGCAAGCAAATCCGTGAGAAATCCTTGCTGTTCCTGAGCTAGGAGATGAAGACGTTATTTCCAAAGTTAATCCACTACTTTTCACTTTACCAAACGGTCTCCTCCAAGTGCTCACACGGTTTGCAAAACCGTTTGGTGAGCAAACGGTCTCAAGACCGTGTAAGGGAAAACGGTCTTCAAGACCGTTTAGCCGCCTTGACCGAGCGTGGACCGTATAAGATTTATGTTCACAATTATGTAGGCTAATCATCCACAAAATTTGAGATGATAACTCCAAAGGAATCGTGATATATGGCCTTTTTCATCAAAAACTTTAATTGAATTTACTCCTGATTTCCAATCTGTTGAAATCGCCCTTTTTGGGCAAACGGTCTCAAGACCGTGTAAGAACGTTGACCAAGCATTGACCGTATGAGATTACTGTTCAAAATAATGTTGATTAACAACTCACCAAATTTTATGTACTAATTCCAAACGAGCTAAGAGTTGAAGGATGATTACTAGGGCAAACCCTAATTGAAATCAGTACTGAAATCTCCATGAATAACTTAGTGTTTTTGGGTTGATTGACCCAAACGGTCTCAAGACCGTTTGGGGATCAACCAAACGGTCTCAATACCGTGTGGGGAATCACCCAAGACCGTGTGGAGGTCTGGGTTCAAGTATAGTTGACCAATTTAAAGTACAAAGATACCAAATTACATTGCAATTTAGTATTGATATGATAATCAACTCAATAAATCCAACCTTGAAGAATTTACACTAGAATACAAAAGTTGGATGGGCAAACGGTCTCAAGACCGTTTGGAACTCATACCAATGGTCTCAAGACCGTGTGGTGACAACCCAAGACCGTTTGGAGGTCTAGGGTTAAGGTAATTTGATCAATTGAGGGCCCAATTGCAATAGGATATTGAACTAATCAAAATTCTGATTTGAGGCTCAATCAAGGTTCAACTCCTATCAAATCACATTAGATTTTGATGAAATCTTGGGCAAACGGTCTCAAGACCGTGTGGAGTTCATCCACACGATCGCAAGACCGTTTGGGCCAAGTTTGGGCCCAATTGGAGCTCAATTGAAGGGTTCAACCTTGTGTTGATTCACATTGATGAGTGTTGATGGTTGAACGTTGATGGACCTTAATTGAACCAACTTCAACCCTAATTGGATAGAAATTGAGGGTCAATTGAGTGACCAATTGGTTAATCATAACCCCAATTAACTCAATCTATAAGTGGTTACCATGGCTTTGACCATTTGGAGGCTTCAACATTGATAATCATAAACGATTGAAACCATTGAACCATGTTGGAGGTCCAAACGGTTTGAGACCAAGTGGACCAAACGGTCTCAAGACCGTTTGAGGTCACACAGTCTCAAGACCATTTGAGACCTCACGGTCTCAAGACCGTTTGAGGTCACACGGTCTCAAGACCGTGTGAGGCCTCACGGTCTCAAGACCGTTTGGGGCCAAACGGTCTCAAGACCGTTTGGACTCAAACGATCTCAAGATCGAGAGACATCAAACGGTCTCAAACCGTGTAAGCCCTCTCGGTCTTCAAGTCAAACTTGTTAAATGGTCTACACCCTCACACGGTTTGGTTAATCGACCTTGAAGGTCACACGGTCTTGGAGTCAACCCTAGCAAACGGTCAACTTATTCAAACGGTTTCAAACCGTTTGAAGGTTGAAGGTTGAAACCGTGTGAGGTTTTCAAAGGTTGATTTCACTTAATCACTTGAAGATGTAAATGGTCCAATGATGCTCAGATCTAAACCCTAATGGTAACCTAGGACATTAGGAGATTAAGTGACTAATGAATTAACCCATGATGGTGATCAATGGGGTGAATTACCAAAATACCCTTGAGGGGTTCAATTGAGTAAAACCTTGTTCATATCAAACCCTAATCACATGATAGTGATGTTTTGGCTTATGTTAGCCATGAGGACTTAACCCAACCTGATCTAGAGTGGTGTTATCACCATCTACTAGTATGAGGAGAGAGAAAGTATCTTAAGAGAGAGAAAGTACCTTAAGAGAGAGAAAGTACCCTTTTTGGGTGGACACTCAAGTAAAGAACCTTCAATACACATGAATGTGCATGTTTAGGGTATGATCCACCTATGTGAGATTATGGAAACCCTAATTATGATATATGATGAATCTTAAGCCAATCTGAGAGCATCAATAATGATGTTCCTCATATATGATGATGTTATGAGTTCAATTCACCATGTGATGTGAATAGTAAACCCTAATTCAAGGGTAATGACATGTAATGTGAATAGTAAACCCTAATTCAAGGGTAATGACATGTAATGTGAATAGTAAACCCTAATTCAAAGGTGATGACATGTTATATGAGTATTAAACTCTATTTGATAAGAATCAAAGAACTTAGCTCTTATGACAAGAGTGGAAAGTATAATCATTGTTTTAAATTACCTTTATTAGTTGAATTAACCATGCAGGTTCTGATATGAAGGTGATCATATCCATGTATGGATGATGATACTATATTCATTGATAGCATTTTGTTAGCTTTATGAATAGTAAAGTATCTTGATGCCTTGTCAGTGGCATTCTATGATAATAATGGGCTGTGAGAGCCATGAATACCATCAAGGTCATGCTTTAGAGATGACTTGTGATGAGTATAATGAGAAATGATGATTGATGTGAGTTAGGTTTGTTGCATTTAGTATTCTACTTTCATAGCTGTTATGCTACTGTTATTGTTTGAAGAACAATGTATGATGTAAAAGAATACTGAATGTACCTAACTAATCAAGTGAAATGTAGAGCCCTGATCATAGATCCATCATTGTCAGAGATCAAATGATGGTGAAACAGGTTTTCCTACGGGGACTCCTGGATCACATACTGTTGAGTATGTGGGGTATATGGATGTGTAGAACCTTACATCCTAGTGTAGGAATTTGATGTAGATGTATAATCCATCAATCCTTCACTATAATCCCATACAGTATCAGTGGATGGTAAACATGAAACCTCCTGATGACGAAGAAAGCACAAATATCTGTATCAGTGGAAGAAGAGAGTACAGAATGCCACTGTAACTCTAAAATAGCGAAGGACTAGATTTCCCTGGTGAGCTATTATTGTAGAGACACAAGATGTCCTACAAGTGATCCTCTTACTGACTGAGGAAGGTGAAGGTCATGAGAATTCGGCTCTTTCGATGACCTAGTATGATACTAAGGCACTTAACAGTGATTGGTTGGGGTATGAGTGGTAAACCTCATCTCCACAAGGCATAATAAAAGTAATGTTTGAAAAACATACTCTACAGCGTAGTATACCTGTTAGAGATAACTACGAGTTAGTTGCTTGATGTTACACTGTATAGTGCATATGTTCTTCATGTTTGATAAATGTTGAACTCTTGTTTACAACTGTATCTGCTATGAATACTTTGTAAGCTTTTACTGCTTAAGTTATTCTTTGATGTTATAATAAAGCTTCTGGCGGAGAGTTATAACTCTCGCTGGGACAATTATGTATGATTGTCTCACCCCGTAGACTTCAACTTTTTAGGTGGACGTCGAGGACGGAGGAACAGGTCTACAGGTGACCAGTCCCAGCACCAGGAGCAGCAGTAAATCTCAGGTGGAGATTTAGCCTGCCATGTGGTGTAGTTAGAGTCAGTCCTATGTGTCCTCTGTACTCTCAGGTCTTGGAGTCTTTTGTTATGAGTTCTTGAGATTTTGTATCTTGATGTATATAATTACTCAAGAAGTAATTATCATGAGATGTAAACAGTTTATCTCTTGTTATGAAAGAAGCTTTTAAGGATTCAAGCTCTTGTCTCGAAAAGTTTTAATTTCCCGTGATTTTTGTCTTCCGCTGTTTATCGAAACGCTTCCGCTAAGTTTATATCGTGGTTTAGAGATCAGAGCCCACAACTTTTATCTTACTTAAGTTCATCAACTTATCTTGTATTAGGATACTTTCCATCCTAATACTTTATGCACTGACTCATCACATTTATCCTTTAATGTATTGGCCATAAGTCACACACTTGAATTACCCAACTATCATCAAGTGATTTGGACTCATCTCGGGTTAAGGCATTGTTGATATAGGGTTGACCATTATCAACCGCTTTAGGTGTTTCACCTATCAAGGTATTAGCTACACCATTATTTGGTGTTATACTCATCGCTCCTAAGAGTGTTTTTCCCTCACCTTTACAAGGTGTATCAAGTTGAATCATGTATGTTAAGTTGAACACATGTATTGGGTTATGTGTATATCGAGCTAGGCATCATCATATCCCTCATACCCTAACTCATCAAGGTATCAACCTTGCCAATCATGTGGCGTATTGCCTTCACCCTACATGGGTGTAACATCCTCACTTCACTTGAAGATATTAGCCACACCATACTTTAGTATATTGGCCATCACATGTTCTAGGGTATTAACCACCTTACCACTTTTGTCATATAGTGTATTGGGTTACCCACCATAATGTTTTAGAGGTGTGTGATCAACACCATATCATCCAAGAGGTTTATGCTTAACCCAATATCAGTTTAGAGATGTATGCTTGCTACTCATATCAGGCAAAGAGGTGGTTGTATGCCTCACACCATATCGGGCAAAGAGGTGTGTGTATGCTTCCATATTGCCCATGAGGTGTATTTTGATCACCATATCATTCATGAGGTGTGTGTGTCACCATATCATGCATAATATTTATGCTCATCACCATATCATTCTAGAGGTGTATACCCATCACCATCTAGGGTTTCAACACCATATCGGGTTAGAGGTGCTTCAACCCAATATCGGCTTGAGCCATGATGACGTCATCATCATCAACCTCTAGACTCTTGTTCTTACTGTTATCATTCATGGACAACAATCCTATGTTACTACTAGATCTCATGGATTCATCAATTATGCAAGAAAATTCTATTTGAAAGTAAACCATTTAACTAAGGCAAGATTGATGGTAAATAATAACATAATTGAGTTCAAGTTATATAACCCACCTCAAGAGCAACTTCAAAGCTCCAAGTCCAAATCTTCACGTTCCCAGGGTTGAAGATGAGCTTCTCAAAGGTCCACGACTTTAGCTCCTCAACACTATGCCCGATACATCACCACTTTATGGCCGATATCCCTTACTTGGTCGATATCACTTCACTTGGCCGATATCACTTTGCAATGGGTGATACCACTTTGCTATGGCTGATACCAAGACCCTATGCATGATAATCCTTAACCTTTTCATGATACTAAGACTATATGCACGATATCTAAGAGAAAGGGGGTGATGTATTTCGAAAAATTCCACTAATAGGTAAAAGGAAGGGTATATATACTTGAGGTTCATGAAAAAGTGTGTATATGAGGTGTCATCATTTTAAAGCTACTAGGTGCCACGTGTCCATGCATGGTTGACACCTTTTCTTGCATGCAATAATATTTATCTTAACATGCAAAACACTTGAGGATAATATAGAGATGATATTTCGGCCATTAGTTATCTTTTTTTTTAAGGGGGACGGGAAACCATTAGTTATCTTGTTTGATAAGATATCTCATATTTATCTCATAAATTATGCAAACTGATACAACTTTTGTAAGGAGCATCTAACTCGTCATGGATCACCTCCTTGAGGTGCTTTTCCCATCATGGAAAAGGCCAAGAGTTCACAAACTGATAATCGACTCCCTATATGGCTTCTTGGCCGATAGGCACTCTTATATGAACTCTACAACCCGATACATGCTCAAATTAGGTTTTCACATTTAACACTTCCTTGGTCTTTTCATCACCAAGAGTATCACACTCAAATATGATTCAAACATAGTGCCTCATTATTTCTCTCTCCTATAAATGATATTAGGAGGGAGTAGGGACACTTAGAGGTGGTAATTTGCATATCAACCCTACATTTTGGGTAATTTACAATTTGTACTAGAATTGGTGCACAAGGCACTAGCATTATTCAAACAAGTTCAAACTTGGAATTTAGGCTTTCCACAAGCCACCACCTTGCATCATTCTCTATATAATGATGCTAAAACACATGAGGTATGTTCAAAATATGACATATTGCAATATAACCCCTCATCTTAGGTAAATTGCATTTTGGTCCAAAACAAGAGAACATTGCTCAAACATTATTCAAACAGGACCAAACTTGAAACATAAGTTTGTCACATGATAACAAAACACTTTAGAGGATTATATTAAAGTTCTAAGAAAATTATTTAAGCCAAACAAATAGGGTTATCCATAAACCTAGGTCAGGGATGTTACATTGAGGATAATCTAGAGATGATATTTCGGCAATCACTTATCTTGTTGGATAAGATATCTCAACTCAATCACCACTTTATTCACAACTCGATACAACTTTTCCAAGGAAGTTGAAAATTGATACACTTCACCTCGTTGAGGTGCTTAGCTCATCATAGACAGAGCCAAGAGTTCACAAAACCGATATGAGACTCCCCCCATGGCTCTTGGCCGATAGGCACTCCTGTATGAACTCTATAACCCGATACAAGCTCAAATTAGGGTTTCACATTCAACCCTTTCTTGGTCTTTCTATCACCAAGAATACTATCACTTATACATGATTCAAAAATGGTGTCTCCTTGTTTCTCTCTCTCTCTCTTCTAAATGATACTAGGAGGGGGTAGGGACACTCAAGAGGTGGTAATTTGCATATCAACCCTACATTTTGGGTAATTTACAATTTGTACCAAAATGGGTACACAAGTCACTAGCATTATTCAAACAAGTTTAAACTTGGAATTTAGGCTTTCCACAAGCCACCACTTTGCATCATTATCTCTCTTATGATTCTAAAACACATGAGGTATGTTCACAATATGACAAATTGCAATATAACCCCTCATCTTGGGTAAATTGCATCTTGGTCCAAAACAAGAGAACATTGCTCAAATGTTACTTAAACATGACCAAATTTGAAACATAAATTTGTCACCTGATAACAAAATACTTTAGAGGATTATATTAAAGTTCAAGAAAATTATTTACGCTAAACAAATAGGGTTAGACTTAACTGAGGTCAGGGATGTTACACTATTGGTTATCACAACTAGATAGGAAAATAATTGTCAGACAAATTGATTCTTAATTGTGTGTTAAGGGAAGCCCCCAGTAACCATTTATTTATAGTAGAGACCAGAGTCAGGGTTTCCAATCTATGTGGGAGTAGTAGGATCCTAAATTATGAATTTTTGGAACCTAAAAATGGAAAAGCCAGTTAGTTCATACACCCAACTAGTCGGTTGGTGCATGAGTCTGTTGGTTCACTAAGTGAACCGGTCAGTTCACATAGCTTCTTGTTCTGAATCACATTGGTATTCAATGTCTGATTAATGTTAAACATGACATCAACATCAATCCTTGTTGCAATCGAATTGGCAACTAAACCGGGTGACCCAGAGGTGAACCAGTCATCTCACATTGTGAGGCAGTTGTTTTACATTGTGAAATAGTCATTTCAAAAGTCAAATGATCGTTTCACTTGTCTGGTTCATGAAAAGTTCGACCAATATGATTCTAATTGACCTGACACTCCAACCGATTAGTTCAACATTTGAACTAGTCGATTCGTAGTCCATTCAGTCAATTTTGATCCTTAGTTGTTTAATTGAATACCTAAACACCTTTAGTAATCAATCTAAATGTCATTCATGAATAGCCTCTTTTAATTCGGATGTATCCTATGCGTGTGATGTAGGGAAATATGTCTACATAGCAGGTAGTGGAATTTTAAATTTTATGGACCATATTCCCCATGATCAGCGGATTGTGCCAATAATTATAATGTGGGAAGGATGGTTTTGAGGATATACCTAGTCTTGGAGCAAGTCCAGCGACATCTCCTTATCTTCGTTGATGAACAATTGTCTTGGATGATGTTTGTATTGCTCCTTTTTGCACTGGGACTCGTCTGACTGATGCACCCTCTTATTTGTGCCTCAGGTAGTAGGACTTTAAAACTCCTCCTAGTTGCACTAGAGACTGCAGCCATGAAGGTCGTCTTCTTAAGCAGCTCCTCTTGTCACTGAATGTTGGTTGACGTTGTCCTTCAAGTGATAGACAATAGCCTCTCACCTCTATGGTAGTCTACATGAACCACCTATAAATCTTGTCATCCTACTAGAACAGACAAGAAGGATTTGTCCCTCTCCTTAGGTGTACTAGTCACTGACTTGCTCTCCCATGAAAATGATCTCAATTGCTCTTTCCCTTGTTGTCCCTCCCTAGTCAGGTAGGACTTGCTTGGGCTCTCATGATTACCACAACCAGAGAGGACAACATTTATCAGAGCAGCTATTTCTCAATTGTCTATGTTGTGCTATGGGAAGCCCCCAGTACCTCTATTTATAGGTGGGGTTTGGGTCCAGGTTTCCAATCTATATGGGAGTGGAAGGGATCTGAAGATCTCAAAATTTTGCAACAATTCTAGAAATTGCACAATCTACGATAGCCAAAATGGTCATCTCTCTAGTGAGACAGTCATCTCGTACTATGAGATGGTCATCTTGCACTGTGAGACGGTCATCTCATAGTTTCCCAGTTGTACACGAATTTGGCAAATCAATTCCCATCAGTAATAGCCATTGATTTTCTTAGGAAACAAGTATTGCTCAAGAGAAACAAATAGGGAAACATTTAGAACCTTCCCCGACCAAACTGGACCATCTTGCCCATGCGAGACGATCGTCTCAGTCACCCTGACGGTTGTCTGGTGACCTAAGTTGATCCAGTTTGGTTAGGTTGGTTTGTTCCTTATCAATTTCAACTCAAAACCAGGCCTGACACCCAAAAACCCATCTCAACAGTTCAGACAACCGTTTGGCGCTTCTAGATGGCTGTCTCAACACTTGAGATGGGTGTTTGGCAGTGTTGTCAGCCTGTTTGTTATGTGAATCAAATGCATAAACACTTTAGCACTTAATTCAAATGTCATTGAAGATCTGAACTTCTCTTCTAGGTCGAGACCAATGTGTGTGACCCTATAGGTTCCATATCACGTTGGTAGTGAATGTCTATAACAACTTATGACATCACAAGTAGAGAGTGGTACCTAGTCACACATCCGTGCTATCCAAGTGAATGGAAAATTGGAGAACAAATTCAACCTACAATCTGCGTATGGTGTTACAATGTTTGTATAGTTCCTTTGTCACTGATATCTAGATTGAACTAGAGGCATTGAGTAGTCACCCTCATTATTGATCAATCTTATTTCTTGAACCAGAGAAGATTGTCTGAGATATATGTAAGCTCAACACATTGACTTACATGTACATGGTCGTGTATTTTCTCAGTCTCATTAATCAAGAGGCCTAGGGTATCATGCTCTCATAGAGGGACAAATCTCATGTCTATCACTCACAGTCAATACCCATGTGTCAAAGCCACCCAATCATCACTGTTATAACAACCCATGTTTCAAAACCACATTTGATGATGTCAAAGTGTACCCAACGACATGTGATGAGTGAAGTGATTTTAGGTCTAAGAACCATAAACACCACCATCATTGTGGAGAGTTGACTATGACTTCCATGATGATGTCATAGCCATATCATGACCAATGAGACTCAGTCATCAACCAACTCACACTCTGATCTAATGTTTTATTGATGTCTATCAAACTCCCACAATAACAACTGACCAAGTACATAATGAGAATATGTATATGTACTCTTAGCATCTATATGATCTCATTTCTCAAGTCTAATACTTGAATACATACGTCATTGAGTAATATTATTCTCTAAAAAGTTGTTATGTTATTTCATTATCTCATAACTAAACAAATAGAATAAATTGGAAGCTTGCCTTTATGAATAATCAAATCATTTACATTTATGCCATTACAATTATCACATGATTAGCTCTTTGGGCATACATACCAAAAGACTCCCACTTGCAATTAGAGCCAATAACCTATAAATTGTATTCCAAGTGATCGTACATGTCCATCATGCTTTAGCTGTGAAAGTGCCTTTGTTAAGGGGTCGACAACATTGTTGTCAATAGGTTCTTTGCAAATATTGACATCTCCTCGTTGTATGATTTCTCGTATGAGATGATACCACCTTTGTATATGCTTTGAGCATTGATGCGATTTGGGTTCCTTAGCTTGCTCAATAGCTCCATTGTTATTGCAATATAGATCGATTACCTTGTTGAAGCTAGGAACAACCCCAAGTTTTGTGATGAACTTCTTGATCCATACAACATCCTTTGTTGCACTTGATGTAGTAAAATACTCAGCCTCTGTTGTAGAATCGACAATTGTTTCTTGCTTAGAACTCCTCCAGCTCATAGATGTGTTGTTGAGGCAAAACATGAATCTCAATTGGGACTTTTAATCATCTTGATCTGTTGGAAGCTTGTATTAGTGTAACTTTTTACCATAAACTCTTCCTCTCTGTCGTAGACCAAGAACTGATCCTTAGTCCTTCTCAAGTACTTGAGGATTTTCTTCACAGCTATCCAGTGAGCATCACCTGGATCTAACTAATATCTATTCGTCATGCTCAAGGCATATGAGACGTATGAATGGGTACATAACATTGCATACATGATTGATCCAATTGCCAAGGTATATGGAATATCACTCATGTGTTCCCTTTCTTCACAAGAATGGGGACATTGAGCTCTAGAGATGGGGACACCATGACGCACATGTAGGTTTTCTCTTTTTAAGTTCTCCATGTTGAATCGCTTCAACATTTTGTCAATGTATCTGCTCTGACTTAGTATGAGAAGTCTTCCAAATCTATCTCTATAGATCTTTATCCCCAAGATGTAGGATGCTTCTCCCAAGTCTTTCATAGAGAATGTATTTCTAAGCCATGTATTTACCTTTTATAAAGTAGGGATGTCATTCCCCATCAATAGTATGTCATCTACATACAATATAAGGATTGTCACTATGTTCCCACTGACGTTCTTGTACACACAAGGTTCATCTTCATTTTGAATAAAGCCAAAATCTTTTACTATCTCATCAAAATGAAGATTCCATCTCTGAGATGCTTTCTTCAATCCACATATTGACATTTGTAGCTTACATATTTTATTTGCAAACTTTGGATTTATAAAACCGTCAGGTTGTGTCATATACACTTCCTCAACAAGATCTCCATTAAGAAATGAAGTGTTAACATCCATTTTCCAAATCTCATAGTCATGATAAGCTAAATAGAAAGCATGATCCTAATGGATTTAACCATTGCCACTAGATAAAATGTTTCATCATATCAACACACTCTGATCTAATGTTTTATTGATGTCTATCAAACTCCCACAATAACAACCGATCAAGGACATAATGAGAATATGTATATGTACTCTTAGCATCTATATGATCTCATTTCTCAAGTCTAATACTTGAATACATACGTCATTGAGTAATATTATTCGCTAAAAAATTGTTATGTTATTTCATTATCTCATAACTAAACAAATAGAATAAATTGGAAGCTTGCCTTTATGAATAATCAAATCATTTACATTTATGCCATTACAATTATCACATGATTAGCTCTCTGGGCATACATACCAAAATACTCCCACTTGCACTTAGAGCCAATAACCTATGAATTGTATTCCAAGTGATCGTACATGTCCATCATGCTTTTGTTGTGAAAGTGCCTTTTTTAAGGGGTCGACAACATTGTTGTCAGTAGGTTCTTTGCAAATCTTGACATCTCCTCGTTGTATGATTTCTCATATGAGATGATACCACCTTTGTATATGCTTTGAGCATTGATACGATCTGGGTTCCTTAGCTTGCTCAATAGCTCCATTGTTATTGCAATATATATCGATTACCTTGTCAAATCTAGGAACAACCCCAAGTTTTATGATGAACTTCTTGATCCATACAACATCCTTTGTTGCACTTGATGTAGTAAAATACTCAGCCTCTGTTGTAGAATCGACAATTTTTTCTTGCTTAGAACTCCTCCGGCTGATAGATCTATTGTTGAGGCAAAACATGAATCTCAATTGTGACTTTTAATCATCTTGATCTGTTGGAAGCTTGTATTAGTGTAGCTTTTTACCATAAACTCTTCCTCTCCGTCGTAGACCAAGAACTGATCCTTAGTCCTTCTGAAGTACTTGAGGATGTTCTTCATAGCTATCTAGTGAGAATCACATGGATCTAACTAATATCTATTCGTCATGCTCAAGGCATATGAGACATCTGGATGGGTACATAACATTGCATACATGATTGATCCAATTGCCAAGGTATATGGAATATCACTCATGTGTTCCCTTTCTTCACAAGAATGGGGACATTGAGCTCTAGAGATGGGGACACCATGACGCACATGCAGGTTTTCTCTTTTTAAGTTCTCCATGTTGAATCGCTTCAACATTTTGTCAATATATGTGCTCTGACTTAGTATGAGAAGTCTTCCAAATCTATCTCTATAGATCTTTATCCCCAAGATGTAGGATGCTTCTCCCAAGTCTTTCATAGAGAATGTATTTCTGAGCCATGTATTTACCTTTTATAAAGTAGGGATGTCATTCCCCATCAATAGTATGTCATCTACATACAATATAAGGACTTGCACTATGCTCCCACTGACCTTCTTCTACACACAAGGTTCATCTTCATTTTGAATAAAGACAAAATCTTTGACTATCTCATCAAAATGAAGATTCCATCTCTGAGATGCTTTCTTCAATCCACATATTGACATTTGTAGCTTACATACTTTATTTGCAAACTTTGGATTTATAAAACCGTCAGGTTGTGTCATACACACTTCCTCAACAAGATCTCCATTAAGAAATGCAGTGTTAACATCCACTTTCCAAATCTCATAGTCATGATAAGCTAAATAGCAAGCCTGATCCTAATGGATTTTGACCTTTGCCACTAGATAAAAGGTTTCATCATAACAACACACTCTGATCTAATGTTTTATTGATGTCAATCAAACTCCCACAATAACAACCGATCAAGGACATAATGAGAATATGTATATGTACTCTTAGCATATATATGATCTCATTTCTCAAGTCTAATACTTGAATACATACATCATTGAGTAATATTATTCTCTAAAAATTTGTTATGTTATTTCATTATCTCATAACTAAACAAATAGAATAAATTGGAAGCTTGCCTTTATGAATAATCAAATCATTTACATTTATGCCATTACAATTATCACATGATTAGCTCTCTGGGCATACATACCAAAAGACTCCCACTTGCACTTAGAGCCAATAACCTATGAATTGTATTCCAAGTGATCTTACATGTCCATCATGCTTTTGCTGTGAAAGTGCCTTTGTTAAGGGGTCGACAACATTGTTGTCAGTAGGTTCTTTGCAAATCTTGACATCTCCTCGTTGTATGATTTCTCGTATGAGATGATACCACCTTTGTATATGCTTTGAGCATTGATGCGATCTGGGTTCCTTAGCTTGCTCAATAGCTCCATTGTTATTGCAATATAGATCGATTACCTTGTCGAAGCTAGGAACAACCCCAAGTTTTATGATGAACTTCTTGATCCATACAACATCCTTTGTTGCACTTGATGTAGTAAAATACTCAGCCTCTGTTGTAGAATCGGCAATTGTTTCTTTCTTAGAACTCCTCCAGCTCATAGATCTGTTGTTGAGGTAAAACATGAATCTCAATTGTGACTTTTAATCATCTTGATTTGTTGGAAGCTTGTATTAGTGTAACTTTTTACCATAAACTCTTCCTCTCTATCGTAGACCAAGAACTGATCCTTAGCCCTTCTCAATTACTTGAGGATGTTCTTCACATCTATCTAGTGAGAATCACCTAGATCTAACTAGTATCTATTCATCATGCTCAAGGCATATGAGACGTCTGGATGGGTACATAACATTGCATACATGATTGATCCAATTGCCAAGGTATATGGAATATCACTCATGTGTTCCCTTTCTACACAAGAATAGGGACATTGAGCTATAGAGATGGGGACACCATGACGCACATGCAGGTTTTCTCTTTTTAAGTTCTCCATGTTGAATCGCTTCAACATTTTGTCAATGTATGT
Organism: Alisma plantago-aquatica; assembly: GCA_963693085.1. Classification (NCBI taxonomy): domain Eukaryota; kingdom Viridiplantae; phylum Streptophyta; class Magnoliopsida; order Alismatales; family Alismataceae; genus Alisma; species Alisma plantago-aquatica. The sequence continues at coordinate 593,156,335 of OY856409.1, forward strand.
GCTCTGACTTAGTATGAGAAGTCTTCCAAATCTATCTCTATAGATCTTTATCCCCAAGATGTAGGATGCTTCTCCCAAGTCTTTCATAGAGAATGTATTTTTGAGCCATGTATTTACCTTTTATAAAGTAGGGATGTCATTCCCCATCAATAGTATGTCATCTACATACAATATAAGGATTGTCACTATGCTCCCACTGACCTTCTTGTACACACAAGGTTCATCTTCATTTTGAATAAAGCCAAAATCTTTGACGATCTCATCAAAATGAAGATTCCATCTCTAAGATGCTTTCTTCAATCCACATATTGACATTTGTAGCTTACATACTTTATTTGCAAACTTTGGATTTATAAAACATCAGGTTGTGTCATATACACTTCCTCAACAAGATCTCCATTAAGAAATGCAGTGTTAACATCCATTTTCCAAATCTCATAGTCATGATAAGCTAAATAGCAAGCATGATCCTAATGGATTTAACCATTGCCACTAGATAAAAGGTTTCATCATATCAACACCTTGAACTTTTCTGAAATCCTTTGCAACCAATATGCCTTTATAGGTTTGGACCTTTCCATACGTGTCAGTCTTCTTTTTGAAGACCCACTTGCACCCTATGGGTTTTACTCCTTTAGGGGATCCACAAAAGTCCATACTTTGTTGGTATACATGGATTCCACCTTAGATCTAATGGCCTCGAGCCATTTTTCAGACTCTAGTCCCTCAATAGCATCTTTATAGGATATTGTCTCATCATCTATGACCAATTCACTACCTTCCTGAGTCACAAGATATCCAAATCTCAGGTTCAAGAAATGTCCTATTAGAACTATGAGGTTCTTGTGTCACCTGAAGAATTTGAGTCTCCATAATACTTTGTGATTCTCTGAGTTCCTGTAGTTCATCTATCAGTTCTATGTTCTCTTGTTGGTCTTAAACATCTTTGAGTTCCACTTTCCTCCCACTAATTCCTTTGAAAATGAATTCCTTTTCAAGAAATACATCATTTTTGGAAACAACTATCTTGTTGTCAGTTGGGTGGAATAAGCAGTATCCCTTTGTCTCTTTGGGATATCTAATAAAATAACATTCTCAAACTTAGGGATAATCTTTTCAGGAAACATTTTCCTAACATAAGCTTCACATCCCCAAATCTTCATAAAAGACACATCAGGATGTTTCCCATACCATATCTCATATGATGTCTTTTAAACCGATTTAGATGGTACGTGGTTAAGTGTAAACGATGCAGTTTGTAGAGAAAAAAATCAAAATGTTGTTGGAAGATTAGCAAAACTCATCATAGATCCCACCATATCAAGTAATGTGTGATTCCTTCTTTCTTATACACCATTATGATGTGGTGTTCCAAGGGGAGTCCACTGGGATACAATCCCATGGGCTCTTAGAAGGTCCTCAAACTCTTGGCTTAAGTATTCTCCACCTTGATCAGAACGAAGTGCCTTAATATGTTTACTAAGCTGGTTTTGTACTTCATTCATAAACTCTCTAAACTTTTTAAGAGTTTTTGACTTGTGCCTCATCGGGTAGAATAGACATACCTATTGAAGTCATCAGTAAAGGTAATGAAGTATTTGTACCCACCTCTAGCATTTGTTCTAAAAGGTCCACATACATCACTATGTATGAGTCCTAATAGATCACTAGCCCTTTCACTCTTTCCAATAAAGGGAGTCTTAGTCATCTTGCCCAACAAACAAGATTCACATGTCTCAATTGATTCAAGATCAAAAGAGTCCACATAACCATCCTTATGGATCTGGATATGCATTTCTCATTTATTTGCCCCAGACAACAATGTCAAAGGTATGTTTGGTTTGAGTCATTGAGTTTTTGTCTTTCAGTATTTACGTTATATACACTCGTCTCTAGATATATTAAGTATAGACTATAAGACATTGGGATACTACCATAAAAGATTCCATATTTACTAATAGAACATCTTCCATTCTTTATAATAAATTCGAATCCATTCTTTTCTAAACAAGATACAAATATGAAGTTCCTATTAGTGGCAGGTATGTAATATCAGTTCTGTAACTCTATTACAATCCCACTTGGTAGAGATAACTCATAGGTTCCAACTACTCTGGCCGCAACTCTTGTGCCATTTGCAACACGCAGTTCAACCTCACCTTTCTCTAGAGGTCTACTTCTTTTCAGATCCTTCACATTTGAGAAAATGTGTGATACACATCCGGCATCTAGTACCCATGATGAGGAAGTAGTGAAGTTAACCTCAATAACGTATACACCAAAAGTAGAGATCTCAATCCATTTCTTCATAGGTTCCTTTATCCTTCTCCTAATTTCGAGTGCTGAAGACTTGGACCTTAGCTTAGCCATAGAATGCTCCTTGGCCTTGCCTTTGTTCTTGGACTCAACTTTGCTAATCATCATCACATATTTGTCCTTCTTGATTTGTGCTTCAACACCTATCAAGATGCTAAGAAACTTTGACAATAGTCTATCCATGATGCTCAAGTGATAACACTTAATAAACTGGTTATATGATTTAGGTAAAGATTGCAAATCATATCCATGGCCAACTCTTGACCTAAAGGAAATCCCAGTATCTCAAGTTGCTTCAAATTCCCAATCACATTGAGTACATGAGGCTCTCCTCGATATCCTTCTATCACTTTGCACTCAAATAGAGCCTTAGAGACATTATACCTTTCATGCTTATCATGTTGTTTATGCAACTCATAGTTCATACAACCCAACATAAGGTTCTTTATGTTTACAACATCATTGGCATGCTTCAAAGAAGCATTCATGTTAGTCTTAGGAAAATTTGGAGTGGATATTGACACTGGTATTTCAAGATCATGCAGAACACTTCCCAAGGTCCTAAACTGGTTATGGAAATAAACCTCATTTAATTCGTCCATTCGCAATGCATATTTGTTTGTCATTTGATTCTATAAGAGAAATTTTGCATTTGTCAAAAAATCTTTTGATTTGAAAAGTCGATATCAATTCAGTATTTAATTAATTATTGTTCCCACTGTTTTACTCAAATTGGTAGCCCTTAATATCAATTCAGAATATTGCAACGTATAATATTCTAGTGGGACAAGATCTTGATTTCATCCAAATCATGAGCCACCTACGGCTGTCACCCACAACTTGATTCTATCAGGTAGGAAACTTTTGCCAATTACATCATATGCAACTCATGATAGATGATATGAGAAACTCCTTGTCATAATCATCTGCATGCCTCTAGGTGCTTAATCGAATTAAGATCACCTAGAGCCTAACCCATAAGCCAACACGATAGACTATGCACCCTGCTAGGGCAGACCCACATATCTACCATCACACTTCCACGAGATAGACGTCGCACCACTCTAGGGCATGCCCATGCTTGGTCAATCAAGCTTTTCATGTGTGCTGCTTTATGGAAAGCATCTAAGACTTAATATTTAATTGAGGGAGTTTATTTTTATAAGTATATACATATACTTTATCCAATCACCACATATATAATATGTATCATATACATTCTATATCCCATAATGAAAACATGCAATAAATGAAAGTGATGGTTACGGCCAGTTCTAATGTGGTCCCTTCGAGCCAGAAAGAATCATGGTGATCTTGGTCTACATCACATGCAGAAACTTATAGTTGATGAATATCCATGATTGCCAATCTGGGTTGATCAGTTTGACCCTTGAACCGATTGACTCACCTCTTGGTTGGTTGTTAGGTCATCTCACCAATCATCTGGTCCTTCTGTCCTCCATCGGCTAGAACCTCCAGTTGATCAGTCGGTCCCACCAGGTGATCGGTTCAACTTGTCCACCATGTCCTCCAAGGTCCTTCAGTCGGTCGACTTGTCTTTGGGAAAGCTTCATCTTCATCATAACAAGAAAGTAAACATCCTACTTTTACATGATTATAGGGAAACCTTGAGTTACATTCAAGGGGAGCAAAGGTAGGAGAGATTTAAATTTACATTGGGAAGATAAGACAAAGGCTCAGTACGCAAACTGAGATGAACAGCTAAACCAACAACACAACCATGGCATAGATAGGGGTTATTGTCCATAACCATGCTACACATACACCTTAAAAACCACTTTTAGGGCGACACATATAAATTGCATATTATATATATATATATATATATATATATATATATATATATATATATATATATATATATATAATAGTCGGGCTAGAATACACTCAAGTGTACAGATCGCACAAATACACTCAAGTGTGTTTGCATATCAAGACTATTTTTTGCATAATGTAAACCATTGATCTTCACCGTCATACTATAACTAGGCTACATACAAATTTTGAGCCCATTTGGATGAGTGTAGGTCACTCATCCAAGGGCAACAAAATCGATGCGCGAAACTAATTTAAAATGCATAATTTTTACGGTCTTTATAACATGACCTATAAAGGTCCAAATGTGCTCAAATTGTGTGTATGAGCTATTCACGAGGTGTTTAAGAAGATCAAGGGATTATATTTTTGAAATAAAAAAAATATTGCATCATGAAAAACTACTTGAGTGTATTCTGCTCGGAATACACTCGAGTGTATTCTAGCCTCTCTCTCTCTCTCTCTCTCTATATATATATATATATATATATATATATATATATTATTTTGGGATTATCATGGTATTGGATTTGACAAGATATTATTAACATCACATGCAATAATAGAATGAAAAAACCAAAATTCGATCATATCGATTATCCCATAACATAGTAAATTGACATTGGCTCTGATGCCACTGTAGGGAAATATGACTATAGAGTAGGCAACAAAATTAAAAAAATTATGTTCATATTCCCCATGAACATCAAATCATGTCGATACCTATAATGTGGGAAGGATGGTTTTGAGGATCTACATGGTTCTGGAGAAATTCCAGTGACATCTCCTCATCATCGTTAATGCACAATTGTCTTAGACGATGTTTGTGCAGCTCCTTATTGCACTAAGACTCATCTAACTTTTGAGCCCTCTGGTTTGTGCCTCAGGTAGTAGAACTTCTGCAACTCATCCTGGTTGCACCAACAACTACAACCATGAGCGTCGTCTTCTTCAACAGCTCCTCGTGTCATGGAATGTTGGCTGACGTTGTCCTCTGAGTAACAGACAACATCCTCTGGCCTCTATGATAGTCCACACGGACCACCTAGAACTCATGTCATCCTATTAGAACAAATAGGAAGGAGTTTTCCCTCTCCATCGGTGTACTATTAACCAACTTGCTCTCCCACAACAATGATCTTAATTGCTCTTTCCCTTGTTGTCCCTCCCTATTCGGGTAGGACTTGTTGGGGCTCTCGTGGTTACCATAACCAGAGAGGACAATGTTTGTCAGAACAAATGTTTCTTAATTGTCTGGGTTATGCTCTGGGAATCCCCTGGTACCCCTCTATTTATAGGTGGGGTTTGGGTCTAGGTTCCCATTCTATGCGGGAATGGAAGGGACCGAAAGATCTCAACTTTTTGTAACAATTTTGGAAAATTCACAACCCGCGACAGCCAAAACGGTCGTTTTACAAGCGAGACGATCGTTTTGTAGTTTCTCAGTTGTACACAAATTTAGAAAATCAATTCCCATCAATGTTAGATATTCATTTCCTTGGGCAACAAGTATTGCTCAAGCAAAATGAATAGGAAAACATCTAGAACATTCCCTGACTGAATTGGACCATCTTGTCCATGTGGACGGACGTCTCGGTCACTTAGACGATCGTCTGGTGACCTGAGTCAAGCTAGTTTGGTTGGGTCGGTTTGTTCCTTGCCAATTTCAACTCAAAACCAAGCTTGACACCCATATGCTCGTCTTAACACTTGAAATGACCATTTGACACTTCCAGACGACCATCTCAACACTTGAGATGGGCGTTTGGCAATGTTGTCAGTCTGTTTGTTGCGTGAATCAAATGCCTAAATACTTTAACACTTAATTCAAATGTCATTGAAGATATGAACTCCTCCTCTAGGTTGAGACCTATGTGTTCCCTATAGGTCCCATGTAACGTTGGTAGTGAATTCGTATAATAGTTTATGACATCACAATCAGAGTGTTATGACCGTATCTGAGCTTTATTGGTAAACTAGGGTTTACCTGGATGATTATATGCTTAATTGGATTGATCATTTATTAAATCTAATTAATGATGATAATTCAATTATGATGTTTTAAACCTAATAAGAATGTTAAGTGTTCTATTGTTTGAGAAATTAGGGTTTGAGAAATATAAACCCCAATTGGCTGAAATTAGGGTTTTGATGGTACATGAGTATGGAATTTGATCAAGATAGTAGTTCGGTAAATAATTTATCATATAGTATATATCATTTGAATTTAATTAAATTTATATATGATATGTATAACTCAATCATGCATTTCAATGAAAATTTTAAGAATTTCTGGATGTTCTTTAAAAGTCATTTTTGGTCGAGATACACTTCAACCGACCATGCTGACAGAATGTTGTTCAGCAATATATTATTTGATTTTTAATTATTCATTGGTAACTCCAAATAATCTGAAATTTTAACTAGAGATCTGAAACGAAATCATAAATAACATGTAAAATTTTCATAATTTTTAGATGCATTTAGACCTTATCAGTAGACGAATTACATTAACTAATATTTCTGTAGAATTATGGATAGCAGTGCACTATTCGATTTTTAGTTATTTATTAGAAGCTTGGAATGATCTAGAATTTTAACTAAAGATTTTTAAATAAATTATACACAACATTATAAATTATCATAATTTTTGGATAAGGTTTGATCTCTAAAATATACGAATTACAAAAAACCTTTTTATGACAGAAAAATCTGCTGAAATAAGAAACAGTTTAGTGAGGGGTCAAAGTGTAATTGACCCAAGCAGCTCAATTGCTCTATATGATCAACCTAACACACTAGAATATATAATAATTCATGATTCAAACTAGAAAAATGAAATCCTACAGAGAGAGGGAGAGTTAGGGTTTGAGAGGAGAAATTGATGGAGATGTTGACCTAGGGTTTTGCGGTCTGAGGAATGATGAAATCATGTAAGTTTAACTTCTTTGGATATAGTTTCATGGTGAATCTTCTCTCACATGTCAAAATTTCCGTCCCTCATCTGATGTGATCCAAAATGGTATCAAAACTTCCCCTTTTCTCACTCTTTCTTCATAATCCCTCATTTTTAGGGTTTTCGAGTTGAAAGGAAGAAGAATTGGGTGAATTGCTAGGGATTTGATATGAGATCGAGATTTTTAGGGTTGAGCTACGTTTTTAAGGTCTTTTAACACCTTAGGGTGAGTGGGAACTTCATTTAAATAGTATATTGCACGAAAATTGGTTAATTCATCTGTAATCTTTAATTGCTAGTATGCGACTACAAACCATGAATTGTCTATTTGTTCTAAGTTGTTGCAAAATGATATAGAATGGATTCCTCCTCTATTTGGATGAAGTTCAGATGATAAAATCATATTATAAATGTATACAATACATCCTAATGAGAATTCCTTAAGTATTCGTAGAGGTTATAAGAGTAAACTGAAATATAGGGAATTTGTTTATGACTGAAATTTGTTGTATAAGTAAAGAGAGAAAATTTCTTATCTAGATCCCGTTGGTTATGAATGATTGTTAATCTAAATTCATAGTACAAATATGTCAGATACTATCTTGGATTTAGTTAAAGTGAATAGTGTTTGTTTGATATCTCAGTAAATAGGGTGAAACCCTAGATGCAAGGAAAGTTGGATATTTGCGAATAGATATCGTGAAATGCATTTGAAGGGATTTTCTTGGCATAATAGACTTTATTTATTCAATGTTATTATTGATGCAAGATATCCTAGTGAATGGTATGGAAACCCAAATTCAACTCAGTTCCAAGGTTTCATACATATATTGATTTTATATGATTTGTTGATAGTAGTCTTTATTCAATGAATGTTTATGTTGCATGAAATCTTTGTGGGAGTCATGTGAATAAGTTGTTGCTTAGTGAGAGGTGACAAGATGTGTGATGGCCTTGTGAGCCATGAGAATACTTGTACAACCAGTGAAATGAATACCTTGGTCTAAGGACCTAGAGGTAATGGTTACCTGTTACAGAGGTAACAATGCTATGTGATGATCTCAGGGTTTGAATACCCAGATCCAGTAATCATGATAATGATGTGAAGGGATGAGAATTCCCAATAATGTGATAAGGGATTGAGATCCCTGGTATCATGTGTTCTAAAGATTGTAAAGTACACGACAGATGTATTACACCTTTCCTTGTAGCATTTATGGTGATTAAATGAAACCCTAAGGGTAGGGTGTTCAATGAATCAAGTATTGTGATATCAATGTTCTCAGTTATTATTAATAATTCTTGTCATGATAAGTAATTCTTAATTGAGTTATGAGATGTAAAACTCAAGATTTGGGTTGATATGCATGATTCTAGTGTATAAAGTGCCAAGTTGACATGTATTCTATTTATTTAAGAATTCTAGTATGCAAGTATGTATAGTATGTTGATTACTCAGTATATTATAGTGTTTTAAATATACCGCTCTACCAAGTTTAGAATGATATACATGTTGTGTTATAAACTTCAAATAAATAGATGCAGCACCATAGAGATACCAGAGTCAAGTATGAGTAAGAGAAAGGTACAATGTAGAAAGAGTTTTCTAGGAATAATAAAATAATAGACTCAAGAGCCCTGAACACCGTAGAATCCATATGAGAGGTATGCGCCTTAAGGATGAAACGAACTACCCTGGCGGTGCGTCCAGTATACGGGGGTCGTAACATACCAAGAGATGGTACGGGGGACCTAACCCTGGCAGTGCGACCAGTATACAGGGGGTCTCCTTAAATTTTAGAATGTAGTGTCCAACATCAACCAAAGATCCTGGTGGCACTAGAGTATAGAAAAAGCCAAGAGGTGGCTTGACTCTCCGCTTGTGTGCTCAGGTTAGAGGAGGAGTCCAGTTTAGGCCAGAGAGCCATTTCCCTATTGCAGACCAGGAGAGTAGTCAGACTTAGCATTTCCCGGATGTGTTCTCTAAGTCTTGTACGATGTGATCGTAGTGCACTACGAGTCTTCATATGTAGAGTACACTGCCTATGATCAGGGCATAATAAAATGAATGAGAGGTCAAACAAGTGTGTACAGTTATTCAATTATTCTTTGTATGTTTCTGAATTATTAGTTCTCTTTATGATCAATCAAGCATTTCATATATTGATTCACTCTTATAGATATTTAGAGTATCCTGCCATAATTATGATTGTCAATTATTAGACTCTCTAAAGCTTTCTGCTATTATAATTGATATCAATTTCTCAAAAGTATATCTGTAATTATATCAGTGCTTTAGACTGTTTCTTTGAAGTACTCATTCACTGAGCGAGTAGGCTCACCCCTCTACTCAATTTTTTTAGGGAAATCACATGGACTTGAAGAAGATATCATTGCATCAGAGTAGATATGCCACAAGAGTTAAGTCTGAGTATAGTTAAGTTTAGTTAGTCCCTGTCACTCTAGGTCCTTGTATAGATGTGAGAGAGTTGAAAATGATGTTTGTATCTTCGTTTCCTTAATAAGAGAGAATGCATTTGATTATCGTGTTGTATTTACATGGAAGTGTGAGAAACATAATGAATGTATGGATGTGTATCATTAATGTTGAGATCATATTAGAGTAATCAATGTTTAATTCTATTGCAAAGTTTGTTTATGTGATTCAATGCGAGAAAACAAAGAGTTTGAAAAAGAAGAAAAAGTTAAGGGTGATCTTTGTATTACGTTAAATCCTCAATTTATGCCCTAATCTCATGATTAATGGTAATTGTGAGATTGGAGTGTAACAACTTTGGTATCAGAGCTTAGGCTAAGTTGTCAGGGACCATTAAGTTAGTAAGTTAGAGTCATAAGTGTAGCAAATAGGAGATGTTATGATGTTAGCTCTGGGGATTTGAGTATTTGGATATCCTGACCCTGTATCTGAGTACTTGGATCAACCATTATCAAGCTACTATGTCTATTCTTTCATGTATACCCTGTCCAGGTATACAGTGGAAGGATGGGCTAGAGAGGAACCCTAGAAATATTAGGGTTAGAAATAAGATAAGTGACATGAATTAAGAGCATAAATATAAAATGAGATAGAACTTTCATTTCATACTGTTGTTTTATTAGAGATGAATAGAAATGCTCTTATATATTTGAATTCAGATATTTAGTATTTTGAAATATATATGGGTCGTTAAGATTTGTTGTACACTATGTAGTTGTAGTATATATTGATTACATTCTTTGTATCAAATAGACTAGAAATGATCTTTGAATGAACTTTCCTTAGTGGATATTCTTTCCACGTGTTTGAGATTAATAGGAGTTGGTTAATCTTAAGTAGCTCTTGGCTTCAAGACTGTAGGTTCGGCCTGGTCTGACTGGAAGGATGTGTTACTAGGATATAATGACTCCTATTAAAAATATAATAAGAGTAGACTCTGGATGAATTAGACCCACATCATAGTGAGAATGTACATACACTAAGATGTTGAAACATATGGGAAAGGTTAGAATAGCTAAGAATCTGTTGAAACTGATGTCTGAGATCAAACTTTGGGGCCTCATTTGATAAACCCTTAATTGGGAATAAAGGAACACGACATAAAGATTTTGATTAAGTTTAATCATTAATATTATATGAACTCTAAATATGAAATATGGAAAAGATATGATAAAAGTATGTAAAGGCCAAGATAGTAAGAATCAATCACGAGGAATGGATTATATAATTGAGTACAATGTTTTTATGTACTCCAAAGCAAAGGGAAAATAGAAGAAAAGAGTTAAGTATTCGATAAATACATAGAAGTGAAGAGTCTTCAGAAAAGTTAAAGTGAAGAGAAATAGATGAGCATGTAAATCATAAAACTAGGATAAGAAACTTAGTTGAAACAAAGAGAAATGTTGGAAATAATGAGCTTGATTAAGGAATGAGGGTTATGATATAATTGAGAGCATGAAATGTATATTGTTATTGTGAAGTTAATACATTCATCCTACTGCCTTTGGATTCTAAGTCTCTATAGAACAACAAACTAATTTCTAAAAGAAGAACAAAAGTGTAGCTTAACCAATGAATAAGTCATATAAAGGTAGACTATATTCAAGAGGTAAAAACTTGATTAAAAGAGATACTAAGTTTGACCTATGCATAAGCCATTTGATTTAAAATGAAGGATATGTAATGTATTAAACATGAGTTGAAACTAGTAGAGAGATTATGGATTTAGAATTTCAACTTTACATTAGCAGAAGGATAAAAAGAAATATGTGTGATATGGTATATATGATCATACACCTAAAAGAAGCAACATGGTCATAAGAGAAAACTAGAAGTTAAAGATGATATGTGGAATAGCAGTATATGGTAAGGGGATTATGGAAAGTAATGAAAAGGTTTGAAACATGGTGGAGTAATATAGATTATAAAAGAAAGAGGTTGTGTGATTCAAGAAAGTGCTAATTAGTCAAGTATCCTTGTTGATAATTAATTAAACCTACATATGAGAAATGTATTAATGAATGTTTGAATATAAGAATTATAGGTTTCAAAATCATCCTCTTTAATATCTTCCATAATGAAAGCAATGTGGGAATGAAGTGATAAGAAAATGAATCATATCTGATGCATAACCACCATGGTAGAGGCATCTAGTGAATGTAATAATAACACACACTATGATGATGAAACCCTAGAAGGGTAAATTGAGAATGTAATCTATCTGAATGTCCAATTAAGATGAAGGAAATTCAATTGATAAGATAAGGAGGACTTTAGTCAAACTTGTGAGATCCAAAGTTTGACTTTCAAATCAAGGGAGTAAAGTTACACACAACAACGTCATGCTACTGATAAGGACCAAACCCTAGAATGTTTAGAGTTGTAGTAGTTCAAGGGTTGTCACTAGTGATTTGACCTTGAATACTAGCATCTCTATAAAACAAGATCATGCGAATTGCACTATGAGAAGTAAACAAGCACTAATAGTAATCCTAGCTAATCTAATAGGTTGATGAACCATATGAAAATTATTCAGATCAAATGATAAGAAACATATTTGAAATATAAGAGGTATGTTTTGAACAAAAGGAGAAATACAATATGAGTGAAGTGTGATATGAAATAAATTCTTGCAGTAATAGCAAGAATGATGAATAATCTATTCATACCTTATATGTTTCAATTTTAGGAATGTTTAATCTATATGATTAAAATGAGAAGGATAAGTAGCAAAAAGTAAGTAGTAGTGAATGAGGAGAGAGATAAGAGAAAATAATGGATTTTAGTAATATGTGAATTGTTTTTAGAAGTATAATTTGTTGAAGGCATATTAAGGGATGTAAATTGGTTCTACGTATGATTTCAGTGTACATGTGCAAGCAATATGTTAATTAAAGGTGGCTGATAGTTGTAGTCATTCATACCAGTAATCCATCTTAGTATTGTACAATTGTAGTATGGTGATATGGGTTGAATAATGATGGAACAAATGAAGGGTTACCCTGAATAAGGTAGTCTTACCTATTCACTCATATGAATAGAAGGGATGATAACCATATTGTATTGATATATAACCCTAATGAGGTATAGCTTGTTATACCTAGCTTTAATATAATTAAGTGATGGTAATTGGGTATGAATAGTCCTTGAATGAGTAATACAATCATGGAGTAATTTGTTACTGTTGTTGAAACCCTAGTATACTATAACCCGATGGTTACACCTTGAATTATGTGTGGGTTCATACTTGAGAATAGTATGGAATGTAATGGTAATGCTTCACCTTATGCATCCATGATCCAATGGGGATGATGTGCGTAGTATTGTATAATTGTTGTTGAATCTAGTCTTCCAAATCAAGACTGTTTTTCTATTTGAGTAGCATAATAGTAATATTCAAAACAACATAGTGAACTCTCTTTTGTGACTCAGAGGTAATATAAAATAATAGTACATATTGGGCCATATGAATTGAGATAGTCGGATCAGATTATCAGTATTGAGGTAACACCTCAAGAGTATGAAAATATTGAAATGGTTGTTTCTCTCTCTCTCTCTGCTATGATTGATTGTGACATAGAGAATTCATTTGTTATCATTGAGCAGTCATGATTTAACATGTTGTGATTAGAAAAGAAATACAGGACTTAATGTTGAAAACTGCGTTCAAGTATGAAATACAAGAATATAATAACATGTAATATTTCAGAAGTTTAAAATAAACCTTGAAAGTACTTTTCTTGCACATTTATGTTTCGGAGATGAAACCTTTTAAAGGGGGAGAATTGTTAGGACCGTATCCGAGCTTAATTGGTAAACTAGGGTTTACTTTGATGATTATATGCTTAATTGGATTGATCATTTCTTAGATCTAATTAATGATGGTAATTCAATTATGATGTTTTAAGCCTAATAAGAACATTAAGTGTTTATTGTTTGAGAAATTAGGGTTTGAGAAATATAAACCCTAGTTGGCTGAAATTAGGGTTTTGATGGTACATGAGTATGGAATTTGATCAAGATAGTAGTACGATAAATAATTTATCATATTTTCTATGTAATTTAGATATAATTTGAATTTTAGAAATAATATGTATAACTTAATCGTGCATTTCAGTGAAAAATTTCAGATTTTTTGGATGTTCTTTAAAAGTCATTTTCGATCGAGATATACTTCAATCGACCATTGCTGATAGAATGTTGTTCAGCAGTATATTGTTTGATTTTTAATTATTTATTGGTATATACAAATGATCTGAAATTTTAACTGAAGATCTGAAACTCAATGATAAACAAAATGTAAAATTTTCATAATTTTTGGATGTGTTTGGACCTTATCAGTAGACGAATTATAGTAACTAACAATTCTACAGAATTCTAGATAGCATTACACTATTCGATTTTTAGTTATATAATGGAAGCTTATAATGATCTAAAATTTTAACTGAAGCTTGGAAACTAAATTATAAACAACATACTAAATTAGAATAATTTGTGGAGAAGGTTTGATCTCTTAAATACACGAATTACAGAAAACCTTTTTTGATAGAAAAATCTACTGAAATAAGAAAATGTTTAGTGAGGGGTCAAAGTGCAATTGACCCAAGCAGCTCAATTTCTCTATATGATCAACCTAACACACTAGAAGCTCTCATAATTCGTGATTTAAAATAAAGAAATAAAATCCTACAGAGAGAGGGAGAGTTAGGGTTTGAGAGGAGAAATTGATGGATATGCTGACCTAGGGTTTTACGATCCGAGGAATGATGAAATCATGTAAGTTTAACTTCTTTGGATATAGTTTCATGGTGAATCTTCTCTCACATGTCAAAATTTCCATCCCTCCTCTGATTTGATCTAAAATGGTATCAAACCTTCCCCTTTTCTCACTCTTTCTTCATAATCCCTCATTTTTAGGGATTTCGAGTTGAAAGGAAGAAGAATTGGGTGAATTGCTAGGCATTTGATATGCGATCGAGATTTTTAGGGATGAACTATGTTTTTAAGGTGTTTTCACACCTGAGGGTGAGTGGGAACTTCCTTTAAACAGTATATTGCATGAAAATTAGTTAATTCATCCATAATCTTTAATTGCTAGTATGCGACTACAAACCCTGAATTGTCTATGTGTTCTAAGTTGTTGCAAAATGATATAAAATGGATTCTTCCTCTATTTGGATGAAGTTCAGATGATAAAAGCATATTAGAAATATATACAATACATCCTAATGAGAATTCCTTAAGTATTCACAGAGGTTATAAGAGTAAATTGAAATATAAGGAACTTGTTTATGACTGAAATTTGTTGTATAAGTAAATAGAGAAAATTGATTATCTAGATCCCCTTGGTTATGAATGATTGTTTATCTAAATTCATAGAACAAATATGTCAGATATTATCTTGGATTGCATTCAAAGTGAATAGTGTTTATTTGATATCTGAGTAAAGAGGGTGAAACCCTAGATGCAAGGAAAGTTGGATATTTGCGAGTAGATATCGTGAAATCCATTTGAAGGGATTTTCTTGACATAATAGACTTTATTTATTCAATGTTATTATTGATGCATGATATCCTATTGAATGGCATGGAAATCCAAATTCAACTCACTTCCAAGGTTTCATACATATATTGATTTTATATGATTTGCTGATAGTAGTCTTTATTCAATGAATGTTTATGTCGCATGAAATCTTTATGGGAGCCATGTGAACAAGTTGTTGCCTAGTGAGAGGTGACAAGATGTGTGATGGCCTTGTTAGCCATGAGAATACTTGTACAATCAATGAAATGAATACATTGGTCTAAGGACCTAGAGGTAATGGTTACATGTTACAGAGGTAACAATGCTATGTGATGATCTAAGGGTTTGAATACCCATATCCAATAATCATGATAATGATGTGAAGGGATGAGAATTCCCAATAATGTGATAAGGGATTGAGATCCCAGGTATCATGTGTTTTAAAGATTGAAAAGTACGCGATAGATGTATTACACCTTTCTTTGTAGCATTTGTGGTGATTAAATGAAACTCTAAGGGTAGGGTGTTCAATGAATCAAGTATTGTGATATCAATGTTCTCAGTTATTATTAATAATTCTTGTCATGATAAGTAATTAGCTCTTAATTGAGTTATGAGATGTACAACTCAAGATTTTGGTTGATATGTACGATTCTAGTGTATAAAGTGCCAAGTTGACATGTATTCTGTTTATTTAAGAATTCTAGTCTGCCAGTATGTATAGTATGTTGATTACTCAGTATATTATAGTGTTTTGAATATACTGCTCTGCCAAGTTTAGAATGATATACATGTTGTGTTATAAACTTCAAATAAATAGATGCGCACCATAGAGATACCAAAGTCAAGTATGAGTAAGAGAAAGTTACAATGTAGAAAGAGTTTTCTAGGAATAATAAAATGATAGACTTAAGAGCCCTGAACACCGTACAATCCCTATGAGAGGTATGTGCCTTAGGGATGAAACAAACTACCCTGGTGGTGCGTCCAGTATACGGAGGTTGGAATGTACCAAGAGATGGTACGGGGGACCTAACCCTGGCAGTGCGACCAGTATACATGGGTCTCCTTAAATTTTAGAATGTAGTGTCCAACATCAACCAGAGATCCTGGTGGCACTAGAGTACAGAAAAAGCCAAGAGGTGGCTTGACTCTCCGCCTGTGTGCTCAGGTTAGAGGAGGAGTCCAGTTTAGGCCAGAGAGCCATTTCCCTATTGCAGACCAGGAGAGTAGTCAGACTTAGCATTTCCTGAGTGTGTCCGCTAAGTCTTGTATGGTGTGATCGTACTGCACTATGAGTCTTCATATGTAGAGTACACTGCATATGATCGGGGCATAATAAAATGAATGAGAGGTCAAACACGTGTGTACAGTTATTCAATTATTCTTTGTATATTTGTGAATTATTAGTTCTCTTTATGATCAATCAAGCATTTCATATATTGATTCACTCTTATAGATATTTAGAGTATCCTGCCATATTTATGATTGTTAATTATTAGACTCTCTAAAGCTTTCTGCTGTTATAATTGATATTAATTGTTCAAAAGTATATATGTAATTATATCAGTGCTTTAGACTGTTTCTTTAAAGTACTCATTCACTAAGCGAGTAGGCTCACCCCTCTACTCAAAATTTTTAAGAAAATCACATGGACTTGAAGAAGATATCATTGCATCAGAGTAGATCTTCCACAAGAGTTAAGTCTGAGTATAGTTAAGTTCAGTCGGTCCCTGTCACTCTAGGTCCTTGTATAGATGTGAGAGAGTTGTAAATGATGTTTGTATCTTCGTTTCCTTAATAAGAGAGAATGCATTTGATTATCATGTCGTATGTACATGGAAGTGTGAGAAATAGAATGAATGTATGGATATGTATCATTAATGTTGAGATCATATTAGAGTAATCAAGGTTTAATTCTCTTGTAAAGTTTGTTTATGTGATTCAATGTGAGAAAACAAAGAGTTTGAAAAATAAGAAAAAGTTAAGAGTGATCTTTGTATTACATTAAATCCTCAATTTATGCCCTGATCTCATGATTAATGGTAATTGTGTGATCGGGGTGTAACACAAAGAGTGGTGCCTAGTCGCACATTAGTGCTACCTAAGTGAATGGAAAGTTGGAGAACAACTTCAACCTACAATCTGTGTATGGTGTTATAGTGTTTGTATAGTTTTTTGTCATTCATATCCAGATTGAACTAGAGGTATGGAGCAGTCACCCTCATTATTATTCAATCTTATTTCTTGAACCAGAACAGATTGTATGAGATATATGTAAGCTCAACACATTGACTTGCATGTACATGGTCATGTATTTTCTCAGTCTCGCTAATTAAGAGGCCTAGGATATCATGATCCCATAGGAGGGACAAAACCCATATCT
Source organism: Alisma plantago-aquatica (assembly GCA_963693085.1). Lineage (NCBI taxonomy): Eukaryota > Viridiplantae > Streptophyta > Magnoliopsida > Alismatales > Alismataceae > Alisma > Alisma plantago-aquatica. The sequence goes on from OY856409.1 coordinate 593,173,849, forward strand.
ATCACTCATAGTCAATCCCTAAGAGTCAAAGCCACCCAATCATCATCGCTATAAGAACTCATGTTTCAGGACTGTGTTTGATGATGTCAAAGTGTATCCAACGACATGTGATGAGTGCAGTGATTCAGGTCTAAGAACCACAAACACCACAATCACTGTGAGGGTTGACTATGACCTCCATGATGATGGCTTCCATATGTCAGTGTTACGGTGGGTCGGCCTGATAAACTGTTCCCTAACATGTATATGTGTGTTTGGTTTTATATAGCCATATCATGACCAATGAGACTCAGTCATCAACCAACTCACACTTTGGTCTTATGTGTTATTATTATCTATTAACCTTCCACAATAGCAACTGATTAGAGACATAATGAGAATATGTATATATACTTTTAACATCTGTATGATCTCATTTCTCAAGTATAATACTTAAAGACATACGTCATTGAGTAATATTATTCTCTAGACATTTATTATGTTATTTCATTATCTCATAGCTAAAAAAATAGAATAAATTGGAAGCTTACCTTTATTAATAATCAAATTATTTACATTTATGCCATTACAGTCATCACAAGATTGGCTCTTTGGGCATACATACCAACTTGTGACCCTGTAGGTCTAGAATTACGTTGCCAGTAAATGTCCATAATCAATTATGGCATCACATGTAAAGATCAGAGCCTAGTTCACATCATTGCTACCCAAGTAATTTGAAAAGTTGGAGAACAACTTCAACCTACAATCCGTGATCAGTGTTACCGTGATTGTATAGTTTCTTCTCTGATATACAAATTGAACTCGAGGCATAAAATTATCATCCTCTCAACATTTAATCCATGTTCCTTAAACTAGAGTAGAACCTCTCAGATGCATTTGAGCTCACATATTACATATTGAGTCACATGAGCATGGCCATACATTTCTCAGTCTCACTTATCAAGAGGTCTTGAATATCAATCTCTTATAGGAGGGACAAATCTCATCTACATTACTCACACTCAATCCTCATGTGTTACAGTGCACCCGAGCATCACCTTTATGGAAACCCTTACTCGAGATCACGTTGGATGATGCCAAAATACATGAACGACATGTGATGAATGTAGTGACTTTTAGGTCTAAGAACCACAATCACTACTATCCCTATGGGAGTTGATTCTGACTGACGTTACATGGTCTCCATGTATCACACTCATGATGGGTCTGTCTGGTATATTATTCTCTAACATGTACATGTGTGCTTGGCTCGATATCACATATCATGACTAATGAGATTTTGTCATCAGTCAACACACACTCTAGTCTTATGTATTGTTGTTGTCTATTTTGCTTCCACAATAATATCTGACTAGGGACATAACAAGAATGTATGTACACTTAACATATGTATGATCTCATTATTCAAGTTACATTCTTGAAGACATACATCATTGAGTAACATCATTCTTTAGACATCTAGTATGTATATGTCATCATCACATGAGTAAGACAAACATAATAGACGAAATTACTTGTATTATTATCGAATCAGGTATTTAATGCCTCATTCTAATCATCATATGATTGACTCTCTAGGCATACATACCAACAGTGCATGCCTTGACATAACTCTAAGTCGGCTAAACACCTTGTTTAAAGGTGCAACCAACTTGGATGTTCTTCATGGTATAGTAGTTTGGGTGAACTTACTAAGGACAAGTATGTCTGAATCGTGCTCCTGTGCCACATGATTTGTTTGTTGCGGCCAATGACTTAGAAGTGCTCTAGAAGTAGTATAGTGAATTTTTGACCTAGTTTTTGCTCAACCACTTGATCTCTACTTGTCTATAGATAACTGGTACAAGCACAATGTACAACATTATATTTTATTATAATTGAGCAAATTTATTCACCCACCATGTATTTATTTCTTTTATATATGCTTACATATTCAAAAGCACTTGACAAACCTATTAACAACAACAAAAATAGTCTCGACATTAACATTAGAATAGATTAACTGAGGCCTATGGGAAAATATAAATATGTTGTATGTATTAGTATCTTAGTTATATACATATTGTATGTACTGATATCTTGTATACAATATTGTCTTAGCTAAACATGTTTGTCCTTTCTATGTATATATTGTATACAATATTGTCTTAGCTATTATGTTAGTGTTTCTGGTCGAAGATGTTACATTACATAAGATGCTTCGTTTCATGTTTGCAAAAGGTAAGAACAATTAAAATGAAAACAACGAAGGAAAAATAGAAAGGATAAACATGCCTTTGTGAGGAAGGAAACAATAGGGTGTTAGTTAAAATTTCTCTAAAGATAGACCCATTTGTAGTAGTTGTATAAAAAGCACGTGTATAAAGTCATAGAAATATTCTTTTTGCATATGCAAATACAAAATTTGCTTGCGACGCTAGCAGAGTCACTTGAATAATTGTAAAGTTTCGGAAACTTTTATCATTTCAAATCTTCTTTTCCTTGGACACAATAAAATATAAAATCTTTCAAATGACCAATACGCTAGTAGTGCTGGCGAGACAACGGTTGCAGGATCGTAGTCCGCGGGTCAAACGCAGTGTGACCTTGGTTGTCAAAATGCCGTGCACTTGCTTCAGTAGTGGCAGGCGCAACTTTGGGTAGTGCTGTTAGTGCTGCTGAGCTGTGTCATCGTCGCCCGTCTTCCCCAATGCCCCCTCGATCGCTAGCCCCGATCTTCTTAACCCTAACGTAGCTGAGCGACCTCTGTCGAGCTCAGGATGGATCCTTCGGTGGTGTTGATGCTGTCCAACCTCCTCAACTTGCAGAACCACCTCGACCCCCTCCTCTCCGACACACTCGCCGCTGCGGCCACCACCCCGGCCTCCCCGTCCTCCCCATCCGCACCCTCCCCGTCCCCTTCCACCTCTTCCCCGGTTTCTGCCAATGTCGCCCCTTTGGTCTTCTTCGCCATTGCCTCAGCTATCTCCTACGCCAGCTCCCTCTCTACTCGCCCTCGCCGTGACCGCCTTCCCCGTTCCCCTTCCCCACCACCACTCAACTTCGGCGGCCTCGCCGCCTTCCGCGCCCTTGCTAACAATCCCTCTTCCCGTATGGCTCGCTGGCGCTCCCTATACGGTCTCCCTTACCCAGCCTTTGCTGCCCTCGCCGATCGGTTGAAGACCCACCTGCGCCGAAGCGCCTCGGTCCCCACCTCCCTCCCGCCAGACTACGCGCTCTCCGTCGCCCTCTCCCGCCTCGCTCGCGGCCTCTCCGCCAACGCAGCTGCTCGCGCGCACTCCTTAGACCCCGCAGTCGTCGCCCGTCTCACCAACGCCGTAACCCGCCTCATCACCACCCAGCTGTACCGCGAGTACGTCCGCCCTCCCTCAGAACAGAGATCAATACAGGCCGCCGAGGAGGCCTTTCGTGGCATTTCCTCCCTTCCTGGCCTCTGCGGGGCAGTTGGGGCTATCCCGATCCGCCTCAGGCGCGCTCCTTCCGGTAATGTTACCTATCGCTGCCGTCAGGGCTACCCCGCCATCCTCCTGCAGGTCGTCGCTGACGCGAAGAAGCTCTTCTGGGACGTGTGCGTAAGGGCTCCGGGAAGTGTTGATGAGGCAACCCACTTCCGGGATAGCCAGCTCTGCGCCCAGCTCACCAGTGGGGAGATCCTCCATGACGCCATCGCCACGGTTCGGGGTCACCCTGTCCGGCCCTATATAGCTGGCGACGGCACCTTCCCTTTGCTCCCCTTCCTGATGACCCCTTTCACCGGTGACTCCGCAGGAACGCCGGCTCACAACGTCTTCGACGCAGCCCTTGCTGACGCCAGGGCCGCGTCCCTGGAGACGGCCCTTGGGATGCTCAGGGGTGGGTGGAGGATCCTGAGGTCACTCAATGTTGGGGTCGACCATGCCGCTCAGACGATCGTGGCGTGCTGTGTGCTGCACAACATGTGCATCTTGTCTGATGGTCTGGGAGAGGACGACGGCAAGGTGCGGCCTTGGCGGGATTCCGGGGAGGATGCTGCTTTCCCCACTGCCAGGATACTTAACAGTGAGAAGCCGCTCCACCAAGCTGCGGTGAACCTAAGGCGGGCCTTGGCGGAAGATCTCTACGAACGGCGGCACCGGCAAGGCAGGGGAAGATAACCAATGTGACTCTCAGGAGGCCGTCTCGATCTCCTGAGACTCGAAGTATCTAATTCCATTCCTTAGACGCTAAACTATTTGAGATCTGCTGGAATCCCAGTGAAGAGGCCATTTGCATTACTGCCTATATAACCCTTTTGATCATGACAAAACCGGTACCATCATTGTTCTATAAATTAGAAGCAGGTGCATCATACTCGGTCGATCTAAGTCAAAACCAACTCAGTATGTTTATCTATGCATTTTGAAAATGCTGAACTACACAATCTCTATGGTGTTCAGTGACTTATTTGCTTTAAACTTGAGGATGCTTTACTTATGTAATTGGTGTACTAATATGACATACAATTTCGTTACGTCAGACTTAACTCTGTAATTACTCATCATGAAAGAAAAGGCGCTCATGAAAAGAATGCAGAGCTATCATAATTTGAGTTACTCTACCCACAGCCAGGTTCCCACCCGGCTACCCACCAGCTACATTGGGAATTCAGCAATAAATTTCTCCAAGTTGTTTTTTCTTCCTAACAGTTTTTTACATATACGAATTAGTTACGTAGAAGCTGAAATGTCTCACTCCTCCAGAATTTTGACTAATTCCGATGTTCTTTAGCATCTGTTCTCTCTCCCGACCATTTCACCCACTAGCAGTTCTGCACTCGCATCTTCCTCTTTTCGAGATTTTTCTATCACCGACGTTTCAATCATGCTGCTTTATTTTCAGACGGATACATTTTAATATATGGATGTTAGTACTGTACATACGTCTTGTAATTTGTGTGTCGGTATTAAAATTTGAACAAAGAGTATTGCATGCCACTAAAGTTATATTGTTATTTGTTAGTATTGTACGACACGAATGTCACATAATGTATATGACTAAATTTTGGAAATTGTTTTATTGTGAGATAGTAGTATTGTACGAAGAAAAAGTTACATAATGTATATATAATGAAAGTTTAAAATTTTTGTCATTTTCTATTAATATTGTATGACATGTATTGTACACCTTGTAATATAGATCTTGTAGTTTGTGTTGATATTGTACATTGAAAAGTTAAGACAACCTCAAATCATCACATTCAGATTTAAAAATAAATTATTGAAGCACTATATGCATAAGAAAGATTATCAAAAACTCCTTACAAAAAAAAACTTTGTAAATAGTAATGTTTTCCGCTGCTTAAATATTTTATGATTTTGTATTATATCATTGAGTGGGCCCACTATCGGGTCCCACTCCTTACAAAAAAAAAGATTATCAAAAGATATTAGTACCATACATCTTGTACTGTACATCTTTGACTGTACATAAATTGAGTTAAAAATGATAATCATAATGTATGAGCAAATATTGTAATATCTAATGTTGTATATATGATTAAAATTTAAAAGTTGTATTGTTGTCACTCGGTTATGAAATAAATTACGAATAAAAAGCATCAGTACGTACAGTGCATGTGTATTTGAAAGGGAATCTAGACTGGAGAGAAATCGGGAGGCAACAGAGCTTTCAAAAAAATAGAAGGATTTAGAGACGAACAAGAATTTAAATCTAAATATTTTTCATAATTTGTGGTTGTTTGAGACATCACAAGTGCAATCCGTTGGAGAGTGGACAATAATGTACTTTACATGTGCTTTATATGACTTTTACATGCATAATAATATAAAAAATCTGCCACATGTGTAATATCTCTTGGATGCATTAAAACTTGCATTTTTCCATATTTCGAGTATGATAGTGGGTGGATAAGTGATTAGGGTTGTCAATGGGGATGGTATTATCTGTTTACCCTTACCCATACCCTGGAGGGTAAGGGTAAGGGTAGATATTTTTATTACCCTTTACCCATTTACTCGTTCCCTGTTTCTCCGCTATACTATAAGGGGAGGGTAAGGTATAGACACTATCTATACCATTTTACCCTTTTACCCGCACATGATATAAAGGTTACACAAATTTGTTATGCATACTGCAAAGGAAAAAAATGAATTATGCATAAAAATTGTTATTGTGTTAATTGAGTTAACTTTACACAGAGAAACTTATGATTTTGAATTGGATATAATGTTTTATATATTGTCATCAATAAATTAGTTATAAAATTATTAAAAATCAACAAACAATGTGTATAAAAATCTTTTTTGTTAAAATTACCCGCTTACCCTTTACCCTCCCCGATTATCCTGTGGAGAAGAGGGTAAGGGTAAGGGAAGGGTAAGGAGATTGTTGAGAAGGATAATTACCATTACTCTTATCCGCTACCCAAAGAGGGTAAGGGTAAGGGTAAGGGTAAGACCTTATCCGCCCCATACCCTCCCCATTGACAGCCCTATAAGTGATTGTGGTTAGAATTTTTCTATAATTTTACAAAGATTCAACCTAAGACTAATTGGTTGTCGGCAATTCTTTTTGTGGCCCGTTACATTTGTGTGCAACCTTGTCTTTTGCTTTACGTTGGATGTTGCACATAGGAGGTAGAGCTTCCCAAATTTAGTAGGTTGAGCATTAGTTCTGAACCAGAGTGGATGGATCCATAACTAAATTAGTAAAAAATAATGAATTGTATACTGTCTTAAAGTGGGATCATATATTTTTCTAATCTTAACCGGGCCTTATTTATTCTTTGAAACCTATTTAATAGTATAATATTGATCATGTTAATACATATCAAACATGTATGTTGTTCTTATATATGTGAATCAGTTGTATTTTTAAGGCCTCTGTCGGGCATAGTCCTGTCTAGTACCAGATTGGACCAAAAACCCAACTTCTATAATGTATAAACCACATGTTAGACTGAACTTATAACGGTTCTCGATCGGACCATAAGGAATGGGCTGGTGTAGTCCGATTTAGCAAGTTCTTGCTCACCCCTAATCATAAGTCCCTCTTGTTTCGTAACTTTACATTTCCTCTCATTGCAGTCACTTCATCCCACAACTTTTGGCCACAAACTCTTCATCCTTTCTTGGAGGTTGAGGCAAGCCTCACTTGGGGGTGTGACATTTTCCAAAACATATTTCAATCTAAAAGTGAGTGTGCATGTATATTACTTAAGAGGCCTCATATTTCTCTCCCTCCCCTCACATGCTTGTGTCAACTCTGTGATTTATATTTCTTTTCTATCCTCCCTCTTTCTTCAACATGTCTCATCTTTTTGAACCATTTCATCTCTTTAAGTCCTCTATGGTAGAAACAAGATAAGTCACTTTGGTCATAAATACAATTAGCTACTATTTAAACTACAAAACAAACAACAATGGAAAATTTTCAAGATACAAACAAAGTGTCACATTACAACATTTACTATGTTGGGCAGATATCAACAAAATCCTCAGGTAGTTATAACCCCTCATTTTCACATGCAACATCATCAGCTGCATATAAACTACTCTCATTGTGAAACCTGAAAACACCCAACATGATCTGGGGCAATCTAAGAGTTTGTATCCCCATCCAAGCAGATTTCTTGATTATCTTATTCTTCCCATAGTTTGGTGTTGCCATATATCAAGTGTGGACCTTAGATGGGTGAGGATACATAATGGTAACAAGGTGTATTTGTGTTATTTCTAACTTCATCTCATCAATCTAGGTTTTGAAACAACTCATGAATAAACTAGAGATCAAAATAGGATGAACGGTCCATATCACCCCTTTCTACATCAATGAGATGTTCCACGGAGTCATTCCAAACTAGATCAGTTATGTTGCATCAGCCAAAAACACCTCTACATGTAACAATTCATATTCAAGAGGCACGATTAATAAGTAGATTTTTTATAGTTATGTGTGTCTTCACTTCAATGAAGGATAACATTGTTCATAGATAAATTAAATTCAGATCTAAACATCATTTCATCATTACATGTCTTCTTGCATCCCTTGTAAGAAGAAAAACCACAAACACTATGGCTACCTTAAACCCCAAAAGAATAGTGTTTAGGTATGGATCACTTTGCTTCACCACGCCCTTTGGGCTCTTATATACATTGTGCCCCCATTTTTATGATCCTAGACACAAAAAATCCCTCCTACTATTTGTGATTTCAACAAAATAAGATTGGATGTCATGTAGTTGGTGCTAAGGATCATTAGTTAAACTATTCCTTATTACATGATGATGAATGTTGCCAAGCCCACCATCATAACTTTGACACCCATCCCCAAGATGGAATAGTCTTGGTCAAATGTGTTGTCACCACATCCATCTCTCCATGCATGTGTGAGACTATGAACCTAGCTTCATATTATTTTTTTCTATAATCTTGATTTATAACATTAGTTAAATGATTGCAAAGGAATTAGTGTTTAATTGAATAACTTGAAACCCTATTTGAAATCAATTTGCACTTTTGATGCCTTAGTTTTGAGCTTTCGTATAAGTGTACATAATTTTAATTCAACATAGCTTGAGGACCAAATTTAAAATTGTGTGTAAAGTATCAAATATTGTACTTTTCTTCCTACTCTTACTTGTTCGATACTTAAAATCAATTGGTTAAGAGATGACTCTAATCAAGACTTCATTGTAATTTATTTGCCTTGAAATGTAATTTCATGTACAATTATGGACAAATGTGTGGTTTCACCTTAATTGAGAATCTAAGTGAAAGGTTAAGAACATGATATCCAAATGCATCATAGTATTTGGTATTCTGGTAGATTTCTTTGATTTGATTATTGTTACCTTACTTGGTTTGAGACGTCAACCCTAGCTAGTAAGGTTGTGGTGGTTGTTAATAGTCGATGGAGCTTCTTGTGCTCTAACAATGTACTTTTTGGTTTATGGAAGTGATAAACCACTAAAAACCTTAAATAGGCTGATGAGAATGATTTCCAAACACATAATAATGGTAGGAGGGTCGATGAGAATGATTCTTTGGCAATGGCCAAGGGTAGTTATAAAGACTATCTATGGACAACTTGGACCTTTGAACCTATCTCCACTTTATAAAGACTAGCTATGGGCACTTGGTTCGGCCTAGAGGCTATTTTAGCACCTCACAAGATTCTGGAATCATTGAGGGAGCCATAGATGTTGAACCAAGCTCCTAGGAAGAGACGAACATGAATTGAGCCTTGCATGTTGATGCAAGTGGGTGCATGTTATAGATCTAGCTTCTTTAGGATGCTTCCTAGCATTGCAGGTTTGTTTCCAGCCCTAATAAAGAAAGATTCATCTTCTAGAATCTCTTTTCCTTCCATTCATCACCCCATAACCCTCGTTTGGTTGTTCCCCATGGACTTCCATGGTGGGAACTACTCCATCTATCTAAAGAATCCTCCTTTTTCCTCTTTTTGGTATGAAGGGAGCTAGATCTTGAACATGGATTTTGGGGCTTTTGGAGGTATGATCTAAGATCTGGAAGTCTATTTGTGGCCTTGTTGAGTGGAGCTTGTAATTATCACCATAAAAGGTTAGTGATATAATATTGTTAGCATTCTTTTGCCTACTAGTTCATGAAAATACCTAAAACTTGTTCTAAACCTGATTAACATGCCTAAAGATTGAATCTTTTATGGATCCTTTTGCTTCCATGTGATATGATTTTGAACTTACATATATTTACCTATATCTACTAATGAATCCCTGATGAAATGGCTCTTTGGTTTGAGGTCTGAAATCTAAAACTTGTTCATTGATAGTTTAATTTGCTCCAAATCTTGTTTTATGGCCTCCTAATGTGCTAAAAGATGATGTATCGAGAACTGTTTTGGTTAAGTGGATCATATTCAAAAAAATTTATGTTCTTCCTAACCTTCTAGAGTTACTCCCTGATGCCATTTCTATAAACTAATAATCATAAACTTGTTAAATTTTGAAATACAAGTGGAATTGTTACTAGTCCTCCTTGTGGTGAATTAGTATCATATGATATAAAAATGTATATGAATGCTATTTTTAGTGATTACAATTTGATATAAAATGTTTATAAGGCCTTAATATAACTTTTATGCTGCTGGAAGTTCCTCTGAATTAGATATAAAATCCATAAGTATGTCATCTATGCATGAAGTTGTACTTTTTATGTGCAATAATGTATTCATTGAAACTCCCTCATACTTTTGAATTTGAAATTAAAATTATGTATTGTGGTGTGTAAAAACAACATGAAATGTAATCTAGAATTACAAAAGGTTATGATTATCTTACATGGAATTGAACCTAATGTGGAATTATGTGAAAAAATTACCATGTTTATGTCTAGTATTGGGACTGTATGCCCTAATGGGTACATAAGATTACATAAGGAATCATATCATACTACCTGAATTTGATATTCCTCAATAATATCCTTAATGAATGTGAGATTAATTTCATAATAAAGAAATATAGTTATTTACATGAGAAGGATATGTATCATAAAAGAAATTATCAAATAACCACAAAATAACTTAGGGGTTTGTATATTGTTTGTGAGTTGTAAAAAAGGGTGGAAGTATTCTATGAAATGACCTTAATAAGGTTATTCTCTACCTCACATGGTTAACATGTATTATATGCCTGCTCTTTTCACAATGTTTAGGGTTGACAAAATGAGTTATAAAATATGGCATTAGAAGTGTGTAACACCCTAACTTTTTAAATCCTAATTTCAAATTTAAAACTTGATGTTCAACTAAACCCTAATGTGATGAAAATATCTAATTATAATTTTTTTTATAACAAGGAACCCCTCCTGGGATCGGACACTATTGGACCCCACCCAGCCAAGGGTAAACCCCGGAACCAGCCGCGTACATGGGGGAACCGCAACACACTCAATAACGTGGGGCCTTTATTGCACCCCAAGGGTTTTCACCTAGAGTCAAACCCGGGTCTCTTCGTTGGGGATTGTCGAGCCGCACCACTTGAGCTACTCCCTCACCCTAATTATAATGTTTAAAGATTGATTCCACTAAATTTAGAAACAAATTCACATTATAACATCCAATTGTAATTCAATATAATCCTAATTAGTCAATTTGTAATATTTATGGGTTTAAAGGGAAAGTGACACATCTATTGAGCATAACATCCCCTTATGATTTTTATATTAAATAAAAATTGTCAATGTACAAAATTTATCAAAATATGAGACAGAAATGTTTATGAAATAATTCTATGTAATGAGGTCATGATTATCCTAGAAAGAGAAATATAAGAATTTGGATATGTCAAATGAGGAAAGTAACTAGATTTTTGGACTCCTCGTGGTCCAATTAAGCAAGACACCAAATTTGGTTAATTTTGGATGTTTCTAGATATTCCAATTTGAATTATCAAGAAAAGAACTCAATCACCTAATTATCCTAATATGACAATAGATAAAGAAATGGGTTTCATTCTCATACTGTGTCACGCAGACACAGTCACGGTCTGCTTGGGATTCCTGGATCCCGTACGAGTCATTTTCCTGACCCAGTTCCTAAAACCAATGGAACTCCCAACATTTTTCTTGCCTTGGTCTCTCTACAAGTTTCCTCGTCATGATCAAATATGTTTTTCGCAATCAATTCTCTATTTTGAAGCTTCAAAACCCTAATTTGGCTACCCCTCGTATCCAAGATCTCTTGGTCAACAAGGAACATCCCAATCCCTCCATGAAACAAACTCCAGTGGACTCCTCCATGCTCGCAGACCTTAACCTATATATTTTACCCTTCACAAAGTGCCAGGGAAGGATTAGACACCCAAGAGAGAACCACAAATATCAATGTTCTCTCTGCAACCCTCCAGTTGGTCATCCCAACAAAGCACTTATCGTTGCTATGCAGTCTCCATCGACCACGTCGCACTTCCCTCCCCGACGCAAAGGGAAGATTTCGGTTGACTCTTGGGAGCAAGGAGAAGGTTTACAACTGCCTGTTGACATTGATTTTGAGGTTTGCCATGTTTCCCTCTTTTCTTCTTGGACTTGGATCCTGAATAAATCCCAATAGACTTTTCCTCCTGTTCATTCATGCTTGAAACCATGGCGACCATTGTGTGCCTACAATTTTGTTTTAGCTATCCTCGAGTACAATCTAGTTGCTATTATTGGTACCCGCAAAACCTGCTTCGCATGAGTTCCATGGCACAACAGTGAACCTGCTATTTTGGGCCTCCCGACCGTCTCCCAATCTCTAGTCATGCTCTCCATGTTCAGCTGGCGATGAGGATGATCTCCATCGCCCTGGTTTTCGATGTTGATTTGGAAGCCGATAGATTCTGGCTTTGAGTTTTGGGAGCCTCTAAGCGAGTTCTCCCTGAAGTTCAGTGAAGGAGATGATCAAGCTGAGTATTCAATTCTCACTCTTACCCATCTTGTTTCGGTCGGACGATTTTTGGCCCAAGGGCTTTCTGGGTTTTGCAACGCATCTTTTGTTATAAGTGTGTGCCAATTTTGATTGATCTTAAGCCACATGATCGATGATGAGTGGGCCACCTCGGCGGGTCCAAGAAGCCAATTAATAGATAAAGGATTGTCGTGGCTTTTTCGAGTTTTCTTATTGGACCAAGCTTTGAAAATTTGTAACAATTTTGTATGGTGTCAGAAAAATATAAATAAATACTCGTTGGAAAGGATTCATAAAGAGAAACATAATAATGGTTTTAAAGCTTGTTTTAACTCCTAATCCTAGATTTATTCAAGATCCTTGAAACTTTAAAAATAGGTTGGATAATGATTATTAATGCATGTTAATTAATTATATAGGGTAATTAGGGTTCCCTAAACATCAATAGACTATTAGGAGTGGCACCAATCTTTGTAAGTGGTTCATGCACTTTGAACATAGTTATTGGATGTTTATATGCTATTGAGTACAATGTACATGTTATTATGTGAATGTATTATTCATGCTATGGTTTTTTTGATTAAAGCTAAAAGTTATTTTATAATAAAATCCTTTTTACTATTTGTATTCAATAATCATCATATCACATCATATTCATGTTTAAGAGCAAGAGTAAAGAGTATTCAAGAGTAAAGATAATGGATGAACCTTGTATAAGATATTTGTCATGGGCTTTCCTAGCATATAGTGTACTCTGGTAAAAATCATGGGCTTACCTAGCATACATAGCACCTCGGTGTAAATCATGGGCTTTCCTAGCATACTTTGGTGTAAAGAGAAGAGGCATTTCAGTGCAAAAATTGAGGATATTTATATAAGTCAGATAAAAGATATGTGATAAAATACAACATTTATTTTAATGATGTTTAAATATTTTGTTTTAGAAGTATATGTTATTTAAGTTTTATAATATGTTCAATTCCACTTACAAATTATTTTATGCATGTATGGGGGTGTGATGCCCGTAGGAAAGGAGCAACGTCAAGGATAGAGCTATTTGAGGACCAATTGAAGAAGGAGATCAAGGACTTGTGAGACCAGACCTAGTAGGGTGCCAACTATCAATAGTTTAGATTTTCCTTTATATTCATGAGACATTTCTTTTAGTTAGAGTGTGAGTTTTATGTTATGAGTTTGAGATATGAGAAATTATGCAACTTATCCTATGTTATTTTATCAAAATTTATTTTTATGCAATGATTATCATTTTGTGACATTCCCAATAAGATTATGCTTTTGCTCAATGAATTATATTTTTTAGAAAATTGGGATGTTACAATATGGTATCAAAGAAAAAAATATAGTTGGCCACCAGGATTTTATCAAAATCTCATATAGTTTATGCTCCCTTTTGTAGTGGCTCCTAAGAGGAAATTTAATAAGGGCAAGGAGCATGTAGATGGAGAGGGAAGCTCTTTCAATAGGGGAAGTGATCATAGTGTTTTTGGAGGGGTTAACCCTAATGGTAACCTTAATGTACCTCTAGAAGTGCTCATTAAGGCTCTTACCAATGCTATCGTTGGTCACCAAGGAATACCACATCAACCGAAAAACCAGGAGTTGACCTTAGTAGACTTCCTAAAGATCAAGCCAGAAACCTTCTCTGGAGAAGCTGAGACCGATATAGTTGGTCATGCAGAAGAGTGGCTACTCAATGTCAAGCACTATTTCTATGATTTGGGATGTCCTGAGCCTTTAAAAGTTCACTTCGGGACAAACATGTTGAAGAGTGTAGCCCACACTTGGTGGGAGAACTTCACCAATGCTCGAGGACCCAATGTTGAGTCATTGACATGGGAGGAGTTCACCACTGCCTTTTGAAACCATTGCATCTCTGAAGTCATGATCGAGAAGAATGAGATGGAGTTGAAGTGTCTAAGGTAGTATGACTCAACTATTAGCTAGTATGCAATGAAGTTTTGTATGTTGCAGAAGTACGGTTATGGTCTAGACGAGACACGTCTGATAAAGAAGTTCATGTGTGGCCTGAAACTTGATTTGAGTATGCTTTGACTGGACGTGGCATCAGGACAGTGCAGGAGGTACTCGAGTCTGTCCTAGAGTTGGAGGACTGCCGTGGATGATACTGGAAGAATGGAGCACCCCCAGGAAGCAAGAAAGAGCACAAGAGCCACAATAAGAAAAAGAGGAAAGTACAAGAGGAACCTACTCCAGACCCTCATGCAAAGACTTCGTGCACCAAGTGTAATAGATATCATATAGGAGAATGCAGACATGGAACTAGAGTTTGTTACTACTATGGAGGGGATGACCATATCAGATCCACCTTCCCCAAGCTCCTACAAAAGAAAGATTCATAAGTCAACCCAGAGCCTAAGGAGAAACGACAAGCTAGGATGTTTGCCATGGTGGATGATGATGAGAATGAACAAGGTATGCTTTAATTATGAAGTCCCTTTAGTACCTTTGTGTGGACTACCGATATGATTAGTCTTTCCCTAGATGTAATATTTCATGATAATTATAAGGTGTTAGAATTTTCATGTTAAGTATAAGGAAAACCCTAAGGTGGGTAGACTAGTAGAATTTCAAGGACGAAATTCATTTAAGGTGGGTAGAATTGTAACAACCTAACTTTTTAAACCCTAATTTCAAATTTAAAACTTGATGCTCAACTAATCCCTAATGTGATGAAAATATCTAATTATAATGTTTAAAGATTGATTCCACTAAATTCAGAGACAAATTCACATTATAACATCCAATATAACTCTAACTAGTCAATTTGTAATATCTATGGGTTTAAAGTGAAAATGACCCATTTATTGAGCATAACATGATCTAAAAAAATTTATATTAAATAAAGATTTTTAATGTATGAATTTTATCAAAATAAGATCCCAGAATGTTTTATGAAATAATTCTATGTATTCAAGTCATGATTATCCTAGAAAGAGAAATATGAGAACTTGGATATGTCAAATGAGGAAAGTAACTAGATTTTTGAACTCCTCATGGTCCAATTAAGAAAGACACCAAATTAAGTTAATTTTGGATGTTTCTAGATATTCCAATTTGAATTAGCAAGAAAATAACGTAATCACTTAATTATCCTAATATGAATATAGACAAAAAATGTGCTTTATTCATATATTGTGTCACGCAGACACGGTCAAGGTTTGCTTGGGTTACACAGATACCATGTGAGTCCTCTCCCTCACCAGATTCCTAAAACCAGTGGGACTCCCAGCATTTTCCTTGCTCTGGTCTCTCAATAAGTTTCCCCATCACGATAAAATATGTTTTTCACAATTAGTGCTTTATTCTGAAGCTTCAAAACCCTAATTTGGCTACCTCTCAGTCCCAGGATCTCCTGGTCGACAAGGAACATCCCAATTTCTCTGTGAAATGAACTCCAGTGGACTCTGTCATGCTCCCATACCTTAACCTATATATTTTTCCCTTCACAAAGTGTTAGGGTAGGATCGGACACCCAAGAGAGAACCCCAAATATCATTGTTCTCTCTGCAACCCTCTAGTTGGTACTCCCATTGAAGCACCTATCATCACTCTACAGTCTCCATAGACCACGTCGCAGTGGCCGCCCCTACACAAAGGGAAGATTTTGGTTGACTCATGGGAGAAAGGAGAAGGTTTATAGTTGCCTGTTACCATCGATTTTGAGCTTTGCCATGTTTCCCTCTTTCATGCTTGGACTTTGATCCTGGATAAATCCTAATAGCCTATACCTTCTGTTCATTCATGCTTGACGACTTGGCCACCACCGTGTGCCTACAATTTTGTTTTACCTACCCTTGAGTACAGTCTAGTTTTCATTTTTGGTACCCGCAAAACCTGCTTCGCCTAAGTTCCATGGCACAATAGCGAACCTATTGTTTGGAGCCTCCCGACCATCTCTCATCCTCTAATCAGGCTCTCCATGTTTGGCTTAAAGAAGATGATCCCCATCACCTTGGTTTTTGATGTTGAGTTGGAAACTGGTAGATTCTGGCTTTGGGTTTTGAGAGCCTATGAGTGAGTTCTCCCTAAAGTTCCATGAAGGGAGACGAACAAGTGGAGTCTTCAATTCTCGCTCTTACCCATCTTGTTTTGATCAGATGATTTTTGACCCAAGGGATTTCTAGGGTTTTTGCAGTGCATCTTTGTTATAAGAGTGTGCTAGTTTTGAGTGGTCCTGAGCCACATGACTGATGATGAGTGGGCCACCTCAGCGGGTCCAGGAAGCCAATTAACAAATAAAGAAGTGGTTTTTTTTAGTTTCCTTATTGGACCAAGATTTGAAAATTTGTAAGAATTTTGTATGATGTTAGAAAAATATAAAGAAATACTCGTTGGAAAGGGATTTTCATATGGAACAACATAATAATGGTTTTAAAGCCTATTTTAACTCCCTAATTTCCTAGATTTATTCAAGAGCCTTTAAATACTAAAATTAGGTTGGATAATGATTATTAATGCATGGTAATTAATTATACATGGTAATTAGGGTTCCATAAACATCAAGAGACTATTAGGTGTGGCTCCAATCTTTGTAAGTGGTCCATGCACTTTGAACATAGTTCTTGGATGTTTATATGCTATTGAATACAATGTACATGTTATTATGTGAATGTATTATTCATGCTATGGTTTTGTTGATTAAAGTTAAAAGTTATTTTATAAATAAAATCTTTTTTACTATTTATATTCAAGAATCATCATATCATATCATATTCATGTTTAAGAGAAAGAGTAAAGAGTATTCAAGAGTAAAGAGTAAAGATAATGAATGAACCTTGTATAATATCCTCGTCATGGGATTTCCTAGCTTATAGTGTACTTCGATACAAATCATGATCTTTCCTAGCATACAAAGCACCTTGGTGTAAATCATGGGATTTCCTAGCATACAGAGCACATCGGTGTAAAGAGAAGAGGCATTTATGTGCAAAATTCGAGGATACTTATATAAGTCAGATAAAAGACCATGATAAAACCAATGTAATAACCCTACCTCCAAATAATGATGTACACCTTATCATAGCCAAGTGGACTCTAAAAGATACATGTACTGGGAATCTGTTGACTTCAATTATTTTTACAAAAACCAATGTAATATGAGATTCCCTCATGACATTCTTACACTTGAATAGTGATGATTAACGATGTAGATGATTTTGAGAATTTCTATGTATGTGATAGTGGCATATATATGTACTATTCACATGTTGAGATGAAATCGAAGAAGTAGAACATCCTTTGTTTTTCCTTGACTAAAGAGGCTGATGTCCCATGAATAAATATGTTGGGCCTTGTTGTAACCAAGGATTGTATGTTGGGCCTTGTTGTAACCAAGGATTGTATGTTGGGCCTTATTATGGCCAAGAATGGTATTACGGGCCTTGTTTTGGATAGGTTAACATGTTGGGCCTTGTTGTGGCCAATGATAGATACTTTTACCTTAATTTAGCACCTTTATATCTATTTTATATGTTTTATATCTTTTAGAGTTGGAATAATTGATTTATTTCCCAAATACATGTAGATAGCTTGTATGTGTCTTGATTGATGGATCAAAAATACCTAATTTTCTTAAACAATATGTGTAACCTTATTGCTATAGTGCCATGTGACTGCAGAACTATCTCAATGTTAGGACTTTGTAGATATTAAAATGAGTAATCCTCATAAAGGAGCTCAGAGTCATATATTGTTGAGTATATGTGGAGTGCAAGGAGGGTATATATTTGTCATCCTGGCCCCAAGTTATGGAAAGTTGTTGAGGTTGTGTCTCACATTTATTTTATAAAGAGAGGTTGCAGTCACTACTCCATTTTGAGGTTTATATAGCCTACTTTTTGGTGTCTTGGCTTGTGTACCTAGGACAACCCATATTTTTAGGGGGATGACCATTGTGCCTCACTGGTAGTTGAGATATTGTAATACTACAATTTATCACTTGTCCTGACCCATGAGAAGAGATCTTTAGGAATCTGGTAATCCTAAGATCTTATACGTAGTGGTCAGCTGGTAGTTTGAGTGGTACACCTCAAACTATCCAAATGATGCATGTTGTTAACACAACAAATTCACTAGGAAGAAATCCCTGAGTTTAACCTTTTAACTATTATAAACTCATTTGTAAAAAAGAAAGTTAATCTTAGTATAGAAAGGTATCAATTTCATAGAATAATATTTTTAAGATTTTATAATCTAACCAATTGCTGAGAGTTATATTTCAAATCTATTTTCTAGATAGTGATCAAAACTAAAGAAAGAAATAGAAATGCAAAAATAAAATTAGTTAAGTTGGGTTTTAGCTCAATTGTTAAGAGCTACTGGGGTTCAAGGAATGACCACCATAGAACATGATATTACTTTAACCGATTCAACTTATTAATTTTGATTTATTAAATCAGGTTCATGTGTATTTGTGTCCTTGCAAAGAAAAAATCTCACAAGGGTTGGACTTCTCTCAAACATGGGGATTTAAACATTTAAGGATCCTCATTCAACATTCCATTAAGTTCTATCAGGAATTCATCAAGAATTCATGATCTTAAACTGGTGTTCCAACTAATGTATCAGGTTATTTCATTAGCACATATTCTAGCAGACAAAATAAAATGAAAACATTGATCATGGAACTCTATTAGTTGATTGTGCCAGGAGTCCAAGGTCTCATATAATATCCATAGCTCATCACCCAACAAAGATATAATAATCAATCTAAACATAGAAGGAGTGTAATGAATCAGATGGAAGAACATTTAATTAATAGAATCTTGGAGTCAAATACAGTGAAATTGAGAAATGGGCCATGGGTCTACTCCCTATGCCCTAGTATAGAAACTACTTAGACATGATAAGCATAAGCTCAAAGGAACATGTGAGAATGGGGAGAGTCATGTTACTGGATCTAGGAACAAGATGGCATCTTCCATGAGGAAGATGATGACTCCTCCCTTCCCTTCTGCCTTGTGCACACAGAGGAGGTTCTGGGGTGATAGAATATGAGATCTCATTTTTTCTTGGACTCCTCTTTTCATATGGGTTAAGTGGGGGCATGGAAGCCCTAAAAATGCTCCTAGTGGTGGTTGGTAAGACTTGGTTTGTGATGTCAGTTGGTCGACTGGAAGCCCAGTCGGCCGATTGGCTTGAGTAGAAAGTGCATCCTGACGGCAGGTCAATCAGCTTATTGGGGTTCAGTAAGCCAGTTAAGTGAAATGATACTTCTGCGTGAAGGCATGTCAATCAATCGGTTGGTGACCAAGCGATCAGTTTGTTTGTAGTAATTTGCTTTCTAGATTCTGATTTAGTTGGTTGATCGAGCTATCAGACGACCGGTTGGAGATTCTGAATTTGACTAAGTCTTGACGGGGATTCGATCGTATTGGATGTCAGTTGATATATTGAAGTTCTATTCTTTATGAATTCTTTTATGCAAGTTGACTGACTAGGAGTGTCAGTTGATTGATTGGAAAGTCTAGGAGGTTAAATGTTCAATTGAAGCCTCTAATTCTTGGATCTTTTGGGGCTTTGGAGTGATTGGTTCATTTTCCTACAATCTAGGCAATTATAGTAGAAACTCCTATTTAATGAGAGAAAAGCCAAACTAAACAGTTGAATGTGAAAATAGTGAATAATCAACAAAACACTTCTAAGGAATGGTTTAAAAGATGCAAATAAAATGGTTAAATATGCATTTATCACTACAACAATAATAAAATGTGTAACTCGTCATATGTTTACTATGGGCTTAGACGTTGATACGGTGTGCCTACTTCATGACAACTACTATGATCACTAATATCCCCACTAGAATTAAAATATTTAGTTTGATCGATACCACCATGTGGGAGGTTCGATACAATACAAAACACCCATGCTATTTGTAGTAGGATTCATCTTTTTGTTCACCATAGGATGGGTTACTTGAATTTTAAATACTCAATCTTTACAATCAAATATTTACAAAATTGTATAAAAATTATAAACGAATCTTTATTACAACCATACTTTTCCATCGGAGTTGCAGAAGCTTTAAACATAAGATTATAAGATTTAAGAATAAAAAATGATCATAACTACTCTTCAATAAGGGACAACTCTTACATGTCTCTTTTACTTCTTCCTATACATGTCTATAAGTTCCTAGAGGGTATGAAACCACACATTGACCCCAATAAGGGAAAATATTGATTATCATTGCCGATACTAAATTCAGTCATTGAGCTATTTAAAAAATTAATGATTTATGAGTTAAATATAGGTAATCTTGCTTGGTGGACTATGATAATAATAGAAGGATAATCTAGTTATTGTGCTAATTTCAAAAGGATGCAATAATGAAAAGTGGTAACTATAATCAATAAATATATTTCTCAAAACTAATATCAGCATATCAAATTATTCAAAATGAAACTATTTATCCATTGACACAATCATTCTTCTTCACCAGTGGCTGGGTGCCTAGTGTTCTCTCCTCTATGAGAGAACAACACTTCTACATGTGGAGGTAACCAGTACTGGGGGACCTCTAACTTTCCATTATCCACTATGTAGGCTTGAGGGATATGCCCCGTCAAATCTAGTGAGCCAAAGCTTTTTAGCCAATATTTTAAATTTTTGTGCCAATATCAAATCAATCAAAATTTCAATTATTCAACAATGTTCAACATTCAAATTAGTCATGGTCGCCTTCAACAAGTGGGAAAGGCTAATAACAAATTTGGTAGACCACTTTTGCAAATTATATAAATGAAACTCAAGAGGGAGATAAATAGTTCAATATTATAATCGAGAATTTAGTACCTATTTCGATTAAGAATTTCCAATCGAGATGTCAGCAACAATCAAAGAGGCCAATGTATCATGAATCTAGCAAGAGAGAATGTACTAGGGTTATTCAATGTTTCTTGGATTGGAATCAAATTTGTTAAATATGACTTATTTAAGATTATATTTTCCATCTAGGGTTACTTTTTGTATGTATGTCTAGAGAGCCAATCACATGATGATTGTAATTTCATATCCTGTAAATGATTTGATCATCTATGAGATAATGATTCAACATAATAAATGTCTAAGGAATGATGTTACTCTATGACGTATGTCTATAGGTTGAGGACTTAAGTAATGAGATCATAAGGATGTTAAGAGTATATACATACTTGTTATGTCCCTAGTCAGTTGTTATTGTGGAAGATGATAGACAACAATAACACATAAGACTTAAGTGTGTGTTGGTTGATGACAAAATCTCATTAGTCATGATTTGTGATATCAAACCAAGAACATAGATACTTGTTAGAGAACAATGAATCTGATTGACCCACCTTAAGGGTGATGCATGGAAACCATTGAATGACAGTCAGAATCATCTCTATAATGATGGTGGTGATTGTGGTTCTTAGACCTGAAATTACTACACTCATCACATGTTGTTCGATGTACTTTGACATCATCCAACATGATCTTGAATAAGGATTACCATAAAGGTGATACCCAAATACATTGTGACACATGGGGAATTATTGTGAGTGATGTAAATGGGATTTGTCCCTCCTATAGGAGTTTGATATCTAAGCCACTTGATAAGTGAGGCTGAGAAATGCATGTTCATCCTGGTGTGAGTCAATATTTGATATTAAGCTCACATACATCTCATATAGTCAGCTCAAGTTCAAGGAATATGGATTGATTGTTGAAGAGGATGACAATTTCATGCCTTGAGTTTAATCTAGATATCAGTGACAAAGGAACTATACAATCATTGTAACACCAATCATAGGTTATAGGTTGAATCCATTCTCCAAATTTCCATGTACTTGGGTAGCAATGGTGTCTTTCTAGATACCACTCATTTCTTGTGATGTCAAAATTAAGTTATGGGCATTCACTATCAGGATAACTTGGAACCTCTAGGGTCATACACACATGATACACCTGGAATAGGAGTTTACTCATGAATATGGTTTAAACTTTATTAGTAAATTGTTAGACATTTAATTTAAATAAGATTGGCAATTAGGCTTCTGAAATGACTAGTTCAACAAGTGAACCAATCAACTCATAGGTCTGAACTGACCATATGGTTGGTCAAGGAGATTGGATCAAGGATTGATGCGAACATCATGTTATGCATTAATCATATATTGAAAGATAATTTGAATGCAAAATAGGAAACATGGTGAACTGATCATTTCAAGGGTTGAACCGATTGAATCACATGTGAACTGATTAGTTCAAGTGTGTACCAACTAGTTCATGGTTTGTAGGTTCTAGAAAATTCATGACATTCCATCTCTTTGACTCCCTACTGATATTGAAATCTTGGCCTTGACCCTCCTATAAATAGAGGGGTAGTAGATGCGTTCTAGAGGCACAACAATAAGCTCTCAAAATTATTGTCTTCTCATAGTTATGGTAATGTGGGAACCCAAGCAAGTCCTACCCATTAAAGGTTGGAACAGTAAGGGAAAGACAACAAGGGAGAGCAAGTTGACGCTAACATGTTGACTAGAAGGGACAACTACTTCTTGTCCGTTCATCTAGAAGGACATTAGTTCCTGATGGTATGTATTGACTACTACATAGGCTAGGAGGCCTTTTACACTCACTAGGAGGATGCAGTCAACCATCATCTGTGGTGATCAACCAGGAGGCCGCTGTCGACAGTCGTCCAGTTACAACTTGAAGAAAGAAGTACACTGCAGCATAGGATAGTCGTTGGACTTGCTCCAGGACCAGGTCTATACCTTGTAACCCTCAGTCCTGGTTTTTAGTTGTTGACATTCTCTGTTGTCTAAGGGGAATATGGCAGTAAATTTTTTATTTTTGATGTCATATTTCCCTATAGTGGTATTAGAGCCATGTCAATTTACTATGTTTTGGGATTTAATTGATATTATCAATTTTTTTGTTTTATCATTGATTTATTACACATGATGGGAATATTTAACTGATTAATGTGCATACCCATACCACATACGATCTTATACATATGATACAATATATATATGCAATTTATATGTGTCGCCCTAATATTGGTTTTGATGGTGGATGTTAGCATGGTTATGGACCAATAACTCTATATCTTTGTACTTGGTTGGATGGTTTTTATTTCTATTTTATATTTTGGTTTGTCTATCGAACATTTCTCTTCTTTTCTATATGTAAACGTATTACTTATTTCCTTCCTATGCTCCCCTCGAATGTAATTTGAGGTTTCCCTATTAGTATGTAATATGTTAAATAGGATTAGGATATTCTTTCCTGTTATAGCAAATAAGGCATTCTGCTCCAGATGAATCGACCATTTCAGAAGATGAACTGATCGATTGGAGGACTGAGGCCAGATGATAGGAGGAGATGACCAATCGACTGGTGGCCCAACCAATCAATTGGAGGTGTTCAGACGTCACTTGGATCAGAGGCTATATGACTGATCTAAGTGAACTGATCGACTAGTAGGAGAACCGATCAATTCAAGAGTTTAATTGATTGACTCAGATTGGTTCAAGCACAAATCTTCATCAACAATATGTTTCTATATATGATGTAGATCTTAGGTGGTAGTAATTCCTTGTGGCTCCAAGGAATTACAATATTATGGCTATAAGCATAGATTGTGTTTTAGAATTGCATATTTCATTTGTGGATATAGTATGTATATGATACATATTAGTATGTGGTGATTGGATACGTATATGTATTTATGCAAAAATTTAAAATCCCTCAATCAAATATTTAGTCTTAGATGCTTTAAATAAGAAACACACATGAAAAGTTTGATCAATTATGTGTGGGCACGCCAAGCGTGATGCGCTGGCCCTCTTGTGGAAGTGTGATGGTAGTTATGTGGGCATGCCAAGCAAGGTGCATTAATATCACATTGTCTTTTGGGTCAGACTTAACTAGGTGGCCTTAATGAGACTAAGTGCTAGAAGAGTGTAGATCACTATCAAAGAGTTGCACATACCATCTATCCCAAAATTGCATGAGATACATTTGGGAAAAGTTGTCTACCTTAATAATTGGTTATGGGCATTGGAATTTGTTGGGTTATAATTTGATTATTTTGGGTCTTGTCTCACTATAAAGTTGTGCGTTGCAATCTTCCATATTGATATGTGAGGGTTATCAATTTGAATAAAATAGTGGAAGAGATAATTAATTAAAGGCCTAATTAAAGATCGGAAAATTTGATTTTAATCAAATCAAATCAGAAATGTTTTGACAAATTGCAAATTTTTCTTGTAGAATGAAATGGCAACCAATAACACATTTTCCTTGCAATCAGTCCTTGAGAAGGACAAGTTGAATGGGAATAATTTCCATGACTGGTTCATGACGTTGTTAATTGTTCTCACACAGGAGCTTAAGCTTTATGTCCTGGAGACACCAGATCTAGATGAACATGTTCCCACTGTGCCCAAGCCTGACAAAGATGCTTACAAGAAGCACTCTGAAGATTCCATAGATGTCAAGTGCTTGATGTTATGCTCCATGAACTATGAGTTGCTGAGACAGCATGAGAACATGAATGTTATCGAGATGGTAACACATCTTAAGAACATGTACCAAGATCAGGCAAGACAAGTGAGATATGATGTCTCTAAGGTGTTGTTTAAGTGGAACATGATAGAAGGAGATCCAGTAGGTCCCCATGTGCTCAAGCTTATGGGGTATGTGGAGAACCTTGCTAGACTAATATTTCCCTTGGGTCAAGAGTTGGCCATATATGTGATTCTTCAGTCACTTCCAGATTCATACAACCAATTTGTCATGAATTACAACATGAATGATTTTGACAAGCTATTGTCAAAATTTCTTGGCATGTTGAGAATAGATAAAGTGTAGATGAAGAAAGAGAATCCCAAGTCTATGATGATGACCAACAGAGGAAAAGGGAAGTCCAAGGGTAAAGGAAAAGATATGAAGAGTTCTAAAGCTATCTAGAAGCCCACGTCTTTTGCACTCAAAGCAAATGGAGGGATGATCAAGGGAAGCAATTGTCACCACTATCACCATCTTGAGCACTAGAAAATGAATTTCCCTCTTTACCTAGAGGAACTCAGGAAGAAGAAGGAGGGGATAGAAACCTCCACTTCAGGTATATACATTATTGAGATAAATTTGTCTACTACTTCATCATGGGTACTAGATATCGTATGTGGATCTCACATATATTTGAATATGTTGGTCTTGAAAAGAAGTAAGCCTTTAAGAAAGGGAAAGGTCAAATTACGTATTGTGAATGGAGCAAGAGTTGCTTCCACTACAATTAGAACATATAATTTATCTCTTTCCATAGGGCTTGTACTAGAGTTAAAGAACTCTATTTTGTATCTGCCATTTAATAGAAACATAATTTTTGTATCTTGTATGGACAAGGATGGATATGAATTTCATATGAAGAATGGTCAACGTTCTATTTTTAAATATGATATCTTTTATGGTAGTGTCTCAATGTCCTATGGTCTTTATTTATTAGATCTAAATACAAATGTTTATAACATAAATACCAAAAGATTAAAACTTGATAACTCAGACAAAACATACCTTTGGCATTGTCGTCTAGGGCACATCAATGAGAACCACACTTCTAGACTCCATAAAGATGGATACCCTAACTCTTTTGATTTTGAATCACTAGGACATGTGAGTTTTGTTTGTTGGGAAAGATGACAAAGACTCCCTTCTCTGGTAACAGTGAGAGGGCTAGTGATCTATTAGGACTCATACAGAATGATGTATGCAATCTTTTTAGAACAAATGCTATAGGTGGTTATTAGTACTTGATCACTTTTACTTATGATCTCAGTAGGTATGGTTATGATTACTTGATGAAACATAAGTTAGAAACTCTTGAAAAGTTCAAGGATTTCATGAATTAAGTACAAAACTGACTTGGTAAAAGTATTAAGGAACTTCACCCTGATCGAGGTGGAGAATACTTAAGCCACGAGTTTGAGGACCTTCTATGAGTGTGGTATCATATCACAATGGACTCCACCTAGAACACCACAACATAATGGTGTTCCAGAAAGAAGGAATCACAAATTGCTTAATATGGTGCAATCAATAATGAGTTGTGTTGAACTTTTGACTTCCTTTTGGGGATATGCTCTAGAAACTGCAACATTTACACTAAACTTTGTACCATCTAAGTCAGTTCAAAAGACACCAAATAAGATATGGTATGGAAAGCATCCCAATGTGTCTTTTATGAAGATTTTGGGATGTGAAACTTTCATGAGAAAGAAGTTTTCCAAAAATCTTGAACCCAAATTAGATAAATGTTATTTTGTTGGATATCCTAGGAAAACCAAAAGATACTAATTTTATATCGCATATGACAACAAATTGTTTGTTGTCAAGGATGTTGTATTCCTAGAAAAAGAATTCATTTCTAAAGGAATCAATGGGAGGAAAGTATAAGTCAAGGAGGTTCAAGACCAAAAAGAAAACATTGAACCTATAGAGATACAAGAGGAACATAGAGAGTCACAAATCATTGTGGAATTTCAATTTCCTCATGTGACATAGGAACCTCATAGATCTTGTAGGATATGCCTTGAGCTGAAAAGATTTGGTTATCATGTGAATAAAGATGGCAATGAGTTGGTCATTGATGATGAGACAATAACACATCTAGAAGTTGTTAAGGGATCGAAATATGAGAAATGGCTTGTGTCCATGAGATGTGAGATGGATCCATGTATGCCAAAAAGGTATGGACCTTGGTGAATCCACCAGAAGGGGTAAAACCTATAGGTGCAAGTGGGTCTTTGAGAAGAACTAGGGCATGGATGGTAATGTACAAATGTACAAACTTACATTGTGACAAATTGGGAATGATTGTGGGTGATGTAGATGGAATTTCCCTCCTATGAGAGTTTGATATCCTGGTCACTTGATAAGTAAGACTGAGAAATGTATGACCATTCTCGTGTGAGTCAATATGTGATATTGAGGTCATATATCTCAAACAATATTCTCAAGTTCAAGGAACATGGATTGAACATTGAAGAGGATGACGATTCTAAGCCTCAAGTTCAATTTTTATATGAGTGACACAGGAACTATATGATCGCTATAACACCAATCACATATTGTATGTTGAAGTTGTTCTCTAACTTTCTGATCACTTGGGTAGCAATGATGACTTTCTAGATACCAATAATTTCTTGTGATGATATAAATCAATTATGGGCATTCACTGCCAAGGCAACTTGGAACCTATGGGGTTACACAGACATGATACACCTAGAATAAGATTTTATTTATGAATATGGTTCAAACATGATTACTAAAGTGTTGGGTATTCAATTTAAACAAGATTGGTAATCATGACTATGAAAAAACTAGTTTAGCAAGTGAACTAATCGACTCAAATGTCTGAACTAATCAGTTCAGGTTGTAAACTAATTGTTTAGTTGATCAATGACATTGGATAAAGGATTGTTGCTGACATCATTTTGTGTATTAATCGAATATTAAAACCCAATTTGAATGGAGATATAAAACACGATGAACTAATCATTTTAAGGGTTGAACTGGTCAAATCACATGTGAACTGACCAGCTAGGCATGAACTTACCAGTTCATAGTTCACATGTTCTGGAAAATTCATGATATTTTGTCTCTTTGACTCCCGATTGATCAGGGAATCCTGACCCCAAACCTCCTATAAATAGAGGGGTAACTGAAGCTTTCTAGAGATACAACAATAAGCTCTGAAAATTATTATCTTCTGATAATTGTGGTTACGTGAGAACTTGAGAAAGTCCTACCTGTCAAAGGGAGGGACAACAAGGGAGAGAAAGTCTACACTAGCACGTTGGATAGAAGGGACACCTCCTTCTTGTCCATTCTTATATAATGATAGGAGTTCCTAGTGGTCCGCGTGGACTACTATAGAGGCAAGGAGGCCTTTACCACTGGCTAGGATGACATAATCAATTCATGTATGGTGATCAACCAGGAGGCCTCTGCCGACCACCGACCCCATGTAACTTGAAGAAAGAAGCACGTTGCAAGGGATAGTCGATGTACTTTCTCTAGGACCAGGTATATAGCTTGCAACCCTCATTCCTAGTTCATAGTCATTGACCCAATTTGCTTTCTAAGGGGAATATGGTAGTATTTTTTTTTCTGCTACCATATTTCTCCACAGTTACTACTTCATATATTCTCCAATTACTATGGTTTTAGATTTCCAACTAGGTTATAAACAAACAATATTACATACTAAATTGTTTTATTATATTTTATCTCTATTAGATACTAAAATGTCGTGCTTTCTTGTATATGATACAATTCTATCTGGTCACTAGGCATGAAGATGTTCATTTACCAGTAGACACTTACTTTGGACATCTAAGGTTTATATCCTAAACTCCCCAATACGTACTAATCATACCCTCATATCTAGATTTCAAATACATATACAAATATACATATTACTTGAAGATGTTTTTATATTTTCTATTTCCAAAAATCTTTTTCTATAGATATTCTCTTTTGCCATAGTATATCATATACATGGATATATACTTATCTATGATTTGTATTATATATTAAAGAATGATAATTATTCAATCATATATCAATATATATCTACTAACTAATTTCCTAATATTAGGAATGACATCAAAATTATTAACTTTCTAAAATATACATACCTATACAAGATATTTGGTTGCAGTGCTTAGGTGCATACAATTTATAAATATTGTTAGACTTTAATTAGAAATCCTATGTATTACATCTGGTAAGTCCCTTGGAGTAGACGGCATAAGTCAGAAGAATTTCATGTTTTTCTAACATGTTCATGTATTTACTTTACTATAAAACCAATAGCCATGAAAGGTTAACTGAATCTAGTATAAGCAAGTTCATATCTAAAACTTCTAGTAATCATATTACTAAAATGTTTACTAGATTCTATAATTATGGTTGAATGAGAATACTTGGGTCATCGATTTTACACTTGGAATCATTAATGTAATAATGTACATGCTAATAAGGGTTCTATATTAGCTAATATAGATTACTCGTATACTCAGCTTTTAAACCTATAATTTATATCATTATTGATTAGTGATCTGAATTGAAATTATAGGAGGAGTAACTGACCTACATGTGATTCCTTGATTTAGTTCTTGGCTCCTTGGGATAGATGAAGATCTAATCATCTTGTGTCTTCATAACGGTTACCTAGAACCCTACTACAAGTACCTTCTGTATGGACTAGGCTGAAGTCGAGCATGTTTCTACAGAGATGTTGCATCCAAGATGCCTTCAAAGGGGTGCGAGTAGTGATGGGGTCAAGGAGAATATTAAGATAGAAATGGTATTACTAATGGTCATAGTGGCAGGTGTTGGGATTTGAGGCAGTAGATAAGGCAACAAGACAAAAAAAATTCTTCTTGTATCCCAAACAAGTAGACCACATTAACAAAAATGTATTTAGGAAAGAGGGTTTGCAAGGCATATGCCTCATCTTAGAGGAAGCCCAACAACAGTCCTTGCAATTATGTGCTTCTTTTAAAAGAGGAAACCAGACAATTGTCGTTGGCGGCCTCCTGGTGTAGCAGCACATACATCAGTTGATGATGTCCTGCTAGCATGGTGGAAATGGCCTCCATGCCTCTATGGTAGTCCACATGAACTACCGGTAACTTCCTATCGCACTTTCTATAGCCAACTGTAAGGATTTTGTCCCTTTGATATCAAGATACTCACGATGACTTGTTCTTCCTGGCTGTCTCTCCCTTTTATAGGTAAGACTTTCTCAGGCTCTCACATTACCACAATAGTGAGAGGACAATGTTTGTTAGTTTTAGTTGTGTCTTCTAAAAGCTGTGACTACCTCCTATTTTAAAGGGAGTCATGGTCAACATGATGTCAGCATCAATCCTTGATCCAGTCTTACTGGTCATCCAGTCAGGTGACTAGAGTTTTGGGTAGCTCGAATCACCACTTGGGTCAGTGGATTCAACATTTGAGTCAGTCGAATCACAGTCCTAAATTTAGAGCCAGTAGAATCATTGTATGACTGGCTCTTTGAGCATACATACCAACAGACTCCCATTTGCACTTAGAGACAGTCACCCACAAACTTAATCCCAAGTGACCTTACATGTCCATCATGTTGTTGTTGTAAACGTGATTTTGTCAGTGGGTTAGCAATATTGCTCTTAGTTGGCACAAATCTTGACACCTCCATGTTGTACGATCCCTCGAATGATATGGAATAGTCATAGTATGTTATTGAAACACTCATGTGATCCGGGTTCCTTAGCTTGTGCAATAGATCCATTGTTGTCATGGTGCAACTCTATTGTATCTCTAATGTTTGAAACCATCCCAAGTTCATAGATTAACTTCCTAATCCAAATAGCTTCCTTTATTGCTTTAGATGCAACAATGTACTCAACCTCTATTGTAGAGTCAGCAACTGTCTCTTGCTTGGATCAATTGCAAATGTATATAGAATCTTACTCATGAGCTCTCATTCTTCATAAGAACTTGGACATTGAACTCTAGAGATACTAACACCATGCGGCATGGGTAAGTTTCCTATCTTTAGGTTCTCCATGTTGAATGTTTTGTCTAAATCCTTCATAGAGAAGGTACCTCCCAGTCATGTCTTTACCATATATAGAGTAGGGATGTCATTCCCCATAAATAGTATGGCATCTACATATGATATGAGGATTACAACTATGCTCCCACTAACCTTCTTGTAAGTGATGATACGACATATACACACTTTTTCATGAACCTCAAGTATATATACCCTTCCTTTCACCTATAAGTGAAAATTTTCGAATCTTACCACCCCCTTTCTCTTAGATATCGTGCATAGAGTCTTGGTATCATGCATAGGTGAAGGAGTATCGTGCATAGGGCCATGATATCAGCCATAGCAAAGAGATATCACCCATAGCAAAGTGATATTGGCCAAGTGAAGGATATCAACCATAAGAGAGGGATATCAGCCACAAGTGGTGGGGTATCATGCATAGTGTTGTGGATCTCAAGTCTTGGACATTTGATAAGATTATCTTCAACCTTGGGAACGTGGAGCTTTGGAGCTTGGAGCTTTGAAGTTTCGCTTGAGGCGGTTTATATAACTTGAACTCAACTATGTTATTATTTACCATCAATCTTGCCTTAGTTAAATGATTTACTTTCAACCCGAATTTTCTTGCATAATTGATGAATCCATGAGATCTATTAGTGACCTAGGACCGTTGTCCATGAACTAGAATAATAAGAACCAGAGTCTATAGGTTGATGATGATTACATCTAAATGGCTCAACCCGATATTGGGTTGAAGCACCTCTTTGCCCGATATGGTGTGAAGCACACACACACCTCTTAACCCGATATGGTGTGAAGCATACACACACCTTTTTGCCCAATATGGTGTGAAGCATACACACACCTCTTAACCCGATATGGTGTGAAACATACACACACCTCTTTGCCTAATATGGTGTGAAGCATACACACACCTCTTAACCCGATATGGTGTGAAGCACACACACACCTCTTTGCCCCATATGGTGTGAAGAATACACACACCTCTTTTCCCGATATGCTGTGAAGCACAAACACACCTCTTTGTGCGGTATAGTGTGAAGCATACACACACCTCTTTTCCCGATATGGTGTGAAGCATACACACACACCTCTTTACTCGATATGGAAGCAAGCACAGACCTATTTTCCCGATAGGGTGGAAGCACCTCAATTCAATATACTTGATTGAGTGACACATGTAGTGTGTTATGTCAAATGATACCTTAAGACATAAAGAGTTTAATGCACTTTGATAAGTGTAGGCTAACATATCTTGAGAGAAGGTTAAGCCAAGATAATAAAGTAGGATGTAATCAATATCCTAGTAAGGATGAGAGAGAAACTCATACTTTGTGTTGATAATCATTTAATGATAAATGATGAGAATAAATAAGTATGATTGAATACTTATGATATCAAAGTATGCTCCTAGATCTGTAGAGCAATGAATTAGGGTTTGGATTGATAATATGAACTTGAAACCCTATTCGGCTATAAAGGAAAACCCTAACCCTAATAATTGTTACCTAGTTAGAGGTTACAAGATGTTTAATGACCTTGTGAGCCATGTGAATAGTTGTTTCCTAGTGAGAGATGACAAGATGTTTAATGGCCTTGTAAGCCATGTGAATAGTTGTTTCCTAGTGAGAGGTGACAAGATGTTTAATTGCCTTGTGAGCCATGTGAATAGTTGTTGCCTGGTGAGAGGTGACAAGATGTTTAATGGACTTGTGAGCCATGTGAATAGTTGTTGCCTAGTGAGAGGTGATAAGATGTTTAATGTATTTGTGAGCCATGTGAATAGTTATTGCCTAGTGAGAGGTGACAAGATGTTTAATGGCCTTGTGAGCCATGTGAATAGTTGTTGCCTAGTGAGAGGTGACAAGATGTTTAATGTCCTTGTGAACCATGTGAATAGTTTTTGCCTAGTGAGAGGTGACAAGATGTTGATCCAGAGATTGATGTAAGAGATGGTAATGTTAAAAATAAACTAGGTAAATAGGAACCCCGTAACATAATAATAATAATAATAATAATAATAATAATAATAATAATAATAAATGGTCATAAGGATAATAATGAAATCTTGGTCACACGTACATTATGGGCATAGACAAATAAGGGTTATAGTGTTTTGAATATGCTAAAAAGAAACATGAGGAATACTTGTATCACATAAAGGATGTGAATGTGTATGATGGTTTGACTGAGGTATAATGCCTAGTAAAAGTGGTGTGGTATTCAGTGATGAGTTTAAGGATTGATGTCCCGTAATGAAAGTGAAAGGGAAACATAAAGGTATTTCAAATACTATGGAATCCTTAGCAATATGGCCATGATCTCACAGGATTGGTATAATCCAATACCTGGCTGAACTCTATGATCTCAGGATTGGTAAATTCCAATACCTAGTTGTGATCTCAGGATTGGTGTAACCCAATACCTGGTTGAACTCTATGATCTCAGGATTGGTACAATCCAATACCTGGCTGAACTCTATCAGGATTGGAAGAGTCCAATACCTAGCTATGATCTCAAGATTGGTATAACCCAATACCTGGGTGAACTCTATGATCTCAGGATTGGTACAATCCAATACCTGGTTGAACTCTATCAGGATTGGCAAAGTCCAATACTTGGTTGTGATCTCAGGATTGGTATAACCCAATACCTGGCTGAACTCCATGATTTCAGGATTGGTACAATCCAATACCTGGCTGAATTCTATCAGGATTGGCAGAGTCCAATACCTGGCTATGATCTCAGGATTGGTACAATCCAATACTTGGCTGAACTCTATCAGGATTGGCAGAGTCCAATACCTGGCTATGATCTCAGGATTGGTACAATCCAATACCTGGTTGAACTCTATCAGGATTGGCAGAGTCCAATATCTGGCTGTGATCTCAGGATTGGTATAACCCAATATCTAGCTAAACTCTATGATCTCACGATTGGTACAATCCAATACCTGGCTAAACTCTATCAGGATTGGCAGAGTCCAATACCTAGCTGTGATCTCAGGATTGGTACAATCCCATACCTGGATGAACTCTATCAAGATTGGTAGAGTCCAATACCTGGTTGTGATCTCAGGATTGGTACAATCCAATACCTGGATGAACTCTATAAGGATTGGCAAAGTACAATACCTGGTTGTGATCTTAGGACTAGTATAATTCAATACCTGGCTGAACTCTATCAAGATTGGTAGAGTCCAATACCTGGATGTGATATCAGGAATGGTACAATCCAATACCTAGATGAACTCTTACAAGATCAATACCTGGTTAGAAAATTGGTTGAGGCCAACATATAGATATGAGAATGATTCATGGATATCATACCATGATAATATTATCACAGGATAAGCTTGAGATGTTGGCATAATATGAGGGGTAAATGATACATATTTTTTCTTATTTCTTATAAAGTAAATAGATGATTTACTACGCTATCATAGATAGTTACAATGCTTTAAAAGATGAGAAATGCTCTAATCTGGTTATCCACAATGATTAACCTTGATTAGTAATATGAAAGAACCTCTTCTCAGTTTAATACTATTTACCTGTGATAATAACATTGTTGGCGAAGAGTTATATCTCTCACTGGGACAATTGTCTCACCCCATGGGATCCACAATTTTTAGGTGGACGTACACGAGGCAATAGAGACTGTTATGCAGAGGAAGGACTACAACAGAAGGGACAACAGTAACAACTCAGATTGAGTGTACTGTCTGTTGTGTCTTGTAAATAGAAGTCCTATGTGTCGTCTCTATACTCTCAGGTCCTTGGATTTAGTACACGAAGGTTTTATGAACAATTTGAGATTTTGGCTTGTATGCCTCGCAGTTTTATGTTGCTTTAGTATATGTTTTGACAAAGCAATTGTTATATGTTATTCCTCAAGATGAGATGGTACAATGTATGTACAATATGAACCCTAATGTATATAAAGTTTTGGTTCTTTCATTAAGAAAATTTCCAATAAATGGATCTCTTTGCAAAATGGTTTTAGTTTTTAGTGATTTTTTTGTTAATCCGATGTTTATGATTATTCCGCATAATTAGTAATGATTTGGCTGTCAGTTTGGTGGCGATTGTTTCAAATAGAAAGCCTGAGAAAGTTCTTCCTGTAAAAGACAGAGACAGCGAGGGGGAGACCAACTGAGAACAATTGTGAGAGAGCATGTCAATGACTAGTACACCAACAGAACAGACCAACTACTTCCTATTTCCTCTAGTAGCACAACATGGAGTTCCCAGTGGCCAACATGGACTTATCTAGAGGCGGGAGGCTTCTACACTAGGAGAATTTTGTCAACTACCGTCTGTGGTGCCAGACTAGGAGGTCATTCATGATGACTATTTGAGTATTGCTTCTTAGAGAAGAAGCACACTGCTACTACAAGGGTAACGCCGTTGGACTTGCTCCAGGACCAGGTATAACCTTGCAAATCTTCCTTCCTAGATACATTGTTGTTGACACGATCTTGCTGTCCAGGGGAATCAAGCTTTAATTTTTTGTTTTTGTTGCCTTATCTATCACCTCAATTTTCCTACAGTGGTATCAGAGCCACGTCAATTCATGGTTTATCTGGGATTTGAATTGATATGAGCAAATTTATTTTATTAGATACGATGCACATATAAACTGATTAATATGTATATTTGATCAAATTCCACATACAACTCCATAAACTAATATGTATATATGATATGATATATATGCAATTCACACGCTTCACCCTAAAATAAGTTTTGATGGTGGATGTGAAGCATGATTATGGCCAATAATCCTAGATCTGTGTGTGCATGGTTGTGATTATTTATTCCTATTGTTACTTGATCTACGTATCGAGCCACTCTCTCCTTTTCAAATGTAAATAAATGCTCTTCTTCCTATTTCCCTTTGAATGTAACTCAGGGTTTTCCCTTTTACAATGTAATAAGAAATATGATAGTTTTAGTTTATGTTTCATAGTGAGAAGACATTCTGCACTAGATGAACCAACTGGCTCATCGGAAAAATTGACTGTTTGGAGGATTGAGGAGGCCAGACGACAGGAGGTGAACTGAGGAGGCCAGACGACAGGAGGTGAACTGATCGACTGGTGGCCCAACCGACTGACTGGAGTAGTCTAGACACTGTTGGGACCTAAGTACTAGACAACCGTATAAAAACACCAATCGACCGACTAGGAGGCTAGCTGATCAGTTCAAGAGTTGAACCGGTTGTCCCAGATTGGTTCAAGCACAGATCTTCATCAATAACATGTTGCATATGATGTGGATCTTAGGTGGTAGTAATTCCCAGTGGCTCTGGGGAATTACATTAGTATGGTTATAACCATTGCTTGTGTGTTTTAATTATAATATCATTTGTAGTTATAACATGTATATGATACACACTAAGTATGTGGTGATTGGATGTGTATATGTATTTAAATATAAAATCCCTCAGTCTATATATTAAGTCTTAGATGTTTTCCATAAGAAGCACAAACGAAAGGCTTGATCAACCAATCATAGATTATGCCCAAGCGTGGTGCGTCATCTTTCTATTGGAAGTGTGATCGTAGATATGTAGGTTCTGTCCAAGCAGAGTGCATTTCTATCGTATTAGCTTTTGGTTCAGGCTTAATTGGTGATTCTTAATGAGATTAAGTGCGAGAGGCATGCATATGATCATGGCAAGGAGTTGCACACATCATCTATCCAAGAATAATATATGATGCAATTGACAAATGTTTCTTACCTAAATAATTGACTATGGACCCCGACGTTATCTGGGTAATAGTTGAATTGTTTTGGATCTTGACTCACTAGAACATTGTACATTGCAATCTACCAAACCGATACATAAGGGTTATCAATTTGAAAAAAATAGTGGGAATGATTATTAATCAAATGCCTAATTATCAAATCAAATAAATCAAAAATGTTTTTAAAAAGTTGCAATATTTCTTTATAGAATCTGATGTCAAACACAAACAAGTTCACATTTCGATCAGTCTTTGAGAAAGGACAAAATGGTATAAAGTTCCACAACTAGTGAGAAATGTTCCCATCAATGAGCGAAATCTCTATGTCCTTCAACAATCAGAGCTAGAGGAACCCACTCTAAATGTGCCTAAGGATGAAATAGATGCCTATTTGAAGCATGCCAATGATTTGATAGACATTGATTACCTCATGCTATGTTGTATGTACTATGAGCTGCATGAACAAAATGAAAACATGGACATTCTCGAGATGGTAACTGTGGCAACACATCCCATTATCACACATATAACGAGGTGTTACATGAAAACGTGCGGAAATCACCATAACCACAGATTATGAAAACACAGGTTAATTAAAACCGATTGCGGAAAGATGATAAACTGTGAAACTATTGCTTTTCAGTCCTCATCCTGCACAGAAACATGTCATATATATACATCCACGAGATCTGATGTGTGTCCACAGCTCAGAACCAGCTGTTCATCCGTCACATGAGTTCACCACCTGTTCATATACATAAAGGCCCACATCCGGCTAACAGCAGGATATACAAACATGATCGATCGTTCATCGTGAAACAACGTCAAAACACTGCCAAGGACCTGAGAGTACAGGGATGACTCTAGACTCTACTACAAATCATCCAAAACAGCAGCATGTCCATCGCTTGCCTTCTACTCTCCTCAAGCTGCTCGGCCGCTACACCACGACCACGTCTACCTCGACCACCTAAAAAGGGGTTAAACTAGTGGGGTGAGACAATTGAACAATTGTCCCAGCGGGAAACATAACTCCCCACCGCAACTACAGAACCTCAGCAGGAAT
Source organism: Alisma plantago-aquatica (assembly GCA_963693085.1). Classification (NCBI taxonomy): domain Eukaryota; kingdom Viridiplantae; phylum Streptophyta; class Magnoliopsida; order Alismatales; family Alismataceae; genus Alisma; species Alisma plantago-aquatica. Next base: position 593,211,712 of record OY856409.1, read on the forward strand.
AAACTATAACAATAGATATCTAATCAACAGATATAACATGAGCAATCTACGTAAAGCAAGGCTATTCTTACCGACAAGCTTACCAGCTGTACAAAGGCATATAACCGGATATCTTTCAACGGAACATGATTGACAAGATAAGGTATATCATTATATAACATGATTATCAGAACAAGATATAAAGCCACATAACCTGATTATCAAGATAAGATATATTATCACATAACCTGCAAGATATAATAGAGATATTACACAAACAAGGCCTCAACCAATGTTTCGTGTTTATCTTAAGCAGTAAATACTAAACGGCTGTATTACGTATTATTATGCCCTGAGGATTTGAACCGTACCGTTCAAATCCAACCTTCGGTTACGAAACCCCAACCGGTGCCATACAAGGTCGAATGGAAGAGCCAGACTCCATGACCTCCCACCTCATGGTCAGTACACGAGTACAATACAAGCAGGACCACAGTCACATGCTGAAGTGGTCTAAGCCACATGGTCAGCTCCATAGGCTACCCTCACTCTAGCATGCCTTGGTACAGGTCTCAGCGCTAGTAAAACTGAGCCATGGGCCTGTTCACCGTGCTCTGAGCCATGAACGCATTCATGCTCCACACATCACATATCCTATGCCATGGGCCTGTTCACCATGCTCTACATACAAATCTGAGTCTGTAACCAAAGTTACACTCTTACCTCCTCATTTTCAGGCTAGGAGAAACCTACACATATTCAACAATATGCGCTTCCAGGTTAACCCGAAGGAGAACCCGTTTCACCATCACCAAGTGCTGACGATGATGGATCTATGGCCAGGGCAAACTACATGATATAGTTCCACTGTGATTAATTAGTATCTTTTAGATGGATTGCAGGATTCAACCAAGTTATATAACATGCAAGATATAATAGAAAATAAAGAACATTATATTATTATTGAAACCTCATCAACCTGATCCATCACAAGGATCCAGCATCACATGTTACCACTTGGCCTCTTGCCAACCATCCAGGTCCATATCAAGGATCATCACATACCATAGGATATCAATCCTTCATCATGTACTGTCACTGCCTCTCAAGGCTCACATCATCATCATGGGACCAACACATTACATATATAATCTCATAGAACAAATATCAAGGTAATGTTACTCATCACATCTGTCACATAGCCCTTTCATGGCTACACATCACCTGCATGGTTAGGATACACAATAACCATAGATTCAACATAAGGAATATGCTCACTATCATGAGCTATCATTCAAGATAATCTATTTATCAATATTACACTATTTGATGATCAATCTTGTTAAGCACATCATACCATAATATCCTTATCTCAGGATTATACAAACAATCAAGGTATTCATTTTATATAACAATTATGTTGAATATACAAAGCAACTACTATTGTTACCAAAATCATTACTGTTACCATCCACTATCATCATTCATATCTTTGTCATTAAGCAACCATTAATGCAACTACCATTTATCATTAATAAGTAAGCATAAGACTCATATCAATATCATGTCATTACTACTCTTGTTGCCATTATTACTATTATCAGCATCATCATTCACTATTACCTTTATTGCTATGTCATTAAGCAGACTGTTGATGTAACAGTTACTTAGCATCATTATTAATATTATTATTACTTCCACTACTATCAAAGCATCACCATCATCAACACGATTGACATCTTTGTTATCAACAACATTATATTATTAACATCGTTATTGCTTTTACTTATGAGTAAGGCATTATCATCTCATCATCATTAACATCATCATTATAAGCATTATTGAGAGAGGCATCACTAACATTGTGTTTGCATAGACGTCCACTTCTATCACATAAGAGTCTGTCACCAAAGGACTACCTACCCTCACCTAAGACCTCACAACCCTCACTAGAGCTTGCCCACACGGCTAGGGCATGGGGAGGCAGCAACGCTGCGCTGCACCCAACCTTCTGCCCGCAACGCCGCGTTACAAGGCAAAGAGTGGCGCGCGTCGCGCAACACACTCCATCGGGCAACGCCCGACATCCTAGTCTAACACCTATCTAACAACTTCACAATGGCCAGGAGAGAGAGGAGAGAAATAAGGAAAGGAGAGAGGGAAGCGCTCCTGATATCGTGCAACTACTCACAAGGCCTAACGGCCGGCGCTCCCCCAAACCCAAAGGCATGACGCCCGTCACAGACTATACATATCGCACGTCACAACCCCACACTCTATTGCCCGACACCACAAGATGCAACGCCCGTCAGGGCTATCGGCCGTCACACTTCTTGCTATAACGTGTAGCTCAACCACTCAACAAAAAAAGCCCTTTCGTCCACCACAAGGACTAAAGCCTATCGCGCAAGAGAAGGACCAGAACATAGCTCAACAAGGTATACAACATATCGGCCAACCAAAGCTTAGCTCACCCTATCGCCCAACACATGGGCAGGGTATCGGCCAACCCTAAGGACACTCCATATCATCCAACTCAAGGTACCCTATCGTCCAACATAGAGAGCACCCTATCGTCCAACTCCAAGGCAAAGGGAACCATGTCGTCTAACCTCAAGGATATCGTCCAACACATCCACAACAAAGGGATATCGCCCAACCCTAGGTCACCATCAACCTCCATCTCAAGGGAACCCAAACCCTAGATCACTAGAAACCCTAAACCCTAAGGGTATATCGGCCACCAAAGGAAACTCAAGCAAGGTATAAAACTAAGCCACTAAGCTAACTACTATCATGTAACAAGGTTATTGCTAGAGGTAAAGAGTTAGGGTTAGAAATTATGCAACCCGCCTTAAGCTCCAAGCTCCAAGGTACTCCAAGGTCCAAGCTATCGTCCTCCAAAGCTCCTTAGGAAGGTGTATCGGCCACCACTTCAACTCCAAGGGAGTGTATCGGCCAACACAAGCAAGATGGAGAGGGATATCGTGCACTCAAGGTGGAGGGGAGACCAAAAGATCAAAGGAGACCAAGGCAAGGAGAAGAGCCACATATATAGGGAGAAGGGGAGGAGAAACCAAAGTACAACTATGCTAAGGGTCCGTCTGGTTGGGCTGCAAATCAACCCATCCAGTTACAACTGCACATGATTTTAATTTCCATTAGTTTGGTTCCGTGTGGTTTCAACCCACATCGTGAAAATGAAGTGCATCTTGCTGTTTGATTACACATAAAATCTGGAAAACTGACCGCGCCGAAAAGGAGCGCGGTTCCATTTCCAAGCTCATGCTTATAGCTTTTCCCTCCTTCCATCGTGGTCTACCATGTAATCTGAATCAACTACTATCCTAACGTTCCTATTAAACTAGATGAAACCAAACGAATGGGTTGCTGTTGCAACTCAACAAGTTGCTTTTCCTGTTTTCAAACCTGCTCTATGTGTTGGCTTTACACTCAACCAGACGAGCCCTAAGTGTCATCCACCCAAGGGACACTTGTCCTAGGGTTCAAGACAACACACTAGCATACCAAGAGACACTTGTCCAAGCTAGGCACCAAGTGTCACCAACCAAGGTCAAGCTACATGGGCGACACAAGCAAGAACTCCTACTAGGCATCACAAACAAGCTACTGGGCGACACACCATGGTGTTGGACGACACAAGACCACCCTAGGTCGACACAAACTCACCTTGGATGACACAAGGCAAGCCATGGCCGACACAAGGCTCAAACAAGCCCAAACAACACATCTCAAGGCCCAAACAAGCTCAACTCAGGCCCAAAGAACTCAAACAACAAGCCCAAGCCTTCCTCTCAACCCTAGAGGAAGCAAAGAGGGGAAAACATCTCACAAGATGGAAAACTTGCACACAAAACCCTAGACTTGGGTTATTTGCAAGCAGCCCCCCAAACTCTCAACAAAGCACAACCAAACCCTAATCACCACTCAAAGGTGATTAGCAAGCATCAAAGCATCAAGATCAAGCTAGACAAACAGGGTAAACCCTAAACGCAGGTCAGGGTCCTTACAAGCTAACCCCCTTTAAGGGACTTCGTCCCCGAAATCCGAAGAGAAAAGTGAGGGATACTTCCTCCTCATCTCTTCCTCAAGCTCCCACGTGGCTTCCTCAACGCCACGACGCTGCCAAAGAACCTTCACAAGAACCAGGTCCTTCCTCTTCAGCTTCTTGATCCTTCTGTCAAGGATCGCCACAGGACCCTCCTCGTAGGTCACATCTGCATCAAGCTCAACCTCAACTGACTGTATCACTGTACCTGAATCCGGATGACTTTTCTTCAGCATACTGACATGAAACACTGGATGCAACCTGTGCAACTCTAGAGGCAACTCTAACTCGTAAGCTACCTTGCCAACACGTGCTATCACTGGATAAGGCCCCATATACCTGGGAGCTAACTTACCCTTCCGTCCAAACCTTAGCACACCTTTCCATGACGAGACTTTGAGATACACTTTGTCTCCTACCTGGAACTCCAAAGGTCTTCGGCGATTGTCTGCATAAGACTTCTGCCTGTCCTGTGCCACTTTCAACTGTTGCTGTATTACTTTGATCTTATCTGTCGTCTGCTGAACTAACTCAGGACCCAAAAGCTGATACTCACCTGATTCGTACCAACACAAAGGAGATCTGCACTTCCTTCCATACAAAGCTTCATAAGGAGCCATGTCAATACTCCGTTGATAACTGTTGTTGTAAGCAAACTCTATCAAACTCAGATGTACATCCCAGTTGCCTAGAAACTGCAAAACACAAGCTCGAAGAAGATCCTCCAAAATCTAAATAGTCCTTTTAGACTGTCCATCTGTCTGCGGGTGAAAAGCTGTACTGAACCTCAACTGCGTTCCCAACGCTCTGTGCAACTGTTCCCAAAAACGACTTGTAAACTGAGGACCTCTGTCAGAAACTATCGAAGCTGCACTCCATGCAAACGTACTATCTCATCCACATATACTCGAGCTAGTTTCTCAGCTGTATATGTTGTCTTCACCGGAAGAAAATGGGCAGACTTCGTCAATCTGTCCACTATCACCCAAATGGAATCATGATTCCTAGTTGTCCGGGGTAGACCAACTATGAAATCCATGGTTATATGATCCCATTTCCACTACGGTATCGGCAAAGGTTGCAACGTACCTGCCGACTTCTGATGTTCAGCCTTCACTTGCTGACATACCATGCATCTCGCCACGAACTCAGCTACATCCTTCTTCAATTCGGGCCACCAATATAAGTCCTTCAGACTATGATACATCTTGGTGACACCTAGATGCATCACATACATCGACGTATGTGCTTCTTCAAGCACCAACTTCCTCATATCATCAGCATCTGGAACCACCATCCTATCACGATAGCAAACTAACCCATCTTCGGACTCATGAAAACCATCATGCTTGTCGCTGCCGAACTCTGATCTAATCAACTGTACCGCATCATCAGTCTGCTTCGCATCCTTGATTTGCTGTCTCAACGTAGGCTTAACTTGCATCTGTGCAAAAATACCAGACAACAAGGAAACTTCCATCTGTACATTCATCTGTCGCAGAGAAACAAACATATCTCGCTTATGGCATACTAGAGAACTCAATTGTACCTTCTTTGAAGAAAGAGAAGAAGACTTCCTACTAAGCGCATCAGCTACCACATTCTCCTTACCAGGATGATACTCGATAGTGCAGTCGTAATCATTGATCAAATCCATCCATCGTCACTGTCGCATGTTCAACTCTTGCTACGTAAAGATGTACTTTAGATTCTTATGATCCGTAAAGATCTGACACACTTCCCCATATAGATAGTGTCTCCAAATCTTTAACGCATTAACCACTACTGCCAACTCCAAGTCATGAGTCGGATAGTTCTCCTCATGCTTCTTAAGATGTCGCGAGGCAAAAGAAACCACATGATCTTCCTGCATCAACACGCAACCTAAACCTTTCTTGGAAGCATCACAGAAAACAACATAGCCTTTCCCAGGTTCTGGCAAGATCAACACTGGGGAACTTGTCAGCTTCTCCTTCAAACTCTGGAAAGCTTGCTGACACCGATCATCCCAAACAAAAGGTACATCCTTCCTGGTCAACTTCGTCATTGGCAACACGATCACACTGAAGTCCTTGATAAACCTCTGGCAGTATCCAGCCAAACCAAGGAAACTACGAACTTCTGTCGGCGTCTTTGGTTGTTCCCAATCCGCAATGGATTCCACCTTCCTCGGATCTACTTTGACGCCTTCAGCAGATATCACGTGACCCAAGAAAGTCACTTCCGCTAACCAGAACTTGCACTTACTGAACTTGGCATACAACTGATGTTGACGAAGAAGAGTCAACGCTTGACGAAGATGTTGCTCATGCTCTTGCCTGTCCCGACTATAGATCAAGATGTCATCTATAAAGACTACAACAAACTGATCTAAGAACAGACGGAACACCCTGTTCATCAGGTCCATGAAAGCAGCAGGTGCATTGGTTAACCCAAACGGCATAACCACAAACTCATAATGACCATACCTCGTCCTGAAAGCTGACTTTGGTACGTCATCTACCTTTATCCTCAACTGATGATATCCAGACCGTAGATCGATCTTCGAGAACACTGTAGCACCACACAACTGATCAAACAGATCATCTATCCTCGGCAACGGGTACTTATTCTTGATCGTGACCTTGTTCAACTGTCGGTAATCTATACACAACTGCATCGAACTATCATTCTTCTTAACGAACAACACGGGAGCACCCCACGGCGACGTACTCGGTCGGATGAAACCTTTCTCCAACAACTCTTGCAACTGCCTCTTCAACTCTGCCATCTCTACTGGAGCCATCCTGTATGGTGACTGTGCAATTGGCTGTGTTCCTGGAACCAGATTGATCTCGAAATCAATCTCTCAGGGTGGAGGAACACCAGGAAACTCCTCAGGAAACACGTATGCAAACTCTCGAACTACTGACACTTCCTCAAGACTGGGTCCTTTCACCTTGGTAACTACAACGGTATCCACCACGTGAGCTAAGAACGCTTCACATCCCTGTTGTAACAACTTATCTGCCACCAAAGTTGATACCAAACACGTCAGAAGAATCTTCCTATCTCCCTGGAAGATCCACTTCTCTCCAGCAACATCAAACACTGCCTGCTTGGAACCACAGTCCAAGACAACCTTATACTTCTCTAAGGTATCCATCCCAAGGATACCATCGAAACTATGCATACCAAGTGGTATAAGATCCACTTGAATACGATGTCCCGAAAATGACAAAATACAAGATGGACACTCTTCTCGAAGCAAAGAGGAACCATCAAGAGAGGTTTTCAACAACAAGCTATCCTTCTTACAACTAACAGGTAAACGACAGTTTTCAAGCATACAATAGGAGATAAAAGGGTGTGTAGCACCCGGGTCAACCAGAACAGATATAAAGCAAGAAGAAGACATATCATAATGAAATAACTCCATCTGACCTGTCACCACTCGCGGGTTGACTATCGCCTCTGGCTGATTCATGGCATAGAATCGAGCCATTGCTTGCTGTCCATGACCTCTGCTTCCTTGAGAAGACGATCCAGCTTGAGATGCCCGACCGCGTCCTCGTCCTCTGCTACCACTGGCCTGTGGCCTTTCTGACCTCTGATAACTCTGCCTCGGCTGCTGCGTCACTTCAACATCTCTATTCGGGCAATTAAGCTTGAAATGCCCGACTTGACCACAAAGATGACATGACTTGTCCTCAAACCGTGGCCTAGCTGGCCCTGTCACTGCCACAGAAGCTGAACTGTGTGCCTTAGACGGTGAAGAAACATAACCTCTTCCCTTACTCGGAGACCACTGAGATGGTACACCAGCGCTTCTCATTGCTGATGGTGCTGAAAACCTGGGCTTCTTAGAGCCACCAAATCTACGTCCTTGAAACTGAGCAGGTCTTTTGAGAGACATAGACTCTCTTTTCTCCCGTACTGTCCTCTCGATCCATCAAACAGATTCCACGAACGTAGCAAACTGCTCTCGGTTCTCCAACGCAGACACCGGGGTTGCCAACTCAGCACTCAAACCCTTCTCGAAACGCCTGATCCATTCCTCATATGTTGTTGCCATGTGAGGACAGAACCTCAACAAATCCATAAACTTGGCTTCATACTCGGTGACGTTCATCGTTCCTTGCCGCAACTTCTCAAACTGACTGATCTTCTCATCCAGATACATCTTGGGAAAGTATCTGGTGATGAACTCGCGTTGAAACACTTCCCAACAGATCACCTCACCAGGCCACTTCTCTTCCTTCATGGTCCACCAGTGACCAGCACTACCTTTCAGAAGGTAGACAACATGCTTTACCTTGTCTGCTTCGGGGATGTCAAGGATCCGGAAAGCCTTCTCGAGACTTGTCAGCCACAGATCTGCATCCGCTGGATCAGCCGTTCCAGCATAATCTGAAGCTCCAACTCGGCAAAGCCGCTCAAAGGTCTTCCCAATACCCGATGCTTCTCCATGGGGAACCTGTGCTCACGGAGGAGGCCTTGGTAATCGTTCAACCATGAGATTCATCGTAGCCATTAACTGCCCCATAAGCTGTTGGTAAGCAGGATGTTCAAGTATGGCTGGGTTAGGTTGGGGGACCTCAGGCACCCGATCTTCATGTGCCTGTCCATCTGCTCCATCAACCGATGCAACATCACTGTACTCAGCAGAGTGTTCTTCACGGTTTCCAGACATCTTGACTTTTCTTCCGCTGAGGGAAGAAGACATTGTAAGAAAACATGGAAAACTCATAAGAACAACTCAACCTAGTCCTAAATCCCTGTAGACTCAGCGAACCTAAAGCTCTGATACCAAAACTTGTGGCAACACATCCCATTATCACACAGATAACGAGGTGTTACGCGAAAATGTGCGGAAATCACCATAACCACAGATTATGAAAACACGGGTTAATTAAAACCGATTGTGGAAAGCTGATAAACTGTGAAACTATTGCTTTTCAGTCCTCATCCTGCACAGAAACATGTCATATATATACATCTACGAGATCTGATGCGTGTCCACAACTCAGAACCAGCTGTTCATCCATCACATGAGTTCACCACATGTTCATATACATAAAGGCCCACATCCGGCCAACAACAGGATATACAAACATGATCGATCGTTCATTGTGAAACAACGTCAAAACACTGCCAAGGACCTAAGAGTATAGGGATGACTCTAGACTCTACTACAAAACATCCAAAACAGCATCATGTCCATCACTTGCCTTCTACTGCTCCTCAAGCTGCTCGGCCGCTACACCACGACCACGTCTACCTCGACCACCTAAAAAGGGGTTAAACCAGTGGGGTGAGACAATTGAACAATTGTCCCAGCGGGAGACATAACTCCCCACCGCAACTACAGAACCTCAGTAGGAATAAACTATAACAACAGATATCTAATCAACAGATATAACATGAGCAGTCTACGTAAAGCAAGGCTATTCTTACCGAAAAGCTTACCAGCTGTACAAAGGCATATAACTGGATATCTTTCAACGGAACATGATTGTCAAGATAAGGTATATCATTATATAACATGATTATCAGAACAAGATATAATGCCACATAACCTGATTATCAAGATAAGATATATTATCACATAACATGCAAGATATAACAGAGATATTACACAAATAAGGCCTCAACCAATGTTTCGTGTTTATCTTAAGCAGTAAATACTAAACAGTTGTATTACGTATTATTATGCCCCGAGGATTTGAACCGTACCGTTCAAATCCAACCTTCGGTTACGAAACCCCAGCCGGTGCCATACAAGGTCGAATGGAAGAGCCGGACTCCACGACCTCCCACCTCATGGTCAGTACACGAGTACAACACAAGCAGGACTGCAGTCACATGCTGAAGTGGTCTAAGCCACAGGGTCAGCTCCATAGGCTACCCTCACTCTAGCATGCCTTGGTACAGGTCTCGGCGCTAGTAAAACTGAGCCACGGGCATGTTCACCGTGCTCTGAGCCATGAACACATTCATTCTCCACACATCACATATCCTGAGCCATGGGCCTATTCACCATGCTCTACATACAAATCTGAGTCTGTAACCGAAGTTACACTCTTACCTCCTCATTTTCAGGCTAGGAGCAACCTACACATATTCAACAATATGCGCTTCCAGGTTAACCCGTAGGAGAACCCGTTTCACCATCACCAAGTGCTGACGATGATGGATATATGGCCTGGGCAAACTACATGATATAGTTCCACTGTGATTAATTAATATCTTTTAGATGGATTGCAGGATTCAACCAAGTTATATAACATGCAAGATATAATAGAAAATAAAGAACATTATATTATTATTGAAACCTCATCAACCTGATCCATCACAAGGATCCAACATCACATGTTACCACTTGGCCTCTTTCCAACCATCCAGATCCATATCAAGGATCATCACATACCATAGGATATCAATCCTTCATCATGTACTGTCACTGCCTCTCAAGGCTCACATCATCATCTTGGGACCAACACATTACATATATAATCTCATAGAACAAATATCAAGGTAATGTTACTCATCACATTTGTCACATAGCCCTTTCATGGCTACACATCACCTGCATGGTTAGGATACACAATAACCATAGATTCAACATAAGGAATATGCTCACTATCATGAGCTATCATTCAAGATAATCTATTTATCAATATTACATTATTTGATGATCAATCTTGTTAAGCACATCATACCATAATCATGCCTATCCTTATCTCAGGATTATACAAACAATCAAGGTATTCACTTTATATAACAATTATGTTGAATATACAAAGAAACTACTATTGTTACCAAAATCATTACTGTTACCATCCACTATCATCATTCATATCTTTGTCATTAAGCAACCATTAATGCAACTACCATTTATCATTAATAAGTAAGCATAAGACTCATATCAATATCATGTCATTACTACTCTTGTTGCCATTATTACTATTATCAACATCATCATTCACTATTACCTTTATTGCTATGTCATTAAGCAGACTGTTGATGTAACTGTTACTTAGCATCATTATTAATATTATTATTACTTCCACTACTATCAAATCATCACCATCATCAACACGATTGACATCTTTGTTATCAACAACATTATATTATTAACATCGTTATTGCTTTTGCTTATGAGTAAGGCATTATCATCTCATCATCATTAACATCATCATTATAAGCATTATTGAGCGAGGCATCACTAACATTGTGTTTGCATAGACGTCCACTTCTATCACATAAGAGTCCGTCACCAAAGGACTACCTACCCTCACCTAAGACCTCACAACCCTCACTAGAGCTTGCTCACACGGCTAGGGCATGGGGAGGCAGCAACGCTGCGCTGCACCCAGCCTTCTGCCTGCAACGCCGCGTTACAAGGCAAAGAGTGGCGCGCGTCGTGCGACACACTCCATCGGGCAACGCCCGACATCCTAGTCTAACACCTATCTAACAACTTCACAACGGACAAGAGAGAGAGGAGAGAAAGAAGGAAAGGAGAGAGGGAAGCGCTCCTGATATCGTGCAACTACTCACAAGGCCTAATGGCCGGCGCTCCCCCAAACCCAAAGGCCTGACGCCCGTCACAGCCTATACATATCGCGCATCACAACCCCACTCTCTATCGCCCAACACCACAAGATGCAACGCCCGTCAGGGCTATCGGCCGTCACACTTCTTGCTATAACGTGCAGCTCAACCACTCAACAAAGAAAGCCATGTCGTCCACCACAAGGACTAAAGCCTATCGCCCAAGAGAAGGACAAGAACATAGCTCAACAAGGTATACAACATATCGGCCAACCAAAGCTTAGCTCACCCTATCACCCAACACATGGGCAGGGTATCGACCAACCCTAAGGACACTCCATATCGTCCAACTCAAGGTACCCTATCGTCCAACATAGAGAGCACCCTATCATCCAACTCCAAGGAAAAGGGAACCATGTCGTCCAACCTCAAGGATATCGTCCAACACATCCACAACAAAGGGATATCGCCCAACCCTAGGTCACCATCAACCTCCATCTCAAGGGAACCCAAACCCTAGATCACTAGAAACCCTAAACCCTAAGGGTATATCGGCCACCAAAGGAAACTCAAGCAAGGTATAAAACTAAGCCACTAAGCTAACTACTATCATGTAACAAGGTTATTGCTAGAGGTAAAGAGTTAGGGTTAGAAATTATGCAACCCGCCTTAAGCTCCAAGCTCCAAGGTACTCCAAGGTCCAAGCTATCGTCCTCCAAAGCTCCTCTAGGAAGGTGTATCGACCACCACTTCAACTCCAAGGGAGTGTATCGGCCAACACAAGCAAGATGGAGAGGGATATCGTGAACTCAAGGTGGAGGGGAGACCAAAAGATCAAAGGAGACCAAGGCAAGGAGAAGAGCCACATATATAGGGAGAAGGGGAGGAGAAACCAAAGTACAACTATGCTAAGTGTCGTCCACCCAAGGGACACTTGTCCTAGGGTTCAAGACAACACACTAGCATACCAAGAGACACTTGTCCAAGCTAGGCACCAAGTGTCACCAACCAAGGTCAAGCTACATGGGCGACACAGGCAAGAACTCCTACTGGGCGTCACAAACAAGCTATTGGGAGACACACCATGGTGTTGGATGACACAAGACCACCCTAGGTCGACACAAACTCACCTTGGACGACACAAGGCAAGCCATGGCCGACACAAGGCTCAAACAAGCCCAAACAACACATCTCAAGGCCCAAACAAGCTCAACTCAGGCCCAAAGAACTCAAACAACAAGCCCAAGTCTTCCTCTCAACCCTAGAGGAAGCAAAGAGGGGAAAACATCTCACAAGATGGCAAACTTGCACACAAAACCCTAGACTTGGGTTATTTGCAAGAAGCCCCCCAAACTCTCAACAAAGCACAACCAAACCCTAATCACCACTCAAAGGTGATTAGCAAGCATCAAAGCATCAAGATCAAGCTAGACAAACAGGGTAAACCCTAAACACAGGTCAGGGTCCTTACAGTAACACATCTTAAGAATCATGTAAAGCAAGAAATGTGTAATGTCACCAAAGCATTGTTTGAGAGCAAACTGACAAAGGGAGATCCAGTAGAACCCCATGTGCTCAATATGATTGAGCATCTGGAGAGACTGGGATTTCTTTTAGGTTAAGAGTTGGCCATGGATATGATTCTACAATCATTGCTTGAATCATATAGTCATTTTATCAAATGCTTGGCATGTTGCTTAATGTTAAGGAATAGAAGAAGAAAGGATGAATCTATGATGGTGCTCAATGGAAGTGAGTACAGGGCAAAGGCAAGGCCAAGAAGTGTTCTGAGCCTAAGCTAAAGTCCATGTCTTCTACACTCAAGTTGTGGAGAAGCATAAGTTCAAAGGGATTTGTCCTTTTCACTTAAAGGAACAAAGGGATAAGAAAGAGATAGAGATCTCCACTTTAGGATCCAATAAGAAATAAGCTAGAACTATAAGGTGAAAGAGTTGTTTCCGCTACAGTTGGAATCTATCATTCATGGGAATATAATAGAATTACTAAATTGCTATTATGGACTTGCCATTAATGAAAACATAATGTATCTTGTATGGACAAGAATAAATTAATGTTTCATTTTAAAAGATGAGATCTTATATGGAATGTCCTATAAATTATACTTGATAGTGAATGACTTGATGACTCAAACAATGAATACTTATAGCATTGTCATCTAGAGAACATAAATGAGAAATGCATTTCTAGAATCCATATGATGGTTATCTAGACTCTTTTAGTTATTGAACCAATAAAGACATGCATATCTTATTTTTTGTGCAATATGGCAAAAGCACCTTCACTAGATATAGTGGGAGAGCGACTGTTCTATCAGGGCTCATACATACTGATGTATATAGACCTTTTAGAATAAATGCTAAAGGTAAGTACCATCACCTCACTATATTTACTGATGCTATCAGTAGATATATGGAAATTTGTATTTAATGAAATACAAGTATGAATCTCTTGAAGTGTTCAAGGAGATTGTGAATGAAGTACGTTACTAACTTGGTAGCAGAATTATGAGACTTTGATGTGATCGATGTTGAAATATTTTAAACTAAGAATTTGAGTACCTTCTGGGACATCATGATAATGCATCATGATGAACTCCACCTAAGACACAATAATAATGTATCATGAAAGTGTATCAGAAAGAAGGAGTCACACCTTGTTATGTCATGATGAGATTATCAATAAAATCTAGCTAATTTTCCAATTTTCTTTTGGGCACATGATTAACACTATAACAATGTACCATCCAAATTGGTTCAAAAGACACCATATGAGATATGCCATGGGAGGAGTCTCGATGTGTCTTTTATAGTGATTAGGATTGAAAGCTTATATAAGAAAATAGTTTCTTGAAAATCTTTCTCCACAAAATCACATAAATGTTATTTGGTTAAAATACTACTCTTATCCCAATCCAGCAACAAAGTTGTTTATAAATCCGGACGGTTGTATTCCTGAAGAGGAACTTAGTTCCAAGGGAATCAGTGGGAGTAAAAGTAGAACTCAAAATGTTCAAGATAGACAAGGAAACATTGAGCCTAAAAGAGGTACAATGGTAACATAGAGAATCACAAGATGTTGTGGAATCTCAAGTTCCTTATGTAACAAACAAACCTCATAGATAAAGTAGGACACACCTTGAGCTTGAAAGATTATGATATCTTCAAAAGGCGGTGGGTTGATCATATATGATGAGTCAACTACCTATCTAGAAGATATTGAGGAACCATAATTTGAGAAATGGCTTGAGGCCATCAGATCCAAGATGGAGTCCACATAAACAATAAATGTATGACCTTGATGGATCCACCTGAAGGGGTAAAACCCATAAGGTGCATTTGGGTTTTTGAGAGAAGACCAACATGAAGGGTATATTGGTTGCAAAGAGTTTTAAGAAAGTTCAAGGTGTTGAACATGATTGAAGTCTTTCACCAGTTACCATGGTTAAATCCATTAGGATCATGCTTGTGGTTTCATCTTGTTATGACTAGTGAGATTTGGCATATGGATGTTAAAACCACATTCCATTACTGGAATAATTATAAGGATGTGTGCATGACACATCATAAAGGTTTTGTAAATCCAATAATGCAAATAAAGTCTATAAGATGCAAAGGTCAATCTGTGGATTGAAGCAAGCATATCAGTGCTAGAATCTTCTATTTGACAAGATAGTTAAAGGGTTTGACTTGAGTCAAAATGAAGATGAAATATGTGATTACAAAAGATTTAGTGGGAGCATATTTATATTCCATATGATGATGGGGAATAATGTCCTTATCCTGTAAATGCTAAAACCTAGTTGGAAACACATTCTCTATGAAGGGTTTAGGTAAGACATCCTATGTGATAAGGATTGAGATCTATAGAGATAGATCTAGAATGTTTCTTAACCTAAGAAAGAGTGCATACATTGGCAAGATGCTGAAAGGGTTCAACATGCAAGAACTCAATGAGAGAAAACTTGTCCATGTTTCATGGAGTTAGTCTCTCAGGAGCCCAATGTCCCAGTTCTTATGAAGGACATGAACACATGGATAGATGCCATATGCATTCACAATTGGATCTATCTTAAATGCAATGTTATGTACTATCCCATTACCTTGTATGTATCGGACATGATGAGAGGATATCCAGATATCTCATATGTATTGGACATGATGAGAGGATATCCAGTAATCTCGTATGTATTGGATATGACGAGAGGACATCCAATCATCTCATATGTATTGGACACAATGAGAGGATATATATACTTATTTAGCAATCTCATATGTGTCAGACATGACGAGAGGGTATATGTCATATGCCAGTGAGAGTCACTGGACTACCATAAAGAACATCCTTAGGTGCTTATGAACCACTACAAGGATCGGTTCCTTGATTATGATAATAAGAAATATTTGGGTGTGAAGGGCTACACCGATGCAAGCTTCCAAAATGACAAATTAATGACCACAATCTAAATTTATGTTTGACTCTAACGCAAGAACTATAAGTTGGAAAGGGTTTTGAGCTAATGACAATTTTTTATATCTACATAGAAGTCAAGTATCTCTATGCTATGAACAACATAGGATAATGTACAAATCAAGAAGTTCATATGGGTGAACTTATGCGAGGTTCCAATCACTAATGACACTGTAGAAATATTGTGACATCAATGGATCTACTGAATAGGTTGGGAATCTCAAATATCATACGTCAACACTTCCATCTCATATGAAATTTTGTACAACAAAAAGATGTGAAATTTGCAAAATACCAGCTTGAAGCAAATGTTGCTAACCCGCTATAAAAGCACTTGCGCAGTAGAAACATGATGGACATGTTAAGATCACATGGAATAAGATTTGTAGGTGATTAGATCTAAGTGCAATTGGGAGTTTATTAGTATGTATGCCTAGAGAGTCAATCATATGATGATTGGAAGGAGGTATTAAATACCTAATTTGATAATAATAAAGGTAATTTCATCTATTATGTTTGTCTCAGTCATGAGATGATCACACATACATACTATATGTCAAAAGAATGATGTTACTCAATGATGTATGTCTTCAAATATGTGACTTGAATAATGATATCATACAAATGTTAAGATTACATACATTTTTGTTATGTCCCGAATCGAATATTACTGTGAAGCAAAATAGATGACAATAATACATAATACTAGAGTGTGTGTTGACTGATGATAGAATTTCATTAGTCATGATATGTGATATCAAGCCAAGTACACATGTATATGTTAGAGAATAGTATATCAGACAGACCCATCATGAGAGTGATACATGGAGACCATATGATGGCAGTCAGAATCAACTCTCATAGTGATAGTGGTGATTGTGGTTCTTAGACTTGAAGTCACTACATTCATCACATGTCGTTCATGTACTTTGACATCATCCACCATGATCCTAAATAAGGGTTGCCATAAAGGTGGTGATCGGGTGCACTGTGACACATGGGGATTGAGTGTGAGTGATATAGAAGGGATTTGTTCCTCCTACAGGAAATTGATATCCAGGGCCTCTTGATAAGTGAGATTGAGAAATGTATGGCCATACTCGTATGACTCAATATGTGATATGTGAGCTCACATGCATCTGAGACAGTCTGCTCTAGTTCAAGGAACATGGATTGAGTGTTGAGAGGATGAAGATTCCATGCCTCGAGTTCAATCTAGATATTAGAGACAAAGGAACTATACGATCACAATAACATTGATCACAGATTGTAGGTTGAAGTTGTTCTCTAACTTTTGAATTAATTGGGTAGAAATGATGTGTGACTAGGCACCACTCTTTGCTTGTGATGTCATAATTGGTTATGGACATTCACTGTCAACATAATTCTTGGCCTATAGGGTCATAGGATACACTTGGATTAAAGGAGTTTATATACGAGTGATGTTTATATTGATTACTAATGGTTTTTAAGTATTCAATTAAACAACTGAGGTTCAAAATTGACTGATTGGATTCTGAATCGATCGGTTCAAGTGTTGAGCCGATCGGTTGGAGTGTTAGGTCAATCGAAATCAATATTGGCTGAACTTTGCCTGAACTGGATAAGTGAAATGACTATTTCACTTTTGAAACAACCATCTCACAATGTGAAATGACTATCTCATTATGTGAGACAATTGGTTCACTCTCTGGGTCTCCTAGTTCAGTTGGCAATTTGATTGGAATAAGGATTGATGTCGATGTCATGTTTAGCATTAATTGGGCATTGAATACCAATGAGATTCAGAATAGGAAGTTACAAGAACCAACATGTTCACTTAGTGAACTGAGTGGCTCATGCACCAATCGACTAGTTGGATGTGTGAACTGACTAATTCTCCATTTGCAGGTTCCAAAAAATTCATGATTACACACCCTTATACTCCCACACAAACTGGGAACCCTGATCCTGGCCTCTACTACAAATAGAGGGTTTTGGGTGTTGAATAATACACACAATTGAGAATCAGTTGATCTAACAATTGTTGTCCTCCCTGGTTGTGGTAACCAACAGAGAGCCCGAGCAAGTCCTACCACAACGAGGGAGTGAACAATTGTAGGAGAGCATGTCGGTGACTAGTAAGCCGATAGAAGGGGACAAATCCTTCCTGTTGGCTCTAGTAGCACAACGTGGAGTTCATGTTGGTCTGTGTGGACTTCTCTAGAGGTAGGACACTTCTGCCACTAGGAGAAATTTGTCAACCATCGTCTGTGGTGCTAGACCAGGAGGTTTTTTGTGATGATTGTTCGAGTATTGTTTCTTGGAGAAGAGGCATGCTGCTACTATAAGGGTAATGTCACTAGTCTTATTCCAGGACTAGGTAACACCTTACAAACCTTCCTTCCTAGATATATTATTGTTGACACAATCTTACTGTCCCGGGGAATCATGCTTTAATTTTTTTATTTCCGCTGCCTTATCTGTCATCCCTATTTCCCAACATAGACTTGGGTTGAATGCACTCTCCTTCGCAAAGTTCACCCACCTTGCAGCACTATATAGATATATTTTGTGGAACCCCACCCTCAAGATCTATATAGCTTAAGAACCTTTTTTTAAGGTAACTTAAGAACCTCACTAGTCAACTAACTTAAGCAAGATCTAAACCATTTGATAATCGTGAATTGTTCTTCCCATTTTCTATTAATTCAAAGCAATACAAAACAAATCATATTTAGAAATCCCTAATCACAGGAATATTAGAGTATACTACAGTGCAAACACTATTTGTATGGAACATATGTGTGTATATATATATACTTATTTATATGTATCATGTAATCATATTCATGTAATTCAAACCTTTTAATATTGCTTCCTAGATTCCCTATTATATGAAAATTCTATACACAATTCCTAGCGACCTACAACTCTAACTGAAGAAGTACGACCATTATACAAGAGTTGGCCTAGACTTGGTTGAGTCTTCTCGGAGATTTAACAAAAAAATCCAGCCATTTTTTATCATAAATGATGAGCAAGGATCAGGTGCATGTGAAAACTATCGTTAAACAATTTTCAAATATGAGATACTAAAATAGTATATTCTATGTCAAAAAATAAAATGACTCTTATAGATGTCAACATATATGAAATGTATAAGTAGATATGTAAATTACTGATATTATATGACAAGGAAACAAATAAATTAACCATTAAAACAACTTATTATTTTTTACTAGTTTTCCATAATACTCTTTGGTTTGTACTTGATGGGTAAAAGTTGTTGTGTTTGTTTCTCATGCTAACCACACATTATCCACATCTTAGGGTAGAATCGGTCACCTTATAAGGACAATATCAGACTATGGTATGCCTTGGAGTTCCCTAAAATAGGAAAGGTAGGTGTGTAAACCTATGCACTAACAAATATTATCTCATGTAGATGAGATAGGATAAAAGTTATGTACCACTTAAAGGAATTTGGCACAAGATACTAATGAAGTATAATTGTATTGATTCATTCAAACAAACATGTGGTATATTGAGAATCCATACATCAAGATTAGTTCCATTTTAAATATAAACTTTTCTTAATAGATTTTGAGTTAGAATTACATTTGTAAAGCATTCTCAAAACCTGCTAATCTAGCCTTCATGGTTTATATTCACACTCCAAATACCTTCTTATAATCCTCAAACTATTGCAAGGAATCCTACTTCATTTCTATAATACTTATCAGGTGACATTTGCACTATAAAATGATGGTAACTAGAGGATATTAAAATTCCATTGGTTATTGATGCAACCCTATTTTAGGGCTCCATCTTGTGCCATTTTGTACCTTATTCACATCTAAACACAGTAGAATGCAAGTTAAATTCCCCAATGTGAGTATTGTTATCATATGCACTTATGACGTTCTTTGCATTATTTTTAGGTACTTGGACCATACTTAGGATGTATGAGAGAAAAGGAAGGAGTTCTAGGGTTCCTCCGCTCATGGAGGAGTCCAAAGAAGGCCCCAAAGCTCCCTCAACCTACCCCTAACGACCAAGATTCAACATCAAGCAAAGAAGTCCATTGATGATGAAGATTGAAGTTAAGTTTGCCACTGAAGACCCCAACATGACCGTGGGCATCCACCACAGTTGTGGAAATTAAAGCTAAGAATCACAGGGATGTCAGTACTTTCATACTGAAAGCACCACAGTTGTGGCACCTCAACACGGGCGTAGCTAATTGAAGAGATCATGGATGTGACCTCCCACCATGACTGTGGAAATTAATTGCTCAAGTTCCCCAGAATCAACATAGAAGTGGTCCATTTTACATGTGAATGACCATGATCATGGCCATCACCATGGTCGTTGCCCTTGAAGACTGCCTCACCAGTGGCGCTCCCCACTCCCATGGTGATCTGAAGACAAGACGACCTCCAAGCTGCCTTGCCCGTGGCCTCCTCCAACATAGTTGTGGTACCCCACACGGTCATGCTACCCCTTACCCAACACGACCGTGGCACCCCGCCACAGCCGTGGTCGCCACATATACTTAGCATTTCCACTCCATTTCACACCTCGGTCGTTCCATACACCCACGACCATGCCATACACCCCCACCACGGTTGTGGCACCTCAACACGACCATGTTGACCACATAACCCTACCCATTTTCTACATATCTTTTCCTATTCTACCCCTACTTACCCTAGTGCTTCCCCACCACCTATATATACATAGGCGGTGGCTGGAGCACGAAGGTTACACTCCCCCAACTGCCATTACTCCTCCTTACCCTCTCTTGAGCATTCCCCTTGCATTAATGCTCTCCATTCACCATTTCCACCATAAAACCTAGTTTCCTAGGTTTTCAACCATAACCCCCTCCATTTTCATGCCCATCAGCCATCTTGGAGGAAGGAGGTTGCCCTACAATAGCTAGGAGGTGAAGA
Organism: Alisma plantago-aquatica; assembly: GCA_963693085.1. NCBI lineage: Eukaryota > Viridiplantae > Streptophyta > Magnoliopsida > Alismatales > Alismataceae > Alisma > Alisma plantago-aquatica. The sequence goes on from OY856409.1 coordinate 593,232,721, forward strand.
AGGAGGATCTACTTTGAGCTCTATGTATTCTTATCCCCTTCTACTCATTTATTTTGCCTTTTCTTTGATTATGTCTAGCTAAGCCCCTAGTGGTGGGTTGTTTGGGATAAAAATGTGACTTTGATACCATATTGGGGTAGTTTGTAATGAACATAATTTCATTATATGATGATTTCCTTTACTTCTATCTCATTTCCATTATCTTGCATGTGGTTTTTGCTCTTAAACATAAATTGCTTGCTTTGTGATGTTTGATGATACTTATCTTCTAGGAGGAATTGGAATGTATGTAGCAATTTTAGGAATGGCTCCTAGGTCCAATTAGTGGATCCCTAGCTAGCCCCCTTTGTTCCTACATACATATCCCTCCTTCTACAAGTGAGTGTGAGATCTAAGTGGCTAGTGTAAGTGTGATTAGTGCAATTGCCTAGGACTTTCCAAAGGCTAAATGGCTAGTAGCATGAGGGGAAAAAACCTCATATCCTCTCCCATTCCTTCCCTTGGTTCTCAATTGCCCTCGTACCACTTACCCTAGAAACCTAGACTTGACAAGTCCTACTAGAATTACACCTAACCCTAGTTCCCCAACTAGTAGTATAGGATACATTCTAATAGCACTTGCCTTGTTGTTTGGTTTGGTAATCTAGATTGAGTTGTGATAATTGCATGCCATGTTGACATCTTCCAACTAATATCAAATCACATTCCCAAATGGTCCACCTACCTAATCCATTGCTTGAAACCCACCTTAGCCTTCTTGCTTGTTAATGCCAGTTTATCTTAATTGTCTTTGCCTCTTTTAGTTAATTATTGTGTCTTGCTAATTAGGGTTAATCTAGATCCTTACTTGCTTCGGTGTTTAACTTAGTTCTTAGTTGATAATTGCTTTTCTAGAGTAGAGTAGATCATCTTGCTCTTCTTAGTCAATTGCTTAATATAGCTTCTTAGACCTAACTTGCTTAGGATAACCTAGTTTTTGGTAATCTAGTTTTCATACTGCCTTTACTATCTTGCTCGCTTAGTGTAATCAAACCAAAACCCCTTTTAAACCCTTCAACCCTAGTCTCCACTTTAGGAACATAGCCAACACCGACTAAGCTCTAGTGCCCCCTCTATCCCTGTAGTTCGACCCCCTTTACTTGCCTCTCACCTATACTATAACAAGACCACATGCACTTACGGGAGCATATTATAGTGTTGTGAGTGAACCTAGTTAGGGGAAATCTTATAAATATCAAAAGACCACATGTGCGTGAAAAACCCACACCAAGCTTTCTAGCGCCGTTGTCAGGGATAGAGGCACTTGACCTAGCTAGTTAGTGTGGCTTAGCCTTTCCTATTTCCCTCACCATTGCTATTCTTTATTCTTTGTTCACTTTTACATATTGCCATTTTAACTTGGTTTCTTGTTGTTTGTTTGTGTATTGTGTAGGTGATAGTTGGGCATGCACCATACATGTTCTACTTGAACCAACTTGGTGTTGTACGACCCCGAGATAGGTAGGAGGAGATGCCAAAGCCGCGACAAGCAAACCAAGAAATCGACATGGCAGAAAACAACCCTCATGGAAATGCTTAATCACCACCGTAGCCCAACCGCCCCCTCCACAAGTATTTCACCCGTGGGAACTACAATTATCCCATTGCCACCCTTGTTGACAAAATGTCAAGTCAATAGTTCTCCATTCCAGCCGCACTCCTTGGACTCCTCCCTACCTACTATGGGATGGAGAATGAAAATACCTACCATCATATTGACGCCTTCTTTGAGATTTGTTCCACCTTCCGCACCCCCACTGCCACCGATGACTCCATCAGGAGAACTCTCTTCCCTTTCTCTCTGAAGGAAAAGGCTAAAGAATGGTACATTTCAAAGTCGAAGCTGGTGACTTGGAATGTGATCAAAAATGAGTTTCTCAAGAAGTTCTTTTCAATTGCCAAGCTGACTCACATGAGAAGATGTATCACCACCTTTACCCAAAAGGAAAACGAACCTTTCCAAGAGGCAAGGGAAATGTTCCAAAAGCTCCTTTGTGACTACCCTCATCATGAGGTACCATCATGGTAGATAGTACAAGCTTTCTACATCGGGCTTGAAGAGTTAAGCCAAAACAATGTAGACTCATCATGTGGAGGCACATTCATGGTGAAGCGACCTAAAGAGTCATGGCCATTGTTTGAACATCTTGTTGAAAATTCTCACCATTGGGTTTCTACTAAAGGGGAACAGTGCAATCAGAACTACATCCCTCCACCTCCTCCCGTAGCTCCATCATGGACCACTGGCAACCCCGATATGATGAAAATGATGACTGACATGATGAATACGATGAAGAGCCAAGCTAGTGGTTCTTCTAGTCAATCCACCATGGCGGTTGAAGCTGAAGAAGAGAAAATTCATGCTTTGTACTCTTTTGGCAACCAGAACAATCAAGGTCCTATGTCCAACACTTACACTCCCAAGTGGAGAAACCATCCTAATTTTTTATGGAAACAACAAAATGAAGATGGTCAAGGACAAGGGCAGCCAAGACCAAGATATGGATCCAAGTTTGATGATGAAGTGCTTGGAAGATTGAGAAGTTTGGATGAGGTAAAGAAAGATGTATCCTCTCATGGGCAGTCTATTAGCTGTCTTGAGAAAAGATTGGACCAAATATCTCTTTCACTTGCTAGGAGGGAGGAAGGAAGGCTCCCATCCCAACCAATGCCAAATCCAAACAATGATGGAACTTTCATGAGAAATGCTCAAAGTTCATATGTTCTGCCTTCATATCAAGCACCACCAAATTCCTATGATCCACCACATCCTTAAGCTCCTCTCAACTATCAATATGCTCCACCTCCACCTCACTCATACCAACAACCACCTCTACAATACCACCCCCATCCACAACTACCACAACAACCACAACCACAATTCATCCTTCAAAATCTCAACTCACCCCACCAAAGACCACCACCACCTCAACAACTATAGTCGAACCCACAAGCTTTCTCTTCCTCTACCAATGAGCATGTGAAGGCGTTGATGGATTTGAGGAGTGGCTGGACTTTGGAGAAGACCCGTGATCCTGTTGTTGATAGAGCAACCAGTGAGGATAGAAGTGATATTGTGATTAGATAGGTTGATACTGAGATCCAACTTTATGATACTGTTATGGGAACTAGAGTTGATACCGTGGCAGAGATACTATGATATCAAGTAGTGATGCGTGATTCATGTGATTCTAGCTGATGATTCTGTTGATCTGAGCCATTTGATAGCCCAACTTCCCCCATTTGCTGACGCTCTTAAGGAGCCTTCTGTTAAGAGAAGAAAGAAGAAACATAGTGAAGATATCATGGAAACTTTCAAACAAGTGAAGATAAATATTCCTTTGCTTGATGCAGTCAAGAAAATCCCTTCCTATGCTAAGTTTTTGAAAGATTTGTGCACTTTTAAAATAAAGACAATGGGGAGAACACCTAAGAATGTCAAGCTCACTGAGCAAGTGAGCTCAATTCTACAACACACCATGCTAAGAAAAAGGAAAGACCATGATGCTCCCATCATTTTATGCTACATTGGGGCACATCGCATAGACCAAGCCCTTCTAGAGTTTGGTTCTAGCATTAACTTGATGTCATATGATGTGCTTACTGAGATCCAAATGGAACTATTAGGCCCAACTCATTGTACTTTGTAGTTGGCTGACATATCAGTGAAGATGCCTAGAGGGCACGTTGATGATGTGCTAGTTAGACTTGATGATGATACTTCTACTTTCTTCCCTACTGACTTCATTTTGTTATATATGGAAAGGATACAAGAAGAGTATCTATCATCTTGGGAAGGCCATTCCTAGCTACGGCTGATGCAGTGATTCATGTGAGAACTGGGACTATGTATGTGACATTCATGAACATGAAGATCCAGTTGAACATCTTTAAATCTTCAGCCACAACTGAGGTGATAGGGTCCACTGAAGAATATTGCTATCTTGTTGAATGCCTTGATGAGATTGTGGAGGAGTGCCTAACTGTGTGGATTCAGACTGCCACTCAAGGTAGAGGTTTAGAGACAATAGTTGAGTTCCCCGATGATGATGATGATGAAGAGGATGAAGTGAACGAGCTGGCCTTGGTGGCGGTAAGCGAGGACCTTCCATCAATTTCTGAACCATTAAAGAACTCTCTTGAAGAACCTCCAACTCTTGAGCTTAAGTCAAAGGACCGAAGTATGCTTTTCTAGGCTCAAATGACACTCTCCCGGTGATCATTTCCTCCATTCTCTCTCTAGAATAAGAAGAGGCATTGATGAAAGTCCTAAAGAAGAACATTCAGGCCTTTGGATGGTCTATTGCTGATTTGAGGGGTATTGACCCCTCCATTTGTGTGCATAGGATCTATTTGGAGGATGATGCAAGGATGGCCCGCCAAATGCAAAGACAGTTGAACCCAAAATTGAAGGAAGTTGTAACTCAAGAGGTTGTGAAGTTGTTAGAAGCTGGAATTATTTATCCAATTTCTAATACCACATGGGTGAGTCCCATCCAGGTCGTACCAAAGAAGGATCGGATTACAGTGGCATAGAATGTAGATGGTGAGATGATTCTTATTAGAGAACAATCAAAATGGAGAATGTGTGTTGACTACAAGAAACTCAATGAGAAGACCAAGAAGGACCACTATCCTCTTCCATTTCTTGATCAAATTCTAGAGAGGTTAGCGGGGCAAAGTTTCTATTACTTTTTGGATGGATACTTCAGGTACTTCTAAATTGTTGTTCATCCTACAAACCAAGAAAAGACAACATTCACTTACCCAAATGGTACTTTTTCTTATCGGAGAATGCCATTGGGTTGTATAATGCCTCTTCTACTTTTCATATATGTGACCTCAATCTTCACTGATATGCTTGATTCATCGCTTGAAGTGTTCATGGATGATTTCTTGGTTTTTGGTAAAACTTTTGATGAGTGCTTGCTCCAGTTGGCTGTCATTCTTGAGAGATGTGTCAAGGTTCACCTAGTGCTATCTTGGGATAGGAGCCATTTCATGGTACCTAAAGGCATTATTCTGGGCCACTGGGTTTCAAACGATGGTATTGAAGTTGATAGGGCCAAGGTGGGCCTTATTTCTACTCTCACCATTCCTTCTACCGTGAGACATGTCTGTTCTTTCTTGGGACATGTAGGCTTCTATTGCCACTTCATAAAAGATTTTATCAAGATCTCGAGACCTCTCTATCACTTTCTGGAGAAAGATGTTGAGTTTCATTTGGATGACAAGTGTGTTGAAGCCTTCAACCACTTCAAGGAAAAGCTAGTTTCTTCTCCTACAATGCAGCCCCCAGACATCTCTTTCCATTTGAGATTATGACTGATGCATCTGACATGGCAGTGGGGGCTGTGTTGGGCCAAAGAGTTGGCCGGATTCTGCATACCATCTATTATGCTAGCAAGACTCTAGATGAAGCACAAAGAAACTACATGACTACTGAGAAAGAGTTGCTTGTGGTTATCTTTGCTCTTGATAAGTTTAGATCATATCTTCTGCAAAATAAGGTGATTATATACACAGAACATGCTGCAATGAAATATCTAATGGTGAACAAAGACTCTAAGCCAAGGTTGATATGTTGGATATTGTTGCTTCAAGAGTTTGATATTGATATTGTAGACAAAAAGGGAGTAGAAAATTCTGCCGCCGACCATCTCTCCCGAATTCAAGCACCCTTTGATGACACAAGTAGAATTAAAGAGACAATGTCGCATGAACAACTATTCCTACTCATCCACTCAAAGGTCATGGTATAAACACATATCAAAATTCTTATCTAGTGGAAGGATATCAAGCACATGGATGAGGGAGGAAAGTAAAAGATTGTTTACTATGGCCAAAAATTATGTTTGGGATGATCCTCATCTTTTCAAGTATTGCCCTGACCAACTTATTCGGAGATGTGTTCCGGAGATGGAGAAGCATAAAATTCTATCTATGTCCCATTCTGGAGTTTGTGGAGGCCATTTTGGTGGAAAACACACGGTTACCAAGGTTATCTAAAGTGCATTCTATTGGACCTCCTTGTTTATAGACTCTCATGAATTTTGCAAGTGTTGTTTGAAGTGCCAAAAGGTGGGCACTATCTCTAAGAGGGACATGATGCCTTTATCACCCATTCTTGTGGTGGAGGTATTTGATGTTTGGGGGATTGACTTTATGGTTCCTCCCCCACCTCTTTTGGATATGCCTATATTTTGGTTGTTGTTGATTACGTGTCAAACTGGATGTTGTAACAAGGATAAATGATCACAAAGTGGTGTGCGACTTCATGAAATCCAATATCTTTAGCCTATTTGGTATTCCAAGAGCTATGATTAGTGATGGGAGAAGTCACTTCATCCATCTCACCTTCGAAGGCTTGCTTAAGAAACACAGAGTGAACAATTGTGTGGCTACTCCTTACCACCCCCAAATGAGTGGTCAAGTTGAGTTGGCCAAGTGGGAGATAAAGCCCATTCTAGAAAAGATGGTGAGACCAGACTGTAAGGATTGGTCACTACATCTTAATGAAGCTTTATGGGTGTATATGAATGCATACAAAGCCTCAATTGGCGCCACATCTTTCAAGCTTGTGTATGGAAAAAGTTGCCATTTGTCGGTTGAGATGTAACACAAGGCATATGGGCTTTGAAGGCCATGGACTTTGATGAGGAGAATGCTAGAATGAAAAGAAAGTTTTAGATGAATGAATTAGAGGAGATGCAACTTGAAGCCTATGAGATGTCAAAGTGCTACAATGAGAGAATGAAGTTTCTACATGACAAGATGATTAACAAGAAGACTTTGAGCCTGAAAAATGGGTATGGTTGTATAACTCAAGGATGAAGTTCTTTTTTGAAAAACTCTAGTCTAGATGGGAAGGGCCTTATCTCATCAAAAAGGTGTATCCATCCATAGCTGTGTTGATTTGTGAGAAAGAAGGAGCTAAAGAATTCACCGTGAATGGTCGAAGGTTGAGATTAATTGTGAAAGTAGGTATGGACAAAGCAAATCAAAGTTTTGATATTGTGATGCTAGTGGAGGAACATCAGGTTGATGAGGAGATGTGTGCTTGAATGCACATGAGAGAGACATTTACTTCAAAATTTAGCGCTAGTGGGAGGAAACCCACCTAGGTTTGGGAGCTTTTTCACCCAACCTTCTCTTTTTGATACTTTTTCTTTCTTTTCCACAAAATACACACACATGTGTTTAATAGTTTTCTTTTAGTTTTGAGGACATGGTAGGTGTTAGACACTAAAGAGAGAGGTATCCGAGGTGAATCATGGCCACTAAGATCAATTTGTGGCAAAATCTCAAAGAAATACAAAGTTGATCAAAGTTCCTGAGTTTGAGCTAAAAAAATTGAAGAAATGTCCCCCACCATGGTCGTGGCCGCAACAGTCCAACACGGCTGTGGCCTCCCAACACGACCGTGGGAATTAATTGTCAAAGAAGTCAGAGGATCAGTAACTGTGGCCAAGTTGTACACGAATGGCCACGACTGTGTCAAGGACAGATGGCCATGACCATGGCAGGAGAACACGACCGTGGCGAGGTCAGTTGGGTGTGATCTTCACCGACAATACGACTGTGGCTGGCACCACGGTCATGCTACCAAGCCTTCACCATGACCGTGGCCACTTTTGACAGTCGTGGCGCACCGTGACCCCACAAAAAATATAACAAACTCCTCTCCATCCTGACCCTCCCCTCATTCTATCTTCTTCCTTCGCACGCAACACAACCGTGGCGGCAAACCTCAACCCCCAACTCCTCTAAACTCCACCTCCAAGCCCCCAAATCACCTCCAATCCACCACCAATCACTCCCTAATCATCCCTCTACCATTCCCCTTCTAGTTTCACACCAAATCATCCATCAATCCGCCTTCTACCACCACTCTCACCCCCATTTCGCCCTACAACCACCCCTACCCAAAACCTCCACCATAACCTCCATTTGTCGTACAAACCAAAAACTATCCATTCACCCACCATCTCCATATCCTTCCATTCCACCCCTTAATCCACCTCCATTTCACCTTCCCCATAAAAATCCAAATTTCACAGCCCTAACACCACCTCCATATCCAAAAAAATGAAGGGAATCATTAAGGCGGTGAAGAAAGGGGCTCAAAAGAGCCTTGAGGTAATCATCGGAGGCAAGGTGTGCACCAAGAGAGCCTCTTCCTAGGTCTCCATGCCTTCACACACTCCCTCACCATCCAATTCTGTTACCAAATTGCTCCTTTGCTCGATGTCTGTGAGTGCATCCCACAGACGGTCATCCGACAACCATCACATCATTGATGAGACATATAGGGAAGAGGAGGAGGAGGCATCCGAGGAGAACTTAGACAACTTGATCGATGAGGTCAGGCTGGTGGTTGCAAAAAGAGGCCAAATATCCAAAGCAGCCCCATCCTCATCACATCATCCACCGAAGCCCACTCCGGCCCACCATTTGACATCTTCCATGGCAGAGGGGCATGGGCAGCACCCGCAAGCAAGGTGGCAATTGCATCTGGAAGAAGAATAATTTGCATAGTGGTATCCCGAACAGCGGGTACCACTCAATCTTGATGCAATTTCTAGGTGCCAATTATACAGGATGGATGAAGAAGAGGATGTCAGTGATGATGAAGAGATGGAATTGTCAACTGAGGCAGAGGATTTACTGGCAGATCTAGAGGCTGACAGATTGAAGGCCTTGGGAAAGCCCCCCGCTAGAGTGTCCTTTGGAAGTGGCATAGATAAAGAAAAATTGCTCTCACATACCTTGAATGCATGACAAGGAGAGTCATCTCCACCAGGTATGGATGTCAGAAGGTCATTGATGAGTTGGGGATCAAGGTGGCTGTGGAGAGTAGTTTGAAAAAAGTTGGGTTTTGGAAGGTTCTTTTCATACCCCAACCAAATTATACCACATTGACTTGAGAATTATTTGCCACGCTTGAAAAGACAAAGGTGAGAGGTGATGACGCAATCAAATTTGCCATGATGGAAAAAATGCACACTCTCACGACATTTGAATTGAATTGCATATTTGCTGCCAACCCCAAAAGGCCAAGAAAATGAATGAAGGCCTACTTGAAAAAAGAGGTGGATTTTAATTATGCAAATTTCTGGTACCTCTTGACAGGAAAAATGGACTAGTATGTAGGGAAGTCAAAAACTTCAAATATAAGCAATCCCCTATTCTGTTATGTGCAGAATGTTTTGGCCAACACCATTGTTGGTATATATGATAATCAAGGCACAATTTCTTAGAAAGACATTTTCATCTTGATGGAAATGCACAACAAATGATATATTGACCTTGGAGTGCATTTGATTGATCATTTGAGGTTCATACCCTACAAAAGTAAAACACCTTTTGTCATGGGAGGGCTTGTAACCTCAATTGCACTAGCTTTGGGGTGTGATGTTTCTGGGTTAGAGGACATAGATGAAGCTCAATTTTTTGACTTGAACTATCTCACTCTCTCCCACACTATCACAATCAAGAACAAAAGAAGGATGTATCATGCGAGTAGTGTGTCAAGGATTGATCTTAAGCTACCATACTATGCTGTGCCACTTCTCTCTGTGTTGGGGATCCCCCATAACCTAGAGGTAAAATTGCATGCATGGCATCAGAACAACCCAAGGGAAACATACACCAGGGGAGCCACTTCCGCACAAGAAGAAATTATTGAGTCCAATGTGCAAGGGCAAGAACAAGAAGCTAAAGAAGAAAGGCAACCCCAAAAATCATGAAGAAGGGATGAAGGAACATCCCAGTTGCAACAACCCTCAACAAATTCCTATGACATGTCTACCATCCAGGCACAACATGACATGCAACTATCTAGCAGTACATGTGGCAGGACCAACAAGAGATGCACTACCAGGTCAACCACATGTACCATTACCACCATGCCCAAGCAGCAAGAAACCTCGAATGGGGTGGAGACTTTTGGGGTGGTATTTCGGGATATTCAGAGACGTACCCTCCACTCCAGGATGACTACTAAGGGCACTATTACTAGCATCCTCCCTCAAGCTCAGATCCTCCTCAGGATCATCCTCATTCATCTGACCAGCCACCACATCAGCCATGATACTTCCCCTATCTACCCTAAGCTATAGTTTTATGCTGAGGACAACATGATTCTAAAGTTTGGAGTGGGTAGGGGGTACGCACCACCCTATCTCTATCTCTTTGTGATTTTTGTTCCACCTCTACCATGCCATGAGTATCTCGCTTAGTTTTTCTTGTTGTTACTTTTGCTTGCATCCATGCATAGCATGTAGTTACTTTCATGCATTTTTGTGTAATTTAAAAAAAAAATCTCTTTTTTCACTCCATAGCATGCTTTGCACTTTCATGTAGTTTTTACTAATTTATAGCTAGATTTTGCTACTTTATGTTTTAATTTCCCTAAAGTTAGGTTTAGATGTGATTGAATAAAAATTGCCACCATTTTGGCCAATTTTGGCCAAACTTGAATGTTTTTGCCTAAAAGCTTGTTTTGACTTAATCTCTACTATTTGAAATAAAAATTTTAGTCTTTTGACAAATGTGTGCCATTTTCTTATATTTTATTTCTATATGGTCTTGATTATTGACTCTTTACATGTGCATCACTTCTCACAAGTTTGTGAATGTTTCGGTTGAATTGTGAATTGAGAAAGGTACAAATGCTTAGAGCCTATGGATTCACTTGATATAAATGTGAATCTCATGTTGTCAATAATGTGGTGTGATATCATTTGATGAAGGGTTGGATTAGTTTTCATGTAGGAAATTTTATGTTGAGGACTACACTAATGACCCCCCTGACCCGACTCTTCTCTCATCATCTTCATACCCCTCCGCCTCATGAAATGATGCCTTAGAGAACATATTTAGCCTTGGCCACCTCCAAAAGTTTAGGGTGGCCATATCTACATCTCCCCACTTCACTCTATCCATCATATGACCTATCTACACCAAGGGAAAAAGAAAAGAAAAATAAGAAAAGAAAAAAAGAAAAAAGAAAATAAAAAAGGATGTCCCTATTTAAGAGCATCTAAATAAAAAAAGATGAGTGATCTATGTAATAGCACTCCAAAAATCTTTCTGCAATCCTTTCTTCCATTTTCATACCTATTGAGATAGAAAATATCAAATCAAGATCACTTCACCCTTTCTACATCCACATGGGTCATTTAGTGTGGTCTGAGGCATATAATTGAATGCATGAAAGTGAAACAACACTCCTAGTCATCTTTGATTAACGCCAACATGAAATAGTTTACCCGGAATGATATGAAGGACATATGGAAATCTTGTGTATTCTATGATTTATATTTACAGTTTGTATGCTCAGTGCTCATTTCATAATTGGTATGTGAAAGAGGAGAGGAGAGAGGTGGAACACATGCACTTAGTCACTTCTAAGACCATTTAGTCAATAATCATCTGTTGCTATGCAATTGTCATTCTCATTTATTGAAAGAAAGCTGAAAAGAGAGATTAAGTTGGAGCATACTTGAGGACAAGTATGTTTTAAGTTTTGGGTGGTGATGCATCCCTATTTTAGGGCTCAATCTTGTGTCATTTTGTACCTTATTTACATCTAAACATAGTAGAATGCAAGTTAAATTCCCCAATGTGAGTATTATTATTAAATGCACTTATGGATGTTCTTTGCATTATTTTCAGGTACTTGGACCATATTTTGGATGGATGAGAGAGAAGGAAGTAGTTCTAGGGTTTCTCCGCTCATGGAGGAGTCCAAAGAAGGCCCCAAAGATCCCTCAACCTACCCCTAATGGCCAAGATTCAAAATCAAGCAAAGAAGTCCACTAATGATGAAGATTGAAGTTAAGTTTTCCACTAAAGACCCTAGTACAGCCATGGGCATCCACCACGGTCGTGGGAATTAAAGCCAAGAATCACAGGGACGTCAGTATTTTCACACTGAAAGCACCACAATCGTAGCACCACAACACGACCATGGCCAACTAAAGACATCACGACCGTGACCTCTCGCCACGGTCGTGGGAATTAATTGCTCAAGTTCCCCAGAATCAATAGAGAAGTGGTCCATTTTACACGTGAATGACCACGGTCGTGGCCATCACCATGGACATGGCCCTTAAACAACGCCTCGCCCGTGGCGCTCCCCATGCCCGCGGTGATCTGAAGACAAGACGACCTCCAAGCTGCCTCACCCGTGGCCTCCTCCTCCAATAAGGTCATGGTACCCCACACGGACGAGGTACCCCTTACCCAGCACGACTGTGACACCCCTCCATGATTGTGGTCGCCACATAGACTTAGCATTTTCACACATCGACAGTTCCATACACCCACGATTGTGCCATGCTACCCCCACCACGGTTGTGGCACCACAACACAGTCGTGGCGACCACCTAACCCTACCCATTTTCTACACTACTTTTCCTATTCTACCCCTACTTACCCTAGTGCTTCCCCACCACCTATATATACATAGGTGGTGGCTGGAGCATGAAGGTTACACTCCCCCAGCTTCCATTACTCCTCCTCACACTCTCTTGAGCATTCATTGCATTCCCCTTGCATTAATGCTCTCCACCCACCATTTCCACCATAGAAACCTAGTTTCTAGGTTTTCTACCATAACCCCCTCCATTTTCATGCTCATAAGCCATCTTGGAGGAAGGAGGTCTCCCTACAGTAGATAGAAGGTGAAGAAGGAGGATCTACTTTGAGCTCCATGAAGTCCTATCCCCTTTTCTCATTTCTTTTGTCTTTTCTTTGATTATGTCTAGCTAAGCCCCTAGTGGTGAGCTATTTGGGGCAAAAATGTGACTTTGATATCGTGTTGGGGGAGAATAATTTGTAATGAACATAATTTCTTTCTATGATGATTTCCTTTGCTTCTATCGCATTTCCCATTATCTTGCATGTGGTTTTTGCTCTTAAGCATAAATTTCTTGCTTTGTGATGTTTGATGACACTGAGCTTCTAGGAGGAATTGGAATGTGTGTAGCAATCTTAGGAATGGCTCCTAGGTCCAATTAGTGGATTCCTATCTAGCCCCCTTTGTTCCTACATACATATCCCTCTTTCTACAAGTGAGTGTGAGATCGAAGTGGCTAGTGTAAGTGTGATTAGTGCAATTGTCTAGAAATTTCTAAAGGCTAAATGGCTAGTAGCATGAGGTGAAAAACCCTCATCTCTACTCTCATTCCTACCCTTGGTTCTCAGTTACCCTAGTACCACTTACCCTAGAAACCTAGACTTGACAAGTCCTATTAGAATTACACCTAACCCTAGTTCCCCAACTAGTAGTATAGGGTACATTCTAATAGCACTTTCCTTGTTGTTTGGTTTGGTAATCTAAATTGAGTTGTGATAATTGCATTCCATGTTGACACCCCCCAACTAATATCAAATCACATTCCCAAATGGCCCACCTACCTAATCCATTACTTGAAACCTACCTTAGCCTTCTTACTTGTTAATGCTAGTTTAGCTTTATTGTCTTTGCTTCTTTTAGTTAATTGCTTAGTCTTGCTAGTTAGGGTTAATCTAGATCCTTGCTTGCTTTAGTGTTTATCTTAGTTCTTAGTTGATAATTGTTTTTCTAGAGTAGAGTAGATCATCTTTCTCTTGCTTAATCGATTGCTTAATCTAGCTTCTTAGACCTAACTTGCTTAGGATAACCTAGTTTTTGGTAATCTAGTTTTCATACTGCCTTTACTATCTTGCTCGCTTAGTGTAATCAAACAAAAACCCCTTTTAAACCCTTCAACCCTAGTCTCTACTTTAGGAACATAGCCAACACTGACTAAGCTCTAGTGCCCCCTCTATCCCTGTGGTTCGACCCCCTTTACTTGTCTCTCACCTATACTATAACATGACCCCGTGTGCTTGCGGGAGCATATTTTAGTGTTTTGAGTGAACCTAGTTAGGGGAAATCTTATAAATATCGAAAGACCACACGTGCGTGCAAAACTTGCACCAGTTATTCACTTACTTTAATTAAAAAGATTATGGTTCTGTTATCATTATATGCTTTATTTTCGCACATCTCAAACTCATATGATAGAAAGCCCATAAAGATACTATTACACAACTTGGATAATCAATCCCAACTATACACACCTTTCAATATATTCAATAACATCTCATTTATGCATACCACACATTTTCATAATAGATCTATACAACTTGAAGGATTATATTCACCATTTCAAAAAATGTGTTCCCATAAATATTTTTTAGTGATTAATCATAAATAACCAACTTCAACATATAATGAATCACATGGTAAAATGATTGTAAACAAAGTAATTTCTTTCTACAAAAAATGCATAATGGCTCATAAACTTAATTGAAAAGAATTGATTCAAGAATATTTCAATTAATTCTTGTATAACTTTGTCAATATATAATCAACCCATCTTATTTGACTAGGACACCAATTCAAGTTTTTTAAATGAAGTCTATTTACTCATCTCATGTTAAAATAACCCTAGTTCAATCTTCCCAAATATAAGTTCGATACACATACGTGAACAATTAACAACCAACCTTTTTTAGCTTCTTATTAGAAAAGAAGAAATAAGGGAAAAGATGATAACATATATCCATTCAGTATATTTTGATCCACATGAAAAAAGTAGACACCCATGGGACTAGAGAAATAGAAAGAAAAAAAAGAAAACTAGAACAATATGAATAACCTAACCAATTTGGTCACCCGTACAAATCAGAATGCCTTTTTCAGCCTTAGAACCATAATTTCATGAAAAACCCTAAGTTCTTATCTCTTAATTATAATAATTTCCTTGGAGAGGGGGACTATTAATGTGGAAGTGTTTTCATAGTTTCATTCATATATAGACCTTCTGTCATCTTGGTTAATTTGTAATTAACATACGATTTTTCTCATTTTAATTCTTTTTCAAGTTTATAAGATCATTAGTTTTTTGTCTAGAACATCAGACTCCTGTTTTCACATCCCAATCCTGACATTTGGTCATCTAGTTTTTCTTCTTGTGTGAGTCACGACCTTATGGTTTTGATCCATCAAGGTGAGTTGAATTATACTCTGTACAGAGAAACACCTAACGATCAAAATGGTATGTCCCTTATTATATCAGTTGACCTCCTAAAAGTCTAAATTTAGCAAAAAAATGCACCAAAATCATGTCGTATATAGATTCTTTTAACTTATGACCTACCATGATTTTAATTAATAATCATGAAATTAGGGCATTTAATTTATTATTCTTACTTCTTTCCCTCGTCAATCGTATTAAAATTGCACACCCAAAACCCTAATGCAAGAAGGCATGTCTCACATTAACCCTCCCTAGTTCAATAATAAATAGAAATAGGTCAACATATTAACTTATGTTTTTAGGATGGATAGAGTTAAAATCTAAAGATGCATCCTAGACTAGAAAACTAGTGCTTGAGGATAATTTCGGAATGAGTCCTTGCATATGACGTAGGTTGGATGAAGTTATCATGTGGGTGTGTAGTTGACTAATATTTATTAGTACCTAAGAGTCAGGATTATCTATCATCCCCCCACATGGTCTAAAATAACCATATTTGTTTCTAAACATTAAAGGATGCATCTAAGAGCACTAAAATTTCAAACATGATGTTTGATGACATTTTGACCACTTTGTCCCTCTCGACACTAAAGTTGGACTATAATTGTTATCTTATTGTGATTTAGTTTGCTTGGAATCATCCTTTGAGATGTTAATTATCTCCCAACTCAGGGTGAGTGTGTCTACATAACCCAAGGTCATGCTTACCTATATAGATCACTACATGTACTTGATTCACATGTAAGAGTTTTGTAAGTTTTAAATGTAGTAATGTATACTCATTAAGACCATATTGTGATTCATGGTATATCTTCTTCAAGTATTGATGCTACAACGAGCATAATCATAGCAGGACCATAATATTAACCAAGATTTATAAGCTACCTCCACATTTGGTGGAAACCTCCTTTTCCCATTACGTTTCTTTGTTAGTATGGTTCGAACTTAGGTCCCTTCATTGGGGACCATCACATTTCTATGTGCAGTGTCCCTTATTGGTATACCATTTTCTTCTTGATGCTCATTGTTTGATAAAAAACTATTGTAGGTATATGGGGAAATTATTGTCCAAAAAAGGAACCATGGAACCCAAAATTTCACTTCAAATTCTAGATCTCAACATCCTACTATTCATGTTGATAGATTATACTAGCTTGACTCTGACCTCATGTGGATGATGGAAGTGCAAATAATGGGACTCGAGAGGTCCACTCCTCAGTTGATTTAGGAATAAACCCATGCAATACAAAGACATAATATGTATGATGTAAAATATGTACTTTCATTACTCAAGTATGATATATCAAACAAAATCATTCTATAATAGTGGAAAAACTTAATTATTTACAAAGCTACAAGATATTATATATATACATATATATACATTTAAATATATATATACATATATATAGAGTCAGGCTAGAATACACTCGAGTGTATTCGGAGCAGAATACACTCAAGTAGTTTTTCATGATGCAATATTTTTTTCAAAAATCTAATCCATTGATCTTCTTAAACATATTGCGAATAGCTCATATACAAAATTTGAGCACATTTGGACATTTATAGGACATGTTATAAAGACCGCAAAAATTACACATTTCAAATTAGTTTCGTGCATCGTTTTTGTTGTCCTTGGATGAGTGACTTAAACCCATCCAAATGGGCTCAAAATTTGTATGTAGACTAGTTATAGTATGACAGTGAACATCAATGGTTTACATTTGGCAAAAAATAGTCTTGATATGCAAACACACTTGAGTGTATTCGTGCGATCTGTACACTCGATTGTATTCTAGCCTGACTCTATATTCGTGTGATCTGTACACTCGAGTGTATTCTAGCCTGACTCTATATATAGAGTCAGGCTAGAATACAATCGAGTGTATTTGAAGCAGGATACACTCAAGTAGTTTTTCATGATGTAATATTTTTTTCAAAAATCTAATCCGTTGATCTTCTTAAACATCTTGTGAATAGCTCATATACAAAATTTGAGCACATTTGGACATTTATAGGTCATGTTATAAAGACCGCAAAAATTATGCATTTCAAATTAGTTTCGTGCGTCGATTTTATTGTCCTTGGATGAGTGACTTAAACTCATCCAAATGGGCTCAAAATTTATATTTAGACTAGTTATAGTATGACAACGAAGATCAATGGTTTACATTTTGCAAAAAATAGTCTTAATATGCAAACACACTTGAGTGTATTCATGTGATCTGTACACTCCAGTGTATTCTAGCCTAACTTTCTTTCTCTCCCTCTCTCTCTCTCTCTCTCTCTCTCTCTCTCTCTCTATATATATATATATATATATATATATATATATATATATATATATTCCTCGCCTTTAATGCAGTATTACAAAATAAAAATGGATACATATAGTTGTGCACAAAGGTTTGATGCAAAGGGAAACATAGTCATCCAAATTTAACTTTCAGAATCTAATGTTTGAGGTCCTCTTGAGTCAACATCCTATACAAAACAACATTTGGGTGGTTAGGGAAAAATATCTAGAGGAGGGGGAAAAGGAAAGTATGCATTAGAAATACTAAGTATGTGCATAATTAAAACATTTGGGCATTATGAAAGCTATATAAAATGGGTGTTCCTTTGCAAGAGAGGGCTACCAAAATATAGGAAAGTTCAATAAAAACTAAACAAGAGAATGAGCATCAAAGGAATAAGACATATGTTACACAACCGTTTATTACCCAAAGTCCACACTCCTAATGGCTACAAAGCCAAAGGGGAGTGGACATGGGCATTCATCCCTAGAATGGATCACAAAACATATGCATGAATAAAACCACAACCAAGAACAAGGTAAGAGACAACATAGCATAAAAGAAACTAAACTAGTACCTGAAACAAGATCTTAGTCCCATATGTCAACTCATGAGAATTTCATTTGCATGCCATTAGAGATCACCAGAGTAAGAGCCATAGATTGTCATAATAGACCAGAAGCATCAATTCTAGAAAGATTTGTAGTGTACCTATTACCTAAAATCATAAAATGGGTACACATTGACACAATTGTGTTGAGTACGCTATAAAATATAGAAAAACTAGAAGGTTTACTAAAAACATATATGCTTGGAAAAACTTGATATTATAGCAAGAAAGAAATAAAAAACATTAAAGACTTTCTTATTAACATGTAGTCGTATTTTAGGTACATTTTCATTATACTTAAACAATAATATATGGCCATTGACCAACTTCCTTAAAGTAAGGGTCCATAAGGGTGTTCAATATTATCTATCCCTTTTATGTACATGAGGGACCTCAAGACCAAAGTCAATGAACGAACCCTATTTTAAACATGCCTTGTGCCCTTACCGTGAACATAAGGTTTGTGTAATGGACAAGTTCAAGTATGTTCAAGTAAAATGAACATACTAATAATAGGGAACAAGTAGCTCAACCAAGTATATAAAGCCAAGAAGTTTAAGCATACATTCATACAAGCAAGTTCAATACCACTTGTCTAGCCAATAAGAGGATAAAATGTACCTTGATAGCTTTTTGTCTGCTGCTCCCCATATTTTTGGTATTGAACGCATGGTGCCTTCCAATCATGTTTTTCCCCTGCTTCGACACTCACCCCATAAAAGTTCATGCCATGCTTACTCCCATTGAAAGGCTCGACAAAGGGCGGTTGATGAGCATGGGATTAACCACTCAATTAGAAAACCATAATTGGCAACTTGACTAGATCTTGGCAAGTGAGTCATCATAGATATCCTGACATTACAAATGAGTATAGTTGGATTATCAACAGTAAGATTTAGTCTCATTAATCATTATCATGGTGGTTGGATGTGTCACCTAGATGTAGGCATCTTATCATCAACATAGGTTTCAACATATCGATTAGTCATGCAAGTGCATTATCAAGCTACATAGCAAATAATGGGTTCATCTAGAACCTAGTGTGACACATGACAACTAAGATAAAGATCATAGTAATAGGGATTCATGATCTTAGATGGAGTGATCAAAAGATTCAAACAACATAAGTGATTGCATAGTCACTAGTCATCTTGGGTCACAATCATGCAAAATTTGTCACAACTAGAGTATAGATGGGGTGTATATGAGTTAGGTGTCATAAATATCATCAAGCTACGGATTTGATATCATTATATAACATGGATGATCAAAAGAGAAAGGTTTACATGAGATTAGACTTGGTTATCAACATTCATACTAGATCATATATCAAGTCAACATTAGTGCTTTCAGTCACATTGGGTCACATGAATGATTCATACGTAATTTAAGATTATAAGGCATGAAAAGTTATTGATTTTAGAGCTATATAAACATAATTGAGAAACTTTCGATCAAGAAAAACATAAGGTTCAACATTCATCACATAATTCCATAATAAGACACATTAAGTGTCACAAGATCATCATTAAGGTCCAAAAAGGATCATGATAAAAATGATTGCATTTAAGGGTAGAATGAATCTTTTGCACATGGGTCTATATTTAGCTAATTAAGCAACATGGGATCATTTTGGGTACATATGTAGACAAGGGTTCATATTTGATGTATAAAGATGTTCAAGTAACATATAATAGGCTAACATACAATTTTGGGGCATTAGGAATCAAACGTGAGCATTAAATGACACAAGACATGAAGAAAGAGATCAAAAACTATCATTTTTAGCATATCAGGGGAACTACAAGTAGAACCAGGCCATGAAACTAGTCCCTTTGAAAATATCTCATTCTCTAGATGCAAATTCATATATTACATGGTCATAATATTCCAAGGAGTGATGAGATATGACCTTTGCAAGGTTAGGACATTTCCTTAAAAAAGGAGGAATAGAGGTCAAGAACAAACTCTTGGATCAACCGTGGCTGTTGGATTGAAGATCCACGCTAGCGCGTCCGGACCCCTGCTTCTGTGGTTGGGCGCGTGTGACCTGCGTACCAGGATCCGTGGGCACCACGGTCCAGCGGCCCAAGGTGTCTACGGACCGCTAGCCACCGCGAGTGCGAGACCAAAGAGGGGGGGTTCTGAGAGATGGTTGTGTGCATTGAGGAGGCGACTCGCCATTTGCCGGTGCCATGTGGACCGGATGGGAGAGGAGGCAAGGTGAGGGAGGAGTGAGGGGCTGATCTTGGCCATTTATGCAATGATCCACGACATGGATCAGGCTCGCCCAGGCGTGAGCCTTTGTTGTCACTGCAACGTGTGCTGGAGTAGATCTCACAGCGGTGGAGCTCACCGGAGACTAAGGAGAAGGAAAAAAAAAGGGAGTGTCGCGACTGAAAACATGTCTTCCACTCTCACCAATGTGCCGCAAACCAAAAAGCGGTCACAAAAGAGCGGAAGGTGCATTGTGCAGCGGACACCAAAAAAGGGGGAGGCGGCGGTGCCACAAGAAGGTAGAAGGAAAATGGAAATTAGGGCAATAGGACACCTGAATAGCCAAGAAAAAGAGACCAAGAGAAAGGGTGAGGAGTGTTAGGGCCCGTTTGGTTCCTAGTGGTTGCAACACTTCTTGGGTGAGAAGTGTTAGGGCCCGTTTGGTTCCTAGTGGTTGCAACACACTGTGTGCAGTTTCTAAATAGGAAATTGAATTGTTTGAGTTGGAACCACAACTATTTTGTTTGGTTGGAGGTAGCTGCGACCCAGTTACTTCCTTTTTCATCTGTTTGGTTCCGTACAGTTACAAATTCCATTCACCATAGGTGTACTTACCATCCAACAAATTCCTGCTAATGTTTGCTAACGTTTGTACATAATTCTAACTTCTGCCGATTACACATTCAGAACTGAATGACCAATACAACCAAGGCGTAAATAAAAAAATTATAAAACCAAAATGAAATTTCCAGTATACAAATGATTGTACATTCATTCAGTATTCAACTGATTTATACATTCACCACACACGATACCAACACAAATTTGATCCAAGTTTGAATAAACAATACAAATTTGAGACCATAAATTTCTGGTGATTATAAGACCAAAAGAAGTCTGCCATGGATCAATTTTTGTACATTCGTCAAAAAAAAAAAGCACAAGCCATTCCAAGTACAAGTCAAAATAGAGCAAAAGTTTATTTCAGAGTTCAGAAATACCCCACATATAGCCTTGTGATTACAAAATTCAAAATTTTCAAAAATTCAGAACAAAATTCTGCAGCTGTTGCACATGTAGAAATCTGTGTTGCTCGTCTCTATTTGCTCCTAGAATGCTTCCTTTGCTTCTCCATGATTTCTCCTTATTATTAGTAAGCAATGAACTATTAATTACATAAACAAGAGAAAACAACATTTGCAAGCGATGAACTATAAATTACACAAACAGGAGAAATCAAACAGTCGCATACGTTTTGAAAATGCTCCAACAGCAAGCTCATAATCTAAACAAGTGATGATTAAATATTAATCAGGAGTGCATATTAATTGGCGCCATGGTATCAACACAAGACCAAAGTAAATGCCTCTCCTATTAGGCTGTTGCTTCACAGTAGAGACTCTCTCTGAATATTCTTCATGTACAACAAACTACTACATCCGCGGGGGCTCTGAATCTAAGATCGTCCTCATCTTCTATAAATAAGTGGTGTGTGAGATTGGTAAACGCCTGGTGGCACTTGAGAATAGGACGGTGGTGCATTTGGCAAAAAGCCCATATGGAAACCAGAGAAACAAACGGCGCCAGAGAAAGGAAAAGATAGAACAATGATGGTCTATCTTGAGAGCGGGTTAAAATTAGAACATAGCAAGTTGAAGGAAATCAACTGCCCAAAGTAACCTCAAGAAGCTATTGCCTACGAAATAGCACAGACACCTGAGAGAATGAGAAAGCGTCACCATGACGACATCACCACCCATACCTCCCTGATCACTCAGGTTTTCTCGTGAACATGTTTAGGGAGGGACATGATATACAAGTCAAACTCAGAATTAGAAAATTAAACGGAGATGTTTGTATAAAGAGAAGATGTAGCTTCCGTATTTGTATCAAATTTTCATGTCAAGGAAAACACATGAGAAGGGGCAAAATGAAATGGCCATGAATAGGAAGAACCTTGAACAAATAAAAATTGAAATCGGAGAAAGCTGAGGAAACCATGTGAGGGAAGAAAACCCACCTGCTGACTATTCTCAGGGAAGCACAGTAGTCGTCCACGCTACTCCAACACAGGGCAGTTGTTGCGCCAACACAAGGCAACTCGGGGTAAACAACAGTCACGAGAATGAGGAGGAAGTCACTCTACTGGGTGAACGAGGAGAAAGTCCTGACGTTGTCGGGTGTATAAGATTGAAGTACTGCCATCGCTGGATGAGGGGAAGAAGTATAGGAAAAAATGGAGGATGTAGGTCCCACGAGGAGAGGAGGTGGAACGGTAGCCCTAGCGCGCTTCACGGCGTGGAAAATGAACCGCGCCCAAATCGGGGGCGGTTCTTTTCCCTCACTTTTGTACTGGGCTGGATAGGAGGTGTGAGTTTATTTTCTCGAAGTGGGTTGGGCCTGCACAAAACCAAATGACTGATTGCAAAATAACGTGTAGTTGGAGTTGCACCTGTTGGAACCCAGCCCAACCAAACGGGCTAGGAGATGATAGGATTAAACTTGTGTAGAAGGGGGAGAAGTAGGCGGGCCTCGATGCGAAGGTTGTCGGCCACTGTACGGAGGAAAGGGATAACCCCTTGGTCGTTGGATCAGGGCAAAATCGACGACTCAAATAATCTAGCGGTCCCAATTTTTGGAGCAATAAAACAAGCCATGCAATTAGTCCATAGCTTGGGGCCCGAGTCGCCCAAGGGAGTCGGGTGAAGGGCAAGGGAAAATAGGTCGCGCCCACTGTTGGGCCCAAAAAGCTAAAAAGATTCAAAGCGAGTTAAAAACAAGGTTACATCAAGGCAATTTCAAATGGACATATCTCCTTCATCCTAGCTCCGATTTAGGCAAAACAAGAAGCGTTGAAACCATGACAGAGACTTCTACAACCTAGTTTGAGAATAGCAATAGGTAATAGGTATGTAAAATAGTATGATAAAAATAAAAATGATGATGTGTGAAGTAGCTCAAATTAGGTTTTATGTTAAATTGGGTATCACCATGAGCCACAAGTACCGAAGATGATTCAATTTAGAATAAAAGCATATCAGATCATGAAATTGAGGTCAAAAGTGAGATACTCATGCAAGGAGGAAGTGTTTAGAGCATGCATGGGGAGATATAAAAACTCCAAGTTGTCACAACATATGTACGTAAGAGAAATATTGTGAAGAGTCTTTCATAGTCATTCCACAATTTTACATAATTATACAACTGCATGTACACAAAATAGATTAAAGGTGGCTATAGTAGGGCCAAGACACCATTGGATATTTGGTCAAAATCTAGGTGGAAAGATGCATCCTAGGCAGGAAGACACACCCTTGTATATATAAAGAGGTGGAAATACACACCCTAGGGAGAAATGCACACACGATAGTTATTCAAAAGCATATATATTATCTAACTTAGTCTAATATCAAAATGCTTAACAAGATAAAAATACATATGTCCAATATTCAATCACAATCATATAATCAATTTGCAAGGTTGGACATGTTAGAAACCCAATACAACACGAATATCCATAATTTCAAAATATTTTTCAAATAATATGAATTCAAAAGGGACATAATTGCAATTTAGATAGAAAAAAGAAGAATATAAAAAGGTGACTCGTTCTAGGGAAATTAATGTCATAGTCATAAGAACATCCAAATTCTAATAGAAGTTGCACATACCTGATCTTCACAATTAGAGGTTAACTCAACTGATATAGTATGGTCCACAAAGTCAAATTTTCATCCTAGAAATAGATTATGCATGTTAGTCAGATCAAATTTGAACATGTGTGTAAATCCATAGTATAATTATATATATACCTCTTATCCAAACTTGAACACCTAATGACATACAAAGGTTTTTATTATTATCAAGTGAATATATGATAATATATACATATATATATATATATATATATATATATATGAAAGTGTCCTTTTGATAGTCATAGATTTGTGAGTATCAATTCTTAGGCAGGGTCAAAATTTTATCATCCATGGTCACATATGTTCGTAGTAGATCAAAAAAATTTCTATAGGTGGACCAACATGTATGTCCCTGAGATAATGTATCATAACATTCTAAATTAAAATTAAATTATTTTTTATCATATTTTGGATTCATTTTTAGATATAGTTTCTATCAATTAACCATTTACAATAAAATATACCCAAACTAAATTTATAATTTCTAAGTTATCTATATATCTAAGCATTAAGGTGTATTTCCTATTTCAAACTTATCATACATTTTGAATTAGTCAACTAAATTGACATAATATATTTATCAAAACTACTCTTATGACACAAATATAAGATTGAAATCTAACATACTTCCATATATGCTTACAACACTAATATAACAAAGTTAGATCTCACTCATATAAATGAATGCAAATTATGCATTGATTAACTATTTAGATAAATGAAAGGAAATAACTCCATGCATATATAATGTTATGTAATATAAAGTCGATTTTGGATGTTTGATTATCTATGACATGGAAACACCCTTATAACATATATTCTTTATCATAATAAGGATAACACATACATTAATATAAGCCATTCTAGATTAATATAATACATTAACCCAACTTACAACTATGACTTCAATTATATAATAAAGGTATCCATATAAATGTATAATGTAATTGTTAACTTACTTCTCAACTGTTGAAGTTATAGATGTTATACTTATGTATATTGATTCATGCATATATATGGACACATATACAATTAAATCAATGATTAGTAGTCCTAAACAAAACAAGAATCAATTATAACACAATAAGTATGCAATATTATGATCTAAATTCTTTGCTATATTTCATGTTTATTAATCGATACTGAGATTAACAAATACATTAGGCTAGACTAATAAGTTATAAACATCTGATTATGCCTTAGTTTGTCCATATACTTAATGATGCATACACAAGTGATGTCTTAGTTAATCTAACAACTATAACTAAGTTTAAGATCATCATCCAATCTCTTATTTCTATTATATTAATGATTAGATTCTTAATGATTTGAAATAAAGAGAGGGTACAACTGATTCCTTATAGATCTGATGTGCACCCACTAATCTTGGACATGAAATGTACTTCTATTGACTGCATCTTGGTGGGGGTTTGGTTGAGACCTAGTATTCATTTCCCCTTAAACTGGCTAAAGGTATGAAAAATTGAAAAGGTGGCTAGAGAAGCTCTTCTGATCTTGTTGTTAGTCTCTAGGAAAATGGGGATAACTCTCATGTCATGAAGGAGTTCAGCTGGTTTAGAGCAATGGTAGCCTCTTCTTAGAGATGTCGGGGCCACCAACAAGATGGAAAGGTCACTGTGCATCTGGGTTTTTGGAGAGTCCAATGAAGACTTCAATGTGGAGGCATAGTCATACTTGTGGTGTGAGTAGGTAAAGGTTTGTCAATTAGAGATTCTCATGTTATAGGTCTATGATTCATGGATTGGAAGTTGTATAGGATGACTCCTTAGCTCATGGGCATAGGCCATGATTCAAAGAGGCAAATAAATCAGGTTAGAAGACAGTTTCTTGGGAGGTTGGGTATCCAAGCAGTGCTCGCTCCCTTGACTTGAAAATGATGGATCAAGTCTTCAGTAACATGGTCTTGGGTATTGGAGTTGCATCAAGAGTTCAAAGATAAGTAGGAATGGTTGTAGTTTTCACAGTGAAAGAGGAGGAAGTTACATCCTATTGGTGGCCACTAAATTCAACAAAGGTCACTAATAGGAGTAAGGTGATGCCTTTCAACAACCAATATAGGTGGTAGTCATGCTTGATGGCCCTACTGGCTAGGTCTAAGGTGAGAGAATAAGGTAGAGCATCTAGGTTCTACTGTTCAAAGAGGAGGATAAGGACATGCGTGGGGAGAACTTTGCCATCAATTTACATCATCTTCGAGGTGGTTGTGTCCATGGTTATTTATGTGGACAACAAAAGAGACCTAGTCCAGGAAAGTGCAAAACAAATAAGGAGAAGAGAAATGTGAATCTATTGTTAGGGAAAGGGTAATAATGGAGAAAAGAAAGAGAGATAAGGAAGTGGAGGGGAAGAGAGGGAAATAGAAAAAGGAGAAGGGGAGAGGGGTGGAGAAACATGTAAGGAGTGGGACCCAGGAGAGGATACACTCACTTACTAAATCAAATAAAAGGAACATCCCATATGCTAAAAACATAACTATTTTTCCACAAAATTGACAACATATTTCTATTTCAGGCACAAGGTTGAAGATGATGCACTAATCGTCTGATCTACATGTGATGGCTGACGATCCGAGCAAAAATAAAAAGGGTGTGTGACATTAATTAATATTCCAACTCTAGTTTTTCCTAAAGTGAGGTGTTAATATATTCTCTTTCTTTACTAATCATATTGGGTGAGCAGACAAAGTCCAAATAAAGTGAAATTTTAACCATATACTAATTAGGACGTAGATTCTTAAATTAGATTTCACTTTTAAAGACGTATAGTATTTTATTTAATCCCTTTAAATTATATTATATATTTTAATTCCTTAATGAATTTGATACATCTAGAAACACCTAAAAGATGTGAAACTTGACCTATAAGCAAACTAAAACATGTTGAATATGATTTTACAATTAAATTTCCCTTTTGGGGTTATTTAACATGTTATTTATTATTTTGAGGTTTAATATACATTCTCTCTCCTAAATATACTAGCATAGACAAAATTATCCAAATAAGATGAAAATTCGAACATAAGCTAATTTTGATATATGGATTTCACTTTGAGGTTTGTTCCCACTATTGAAGACTTCAAGTAACACTTTTGGCTCTTATTCTTATTTTATATCCATATAGAATTAAAATAGCTATTATTATGAAAATAATGTGAAACTTGGAACCTAAGGAAATAGGGACCCAAGCAACACATTTTTACCATTATATCTCTTTTGAGTTTTCCTTTTATGAGTTATGGCACCATTACAATTTTTTACACATTACCATTATTTTTATCCAAATGTTATGTCTTTAATATCAACACTGACTTAATGGAGTCATGTTAATTCATATTGTTACAAAAGATTTGTATATTATTATATATGAAATTCCACATATTACTTATTTTACCTATTATGTCCATTAATTACCTATTTATTTAAATTATAGGACATTATTATTATTTATGAACATGGAATTACCACTTTTTACTCCAAAGCATACTATTCATTTTTATTTAGCCATTATGTTAGCTAAAGAAAATATATGTAACACATTTCATGATTTATTTACAAGTTGACACATAATTAAGTTATTTTCTGAATGTTTTTCAAATTTTATCCTTATTTGGTCAAATATAGGGGACTATCCTCACTATCCTTCTAATCATGGGATAGGGTATGGTTATAAGTTGTGGTTTGTTACAACACTCCACCCCTTAAAAGGATTTCATCCTAGAAATCTAAAGACCAGTGCATTATCTATAACCTATACTCCACCCCTTTAAAGGTTTAACCTAATAAGTCAAACAATACTATAGGTTCAAATAATGGTCTGTACAAACACTCATGCATCACTTTCATCTTTAAGGCATCATGCAATATGGAAACATATCTTTAAAGTCTAACTAAGAGATTATGGGTTATCTTCAAAATGGTCTTCTTCATTAACTTCGTGGCCATTTAAAGCAAAGAGTCTTCCAACACGTTTCTCAATAGATCTTTTTCCATCATTATTTCCATTATCTTGAGGAGGTTCCTGAGGTAGTTGTTGTGGAGCTGGTGCACGTCCATCACAAAGTTGGGGGCATTTAGGCCAGATATGACCAGGCTCATTGCAATGATGAAATATTATTGGAGAGCTAGGTCGAGGTATTTCTTTATTTCCACCATTTGAACACTTCCTGGGAGGATGATAACCATTACACTTGGCAGACTTGTCCCTTTTCTGATCATCACTTGAGAACTTTCTTTCTTTTCACGTTCACTAGGTTGTTATCCTAAATAAGACTCAACAACCAAAGCTTTATCAACCATCTATTAAAAAGTTAGAGGAAGTTGTGGGACAAGAGTATGACCCATGTTGGAGTTGAGTCCTTGCAAGAATAGGTCACACATATGATCCTCACTCAGTCTAGAAGAATAATGTTCAAGCAATAGAAACTTCTGCACATATGTAGACATAGACAGGGAACCTTGCTTAAGACTGTAGAATCATGCTTTTCTCTTCTTTAGGGTAGCAATGCAGATGTGCTTCCCACAAAATAGTGCCAAAAGTTGCTCCCAGTTCATGGTAGAGATGTCATGAGTCCTTGATATACCATTCACCTGACACACATTGGTCCATCTAGTACATAAGAAGAAAACCTGATCTTCTGGCGCAGAGGGCATGCCATACCATCAAAAGTCTGCTCTGTGGCTAAAACCCAATCATCATCCTTATCAACCATCTCAACCTCTCCTTCAACCTTGAAGTAGGGTGGTTGCATCTTCATGAAGTTGGCTAACGAGTACTCCTTTGGCTTATCAGACACATGAGTGGTGTTCAAGTTTCCTACCATAGTTGTGGTAAGGAGTTTTGCAAAAAAATTAACTCTTGTTCAAGAGAGATGATAGTGCCAACATTAGCAGTAGCATATACTAGTATCCTAAACCATAGATGGTTGACATCCCATTGGAGGGGTAAAGGGAGGATCCATCATCAACATTATGTACTTAGGGTTCTGGGGTGTCTCGTAACCATCTAGGTTATCAAAAGATGAGTTATCTCCCACCATAAGGGTTTGCCTGCACAAGGCAATGGTACTAGGTATAAGAAATCTATAAAAAAGGTAATCATCCTAAGGGAGACAAGATTGAAATAGTTAGATAACTAAGGGCTCTAATACCATACTTTTAAGGAGTGGGACCCGAGAGGGGATCCACTCACTAAATCAAATAAAAAGGAACATCCCATATGCCAAACACATAACTAAATTTTTGCAAAATTGGTGGTATATTTCTATTTTAGGCACAAGGTTGAAGATGATGCGTCGATCGTATGATCTGCATCTGACAATTGATAATCCATGTGAAAACAAAAAAGGCATGTGACACTAATGAGTATTCTAAATGCAATTTTCCCTAAAGTGAGGTGTTAATAAATTCTCTTTCTTTCCTAATCAGATTGGGCGAGCAAACAAAGTCCAAATAAAGTGAAATTTTAACCCTAGACTAATTAGGACATGTAGAGTTTTTTATTTTGGAATTATATTCATTTTTAAAGAAATCTAGCATTTTATTTAATTCCTTAAAATTATATCATACATTTTACTTCCTTAATGAATTTGAGGCATCTAGAAACACCAAAAAGATGTGAATCTTGGCCTATAAGAAAACAAAAACATGTTGAACATGGCTTTACAATTAATTTTCCCTTTTGGAGTTATTTAACATGTTATTTAATATTTTGGGCTTTAATTTTCATTCTCTCTCTTAAATACATTATAATAGATGAGATTATCCAAATAATTTGAAAAATCACACATAGACTAATTTTGGTATGTGGATTTTGAATTTGAGGTTTATTCCCAATTTTGAAGACTTATATTAACATGTTTGGCTCTTATTCTTATTTATTATTCTAAAATAAAGTTAACATATCTATTATTATGCTAATAATGTGAACTTGGCACCTAAGGCAATAGGGAGCCAAGGAACATATTTTTACCATTATATTTCTCATTCCTTCATGAGTTTTGGCACCATTTGGATTTTTGACACTTTACCATTATTTTTATCCAAATGTTATATCTTTATTATTAACAATGACTTAATGGACTCCTATTAATTCATATTGTTAGAAAAGAGTTGTATATTATTATTATATGTGAAATTCCACATATTATTTATTTTACCTATTATATCCATTGATTCTCTATTTATTTAAATTATAGAACATTATTGTTATTTATGAACATGGAACTACTACTTGTTACTCTTCATTTTTATTTAGCCATTATGTTTGTTAAAGAAAATATATGTAACATATTTCATGATTTTATTTACATGTTAACACATAATTAAGTTATTTTGTAAATGTGTTTAAATGTTATCCTTGTTTGGTCAAATCTAAGGACTACCCTCACTAGACTTCTAATCATGGAATAGGGTAGGATTCTAGGTTTTGGTTCATTACAAAACAACATCAAAGTTGGTGGATAATGGCGCACTGTCCGGGTGAAGATAGATGTATGGGTAACATGGAGGAAAGGAGAAGATGTGAAGCATGCGTTACATTGAGGGGAGTTTATAAAAATCAATGCACTTACTTAAGCTAAGAAAGGTCAAATAATGTCATTCTTGTACTAATACAATTGAGATAGGAAAAGATGTCCAATTAACATACTAATTGAGTAGGGTAAAAGTTCACTGATTGGTGAATTTTTGAAACTAATTGCAATTGAAATTAATTTGTTAATTCATCCTAAAACCCAATGAAAATTATAAATGTTAACCTATTATATTTATTGACTCCAATTACCTTATTTTAATCTATATCATGAAAAAATCAATTATCACAAGCATAATAAAAAAGGGGCATAAGAAAAGGGATTGGGAACACATGTTCATAGGGGCATGGGCGGTGAAGTCTTTTCACCTTGGCTCAAACGCGACCCCAAATTATACTAAGTGAGCTATATTTTGCTAATATCTCATGATATTATTGGTTGGATAATGAATAATTTAGATTATATGTAGAAAAATGAACCATAGCTCGGATAATAGTGATTATATATCATTTGGTACACAAAAAGTTGTAAAATCCAAATAAAATGTAATCAAAGCTTGATGTTTATCCATGTTAAAAAAGTATAGCTAATGCATTTTTATATGGTAATTAATGCATGCAAAACCAATATTTGATGATCAAATGTTGAATACATTAAATACGTTAAATTTATATACAAACCTATACTATGGAATGATAATGAGATTCCAAGATATTTGGATGATGATGTATATTTATGGTTTCTAAGTCATTAACAAGTAATTAGGGTTTTGAATTTAATGTGTGTAACTTGTTATGATCTTAACCCACATGATCTGGTCTTATTGTTTAAGATGAAATAACATGTTCAAATCTATGAATTAATGTTACACTTGACATGTAATTAGGGTTCTAACTCTTGGAAATCATGATATGATGGAATTAGGTTTGATACCCTTATTCCTAAATCAAAACCAAGATTACCCTAAACCCTAGTTTGGGACCTAAGTTACGCCTAATTAGTATCACATGAATATGTGGTGCATTTTTCAGTATACATATATGCAAATTGATAGATTGATCAATTCTTGGATCTAAATATGCCTCGTTTCTTGGATCTCTACCTTTTCTTGTGATTATGTGAAGTACAAATATATTATTGTATGTGTTCCTTATGTAGATATTGTTGGTATGTATGCCCATAGAGCAAGTCATATGATGATTGTAATGGGATACTTTGTAAATGATTTGAATAATAATAAAGGCAATTTCCGATCTATATGTTTAAACTGTTTCTGAGATGATGGTGTAACATGATAGATGTCTAAAGAATGATTTTACTCAATGACGTATGCTTTTGGGTTGAGGACCTAAACGATGAGATCATACGGATGTTAAGAGTATACATTCTTGTTTAGTCCCTAGTCGGTTGTTATTGTGGAAATAACCATAGACATCAATAACACTAAAGGCTAGATTGTGTGTTGGTTGATGACAGAATCTCATTAGTCATGATATAGTGATATCAAACCAAGAACATAGGTACTTGTTAGAGAACAAGGTACCGGACAGACCCACCATGAGAGTGACACATGGAACCTTGACTTGGTAGTCACAGACAGCTCTCACAGTGATGGTGGTGAGTGTGATTCTTAGACCTAAAATAACTACACTCAACACATTTTGTTGGGTACACTTTGACATCATCAAACGCAGTCCTGAAACATGGGTTGTTATAAAGGTGATGATTGGGTGGCTTTGAGACATGGGGCTTTTGAGGGGTGAGTGATAGATATGGGATTTGTCCCTCCTGAGGGAGTTTGATATCCAAGGCCACTTGATGAGTAGGATTGAGATAGGCGTGCGCATACATGTGTGAATCAGTATGTGATATTGATGTCATACATATCTCGTTCAATCTACTCTGAGATCAAGAAAGTGAATGAACGTTGATAGGATGATTGTTCCATGCCTCGAGTTCATTCGGGATATCAGTGACAAAGGAATTATACATTCACTGTAACACCATTCACGGATTGTAGGATTGAAAGTTGTTCTCCAACTTTCTACTTTCACTTGGGTAGCACTGATGTGTGACTAGGCACCATTGTTTTCTTGTGAAGTCATAAGTGTTATGGACTTTCACTGCCAACGTGAAATGGACCTGCAGGGTCACACACATAGGATTTAACTTGGAAGAGGAGTTTTTTCCACAAGCAAAGTTTAGATTGACTACTAAAGGAGTTTAGTAGTTCAATTAAACACTCAATCAATTGATAGCTCAATATCATATTGTTCAAGGTGTTGGACTGATTGATTAGAGTATCAGATTGATTAAAACCGCAATTGACTGATTCTGCACAATCTACACTCCCAACCGATCGGCTCATGTGATGAACCGATCGGCTCAGCTTGGTGAACCGATCAGCTCATGTGATGAACCAATCGGCTCAAGGACAGGGTGAATGATTTCTTCAAGTGTTGAAATGATCGGTTCAACCGTTGCAACCAGGCAAGTTGGGAAAGTAAGATTGGTGAGAATTTTCCTTATGTTTCACTTGCCCAATTTGATTGGAACAAGGATTGGTATTCGATACCAATTAGAAACAAAAGAAGGAAAGTCAATAGGGAACTGATCATGACCACCAACTGACCGGTTCAGAAGTGAACCGACCGGTTCAAGGGTCCCAACCGATCGGTTGAGGTGTCAACTGACCGGTTCAGGTCCCCAACCGACCGTTTCAGTTGTGAAACGATCAGTTCAGGTTGCGAGTTGGTTGCTTTTGTGGAAAATCTCGAATCCTTCTACTCCTGCTTTTAGTCCTATATTGCCGGGGACAGAGAACCCTGTCCCATGACCCTCCTATATATAGGGGTATTGGGGGCTTCTCAGAGTACAACTCAGTGTAAGCCGGTTGCTCTGAAAAGTTGTCGTTCTCTCTAGTTTTGGTAACCGAGAGAGCCCGAGCAAGTGCTACCCAAAAAGGGAGGCATAGTAAGGGAAAGACAACTACAGTTGAACAGGCAGTAGGAGAGTGAGTTGGTGACTAGTACGCTAACAGGAGGGTGCGACTCCTTCCGGTTCCTTGTGTGATAAGGAGATCGTAGTTCCAGGCGATCCGTGTGGATGACTACAGAGGCGGGAGACCTCTATCGCTCGGAGGACAACTGTCAATCCCGACAGTCCCGGTGAGACCAGGAGTCTTCAGTCCCAGTGTGACCAGGAGCTGCACAGACACCGTCCATGACTATAGGTGAAGACCACACAAGGCGCGAGGTACTGTCGCCGAGAAAGCCTCGGGACAAGGTATGCATCCACAAACAATCTTTCCTATTGTATAGACGTTGACGCGATTCCTTTTGTTCTGGGTTTTGGGGAGAAATTTTTTTTGTTTCCGCTGCTTCTCTGCCTCCTCTAAAACCCAACAGATATGTGGTTAAATTATGATAACTCAATGGTATTAGCTTCAAAGATGTTAACGATTTTTCCATGCTTGATGAAATTAATTTATTGGATGTTTATTTAATTATAGTTCATTATAATGCCAATATGTGTATCATTTATTGGAAACTATGATATTGAGAACTCAGTGTTAGACCTACCAAGGGGTAGATTACAAAGTCTAATTATGGATACAAAAGTGATTACACTCAAAGTGGTATGACAAACATTGGTGAAATTATCCAAAAGAAAATACAAGTCCATATATGAAAATATATGATTGTTGAATATGTATGCACATGTACACTTTTTTATGCACCCACGTACACAATACAATAATATGTTGATCTGCTATTTGTTTTTCAACGTTGTAGGTATCTGGCTTATGTGAAGATATGATGAATTCAAGATTCAAATGAGTTCATTGAAGATATTAAATTTAAAGTCACAAGGAGTATTAACTAGCTAAATAGCGATCTCTTTCCATGTAGCATACTCTTTCCATGTAGTCTAATATTATTTGAAAAATCATGTACACTCCTTTGAGGAGGAACAATAAACCTTCTTTATCATTCAAAGTTATGAAATGAAATCATTTTTTATAATTTGTTGGTTCTAAGTCTGGATCTTGGAAAGATGAGATTACAATCTCTGACCCTACGATCTACCTTCAATGGTGAATAACTATAGAGGTGTTGTAATACTAACCACATGCCTTGTCTTATCCAAAACATATTCCTTATCCTCACCAAAGAAGGATTCATAATCAACTTAAGGAAATAGACAAAGTGGTAGGTTTTGGGATATTATACTAACTACCCCATGAGCTAATAGTGTTATTTGGTTTTCAAAATTGATCATATAATCCATCAACATTTTATTCTATTCCTCCTAAATAGAACCTTTAAGAGTTTTTTCTAGTTCTTCATCATCATCTCCTTTGGCCCCCTACCTCTTTTTAGCTGTTTTCCTTTATCTTTTCTCTTTTTTTTATCAACTTCATTTTCCTTATCATCTTCATTTTCCTTCTCAGTCATTATCTCCTTAACAACAACTTTGTTCTTCTTACCCTCCTCCTTCTCAAGCTTCTTAATTCTAGAATGTCCTACTCCCTAGTCATGGGTTTTTGGAAGAATATGCAAGATACTTCATAGTATGAGTTCTCTTATCACATAGGTTGAGTCAAGAGTTCATCAAATCATAGTATTAAATTTATTAGTCCATATTTAACAATCTTGTTTCATGTTTTATGTGTTTCCCATTCTACCAAAAATCGGGAGACTATGATCATGTCAATATACCTAGAAATGTGAGAGAAAAGATAAGGATTCACCCTACTTAAATCTAATGGGTGGTTTAGGGTATACCTTAAGGAAGAGATGAGATGCCAGAATACTCTCTATGGTTTCAAAGGAGAACCTTTAGGTTTAATTTTGGATCCATTGGGGCAGGTAGAGTGGGGAACCTCAACCATCATTGCAAGACAAATAGGAGACAATTACTTGCCAAAACCCCTTTTACTCAATCCTAGACACCCTATTTTCACTATTTTGGACTTTAGGGGTTTCCTAGGTTCACTTGAGATCTAGAATTATAATTAATCATCATGTAGAGGTTGTGTGTCTACTCTAATACCAATTGTCACAGATCTATTTTCACCCAATACCAATCCCTCTACCCAAATAGATAGTGTTAAAGGGACTAAAGCACTCATCTCTTAGCGGTCTAGAGATTACACACACAACAGACATGATAATTAGATAGAGATTCTCCTTTATTTTTTGAATGGACCTTTTTGAGACTTACAACATGGCCCTATGCCAAACTTGGTAATGATAAAACAAAGTACTACTCTTTAAAAAAATACAAACCCCTTTACATTAAGGAGATCCCTCATGGTTTGGTAGAACTTGTTTATTTCATCGTCATTAGAGTAGTGTAATTGAGTGTGGAAGTAGATCGCAGAAATACTTTAAGAGTTATCCTTCTTGCCTAATAGGGGAAAACAAGACTATCAATGCAGTTGTACCAGTATGTTATAGGTAAAACATGTGAAGTTGTATAGTAATATAAACTCATGGACGTAATATAATAAATAAGAGAGTTAACAGTTAAAATAAATTTATTATTTAAAAATCATGATGTACTCTATCACATTTTTGACTATACAACTCTATCACCATTATCATCTATGTTGCCTATGTAAGAGGGCATTCAAGGTACTGGACCCACTCTACAACCATATGTGAGGGTTTTTTACCTTCACATTGGATCCATTATGCACACTCATATGTGTATGATTTTATGTTTAGTTTCCATTAGGCCCTATATATGCTATTAGGTTAAGGTTTGTTTGCACTCATGCACTATAGTTTCTACATACAAGGTGAATATTTGTTTTATT
Source organism: Alisma plantago-aquatica (assembly GCA_963693085.1). NCBI lineage: Eukaryota > Viridiplantae > Streptophyta > Magnoliopsida > Alismatales > Alismataceae > Alisma > Alisma plantago-aquatica. The sequence continues at coordinate 593,269,030 of OY856409.1, forward strand.
TTTGAGATTTATTATTGAGGTATAATGGAGTTCATCACTTTATGCTCAAGGTTCTTTATAAAATATAATAATATATGGAAAAACAAAGATCATATCATAAAAGGTCACTCATTTCATATGATTTACTATATGCTTATTGTTGGTATGTATGCCCTGAGAGCCAATCATGGGATGATTGGTGGGATACATTAAGATTGATTTGATAAACATCAAAGGCAAGCTTCCAATTCTTTCTGGTTCAGTCATACGAGATAGTGATAGAACATATTGAATGTCTAGAGAATGACAATACTCAATGACGTATGCCTTCAGGTTGAGGACATGAACGATGAGATCATACAGATGCTAAGAGTTTGTACATTCTTATTATGTCCCTAGTCGGATGTCATTGTGGAAGGTAGATAGACAGCAATGACACACAAGACTAGATTGTGGTGTTGGTTGATGACAGAATCTCATTAGTCATGATATAGAGATATCAAACCAAACACATAGGTACTTGTTAGAGAACAAGGTACCGGACGGACCCACCGTGAGTTTGACACATGGAACCATGAGATGGTAGTCACAGTCAGTACTCACAGTGATGGTGGTGAGTGTGATTCTTAGACCTAAAATCAATGCACTCAACACATGTCGTTGGGCACACTTTGACATCATCAAACGCAGTCCTGAAACATGGGTTGTTATAAAGGTGATGATTGGGTGGCTTTGACACATGGGGCTTTTGAGGGGTGAGTGATAGATATGGGATTTGTCCCTCCTAAGGGAGTTTGATATCCAAGGCCACTTGATGAGTAGGATTGAGATAGGCATGCGCACGCATGTGTGAATCAGTATATGATATTGATGTCATACATATCTCCTTCAATCTACTCTGAGATCAAGAAAGTGAATGAACCTTGACAGGATGACTATTCCATGCCTCGAGTTCATTCGGGATATCAGTGACAAAGGAATTATACATTCATTGTAACACCATTCACGGATTGTAGGATGAAAGTTGTTCTCCAACTTTCTACTTTCACTTGGGTAGCAATGATGTGTGACTAGGCACCGCTCTTTGCTTGTGAAGTCATAAATGTTATGGACTCTCACTGCCAACGTGAAATGGACCTGCAGGGTCACACACATAGGATTTAACCTGGAAGAGGAGTTTTGTCCACAAGCAATGTTTAGATTGATTACTAAAGGCGTTTAGTAGTTCAATTAAACACTCAATCAGTCGATAGCTCAATATCATATGGTTCAAGGTGTTGGACGCATTGATTGGAGTATCGGATTGATTGAAATCGCAATTGACTGATTCAGCACAACTTGTACTCCCAACCGATCGGTTCAAGTGTTGAACCGGCCGGCTGAGGTTGCTGAACCGGTCGGCTCAAGTGTTGAATCGATTGGATCATGGTCAGAGTGAAACGATCGGTTCAAGTGTTGAACCGATCAGTTCAACTGGTGCAACCGAGCAAGTTGGGAAAGTCAGATCGGTGAGAATTTTCCTTGCGTTTCACTTGCCCAATTTGATTGGAACAAGGATTGGTATTCGATACCAATTAGAAACGAAAGAAGGAAAGTCAATCGGGAACTGACCAGGACCACGAACCGACCGGTTCAGAAGTGAACCGATCGGCTCATGGGTCCCAACCGATCAGTTGGTGCTCCAACCGACCGGTTCAGGTCCCCAACCAAGCGGTTCAGGTTGCGAGTTGGTTGCTTTTTGTGGAAAATCTCGAACCCTTCTACTCCTGCTTTTAGTCCCATATTGTCGGGGACAGAGAACCCTATCCCATGACCCACCTATATATAGGGGTATTGGGGGCTTCTCAAAGTACAGCTCAGTGCAACCAGTTGCTCTATAAAGTTGTCATTCTCTCTGGTTTTAGTAACCGAGAGAGAGCCCGAGCAAGTGCTTCCCGCAAAGGGAGGTGCAGCAAGGGAAGGACAACTGCAGTTGAAACTGGAGGCAGGAAAGTGTGTTGGTGACTAGTGTGTCAACAGGAGGGTGCAACTCCTTCCACTTCCTTGTGGGACAAGGAGTGTGGAGTTCCAGGTGGTCCGTGTGGACTACTTCAGAGGCGGGAGGTTTCAGCCGCTTAGGAGGACAACTGTCATCTGACAGTCCGGTAGGAGGAGGAGGAGTCAGTCCCGGTGTGACCAGGAGCTGCACAGACACCGTCCAAGACTGGAGTTGAAGACCGCGCATAGCGCGAGGTATTGTCGCCGAGCAAGCCTCGGGACAAGGTATGATTCCACAAACCATCCTTTCCTAATATATAGACATTGACGCGTTTCCTCGTGCTGGGTTTGGGGGAGAAAATTTTTGTTTCCACTGCCTTCTCTGTCTCCCCTAAAACCCAACAGTGGTATCAAAGCCACGTCAACTGTTCTATATTTTAGGAATATTGATATGATCGATTTTGGTTTGTCGCCTTTATTTATTGCATGCGATGTGAATAATATTGGCTTTATGCATGTCCAATCCTAAATCCACAAATCCCTAATTACATATATGATATGTATTATTAATGCACTCGATACGTGTCGCCCTTAAATGAGTTTTGTAGTGGATGTGTGTAGCATGATTATGGCCTATAAACCCCTATCTGTGTGAGGTTGTTTGTGGTTGCTTGCATCTCGGTCTGCGCACCGATCTTCCCTCTCTTATTCCTGATGTAACTCGAAATAATTCGAGATTCTTTCCTACCTTTGCTCCCCCCGAATGTAACTCGAGGTTTCCCTTTTTAAAGCAATGTAATAAATAGGATAGATTTTTATTTCCTGTTATGTCGAAGACCGGCGGACATTAAGACGACAGTTGAAACGATCGGTTCAAGGAGTGAACCGATCAGTTGATGACCAGTTCGAGGAGCGAGACGAGCGGGTGGCGGACATGACGAGATGCATGACGTCCAGGCAAACCGATCGGTTGGAGGAGCCAACCGATCGAATGGTGGCACCCAGACGACCGGCTGGAGAGTACAGATCATTCATGTGATGAGTTGATCAACTCAGATAGCAAGGCACAGATGTTCATCTTGTACAGGTTGCATGTGATGTTGACCTAGATGACCGTGATTCCTCTTGGCTCGAGGAATCACATTAGGATGGCCATAATCATCACTTTTTATCGTTTGTGCATGTTTTCTGTGGGATATAGCATGTATATGATACGTACTATGTATTGTGGTGATTGGATATGTATATGTATATAAAAACCAAATCCCTCATTAAAATATTAAGTCTTATATGCCTTCCATTAGCGGCACATATGAAAAGCTCGATCGACCAAGCGTAGGTTACACCAAAGCGTGGTGCGCCGTCTATGTTGTGGAAGTGTGAAGGGTAGACATGTAGGTTCTACCAAAGCAGGGTGCATGTTTACCGTGTCGGATTTTGGGTTAGACTTAACTGGTGATTCTTAGAGCGTCTAAGCCCAGAGGCAAGGAATATTCATGGCAAGGTGTTGTGCATGTTCATTCAACAAGAGTTGCATATGATGCAATTGGCAAGAGTTGCCTACCTGAGAGATCTAACTTGTGGGCGATCAGCCAAAGCTGACTCATGACTTAGAGGATTTCAAGATCTTGCCCACTAGAAGGTTGTACGCTGCAATCTTCCGAATTGATGGTAAGGGCTATCAATTTGAAGTAAAAATAGTGGGAGCGATAATTAATTAAAGGCCTAATTTTATCGTCAACTTTTCAAATCAATCAAACAAGTCAAAAGAGTTTTGGACTAAAATTGCATATATTTCCTTTTGTTAAAATAAATGGTTAATCAACAATAATCACTTTATTTGCGATCGGTCTTTGAGACCAACAAATTAAATGGGAATAATTCCATGACTGGTTAGGATGATGAGAAGTGTTCTCAAAGAGAGAAAGCTCCAAGTCCTACCAAGACCATATGAACTCAATCCCACCACATCAATGGTTGAAAGTATGCTTATGGAAGCATACCGAGGAAGACATTGATGAGGAGTGCTCTCTGAACTATGAGTTGCAGAGACAACGTGAGACATATGATGTCTCCAAGACACTGTCCTAGTATGTCATGACAGAAGGAGATTCAGTAAGGGATTCACACACTCAATGTGATTGGGTATGTGGAAAACCTGACTAAGAAGGATTCCCTCTGAGCCAAGGGTTGGCTATTGGTATGATACTGCAAATGTTGCGAGAATCATGCAATTCATGATAAGCTACAACATGAACAACTTTGACAAGTGTTGACAGAGTTGTTGGACATGTTGAGGATAGTAGAGGCAAAGATGAAGAAATACAAACCATAATCTTTGATATGATCGTAGAAAAGGTAATTCTTAAGGGCAAGGACAAGGGCAAATCAAAGAAGTGTTCAGATGCTAGCCATAAATCCAAGTCGTCTTCAGCCTCAAGGCACATGGGGAAAGGGTGTATGAGGAATTACCCTCTATATCTGGAAGAACAAAGGAAGATGGAAGGAGGGGATGGAGATCTCCACCTAAGGTATCATGAAATGAACCACTTCTTAATCTGAGGTATATGATACCAAGATATGGATATGTCATATATGATATGCAACATCCGCAAAGAAGTGATGGCCTTTGTGAAAAGACCAAGAAAGAAGCACCCATCATTGGAGCAAGTGTTGCTGCCATAGATAGGAGTATATTTCAGTTTATTTCAGCCTAAAGGGCACGAAATACAGTTATGAACTGCTATTTCATATATTTCCAATAGATAGAAACACTTTATTTTTGCATATTGTATGACAATGATGGCAATTAATAAAGTTGATGTTTCAATCTTAAAGATATGATCTTTGTGGCAATGCCTTGTTTATCTTGTGATATATGGTATGCATAAGATAAAATGATACCTAAAGTTATTGATAACTCAAACAATCAAATTAGCATCAATCATGAGAAATTCATTTCTAGTTTCCATATGATGGATAAATCTAGACTCTTTTGGTTAGAGAACCAGTAAGAGACATGAATCTCTTATACATGATTAATCAATCTTCACTAATGGTAGTGGGAGAATAATTGTCCTATTAGGTATAATACATGTGATGTATTTACATACCTATTGGAGTAAATGCTAATACTTCAAAAGGTGTTTAGAGAAATACCAATATGAATATCTTGAAGTGTTCAAGATTATCATAGATGAAGTACAAATTTGGTAAAGTGTTAATTCTTGATGAGATCAATGAATGAAACACTTGGACCAAATGTTTGAGATCCTTATGAGTGATTATGATAATGTATCATAGTGAACTCATGATTAAGGCATGGTGATGTCTAAATCAAGAAGGAATCATACTCTAAGGAGTTAGAGAATGATTATCAAAAAACGGAATTCTTCTTAATAAAGAATACCCCTCACTAATAAAAGAAATTAAGAATCACAAGGGTTGTGAGTTCTTATATCTTTAACAGATACACCTCAATTATCTATGTGATGAGTTGTTCATGTGATGAGTCAACTATCCAGATGAATATGAGGAACCGGATTTTGAGTTATGGTATATGACCATTACATCATAAATCACTTCCATGTGAACCATAAGGTATGACCTTGATGGTAGCACTCATTGGATGAAATCCATAAGTGCAAATGAATCTTAAGTGTTAAGATACATGGATAACATTTTGAGAAGGATGATGCTTGTTGATTGCAGCTTAATGACTAAGACATTTGGCATATGGATACTAAAACTACATTCCTATGAGGAATAAAACAAGGATGTGTACGTGACACAACCTATAAGGTTTATGAATCCACTAATGCAAATGAAGTCTATAAGTTACAATGGACTAATCAATGTGATTGATTGAGTACAAGCAACTCAGAATTGGATCTTTACTTTGATGATATAATCAAAGGGTTTGACTGATATGTCAAAGATAAAGAAGGGATCTGTGATTTAGTGGGAGTGTGTTCACATTTCACATATTGATGTGAAATGGAAATGTTCTTGAATGGAAACACAAAAGTGGAAATTATCTTTAAGGAAGATAGAGATGTTTCCTATGTGATAGGAATAGAGATCTATAGAGATAGTTCTCGAAAACCTCTTGACCTGGAAAAGAGAGAGCATACATTGGCAATCTGTACTGAAGGGTTCAGTGTACACAGATTAAGTGGGAGAAAACTTGTCCATGCTACATGGAGTTAGTATCCCAAGGCCAAGTGTCCAATTCTTATGAAGAATGGGAACACTAAGAATAGATATGGATCTATCATGTATGTAATCATCCCATTATCTTGCATGTATAGACATGGCAAGAATAAAATGCAATCATCATCTTGTATATAGGACATGGTAATATGATGTGCTCATCCTGATAACTCGTATGTGAGACATGACGAGTGGATGTCTGTCTACTTCCAGTAAGGGTTACTGGAATACCATGAGAACTTGATATGTACTTGTGAAGTATTGGTTCCATGGAGATAAGGAAGAGTTCGATGTAAAGAGTTACATTGATGCAAACTTCCGAAAGGACAGAAAATTAATCACAAAATATATATATGATATATAAAAGTGAAAGTTTGTTGATAATTGGAAGTGTTCCAATAAAACCATTTAAAAGGAAATGACGAGTATCTATGTGTTAGTGAACAACAGTGGATACTATATGGATCTGAAAGTTCATGAGATGAACTTATATTCCACTCATTGATGACAAGTCTGGAATCCTTGATCATGCAATGTGGCTAAAGGTTAGCAATGGAGTACTAGATCACATATTACGGCAACTCCATCTCATACGTGCGACGTACAGTGAAGAGATGAGAGACATGCAATTTATACTGACTTTGGCAAGGTGTTGCCATTACTCACTATGTTGGCACTAGGGCACAATAACATGTGGGACATGTTTGAAGATCACTATGAATATGATTCATGGGTGATTGGATCGTAGTGCAAGTGGGAGTATGTTGGTATGTATGCCCTGAGAGCCAATCATGGGATGATTGGTGGGATACATTAACATTGATTTGATAAACATCAAAGGCAAGCTTCCAATTCTTTCTGGTTCAGTCATACGAGATAGTGATAGAACAGATTGAATGTCTAGAGAATGACAGTACTCAATGACGTATGCCTTCAGGTTGAGGACCTGAACGATGAGATCATACGGATGCTAAGAGTTTGTACATTCTTATTATGTCCCTAGTCGGATGTCATTGTGGAAGGTAGATAGACAGCAATGACACACAAGACTAGATTGTGGTGTTGGTTGATGACAGAATCTCATTAGTCATGATATAGAGATATCAAACCAAACATATAGGTACTTGTTAGAGAACAAGGTACCGGATGGACCCACCGTGAGTTTGACACATGGAACCATGAGATGGTAGTCACAGTCAGTACTCACAGTGATGGTGGTGAGTGTGATTCTTAGACTTGAAATCACTGCACTCAACACATGTCGTTGGGCACACTTTGACATCATCAAACGCAGTCATGAAACATGGGTTGTTATAAAGGTGATGATTGGGTGGCTTTGACACATGGGGCTTTTGAGGGGTGATTGATAGATATGGGATTTGTCCCTCCTAAGGGAGTTTGATATCCAAGGCCACTTGATGAGTAGGATTGAGATAGGCATGCGCACGCATGTGTGAATCAATATATGATATTGATGTCATACATATCTCCTTCAATCTACTCTGAGATCAAGAAAGTGAATGAACGTTGACAGGATGATTGTTCCATGCCTCGAGTTCATTCGAGATATCAGTGACAAAGGAATTATACATTCACTGTAACACCATTCACGGATTGTAGGATGAAAGTTGTTCTCCAACTTTCTACTTTCACTTGGGTAGCAATGATGTGTGACTAGGCACCGCTCTTTGCTTGTGAAGTCATAAATGTTATGGACTCTCACTGCCAACGTGAAATGGACCTATAGGGTCACACACATAGGATTTAACCTGGAAGAGGAGTTTTGTCCACAAGCAATGTTTAGATTGATTACTAAAGGAGTTTAGTAGTTCAATTAAACACTCAATCAGTCGATAGCTCAATATCGTATGGTTCAAGGTGTTGGACGCATTGATTGGAGTATCGGATTGATTGAAATCGCAGTTGACTGATTCTGCACAACATGTACTCCCAACCGATCGGTTCAAGTGTTGAACCGGTCGGCTGAGGTTGCTGAACCGGTCGGCTCAAGTGTTGAGTCGATTGGCTCATGGTCAGAGTGAAACGATCGGTTCAAGTGTTGAACCGATCAGTTCAACTGGTGCAACCGAGCAAGTTGGGAAAGTCAGGTCGGTGAGAATTTTCCTTGTGTTTCACTTGCCCAATTTGATTGGAACAAGGATTGGTATTTGATACCAATTAGAAACGAAAGAAGGAAAGTCAATCAGGAACCGACCAGGACCACGAACCGACCGGTTCAGAAGTGAACCGATCGGCTCATGGGTCCCAACCGATCAATTGGTGATCCAACCGACCGGTTCAGGTCCCCAACCGACCGGTTCACTTGTGAACCGATCGGTTCAGGGAGTCGAGTTGGTTGCTTTTTGTGGAAAATCTCGAACCCTTCTACTCCTACTTTTAGTCCCATATTGTCGGGGACAGAGAACCCTGTCCCATGACCCGCCTATATATAGGGGTATTGGGGGCTTCTCAAAGTACAGCTCAGTGCAACCAGTTGCTCTGCAAAGTTGTCATTCTCTCTGGTTTTGGTAACCGAGAGAGAGCCTGAGCAAGTGCTTTCCGCAAAGGGAGGTGCAGCAAGGGAAGGACAACTGCAGTTGCAACTGGAGATAGGAGAGTGTTTTGGCGACTAGTACGTCAACAGGAGGGTGCGACTCCTTCCACTTCCTTGTGGGACAAGGAGTGTGGAGTTCTAGGTGGTCTGTGTGGACTACTTCAGAGGCGGGAGGTTTCTGCCGCTTAGGAGGACAACTGTCATCCGACAGTCTGGTAGGAGGAGGAGTCGTCAGTCCCGGTGTGACCAGGAGCTGCACAGACGCCGTCCAAGACCGGATTTGAAGACCACACATAGCGCGAGGTATTGTCACCGAGCAAGCCTCGGGACAAGGTATGATTCCACAAACCATCCTTTCCTAATATATAGACGTTGACGTGTTTCCTCGTGCTGGGTTTGGGGGAGAAAATTTTTGTTTCCACTGCCTTCTCTGTCTCCCCTAAAACCCAACACTTATCATACAAACAAACAATACCATAAATAGGTCAATTAGAGAATAAAAGTATACCTTGAAAGTTAGAGTATATATCTTGGAATATAAAATTAGATCAAGGTCAAGGTCCAGACACATGAATGTGTAAACATGCATCAATATGAGTCATCCTGATTAAGGGCCTTTAAGACAAAAATGTAGGGTTTTGGGTTCATATATTAACTCTAGATGTAGTAAGCAATCCATTTCCACATATAACCATTACAAGTATTTCAAGACTAAGGATTTCTGAATATCCTTCAATAACATCAAAATATGGTTCCACACCTAGGTCATATCAGAGATAACCCTTAATAATCATCATCAAGGATTCAACATTGTAATTTTATGAAATTTGAGATAAAGGTGTTCACAAGACTATGGTTTTTAAGATTTGAGAGGGAGATATCATTTGAATATAATCATGGCTAATACCCGCAAAGTTAGATTTGGAAACCACAATCAAGTTCCTTGTTAATTTCATCAATATAATTATCAATTTGATATTAAGATTTGATTTTTATGTTTCATTACACACCAAGATTAGGGTTTAGTCTTGAGATTTGTAAAGTCATCTCATCATGAATCAAAGTCACAATAGTATAATTAGTGTCAAATTTAGGGTTCCAAAGTTAAAATTACCAAGGTAAAATCATTAGTCATATTAGATGATTTTAAAAATGATATGAAGAATATTAGTGAAAAGTCAATAGGAATCAACCTTTGAAAATATATTAGTGGAACTTTCACTTTATTATGAGTGAATTTGACTACTAGTTCATAGTTTTTGGATATTGGGAAAAAAGACATGATTTTTTATAAAGTTTGAGTGATTCTTGGAATATTTGGTAAAGAGGGAGGAAAATTACCTAAAAGATGAAGAGATGGTCATTGATCACTTGGTCAACCTTTGACCAACACTAGGATCCTGTGGCTGAGTGAAGCCAATCCCACTAGCACGTGAGAAAGAGAGGGAGAGGTGGCACATAGTGGTATTGCTCATTAGAACATAACGGGAATATATGGAGGAGGGGGATTTCGAGCTTGGGATGGTGCCTCCAGGTATCAGGGTGGATAAATGAAGTATGTGGGTGGTATATGGATATGGTATTGAGGATAGGGTTAGGGTGTTAGTGTTTTGAGGGTCAACAACGTCTTTTTTCCTTGGTGCTCAAGGCATAAATTGGGGCTAAAGAGATTGTTTTAGTTTTTTCAAGGGGAGATGATGGAAGGAAAATGGAGGGGGAGAGATGCACAAGAGTCCCAGGTCTCGAATATGGTTAGCGAGCATGTGCCATGTCTGCTTCTATCCTATCCAAGGTAGGAGATGACTAAACATCATTAGATAGTGATTCAATGATCACTGGGTCTGGGGATAATTAGGACTTAGTGCTTAGTTTAGGGCCACAAGTCTAGTTTAGGGGATTTAATCCTAGTTTAGTGAGAGACACCTATCTAGGGAGGAGAAGGGGTGAAATGGGCCATGCATGATAGGGTAAAAAGGGTATGTTTAGGGTCAAAACTTTAGAATTTCATATCTTTTTGTGGGAGGTTTCAATTAGTCCCAAATTTGGACCAAAAGCTTATATAAAAGGGTAAATCATATAGAAAAAGTTTCAAATCAGAAAGAGAAAAATAGGTGCATAAGAAGAGAATATTTTCAAATTAAGTAGTTACCAATTTGATTCAAGGCTTTCTCAATTGAGGGTACAATGGAAATGAGAATTTGCATAATGAGGTCAGCCTACAAATAAGCAAAGCATGGTGAATTGTAGGCTGATGTGAACTATAACAACTTCAAAAACCATTGTGATGCAAAAAGTGTATCCCCAAGCCCATGCACTTCATATGGAGATTTGTGAGAGACACGCTGCCCACAAAGATGAAGCTCACAAATAGGTAGGTTATGGACGACAATCCTTGCATGTACTACAATTTGGAAGTTGAGGATCCAGTCCATGCAATCCTTACATTCTCATTAGATGAGAAGGTCTGGGCATGCACATAAGTCGATCTGAGTGATCTGTTCTAGATAATAGCCACACCATATGACATCATCCATGAAACCCTTGGCGTACCGTGCAAGAGATAAGAGGGAAATGTGGTGAAGGATCTTTGGGTCACCTGGACATCTAGGAACAAGGACATCTTGGAGGAGAAAGTAGTTCAGAAGCTTAGCCTTGTGTCCATCCTTCAAAACTTGGTGCCTAACTAATATGCATACCATCGACATGCTAGATATACTACACAACGAGAGAACTGGAACCAAAGTCCCGACGTGGATGCCAGCTAGAATTTTTTAGGCACAGTCAGATTTGGAGAGGCATTGAGATATGATAAATATCAATTTAACTTGTTTTAATTGTATTTTTATAATTACTTTGGTATATTTGTATTGCATTTCACATCATTTTTATTTTTTTAGGTTTTAAATAGTTTACACAATTTGTTTGGTATTGAATTTTTTTGTACTTTATGTACAACTTGATTCAAGTACAACAGAGAAGCAATTATCCCACTATGAAAATTCCAATTTAAGACTACATATTCCCACTCCCAAACTCTAAAAATTGGAGTATTTATCATTTAAGTATAGATGGTTAACAAACTTCTCTAACTTCTCCGTCCAAACTCAATTTTTGAGGATTTAGGTTGCATCCAATCATAATTTAGTTATATAATATATGAGTATATTTTTTGACCGCTTTTAGTCATCCAACTGGCGTTCTAGTTGCTCAAATTATTTGTGTTGAATATCTGTAGCAAATTGTCCCAACAATCATTGGGTCACTTCTGAGCAACTTGAAACCCTAGGACATGCTATAAAAACACTTGAGAAACATGTACTGCAACCATTCAAGTCCTATCTCTCCCATCCACATTCCTAGCCGCCACCAAAGAAATTTAGAGATGGAAGTCATCAACTTGACTTGGAGTTTTGCTTTGAAGGATGTGACTGTAGACTATAACTAATATTTTAGAGTGGTGATAAGACCATTGTGCTTCTCCTCTATGCTTCTACTTTTCTCATTATCATCGTCTTCACTCTCTTTTTGAATCATGAACATGACCGAAGAGTTGTTTATCTATTGGGGTCTAAAGATTAGCCTCGTTTCTTGTATATTTACCCTAATGTTATAGATTGTTGTTCATGTGGATATTGTGATTGATTATTGATTAACTGATTGATTAATTGATTACATGATCCAGGGACTAGCTATTAATCTTGTATTGGTATTACGATCCTATATGTAGAGAGACTGAAATCTAGGATTAGAATATTGATTGATACCATGGACGACACCACATAAGGGAGTTCTCCTTAGAAACAAATTAAGAATTTGTAGGTAAAGGGACCTTGAGCCTGTAGAGAAATATGTCTTTGCGAATTTCATACTCTAAAAGAATATGATATTCATTGGCCTCAATCTAAATAATAGTATGAATGAGCAATGTAATGCAAGAGAGTGGATATGAAGGCAATGGGGGTGAAACCTCGTGCCATGGTTCTTTTATCATTCATTTATCTTAGTTTTAACTCTTGGTTTTATTATCCATTTGCTTATTTAAGTTAAATATTTAAAACAAACCATCAATCAACTATCTTTGTTAATATATTTCTCTTTACTAGGTTAAAAATCTAAATTGCTCTTAGAAACTTATCTTTTGGGTTCGATCCTATATTGCTATAAGACTCTCCACTTATGGATGGTGTTTTTCATGTTATTATTTTAGTAAAGAACCGATCGGCTCAGGTCTATGAACCAACTAGTTTAGGTTGTAAATTGAGGATTTGATTAATTAATTCTATTAAATCAAGGATTAGTGCTGACGTCATGTTGTGTATTAACCAAATATTAATTACCAAGACAATTACGAATGGGAAACATAGTGAAATGATTAGTTCAAGGGTTGAACCGATCAACTCACATGCCAAATGATCGATTCACCATTGAACTGACCATTTCATCACTTACAAGTTGTGAAAATTCATGAAATACCATCTCCTTCGACTCCTACATTGACTAGAATTATTGACCCTGGCCCTCCTATAAATAGAGGGGTAGTTGAGGTTTTCCAGAGACACATCAATTAGATTTGACAATTGTTGTCTTATCTGGTTGTGGTAACAAAGAGAACCCAAGAAAGTCCTACCTGATAAAGGGAGGGGTAGAAAGGGAGAGACAATTGTGGGAGAGCAATTCGGTGTTAGTACATTGAGTAGAAGGGACAACTCATTGTTTGTTCATCTAGAATAACAAGAGTTCCTGGTGGATAATGAAGATGTCATTGATTTAAAATGCCTAATGTTGTGCTCAATGAACTATGAGTTGTAGAGACAACATGAGAACATGGATTCTATTGAGATGGTCACACATCTTAAGAACATATACCAAGATCAAGAAAGAGAGGAGAGATATGATGTCTCCAAGGTGGTGTTCAAATGTAACATGCCAGAAGGGGATCGAGTAGGTCCTCATGTGCTCAAGTCTATTAGGTATGTGGAGAACCTTGCTAGATTGGGATTTCCCTTAGGTCAAGAGTTGGCCACTGATGTGATTTTGTAGTCACTGCCAGAGTCATACAATCAATTTGTCATGAACTACAACACGAATGACTTTAACAAGCCCTTTCACAGAGTTACTTGGCATGTTGAGAATAGCTGAGGCACATATGAAGAATGACAAGCCCAAGTCTGTGATGATGATAAACATATCAAAGGGGAAGTCCAAAGGCAAAGGAAAAGCTAAAAGGAGTTCTTAAGCTGGTCAGAAGTCCAAGTCTTTAGTGTTCAAGGAAAAGGGAGGGGTGAATAAGGGAGGCATTTGTCACAACTGTCAGTAGTCTAGATACTGGAAGAGGAATTTCCCTCTCTACATAGAGGAACTAAAGAAGAAGAAGGAGAGGATAGAGATACCCACTTCATATATATACTTTAATGAGATAAATTTATTACTTCTTCACCTTGGGTATGAGATACCAGATGTAGATCTCACATATGTTTGAATATACGTGATCTGAAAAGAAGTAACCATTTACGAAAGTGTGAGGTTGAAAGAAAAAGTTGTTGCCACTACAGTCAGAGCTTATAATTTATCTCTGCCCACATGGCATGTAATAGAGTTAATGAACTGCTATTACATATCTGTCAATAATAGAAACATTTTGCTTTCTACATCTTGTATGGACAAGGATGAATATGGAAATCATATAATGCATAGTCAATGTTCTATTTTCAAATATGAGATATTTTATGGAAATACCCCAAATGTCTTATGGTCTTTATTTGCTAGATTTAAAGATAAGTGTTTATAACATAAGTACTAAAGGATTAAAAACTTGAAAACTCAAACCAAGAATACCTATAGCATTGTCATCTAGAACACATAAATAACAAGGCTTTTCTAGGATCCACAATGATGATTGACTAGACTCTTTTGGTCATTGAACCAGTAGAGACATGCACGTCTTAATTTTGGGTAACATGACAAAAGCACCCTTCACCAGATGTAGTGGGAGAACAATCATTATATTAGCGCTTGTACATATTGATGTATGCAAACCTTTAAGAATAAATGCTAAAGGTAGTTACTAGTAACTCATCATACTTAATGATGATCTCAGTAGGTATGGTAATTTGTATTTAATCAAATACAAACATGGATTTCTTGAAGTGTTCAAGAAGATCATGAATGAAGTACATAACAACCTTGGTAAAAGTATTAAGACATTTTGATATGATCAAACATTGAAATATTTTAAACCAAGAGTTTTAGGACCTTATGTAAAGATAGTGATGGTGTATTACAATGAACTCCACCTAAAACATAACAATGTATCAAAAAGAAGGAATCACACCCTGATGAGTCGTGGTGTGATTATCAACAAATCTAGTTAATATTCCATATTCCAATTGGGAACATGCTTTACACTAAAACAATGTACCATCTAAAATGGTTCAAAAGACACCATATGAGATATGGAATGAAGTGTCCCAACATGCCTTTATAAAGATTAGGATTAAAACTTATACAAGAAAATATTTTGTTGGAAAAGTTTTGTCCATATATCAGAAAATGTTAGTTTGTTGTATAATACTTTCATCCCAATCCAACAACAAAAGTGTTTGTTATGAAGATGGCTGAATTCCTTATGAGGTATTTAATTCCAAAGGAATCGGTGGGAGAATAGTGGAACTCAAAAAGTTGGATATAAACAAGGAAACATTGAACCTAAAGAGGTACAATAGGAAGAATGAGAATCACAAATTGTTGTGGAATCTCAAGCTCCTTATGTAACACAAAACCTCACAATTCTAGTTGAACACACCATGATCTTGAAAGAGTATGATATCTAATAACTCAAGAAGGCATGAGTTGATCATAAGATGATGAGTCAACAACATACCTAGAAGATATTGAGGCACTAGAATATGAGAATGGGCTTGAGGCCATTATATTCAAAATGGAATCCATGTATACCAACAAGATATGACCTTGATGGAACCACCTAAATGAATAAAACCCATAGGATGCAATTGGGTCTTGAAGAAGAAGACCATAATGTATGAACCTATAAGAGCATATTTGTTGCAAAGGGTTTTAAAACAAGTTCAAGATGTTGAACATGATGAAATCTTTCACCAGTTGTCATGGTTAAGTCCATCAAGATCATGCTTGGCATTGCAGCTTGTTGAGACTATGAGATTTGGCATATGGATATTAAAATTTCATTCCTTAATAAGAATAATTAAGAGGATGTGAACGTCACATAGCCTAAAGGTTTTATAACTCCATTAATGCAAATAAAGTCTATCAGATACAAAGACCAATCTATATATTGAAGCAAGCATCTCAGAGCCAAAATCTTATATTTTATAAGATAGTCAAGGAGTTTGACTTTAGTCAAAATGAAGATGAAATCTATGATTACAAAAGATTTAGTGAGAGCATATTTATACTCCACATAATGATGGGAAATAACAGATCGGGAATAACATCATTATACTACATGGCATGAAAAGTATCTTCTATGATAAGGATTTAGGTGAAGTATCCTATATGATAGGAATTGAGATCTATAGAGATAGATCATGAATTCTTCGAGACCTAAGTAAGATCACATACATTGGTAAAATGTTGTAAAGGTTCAACATGAAGGATTCAGTGAGAGGAAATATGTCAATGTACCATGGGATTGGTTTCTCAAGAACCCTATATTCCAATTCTTGAGAAAAATGGGAAAACATGAGTAAGATACCATATGCATTCACAATTGGATCTATGATGTATGCAATATGATGTACTCATCCCATTATCTTTTATGTGTTATACATGACAAGATGATATCATCCAGATTCCAATGAAGCTCATTGGAATGCCATAAAGAACATCCATAAGTACTTGAGAAACACTAAGGATCAGTTCTTATATTATGTCAATAAGGAAGAATTGGGTTTAAAGGGTACACCTAAGCAAACTTCCATAATGACAAAAAATAATGATCACAATCTAAAATTTGTGCTTGACCATAAAATGTGAACTGCAAGCTGGAAAAGTTTTGAGAAAAAGACAATTGTTTGATTTTACAATAGAAGTGGAGTATCTTGGTGTTATGAACATAGCAGGAGATATTGTATGGATCAAGAAGTTCATATAGATGAACTTATGGGATAACTATTAATGACACAGTGGAAATACTATGACAACAATGGAGCTATCAGATAGATAAGCGATATCAGATATCATACTACAACAATTCCATCTCATACAAGAGGTCATACAGTGAAGATATGTGAAACATACAATACTTTGACTTAAAGGAAAATGTTGCTAACCCACTACATTAGCACTTACACAACAAAAAATGGACATGTTTAAAGATCACTAAGAACAATATTCTTGGGTGATAGGCTCAAAGTGCATGTGGAGTTTGTTGGTATGTATGCCTAGAGAGCCAATCATATAATGATTGCAATGGCATATCTTGTGAACAATTTGATTGATGATAAACACAATTTTCCAATTTATTCTATTCCTTTCGGTTATGAGAAAATGATGAAACATAATGAATGTATAAGGAATGATATTGCTCAATTATGTATGTCTTCGGGTTGAGGACATGAACAATGAGATAATATGAATGTCAAGAGTATGTACATTCTAGTTATATCATGTATTTGGATGTTATTGTGGATATTGATAGACAACAATGACATATAAGACTAGAGTGTGTGTTGGTTGATGACAAAATCTCATTAGTCATGATATATGATATCAAACCAAGCATGTAGATACTTGTTGAAGAACATCGTATCAGACAGACCCACCATGAGAGTGACACATAGAAACCATGAATGATAGTCAAAATGATCTCTCATACTGATGGTGGTGACTATGGTTCTTAGACCTGAAATCACTATACTCATCACATGTCATTCATAGTACTTAGAAACCATCCACCATGACCTTGAATAAGGGTTTCCATATAGGTGGTGCTCAGGTGCATTGTAACAGATGGGGATGACTGTGAGTGATGTAGATGGGATTTGTCCCTCCTACAAGAGTTTGATATCCATGCCACTTCATAAGCAAGACTAAGAAAAGCATGTGCATGCACATGTGAATAGATATATGATATTGAGTTCACATATATCTCAGACAGTCTGCTCTAGTTCAAGGAACATGGATTGAACATTAATAGGATGATGATTTCATGCCTCGAGTTCAATCTGGATATTAGTGATAAAGAAATTATACAATCATTGTAACACCAATAAAAGATTGTAGGTCAAAGTTGTTCTCCAACTTTTTGAATTACTTGGGTAGCAATGATGAGTTGCTAGATACCTCTCATTGCTTGTGATGTCAGAAGTTAGTTATGGGCATTCACTGCCAATATAACTTGGAACCTATAGGGTCACACACAGAGGATACACTTGGAATAGGAATTTATTCATGAATGCAGTTTAAACTTGATTACTAAAGAGTTAGGTGCTCAATTTAAACAACAATGGTTAAATGTTGACTGGCTAGAATATGAACCAACAAGTTCAAGTGTTAAACTAATTGTTTCAAAGTGTCAGGTCAATTGAACCAATAATTGGCAATCTGGTCAATGAGATGACCATTTCAGGAAGTGAACCAGTCAGCTTTGATCCACAAACCGACCGGTTCAGGTAGTGAACCAACCGTTTGGTTGATCAATTGGATTGGATCAAGGATTAGTGTTGATGCCATGTTGTGCATTAATCAAATATTAATTTCCAATACAATTGTGATTGGGAAACATAGTGAAATGATCAGTTCAAGGGTTGAACCAATTGGTTCACATGCCAATCGATCGGTTCACCATTGAATCAATCAGTTTGTCACTCACAGGCTGCAAAAATTTGTGGAATCATGTCCCCTTCGACTCCCACACAGACTAGAAATAATGACCCTGGCCGCCCAAAAATAGAGGGGTAGTCGAGGCTTTTTAGAGACACGTCAATTAGCTCTGACAATCATTGTCTTCTCTGGTAGTGGTAACTGAGAGAACCCAAGAAAGTTCTACCCAATAGAGCGAGGGATAGCAAGGGAGAGACAATTGTGGGAGAGCAAGTCGGTGTTGGTACACTGACTAGAAGGAACAAATTGACTAGAAGGAACAAATCCTTCTTGTCGGTTCATCAAGAATGACAAGAGTTTCTGATGATCCATGTGGACTACTACATAGGTGAAGAGGTTGTGCATGTCTCTAAGAGGATGAGGTCAACTTCTATCTTTGGTGATCAACTAGGAAGTTGTTGCTGACATTGTTTGGGTGCAACTTGAAGAAAGGCACATGCTGGTGCAAGGGGATTGTTGTTGGACTTGCTCCAGGATGAGGTATAACCTTGCTAACCATCCTTCCCATTACATAGTTGTTGATACGATCTACTATTCAAAGGGGAATATGGCAGTTAATTGTTATTTTTCCGCTTCCAATTCAGTGACCATATTTTGCTACCCCTTTGAAGTACCATGGTCACATGATCAAAATTTGCACCATGGATCTCTCATTTCAAGGTGTCAGTCTCTATTTATATTTCTTTTTAACTGGACCTTCTTCGAGTTGCCATGACCATCTCAATGAGTGGTGAGGATTTTTTTCCCTCCATCTTGGATTTAATGTTTTCCCTAGGATGAGAAAATTCTAGGCTAGGTTAAAGGTTGGGTGGCACATACTCTTTTCTGCCCAAACCTATTTGTTTTGAATTCTTTTTTTTTAATTCCACATGTTATGTTTTGCATGTTTCATTTGCATTTTCTTTACTTGCACTGTATGTAGCTTAAAATTGTTCTCATTGTAGTTCTTATTTCTTGCAATGTTATTTGAAATCATTATCAGGTCAACTTATTCAACATTTATACTTATGTTGTACATAGAATTTTTCATACAATTCCTCTTGTTGGAAGTAAGCCCTTGATGTTTACTATATTTTTGAAAGCTTACCCATTGTTAGAAATAACCCATTGTGACCAATGCATATAAGTATCATGTTAAGGATAGAAGGTGTTAGAGGAACCAATAGGGATCAAACACGACATTCTTCCTACTAAATAGTGAATCATATCCATGAGATTTCTATGCATTCTCTTATCTTATCATTATTTAGGTGAAGTGAATTAGAGGAATAATTTGGCATATTTAATCATAATAACAAGTGTTACACGTGATCCAAACTCTCTTCTATTTCTTCTTACAACTTCTTACCTTCCATCTTTCAAAAAGAAAAAAATCAATGAAGTGTGCTAAATCCTAAGCTCAAGGGGCACACTATCCCTTCCATCTATACCCTCTTCTTCCATACTCATATCATGTAATAGGGGTGTGTCATCAAAAATAAAGGAAAGATGTCAATATGCATAAAAAAGAAAAAAAAATGTTGCAATATATGTATTTTCAAATATAATATACAATCTTGAGTTAAATAGAGGAGAGGTATGCATTCTTCCTTCCATACCTCCTGTAAAGAGGTGAGAGCACCTCCTTACTAAAATATGGTAACAAAACACATTTGGAAAGCAGCAGAATAAATTTTTTTCTGACTATATTCAATTTCATAAAATATTGTACAAAATACATCAAAATCTCCCTTTTAGGGTTACATCATCATACACAACTAGGGTCTAGATTGAGGGAAGTCTAGACTACTCCACTTTTGTCTCCAAGCAACATATCCATCAGCTAGTCCATGTCAACGCTAAGATCTTCATGCCATATCCATCACCTTGCTCCACATCTGGGTGGTTGGGAAAGCACCCAACAAGAGGGAAGGAAAATAAAAGTATGTGTCACAAAACTATTCTAGGATAACAAGATAAGCAAGAAATGTAAAAATAGGCTAGCGTTCATCATAAGATGAAGATAACAAGAGAATGAGGCTAAATATACAAGAAACTTTCAATAGATGCTTGCCATAAACAAAGTATCACAAAAAGGATTGCATGTATGATTAATATTGACTACCTTAACTAAGTAGGGTTTAGGCACCTACCGGACCTTCAACCAAAGGGTGAGGGGAGAATAAGACATTCCCAGTCACCTACACACATTTTTTGTGGGGGGGGAGAGTAACACTTTCCCCAGGGGAGAAATAACACATTCCCCAACTATGGGTGGTTGTACATACAAGTACCACTACACTAGTTAATTAGTCTAATAAAATCAACATGCTAGAAACAATGGCAAGTAATAGAATCATCCAAATAGAACATGGCAAAGGGGTACCAAGAACCAAGAACAATATTCCAAAATGATTATGAGGCAAGTATAGCAATAGATTCAAAAGAAAAGAATATGAGGTGCAAATAAGCCTCATTATGGAAAGCATAGGTTAAGGAACAAATAATTCCCAACTGAAGTGTATTAAGCACATACTTTATTCTTTAGAATCCTAGAATCACTTTTCATAACTTTTACACGAGATCAGATCCACTTTCCCTAATATGATCATCATATTTATGTATTAGATTCATTAAAAGGCTTAAACCCCTAAAGTTACTAAATTTTTCTACAAACCACTGATTTGGGTCTCAAAAACATTATCATTGTCTTAGTTAGGGTTTTCTGATCAAAATG
This sequence comes from Alisma plantago-aquatica, assembly GCA_963693085.1. NCBI lineage: Eukaryota > Viridiplantae > Streptophyta > Magnoliopsida > Alismatales > Alismataceae > Alisma > Alisma plantago-aquatica. Next base: position 593,290,329 of record OY856409.1, read on the forward strand.
ACATATAATATTATGTATTTTGAATCTATAGACTTTTAGATGCATTTTTTGTGATTTTTAGTTAATTAAATCATCCACAAAAATACCTACTCGAAAAAATCAAAACCAGGCTTCGAAAATATTTTTAATAGATAGAGGAGATTTTTTCGAGTTCAGATCAAATTTTAGATTTATTTTTAGACAAACGATTCAAAAGATATAATTTTTAGAAGTTGGACCGATCAGAAATTGACACATCATGAAACTGAGCTAGAGAAGGGGGTAAAATTGTAAAAACACATGAGGGCTTCTTCCCCACTCACACGAGGCCATGGTCGGCGATAGCAAGCTGCTGCTTGCTTGGACTTTTGGGCGAAATTACAAATCAACGCGAAACTCGGTGTGAATGTATGAAAAAGAAAGCTCAAGGAAATACGAACTCAGGGGTACCTTTGATTTTAACAGAGATGAAGAGACAAGGGAGATAAGGGTGCCGCAATCCAGGGAGTACCGACAGCTCATCGGGGGTCACAACATCAATGAAACGAGAAATCTAGAGGTGCATTGTGCTTAAAAAGTGAGGGTGAAGCTAATGGTGGGGTTATATATAGGTGAGGGGAAGGGATGTGGTGAGGAGGTTGGTGGCCGAAAAGCTTGGGAAGCAAGCAATGTGGTGTTTCCTCGATTCTTTATGAAACTAAAGGAGTAGGGTCTCTTTAGATGCGGAATAATAAATACAACTCATAGGCGAAAGAATCATGCGAAACCATCAACTGAGGAGTGAGAAATTTGGATTTGAATATCAAGACTATGTGGTCGTACTGTTCACCCGTGTATCTCCTACTCAAGGTAGGAGATGATTCGCGAGCCGTTGTGTTAAGATCCAATGGTCCATGTGCATGACATTTATATGGTTGCCAAATACGAATATGAGTAAAGTTTCTTATTTAATCATTTAACTTTTTCTCTTTTCCTATTTGAGGGTGCAAGCGACCTCTAAAATTACCCAAAATTGACATCCTGACTGATTTTGATGTGTAGAATCCAAATATAGAATTAGTTTTGCCTTTTGGGGACTTTTAATAGGTTAAATCATTCAAATTATATTTTCTCTTTCCTCATGCATTAATGACTCTAGGATTATCCAAAAATAATATAACTTCACCCATAAGTCTTATTAAGTATGTTGGATATGAATTTGTCATTATTTCCATTTGTTGAAGTTGATTGTTATTTTAAATAATGAGTTGAAAGTTTTGCATTTTTCTCTCTCCTAAATAAAATAAATATTAAACATTGGCCAAATTAAATAAAAATATACACATAGACTAATTTTGATATATAAATTACGAATTTGGAGTTAGTTTTCTAATTTGAGGATGTTAGATATTTTATTTCACCTTATTGGCTTATTTCCCATTAACTTGTAATAAAGGCTAATATATATTTATTTATTATCCAAATTAGATAATACTTGGCCATTAAGTATCTTTTAAGTCAAGAAAACGAATTTTGTTATCAAATTATCTTGTGGCTTTCAATTTATGATTTTTTTTAAACAACATATTCCTCATTATCCTCTTTTATCCAATATATTCCATATTATCTCCAATTATTACCTTTATCATCTCCTTTATATATATTTTGGGATTTATTTTCTTTTTCATATTCTAAAAAATACTAGAAAGTTCTAGAACGAAATATTTTATTATCTTTATTACTTAAGTGGACATTTTACATATTAAACCCATTATTATGCTTTCACTGAGGTATTTGTGCATAAAACCCAAATATTGGAATAAAAGGTGAACAAATGTTCATTAAACCATCATATTCTCCACAAATTAAACAGAAAGGTCAAAGATGATATAAATGAAAGTAAAAGATGAAAAAGATGACCAAAAGGCAAAATGCCCAGAATTCAGTATGTTACACCTCCACTCACTCTAGTTTCCACCTAGGGGCTCGTTACATGCTCCATTGACAAACCACAATGTTGGATTATCTACAAACTTATAATTTTGTGAGATTCCTCAAATTTTCATGAAATCCTTACACATGAGTGGTAATGGGGATGGTGGTGAGGAAGTGGTGTTGTGAGGTGAAGTTAGGAACACAGATATGACAAGTCATTTTCTGTGATCTTAGAAGGTTTGTTGCTTGACCGTGTTTGTGGTACAAATTCAAGAAAGATGTGAATGTGAGGTATGTACGTTAGTTGAAAATATTTATTTGGAATTTTTTTTGCTCAAATGCAAGTAACGTTCAAGCTCAGAGTTGTTTGCTGATTATGTATTCATCATGTTTCGAATTACATTTTTATAATAAATTTTGCATGTTCTATTGCATTTGACTTCATAATTTACTTATTTTAGGCTTTTTGTAGTTTAGGCATTTTATTTGGTATCTATTTCCTTTTTGTGTTCAATTTTTAGGTTGATGAAAGTAGAAGAAGGAGAAAAAAAAATATATCCCTCCATGAAAAGCCAATAAAAATGATCAAATATTGCAATTCCTCACTCGCCAACGACAATAATAGGAGTGAGGATCACTAAAGTATAGATGGTCAATAAAATGGCTCTAACTCTCTCAGCTGAACTTGGAATTGGACGACTTAGGGCGCCTTAGAATTATAATTCAATTATCTATGAAATGAGTAAATTTAGTGATTGTTTGTAGTTGAGTGATTGGCCCTCCCATTGGTGCTAGAAATTTACAACAAACTACTTACAAATAAATTCACTAGAAATCCTAAGGCGTGCTATAAAGTTACTTAAGGGACATTCAGGGAAGTTGTTCACACCCTATGTATCCAATCCTTTAGTCAGATTGGCTTTGATAAGATAAGAGACTCATTGTTATTTTCACGTCAATGTTATGAAGTCTGATGAACAACCAGAGGATATGAAGATGTTGTCATCAAAGACAATCTTAGCTACTCCCTTACATTGGTAGCCTTTCATGTTAAGTCTATCCATCATTCGGTCAACCATCTCAACTACTTATTAGACACTACGATGCTTCAAAGCCTTGTAAGAAACCTAGATTCAGAAAACTTCCCATAAAAAGCTCTTATAATATCTAGCAATGGTTTGAAGTAATAAAACAACTATGACTTTCCTTAAACACATTTGATTAAGAAAATGAATCCCTTTTTATCTCTTTAGAGCATATTAATTTTTTTTCAAAAAAAAAATCACTTCAACAAATTCGTGACCGCAAATGATTATATTTGTCAAAATTGTGATACATAAACAATACTGAACTATGATGTGTCTATAATGTGAGAATTATATAAGCATGTAATTTAGGTATGTAAACAAGACACATGGCCATGATGATACTGAAGAAGTGGGAGGACACCATAGCAGCCATCATATGTCTTCTTCTTTTCTAACTACAATAGCATCATAAATTCAAATCAGTGGATAGCAGGGAAATATCCCAGCAACAGACCTTTAAGTTAAGCATTTTCTATATTGACATGCCATCAAATATCAAAGAAATTACATTATTGACTCGTCGATGTATGTTCCTATTATGAATAGGAAGCTAGTCGTAGTCTCTAGAAAAGTAATGAGGCGTAGGACTAGTTTAGCTGGGTGTAGTGGATTTTAGTTGTTTGAATTTGCAATGTAAAAATATATATCAAACTTGCAATTCGTCAACATGCAACGAATTTGATTAATCGTATAACCTGATTATAAGTTGACCGCCAATACTCGGAGATAGGAGGTTTGCACTGTCCCTTTGGTAGTTTTCATTGTTGTCTCGGGGTAGAGGGGGAATCAAAGGCTTCATGTGCATCATCTCTCATCCAAGAGGGCACATCTCTCCAACGACGAATGCAACAATGTATGGCGGGAAGCCCTTCAACATGACTATGATTTATTTAATTCTTTAGAAGAGACTTTACGTGGATTTGGTTAGTGGCTATGTGGTAGATGTATGAAGATACAATCTATGATTTGTACTTATAATCATGTGGATGCCCTTGTCCGAATCATTGATGAGAAAGGGGTAACCGGGACACACGTTGAAGGAATACTAAAGCCTTTCTAAGACATATGAGACTCTTGATTCAAGTAAAAATGTGGTGCTAGATGTTGATCTTATTGATCATGGTTGCAGAACATCTATGACCACTATGAAGAACATCCCACATAGTTGTCGTATTGCATCCTCTCATGTGATGAAGAAAACTCTTTACAAAGTGGTGGTAGAACTAGGGTCTATATCTACTTGGGTGAGATTATTTCTTCTTCCATGTTGTATATTGTAAGTTTTCAAACTGAAGAACAGACGTGATAGCAGGTCTACCCATAGGAAGTCACTACAATGACATCATATTTTAAGCTCGCTTAGTACTTGGGGGGAGACAAATGGTATTGCCAAGTTAGAATGCAATCTGTTGAATTCTTCTACTCATGTGTTTATGGGCCATGATAGAAATAACACCAATGGGGACGATAAAAAGATGAATACTAACATTAGATTGTATCTCCTAAAGGTTGCAAATTGTCACTTTACAACAGGTGTCAAAAAATTGTCCTCATCTGGAGTGGCTCCACCCGATGTTGATATTATGAAGGCTTTAGAAGGTAAACATCAGTACAAGCCACATCCTTAAGCCCTCTTTATAGTAGATGTTGCTAAAGGTGAGGAGAACTTTGAAATGTCTGATAATAGGATGTTATTAATTGAAAAAAAAACTCTTCTTTAATATATACATCCTAACTAACCGGGAAGGTTCTTCTAGAAACACTTGTGCTATGTGTTTGCATCTTATATCTGTTACTTGCGCCTCCCTCCTAGAATGGACTATAAAACATGCAGGTGAAACAAAAGTTTCTAGGGACTCAGGGAAACCTGTGAAAAACGACTTCTCACTTTTATCTCCAAAGGACAGTCGTAAGATTAATCAAATGGAAACAGCGTGCTTCTTCAATTTGTCGGTACACGGCTTAAAAAACTTTTGACCCAGAGACCAGTAAAACGATGCAACGGATCTACAGCTTCCAAGAATTTATTCAGATGTTTAATTTGCACAATTATTTTCTAGTTTATGTACGTGTTTCTATCACCAAAACAAAAGGTCAATCGGCACACCTTTCCGCCATAAATTGTTGTCGTGTCATAGTTCCTACCAGTTTTATCTTTTAGGTTGACTATTTTCAGTTGCGTCAAATCATTTCCTAACAAAACTTTGTGTGATAGAGATGGTTTATGGATCCAACAAATTTTTGATGCTATGTGGAGAGGGGTCTCCTATGGCCACATATCTCCTACATGCCATCACTCTGGTGGTTAACTTATGGCTAGGATGAGGTATCCTTTGAGTTTGACCGAGTTTGTAGCTTCAACACCTCTTACACCACTGCTAAAACCTAACAACATGATACTTTTGATTGCACTGGGTACTATTTGGAGGTGTCTGGTATCCAAAGTTTCCATGATAGGTTAGGCAAAATATATGGACAAATATCTTAATTATTTTCAGTTTGGAGTTGGAGTATCTAGTAGTGTAGAAGCAATTTTACTCATCTCTAACATGATACTAAGAAAGCAATATGAAAATTGGACTCTTTCTAAGCTTACATTTGATTTCTTGAATGCTTTTAATCTTGTGAACATGTCTGCATTACTTCATGAGGTGAGGATAAGATCCCCATCTATTTCTTAATGGGTGGAGATTTTGTATGGTCAAGCTATAAGGTTGTACATTGGGAATGGACATATCTCGTCAGCTACCAGAGTGGAACATGGAGAACCTCTAGGGTTGCTTCTTTTCTCACTAGTATTACATCCACTTATTCATGAGTTTAGATACAACTATAATATTATCTTCCATGCTTGGTATCTTGATGATGGGACTATTATTGGAGACATAGAGGAGGTGTACAAGGTGCTTGATATCATTCAGTGGATTGGTCTAGGTTTGGGTCTTATTTTAAATATTTGTAAAATTGAAATCTTTTGGCCTACATGCAATGGTAGGAAGTTTCAAAAGAGGTTACTCCCCGTTGACATCAGGAGAACTTTGTTGAGAGTGAAGCTAGTTTGAGGAACACTGAGTAGGGACAGAGGCTTTATTCAGGGGTTAGCCATGAGGAGGGCTATAAAGGATATTGATATGATGAATCATATTCCACAATTGGGTGATCCATAGAGTGAACTCCTTTTTCCCCATTCTTGTAGGGTATAGCCCAGCTGATGCTCAGCTTACACACATGTCGACCTGCATACGTGGAGGAGGTTGTAACATTGTTCGACAAGGGTTTGTGGAGTTTTATTGAAGACATTGCAGTTTGTGGAGGTCTTCTTTTTGGACCTTTAATGGCTGATCTCTTCCCTACCCATTCATCTTGGCGGCTTGAGGATTTACTTGATCAGAGAATCTTCCTCATACGCTTTTGGTCCTGTCTTAGGTGTTTCCAATCATATTTATGAGGCGGTAGAATTTTTGGTATGGACTATAACTTTGATAATGTGTTGGATTGTCTTTGTGTCACTATCCCAACTTTTAACCCTAGTTGTTTTGCTAGCAAGGACATCAGCCCCCTAGAGCCAAAATGTTTTAGTGAGTGTCCATTTTAGAAAAATCATCAAGGACATGGAGTTTAAGTTTGATATGACCGTTAGACAAAAAGTAATTGTTGGGTGTCTACAAGTTTTTCATGCTCAAGATTTTCTCCTTACTATTCCTATTGATGGATTATGTTTTTGTATGTCTCCAGTCAAGTATCATACCATGATCAGGTACTATCTCATGATTTCTTTATTTTCTATTGATGAGATATGTCTAATTTGTTATAAGGCATGTTTGGATACTTTTGGGGAGCGTGAAGTTCATTGTAGAGAGATACATGGCTTCAAGTATACATGATCTCGTTCGGGATGTTCTCTATGATGTACTCAGACATGCGGGAATTGTTTCTAAAAAAGAGGCACCTGCTAACTTTTTATCCAATCCACATGAGGGGAGGCCAACACTTAAATCAGCTGATATCTTAATTTTTTTACAGTTTAGAGGAAAGAATGCATGTGTGGATCTAACATGGTTTCCTCACTTGTGGGGTTGAGAGGTAGAGAAATTATTGTAGCACAAGTTTCTCTGAAAACTGCCTCGGGCAAAGTATCCAAGCATGAGAAACCATGCATCAACAATCAACATGTTTTATAACTTTTGAGTTTGACATTTTTGGTTTCTTAGCACCAGAGGCCGTAGAACTTCTCAAGAGGGTTCAAATTGTTATGCATAGTAACATCATGACTCCAAAGTCTACGGATGTAGTGTTTCACATGATTGGTTTTTCTATTTAGAAAGGATTGGCAGTGCAACTTGTTGCCCATCTTCCTTCCATCTTGATGTAGTTCTTTTATTTGATTTATTGTATGTATTATAAGCATGCCCTTAAAGTGTTAATATGTTGTGCTAGTACACAATGAATATTTGACTTTGTGGGTCTAACGACCATCTACCACACATTGCATCCTTCTGATGTTGTCAAGAAGACTTCTATTCCTTATAACAAAAAAAATTAGTATTCTCATCATGCGCACCATGGGTGTAACACATGTTTCACACATAGGGAAAACTACTCACCCTCAGCCTAATTGGATGTCACTTTGGCCCTCATTACCCCATTTTCCTCTGCCTCTACCACCTATTTTGTATCCCCTGCATCTACATACTACATTTTGTTCTCTTCTTTTGGAAAAAATAAAAGAGTAGAGAAATGATGAAGGGGTTAATAGGGAAGATGAGAGTAATAAAGGGAAAGAGGAGGGAAGTAGTTAGGGGAGAGGGAGAAAGTAATATAAGGAGAGAGGGGAATTAATGGGAGAGATAAGGAAAGTGAATATGTAAGTAATGAGAGAAGAGAAAAGTGACAGGCGAGAGAAAACATTATGGATAAAAAAAAAGAGAAAAGTGACAGGGGAGAGGAAAGTGATCAGGGTAGATGACAAAAATAATGAGGGAAGTGATGAAAATGAGTCACAATGAGTGGAAATAAGAGACGTAGAGTGTGGAAAAGGAGGTGTGAAGTGGAAAAAAAGAGGCACGTAGTGGGGGGAGGAGGTGCAAGAAAAATGACGTGTAAATAGAAGAAAAGGAAGCACAAAGTAGGGATGTAGAGGCATTGGACTTTAAAATAAGATGCAAAGATAAGAAAAGTAGGCGCCAATGGTATAAAAACAAGTGTTGTTTTGGTCATTTTTTGCACCTTGCATTGATCACTTTGTGACTCATTTTGGTCACTTTTTGCATCAATTTCTTCTGTTTGCACATTGTTTATCCACTCTTGGTGCATTTTTTTCATATCTCTATGCCTCATTTTGGTTACTTTGTGCCTTGTTATTCCCTTCATTTTTCTACATTAGCGACTCATTGTCTTCCATTGAAACCTCCTTTATCCACTCTTTGTGTATGTTTTCATCTCTTAGTGTCTCATTTTGCTCGTTAGGTGACCTTGTTTTGTCTTTATCATATTCTAATCCCTTGTTTATTATCTCGTTACACTATGGATAAAAATGACTCCTTTTGGTCACTTTGTGTCTCCTCTTGGTATGTTTACGCCTCATTTTGGCAACTTTTTGTCTTGTTTTAGAACTTTGTGCCTCATTTTCCTACAATAATGCCTCATTTATTGCAGTGGTTCATCACTCTATTTATACATTTTTCATCTATTTATGCCTCATTTTGGTCACTTTGATCCTCATTATGTCACTATGAGCCTCATTTTGGTCTACAAATTAACCTTGTATTTTCCTCGCCATTATTTTCCTCCTATCCTGCTATTACTTCCCCCTCACCCCTTATAGTTCCCTACTCATCACTCCTCTTCACCCCCACACTTCTTCCCTCCTTACTTCCCTCCTCCACCCATCACTTCTTTCCTTACATCGCTCCTCTATCCTCCTTAGTTCCCTCCTCTTTTCCTTTACTTCCCTCCATTTTTATTTTTTTGTTGCCCTCTTTTCACTCATCTCCCCCATTACTACCCTTCTCTACTCCCATCACTTCCCTCCTCTTCCCCTTGTTTCTTCCCTCCACTTTTATTTTTTCTATTTTTTCTTTTCTAATCTTACTCATCTCCCCCCATTAATTTCCTCCTATACCCACATCAGTTCCCTCCTCTTCTATTTTATCTCTCCCTAAATAAAGGAGTCTACTCACTCTTCCCTTATTTTTCCTCTTCTCCCTCTCCGACCATCCCTCATGTCACCCCTTTGCCACCCAGTAATTACCCATATCATGTCAGCCTCAAAGCCACCTTGTCAGGTCAACCTCAAATCCACCTCCCCTCTCAAACCTCCTTCAAATTGCATAAGATCACTACCCACTAGCATGTCAAACGTGTGTTGTGCATAATTGCACATGAAGGTAACATTTTCAAAGAAAATAATAAGTGAAACGACGTGATGTTTGGAAATGAAAATAACTATCACCAATTCACATCCACCTTGTTTATATACTCACAATCTAAGATGGTTTCTAGTTGCACATGATACATAAAAATTTGATAGAAGAGAGAGCAAATAGGAGGAAAATATAAAATACTTTATGGAATAAATAAATGTTGAAGAAAAGGAAAGATTGTTAGGAAAGAAAAAGCTACTCCTTGTGGTATGATTTTATGAACAGTCTTTTGATAGTAATAAAAAATATATCACAATTGTGTAAGAGCCTTTATTTATTGATATAAACTTTCTCTCCAAGTGTTCTAATTGGATATCAAAATCACAAATTGCGGCTAACAAATTGAAGGAACTTACCAGTTCAACCAACTGACAAGGGTATGGATGGTTTGGAACTACCAGTAGAGAGAAGGAACATATAAAGAAAAAAAATCAATAATAATTAGCTATAATTATCTTTAAACTAGTAAAGAAAAAGTGTTAATTAGTTGGATATAATTATGACAAAAGGAAATAAGAAATAAGAAGAGATGAGAGAGGAGGTAAGAGTTATGGAACAATATATTTGTGTGTTGTATTATTTAACATTTTTATATTTTATTAGTATGATATATTTTGTACAAGTGTTGCTAATTATTTTTAGTAAGAAGTGCACAGAATTATTATTTATTAAGTATTATGCATAGTGTTGTTATAGGACTTTTTAATTCATTTATGAGTACTATCATAATTTACCAGTACTTTTATGATATATGTAACTTTATAAGAAGAACTACATGTAACTAAGCAACGTATTGCACATAATATATATGACAGTACTCATAAATAAATAATGTCTAAAATAAATTGTGTACATACACAATGCATAATGATGATAGAATATATAGTTATTTAAAGGTACTCATAAATAAATAATGCAATGCACAAGCTGTGTGACAAAAAATTAAAATAGGTAATACTCATAAAAAATGGACACATAAATTAGTATAAGAATCATAATAAAAAACATATTTTATTGAAGTACTCATAAATAAATGAAACAATGCCCAAAATATGTATGATAGTGTCCATATACAAATAAAAAACAAGAGTACTAATAAAATAACATATTTTGATAATAATAATAATTATTATTATTATTATTATATTACCTGATTTTACAAAAAATACTCATAAATAAACAATCCAACACAATAATTATGTATCAGACTAGTCATAAATTATGCTAAAAGATGGTCGTGCCTGCAAGCGCCTCTAGCGATAGGGCTAACGACACCAGTGAGCCCCCGACTGGATCTGATGCATCTACCACCTCTGGTGAAGAGCGACATCCATCCGCACTACCCCACACCCGTCTTCATGCTCCTAGGGTTACTTAAGAAATCCCTGTTGCCAAGGAAGTAAGGGGTTGGTCAGATGTGTGTAGGAATTATGATACTAATGAAACAATACTCCAAGCAAAGGAACTGGAGATTGTAGATGGAGAAGTCATGTACTTGTGTGCCATTCCTAAGAAGAACATTGCGAGATGGAACAATGTTGTTGCAGGATATGTGATAGGTTTGAAGCCCCACTGGCCTATGCTACATCGCCATCTTTCTCTGATCTGGAAGTCGAAAGGAGATTTTAATAATTTATCTAGATTTTAAATTCTCTAACCCGAAAGATATGAAGACTGCTCTTGAGCAAAGACCTTGGCTTGTTGTGGGGAAGCCGCTAATCCTAAAAAAATGGCAAAGAGGAGAACCATTGGAGAAACTCAAGTTTATGGAAGTTCTGGTCTGGGTCTGGATTTATGATATCCCTTTGGAGTTATGGGATGAAGAAGTTTTTAGTATGATATGAAGCTATATCGGTACGCCATTAAGGCCAGACTTTCTTGCTTATAAGTTCAAGAGACTGGAGTTTGTGAGAATTCAAATCTTAGTTCTGACAACGTCATATTTCCCAAAGGAGGTCAGCCTAATAAGTGATGATGGCATGAAGGACATGGTAAGAATAGAGTATGAATGGTTTCCTCAGTGTGTTGCAAAGACCGTGAGACTTTTAGTCATGGACAAGGTGAATGTTCTAAAAGTATGAATCAAAAGAAAGTCAGTCAAGTATGGGTCAGGAAAGATAGAGATGATGTTGAAACTTGCTATGATTGTTCTATGGAAGCACTAGAGAATTCTCAACAAAAAATGACTGAAGGACATACTTTTCAAGTGATTGTTCAAAGTACTCAACAAAATATGTAGAAATGGATAACTCGCAAGCTATTGTTATTTTGAACAAGGAAGCTTCTCCTCAAACTCATGTCACGTTGAACAATAAATTTTTCATAGATTCCCCTAACTCTAATGAAGGTTGGAGTAAGCAAGGTAGGAAAAACAAGTCTTATTCTAGAAATGTATCCAAAGTGAAGGCCGTTGGGATCCCAGTTTCTCCTAACATTTTTAGGACTTTGGAGTTTTTTGATGGTATTGAAGGAGAGCCAAGTGCGATTAATGGTGTTGATGATGGTGTCTCAGACCAGAGAAATGCTTCATCTTCTATCTTTTCCACTGATTAATACAAATATCCTTTCGTAGAATGTGAGAGGATTGAATAAATAAGGTAGACAAAAAGTTGTTCCTGAGTTGATTAAGAAGAACAATGCTTCTGTTATCTGCATTTTGGAATCAAAACTAAGAAAAAGGAAAATTGGCAAGGCTATTAACAATGTTTGGCTGGGAGCATCTTGGATGTCAAATCATGCTTCTCACCCATTGGGGAGAGTGATTATTGTTGGGATCTGGGGATTATAAGTCTAAGTTAACTTAGTGAAAGTGATCAGTTAATTTTGATGCAGTTTCAATGTAGAGGTATATCTTTTTCTCTTGTTGTTGTTTCTGGACATAATTATTATATAATAGGATTGCTTTATGGAAAGATCTTGCACTCCTTTATATTAAATATCCTTGGATTCTTATGGGATATTTCAATTCAGTCATACTCTCTTCTGAAAGATTTGGAAAAGTTGAACCTTCTACAAATGTTATGAGTCAATTCAATGATTTCATTAATGATAATAATCTCTTTGAGCTAGATTTGGTCGGTGCTTGTTTGACTTGGGATAACAAGCAAGATGGTAGTAATCTTGTAATGTCAAAGATTGACATAGTGTTATATAATAAATCTTTCATTGAACTTTTTCTGAAAGTTTGTGGGGATATATCTGGGTCTATTCACAATGATTACAAAAGTCTACATATTTATTTGGCTGATTACAAAAGTCTACGCATTAATGACTTTAAGATTCTCCAAATTTTAAGAAACTTCACACACAAGTCATATTTAGTGTGTTGGATACAAATTTTCTACCAATTTTACATGATGGAGTTGTTTGAGCATTTATTTAATATTTTGAAGGTGACACACACTTTCTCTCCTGATTTCACCTTTTAAGTAAACTTTCTCCAAATTGGATGAAAATTCACCCAAAGGCTATATTTATTATGTAGATTATGAATCCAAGATTATTTTCCTCTTTTGAATTCATTTATTATTTTATTTGATATTTTGGATAAAACTTAGACATTTTCTTTCCAAATTGAATTAAATTAATTATTATTATTATGTGAATAATGTGAAACTTGACTCCCAAGGCAATTGGGACCCAAGGAACACAATTTTTAACTTAGATTTCACTTTTGGGGTTTCTTTTAGTGAGTTATGTCACCATTAATATTTGTGATCATTCCTTTCATATTATTTCATTATTATCACTATTTCTTATTCAAAAACTTAATATTATCACCAAAAGAGTTATCTATGATCATTGGCATGGAATTTTATATAATTCATTATTTACCTGATGTGACATATTATATGTATCCATTATCATTCTAAGAATAATGTGAAAACATTAGGTTACATTAGGGTGATTTATACATGCATTATCTCATTATGGTTATACTAAGCTCTTATTAGATCTAACCCCAACCTTGATTGTCTAAATCTAAGAGATCAAACTTCTAGGATAGGGTCCAAGATCGGGTATGTTACAACACTCCATCCCTTAAAAGGATTTTGTCCTCGGAATCTATTGATCCACACATCAACAACCAACTACTCTCCACACCTTAAAAGGTTTAACCTAACAAGTCAAACTAAACAACATTTAGGGTTACCGACATATCTTTTAGTTGTGAATGTTTTAGAGATTTATGTTATCCATGTATCCATCTAAAAGTCAGAACCAACCAGAGTTGAGCTTTAGGTCCTCGTGTCACTAACCTATCAACCTTAACAAACAACTAAAAAAGGTCATAGGGTACAAATGTAGGTCAACTACACCTTAATATCATTCCACATATCCCTAGTCACATCACAAAGCCAATCTAGGGTTTGCACTAGGTTTAGGGTTTCATTACCAATACTTCTCAAAATCTTTACTGTGACTTAGTTCAAGAAAGCATCGACAAACCAAAGAAAATTTTTGTGCGTATAGTAGTATAATGAAAATAATTTTTGTTGATGAAATACTTTGCGAGTGTAAAACCAACATGCCAGAAAAATCAATACGAAAACCAAGTCACAATTTATCCATAATAAGAACTCTTCATCCTACTACCTCCTCAAACTAAATGCATCCTCAAGTCAAGTTCCATCACATACAGGGATTCATATCACCAAAGACCTATAGGGTAGGGTATGATCATCTAATCCTCATCACATTAGGGTTCACTAATCATCAACCTTTCATCATCTCATGGACAACTTAGGCAAAATCTAGGGAAACATCTTACCTAAAGGGTGAATATGTAACCTAAAGGGTGAATATGTAAGTAAAAGTTTCTAACAACTAGTCAGATTCCGACTACCATGGGCTCTGATACCATGATACAAGGAGTGGGATCTCAGATGTGAATCACTCCCTACTAAAAATTTGAATAATAAAACCTCCAGTCCAAACACACCTAAAAGGTATGATGGAGTGGGTGTAAAATTTTCAAATCTTACTTAATGGTAATCAAAACAAACAAAGTCTTAGTAGCGGAATAAATGTATTGACTATATTCAATTTCACATAAGGTAACAAAAGAACATCTTAAACTTACATGTAGTGTACATCACAAGGATCCATGTAGAGGGAAATCTAAACCACATCAAGATTGTCTCCGAGCTTTAACTACTTAAGCTAAGTCCATAACTTTAAGCCATGTCTTCTATATCCTTCACCTAGGGTTGGAGGCATACCCCAACAAGAAGAGAAAAATAGATGACATCAGCAAAGGCTGGTATGTGCATACTAAAAGGAAAACTTGAGCAATATAATGACCAAAGGACAACAAATATAAAAGGCTTCCCATAGAAAAGTAAAGGACTACCCGATCAGACATAAAAGAATAAGATCATAACAAAAGAGATACTTGCCATTAAATCAACATATAAAAGTGGTGCCACATAAGCACATATGGAATTAGGGCACATAACCCATAATCCGTAATCATCATCCTGCATGTATGTGAGATAAACATAGCCCTGAAACAATATAAATAACAATGGAGGCCAAGCCTCATAAACTTATAAACTTGATAGAGAATGGAACATAACTAGACTCCCAAATATATAAAATATGGGTCAAGAATCATACATCTTGCCCTGGCATGGGGAATCATACATCCACCACCCAAATGTATATAACATGGGCCAAGAATCATACATCTTGCCCTGGGTATGAGGTAACCTTTCCATCCCAAAAGAGAAGGAAATTTCACGTCTGCCATAAAAAAAACCAATGCAATTACACTACTCTAGTTCTACTAAAATACATAGCATGTAAAATGTAGAGGCAAGTAGAAAAGTATGGTTAGAATTACACAATTAATGTTGCCATGTCATACAATGGACAACACATACATCCACAAATAAACATCCACATCATAGTGGGCACATATCAACAAAAGTCCAACATGCACCAAGGCATAAGAAAAATAGTCCAAAATAATATCCATGATCACAAGATCAATAACAAATAAGGTAGTTCCCATGAACCATGGTTTTCAAAAGAAAAGACATTGTGTAGAGGCTAATAATGTCCATAGGGCCAAGAGAAAGAAGATATAGGTTAATTTCTCAAAAGAATAATTGGAGATACAAACATACCTCACTTTAGAGTCTATACAAGTCTAAGATACTTCTAGATCCAAGTCTAGGCCTCCAAGAAACCTATTGAACATATATGTAGATTTTAGGTCAATTTCACATTGATTATTCAAACCCTAAAAATCGCCTTTTATTAATGCATGATTTAGGTTATTAAAACCATGCCACTTTTTAATACATGTTATCCGAGTTCAAAACATATTTTACTATACTTTTCTGACTTATACATATTTAGTTATGAATACTACAAGTTATTACCTATTTAATTAGATTCATTAAAATCTATTATTATTAAAAAAATTATTTAGGAAACAAAACCATCATGATTAGATAGGAAATATTTTTATGAATCCAACGACTGTTTATTTGTAATTTTTGGACCAACAAATAATTAATTATGAATTTTCCAAAATTAACCAATCAGAAAACCATGAAATGCCAAATAAGTAGAGATAAGGCTTGTGAGAAAGAGAGGGGAGAGTGGGCCCAGGTCCACTGACAGGGCCCAACCAAAGGTGGCCACGTCATTAGGTCAGTGACCCGGTTGACTCGCCCAAAGCAAAGAAACCAAAGTGTGAAAAGATGAAAATGCCCTTACCAAGAAAACGAAAGAAAGAAGAAGCACAGAAGGGTAGAATCAGGAAATAACAGAGGAAGTCATCCCCTTCCTCAGTCTCTCACCACTGTTGTAAATAGAAGTAGTGGTACACAACCAGGTTTGTGGGAAATTGATTCATACTCCTTCGAACTAAACTGATGATGCCAAAAGCTTCCCTTGATCATCATTATATGATTCGAAGGGTTAGCACTCCCACTGAGATCCAAAGGGAGCGCTGCCAATCTCACAGTTGCACCAAACACTGACTAGAGATGGATCCAGTGGTTGCGATCAAACAAAGAACAACCAAATCTATAAACGGATGTCCCATAGTCACGCAAAGACATTAACCCGATTTTATAGGGTCCTGAAACCCTGAAGAGGGGAGGAGACGGCTCGAAAAGGGGAAACAGGGCGAGAACAGAGCAAGAAACCGGCCAAGACCCCAGAACATATATAGGTGACAAAGAACCCAAAATTGGGGGTTAACTGGTGCAAAGAGGCAAGAGGAATACATGGAAGAGGAAATCATAGGAAGCTAGGCAGAGAGGGGCGAGAAAATCACAAAAGAAAGTAGGGAAACTAATATGTCGCTCACGAGAAAAGAAGAGGGAAAATAGAAAGCAGAAGGTAGGAGACGGTTGTCAGCCATCCGATCCATGATCTGACGGTGCAAAGAGGCTCGTGCATCAACTGTATATGCGTGACAAATAAATGCACTCCTAAATCAAATTGAACTAAAGTTCTAATTAAGTTAATTTCCTTTTTTTCTCTCTTCTTTTGAGGGTGCAAACAAGTCCCAAATTAATTGGAATTTTACACAAAGGCTAATTAACGCATGTTGATTTTGATAATGCAATTAGGCTTGTCGTTTGGGAACTTTTAATGTGTTAAATAAACAAAATCCTATTTTTTCTTTCCTCATGCAGTAATGACTTTAAGATTCTCCAAATTTTATGAAACTTCACACACAAGTCATATTTAATGTGTTGGATACAAATTTGCCACAAATTTTATATGTTGAAGTTGTTTGAACATTTATTTAATATTTTTAAGGTGCTACACACTTTCTCTCTCTTGATTTCACCTTTTAAGTAAACTTTCTCCAAATTGGATGAAAGTTCACCCAAAGGCTATATTTATTATGTAGATTACAAATCTAAGATTATTTTCCTCTTTTGAAGTCATTTATTATTTTATTTGATATTTTGGGTAAAACTTAGACCTTCTCTTTCCAAATTGAATTAAATTAATTATTATTATGTGAATAATGTGAAACTTGACCCCCAAGGCAATTGGGATCCAAGGAACATGATTTTTAACTTAGATTTCATTTTTAGGGTTTCTTTTAATGAGTTATGTCACCATTAATATTTGTGATGATTCCTTTCATATTACTTCATTATTATCACTATTTCTTATTCAAAAACTTAATATTATCACCAAAAGAGTTATCTATGATCATTTGCATGGAATTTTATATAATTCATTATTCACCTCATGTGACATATTTTATATATCCATTATCATTCTAAGACTAATGTGAAAACATTAGGTTACATTAAGGTGATTTATACATGCATTATCTCAATATATACTAAGATCTTATTAGATTTAACCCCAACCTTGATTGGATAAGTCTAAGAGATCAAACTTCCAAGGTAGGGTCCAAGATCTGGCATGTTACACCATAAAAGAGGCATATTGTTGACTATTATTCTTCTCTGTTTAAGAGAGATGTGAATGTCAAGAGTGATTGGAATGAAAACTAGAATCTACCAAATATTACTGAGGAACACTTTAATCTTCTATGAAAGAAATTTACAAATAAATAGATAGATGATGTTGTTCACTATTCTAACGGTGACAAGGCGACATGCCATGATGGTTTCAATTATTATTTCTATCAAAATGTTGGTACATTGTTGGAAGTGATGTGAGGAAAGTTGTGCACAATTTTTTTGATAGTGGATGTCTCATTTGTGAAGTTAACCAAACCTACATATCTCTTATCCCTAAAGTAAGGAATGATATTGAGATTAGAGATTGGAGGCCCATTGCTTTATGCAATGTGGTGTACAAGATTATATCAAAACTTATTGCAAATAGATGGTAAATCATTTTCCCTGAGATTATCAGTCCTATGCAATGTGTATTTCTTAAAGGGAGATCCATTTATGATGCTACTCTCCTTGTCAATGAAGTCCTTAATGATATCATGAAAATACAAAGACCTAAAATCTATGCTAAAGTAGACCTAATGAAGGCCTATGACTCGATTGATTGGAATTAACTCATTATTGTCTTGAATAAAATGGGATTTCCTTCTTGTTTTATTCACTGGATAAATACTTTCTTGAATACAACAAGATATCATGTTCTTATTAATGGAGTCCCATCAGATGCCTTCTTTCCTAGTAGGGGCATAAGACAGGGTGACCCCATAGCTCCCTACATTTTTGTTATAGCTATGGAGGGTTTTACTGTGATGGTGAATAATGTTGTTGATTCAGGATCTATCAAACCTATGAAAGCCTCTAGTAACATATCTATTTCACACAATATGTTTTTTGATGACATGGTTTTGTACTCTGAAGCAAATGATGATTCTTTGCAAGGTCTCTGTAATGTTCTTTCAAATTTTGATAACATTTCAAGTTTGGAAGTCAGTAATCTTAAATGTCATGTTTTTTGCAACAATGTTGTGGACAAGGTGAATGCTTCCAACGTTTTGAATATGCAGATTAGTGCTTTGCCTATGAAGTATTTGGGACTGCCTTTATTCAAAGGAAGGCTTACTAGGAGTCTTTGTTCCCCTTTCATTGATAAAATTAAAATCAGATTGGAGGGATTGAAATCACATCAACTCTCTTTTGTAGGTAGATATGAACTTGTGGTCTCCACTCTAGCTTCGTTTCATTTGTATTGGGTGGCATCTTTCCCAATTACTTGCAATGTTTCTAATGAGATTGATCAGTTGTGTTGAAATTTCATTTGGGGGGTGTTGACCTCAAAAGAACCATCCATACTGTCAAATGGGAACATATATGTACCCCAAAAGATGAAGGGGTTTAGTATTGGGATTATAAGAGATATTGTTAAAGCTTGTTTGATAAAGAATATCTGGAGTGTGGCTTTCAAAAAAGATAGTTTGTGGGTAAAATGGATGAATGAAAGATATTTAAAAGGTGATTTTGTGTGGAGAGTGAAGAACAAAAACTCTTCTTCTTGGTTGTGGAAACAATTGACTAGTGTCTGTGATTCTATCAAGGATAGAGTTTTCTTCAAACCGGAAATGGTATGAGTATTTTGTTGTGGAGAGATCCTTGGATAAAAGAAGGTTGTTTTTTGGATGATGTTCTCTCTTTAAAGATATTTCTAATATGGGGAGAGATAAATTTTTGTACCTTAGCTATGTAATGGATATGGATTCATTTTGCAAATCAAGACATTGCAGTCGTATTATTGATAGCATCAAGAACTTGTTTAATGCTAGTCTAAGTATGGATGAGTTAACTCTTGATGATACTAATCCCAAGAATTTGAAGGAGTTTTGGGAATGTTGCAGAGTTAAGCATGAAAGAGTGTCTTGGTATAAGTGGGTATAGAAAACTAAAGCTACCAACTGATGCAAGTATCTTCTTTGGAGACTTGTTCAAAACAAATTGTTAACGCATGATCAGATTATGAAGAGAGGTATTTCTCTGCCCTCTATTTGTATCATGTGTAGGAAATATGGTGAAGATCTACAACACCCTTTTTGGTCATGTAATTGGGCCAAATAGATATGGAATTGAGCCATGGAGAGCAGGTGCTTGGATAAAGCTCTTATTGATCTGGATGATATGCTTCAATTCAAGAAGAGGAATTGTGTTAGAGAAATGTTGATTTGCTATGAAATATGGAAGGAAAGGAATGTCAGGGTGTTTGACGACAAGTTTAAGAATGTTGATTCTATTTGGACCCATATCAAGGTGAATTTGGAGGCTATGATGTGATTTTCTTCTTTACTTGTACAACTTTTTTGTGCTTGTTTTTCTTTTCAAACACCATGCATTGTAAATACCCGTTTTGATATATACAAAAAGAAAAACAAGCTTTGAGGGATAAAAAAATAACAATAATAACTTAAGCAACTTTAGAAAAATAGTCATAAATAAATAATATGATACACAAAATATGTACCATTGTAGCTATAAATAAATAATACTCATTACAAAAAATAGTACATATAAATTTGCATAATAACAATAATAATAATATACATAATTTTATATTAAAAAATGCATAATATTACGTAATACACATGTTGAAAATACCACAACCATAAAAGTTATAAAAGTACTCAAAATATGTCATACTCATAAGTAAATGAAACCATCCTTATTTTTAATTAAGATTATATAATACAATATAACAAATAATCTAATGTAAATGGTATTTCAAAAAATGGCACCTCTTGTATAATTTTATAGTATTAATATATATTATCATACAAATACCACTAAGTATAGAGTTCTATCCAAATTTCCTCATTTGTCTGTTTATTCATCATTTCTTTTTGCCATAATTATCTCCAATCATTGTCTGTTTCTCTATATTAACTAAAGAAATTATAATCAACTAGCACATTTTTATTTATGTTCAACTTCCTACCAGAACTTTCGAACTTACACAAATTTTTTGCAGTCAAGACGCTATTTCTCTCTCCTAAAAGTCTCAAGTATTCTACAAAAACCTACCACAAGAGCATCTATTTTCTTTCCTGAGAATCTGACTATTGAATAGGGTGTGGACTCGGTGATGTCTATCATTGTTCATTGAGAAACCCAGTTTATTGTAAAAATGAGTTTATCCTCTATACGAATTTATACTTGAGGCACGAGGCAATGACCAAGAAGATACATCACTTCCATTAGATAAGAAGAAAAGTCTAATATAGGAGTTGCAGTATTACAACAACATATAATTTCAGGGTCATGGCACTTCTTCATAGCACAAGTAAAAGCTTTCCACGTTACAACAGAACATTGATACATCACTAGAGATCTTTGACTGTCTTTAACACCACCAATATCTAGAAGTGTAAATCTTTCAGCAGCCATTATCCACTACCGGCTAAGACCCCTCCAAACTCACAATCAAATGAGATGCCAGTTCTTCTCTTCCTCCACTGCATTTGCTCTGGGTTACCAAAAACCATTTACACCTCATTTATTGTGTAAGCTCATCTCAACCTTGACAGATCATACAAAAAAAAATGTGTGTAACGACCTTGTCTCCCGATAACCCCCAATTAAGGGAGACCAGAAGGTCAGAGCCATTATCCCAATTAACATGATCAAAGGTTCAACAAATAATCAATAATTATTATTAAATTCTATCAGCTATACTGAAATATGGTAAAAATAAAAACTTTGCATACTTTTTGAAAAATTGGATCTCTAAACTTCTATCCACATATGAATTCTACTCTAACTAATACTCCTTATATTTTAATTCATGTATTTCACAGTATGACGATTTACTGTTTGTCCTTTTGGTTTTGTACCTAAAACACCGACAAACAAAACGTCGGTTAGCATAAAGCTGGTATGTGGGGGGAATAATAATCATGCAACTATGATAACAATGTAATCAGTCAATTATGATTTAAACAAACAACTTTACATTTTCCGCATAACTACTCAATCCCTACATACCCTAGCCTCTGTGTTGTCCCTGCAGTGGACCTGGATGCTACCTTCCTTATGGTAGATCCCCATTAAACCCCTCATGATCCCACCTAACAGGTGAACCAGTTTCTAGGGTTGAGTCACATGGCACTACCCGTAGGTAGCCCACTCCTTAACTCATGGTATGCTAAAGAGTCTCATGGCACTACACGTGGGTAGCCCAATTTCTAACTCACGATAACCTAGACCTTGCTCTAGGTTACCCCTTTTTAGCCTTTACAAAGCCACAGAGGTGGACCAGGATCTGGTCCAGTCATGTATGCACATTTGTAGTGATAATCATAGTCACTTTATAGTTGCATGAAATAAATAGGCATCCAACAATTGTTTCCAAGCAACCGATAAAATGTTCAAGAATCGCCATGAAACTAGAGTGATTATTCATAAGCGTAACCACATACCTATTCAGTAGATTTGAGCTAATATCAATTCCAACCAAGAAGGCAATCCAAGCAAGTAGTCCAACCATAAAATAAAGAATCTTGAAAATCACATGTACTCTATTTACTACACACTTTATCAAGATTCTTTCTATTCAACTTGAAATTGCTTCCTATGGTTTCCGCATCCATTTTAGGTTTTCATTTGCAATTAGGGTTTCACTTCGTTTATACTATTTTAAACCCTAATTTATATAATTACTTATAAACCCTAATTTCGGATTAAAGGCACACTTAAACATTAATTAATCCCATTTTGCCTCTTTTATATTAAAACTACCATTTTTATCCCTTTAATCCATGGCAAGATCACTATGCTCATTTATCATCAATTCATAGTTCATTATGGTCTAATTCACAATTGAACTTTATATATCATTAAAACCACCTTTTATTCAGTAGAAAACCCTAATTACTATATTAAGAGTATTTATTCATAATTAGAAATCTTTAGTTTTGAAATAGATTAGAAACATCATATCTTAGTTTTATTCACAGTTTTGAATAATTTAAGCCATTAAGAATCACATTTACTAATATTAGGGTTTCAAGGCCCATTAAAGCACATATTTGCACATGAAACTCTAAATTAAACTAATTACATGCAAAGTTCATCCTTTTCGATCTTAATGTTCCTTTTTATCATTAACATGTTATTATCGACTTTAATCATGCATTAAACACATTAATCATTTCAAAATAGGGTTTCTTAATCATTAAAGCATTAAATTTGATAACTTACACTACTTTTCAAATTGCAAGAGGAATTAGCTGCTAAATATATTTTTATTGGATTCCTCTCATTTTTTCTGAGCAAATTTCATATTTTATACGTACCAATCCAAGCTACCAATCTTCAGTTATGATTTATGCAAGAAAATGTACCTTTCGGCCAATCAGAGCGTGCCACATCGCTCATTTTCCATGAAATGCGCTAGCTTTGAGAATATGATGAATTGACTCTTATACCCCCGGGTCGTGGATCGCTGCTTCACGCTCAGGAGGGGCATTTTTGTCCAACCCTGCGTTGGTCGTCTTCAACCTCTCGACCCCTTGCAGCGGTCGACTGCAGCAGCTCGTGGGGGTGTCTCCTCCCGTCCCCAAGGCCCGAGGGGCACTGGCACCCGGCGCTCTGCCTCCGCCGTCCTCTGCCGTTCCCGCAGAGGTCCCAAGGGGTGACCAAGGTGGCGGGGATCGGGCTGAACAGGTCTGCAACCTACAACCGTGGTGCAGCCCTTCTACCGATGTAGCGCTTAAACGAGAGTTCAGGGAGGACGTTTGATCAACCTCGAACGTCGTGGGAACATCAGGCCACCCTCCCGACCTCTCCATGGCCCTCTGTTTACTCCAGGGTTGCTCTACCCTCTTGATTAGGGTTTTGCAAGCAAAGAACAAGAAGAAGAGAGGGGTGCATGGAATCCTTCCTGGACCGAACCAGAGGGTCTACCCCTTATATAGGGGTGGGTAAAGAAGCCCTAGGATGGATTTCCCACAAAGAAACGAAACCCCTATTTAATAGGAATCATATTCCTTCAAGGAGAAGAAACCTTCTATCTCATCCTTAACTTTGGATATTCCTTATTACTTGGATATTTAGGAATAAAAAAATCCTCTCCCTTACTCTCTTTATTCTTGCCCTTTTCATTCATTGGCCACGAAAATATATTTTCCTTAAGTAGAAAATACTTCCTTCTTAGCAATACCACATAATCCATTAATAAGGTATTTACATTATCTTCTTATTTTATATTACTGGTATTTTCTCTTTCTTTTCTCCATTGGGGCTCCTTTGACCCCAAGAAACTCTAATATTTTGAAATCCTCTTTATGGGATACTCATTATCCTTCTAGATGCATCTATTTCTATTATTTTCTCATTATCTAGTTTATTTCTTATTAAAATATCTCTATTTGAGGATTCTTCTTTATCTTTCTTTTTATTTTCCTCATTGTCATTCCTTTTAACATTAGGAATCCTTTGGATATGAAAATCCACCAAGGATAACTCAATTATACCTCTTTCCACTTATTTTCCACATTTCATCATTGTTTTCAATTTCTTTCTTCATGACAAAATATTTAATTGATCTTTTCTTTTCTTATTGCATTCTCTTTGCAACTTTGGACTCCTTGGAATGCAAGGATCCCAAAAGGCACGAAATCCCACTTTAGATTTGCCTTCTAGAGGTTTCCACATTTTTCTTTTCTCTATTTTCTTATTTACTCAATAATAGAGTTTCTTTTGTCCTTTCTTTGTTATTGGGCCCAATAGTCAATAAAGCCCACAAAACAATCATCAAGGGTATTGTAAACGAACTTCATTCATTCAAAACAAATTATACTATTATTTGTTCAAATATCTTTAATAAGAGAAATTACATTTCTCACCAAAAGAACCCAAAAATTGGGGTTGTAACATCCTTCCCCTCTTATAAGAATTTTGTCCTCAAAATTCCATCAAGCAAGCAAAAAATAGGATAAGCCTTTCTTATGCCCATCATGGCTCCTATGTGGCCTCACCCTTTCCATGGTGCTTCCCAATAACCCTTATCATCACATATTCTTTTCTCTGAGTTCTTTCATCCTGGCGTCTATATACTGCACAGGTGACTCGGGCCATTTCAGCCTCCCTTGGGGCTCACTAGGTTCATTTCTCAGCACATGGTCTGGGTACCTCACATAGTGCTCTAAATTGGACACCTGGAACTCATCACACATTACTTTATCCTGAAGGGTAAGATCAAACTTAACCTTCTCCACCAAACCATGTCAAAAGAACCCATGCATCAGGGACTCAGCTGTCACGGATCCGTTCTTACCCTAATCCCAATCCCACTGTCCAAAAGGGGCAGTGTTAGAGGGATGAGAGCGCCCGTCCCTGAGTGGACCAAAATCACACACAGATAATATGCAAAAATGAAATAACATCCTTCTTTATTAAAATGAACCAAAAAGTTTAGTACATAAGGAACGTAGGCAACAGGAAAGAGAAAAAGATGAGAACTAGCCTATAACTACATCCCTTTTACAATTAGCTCCCATGTAGAGTCCATAAGTGATGTAGCAGTTTTTATTGCAGTAGATAAATTGAGTAGATGAATCTAGTTCCTTGCATTACCTAAAATCAAGAAAATCAAGACACAATATCAATGCAATTGCACAGTACGCTATATAAAAATAAGTAAATAAGTTTATAAGAAAAACTAGTATGCTTGGCAGGACTTATGTTTCAAAACATTATCGAACGATTTTCCAGAAACCAAAATATTATTCAACACAAATTTTATTACAAATTTCCCATTATGCTGTAATTCAAGAAGCATGCTTATATTAGTTTAGATGACTCTACTACCCCAACGCGATGGGGAGGTCACCAAGCTCCTTATCACCATAGGAGATAGGAGATCAAAGTGCAAAATCCCACCTTACAATAAGGGAGTTTTGCCTATATTCAATATCATTATCAACTTTTCCAACATCATGATCAACATCAATATACAGGCAGTCATAATGGGTATTGTGATTTAGGGTTTCATATTTCTCAACATATAATATAGAAGAAAAATGGAAGACTATTCATAGGGAACAATATTTCATCCAAATAACTAGCCAAGCATAATTCAAGAGATACCTAAAAGTATCATCATACAACCAAGGAGGAGGAGTATAATAGCGTACCTTTTTGGATGCTAAATCGAGTAAAGGTCCAAGAGTGAAAGGTTAAGGTCTCAAGTAGATCCTAGATTAAACAAGACATAGATTTGAGGGTCAAGATCATATTATGCAAGAACCATGTATGCAAGATTAGGGTTTTGCATTCCTATTACAACCCTAGGGTAGATCATCCATTATATCAATATTTCCAACATTTAATCAAGTATCAAGCATGTATCCAGAATGAATGATCCACTTGGGTGCTTATTAGGAATCATATTAACTAACCCTAATTACATCATCAACATCTGAGTCATTAATCAAGTTTCTAGATCATAATAGTAGATTTGAGACTAAACATCAGAGTACGATTGCATGTTTGATCATGAACTATATTAGGATCATAGATTCAAGAAAGTTGTTCATTTTATTATCAAGAGGGTTATTCACAAGTATTTGCATCAAAATCGAGAACATATATATGAAACAGGATCTGAAACTATTTTTATTAAATCAGGCTAATTTTTCTGATAAAAATGGACTATAATTTCGATATATTCGGAGCTAGGGATCTTAAGATATCGTTTTTGCAAGATTTGGCTATTTTCTAGAATTTAGGGCAGAGAGGGCGGAATTACCGAAAATATGGGGTCGTTGATCGTTGGTCCACCATGGTCTCATGAGGATGATTAGCGGCAGGGAGGAGCCATTCTCCCAAGCACGTGCTTCATGGAGAAGGAGTAGGAGAGGGCTCGCGTGAGATCTGTGACCGTCGATCGATGATGAGGACCAGCGTGGACTCAAATCCAAGGGCAAGTGCTGCTCGCCCCAACACTAGCACCTTCCCGCGAGCAGGGGTGCTCCACGGTGGTGCGGTGGACGGAGAAGAAAGGAGCAAGAGAGGGAGGGCTCGGCGTGAGGAGATAGAGTGTCGCTCGTCTTCGTGGTGGCGGGCCGACCTCAAAGGGGGGTTTTATATAGTGTTTTAGTGC
Organism: Alisma plantago-aquatica; assembly: GCA_963693085.1. Taxonomy (NCBI): domain Eukaryota; kingdom Viridiplantae; phylum Streptophyta; class Magnoliopsida; order Alismatales; family Alismataceae; genus Alisma; species Alisma plantago-aquatica. The sequence goes on from OY856409.1 coordinate 593,317,282, forward strand.
TAGGGTTAGGGCTACTAGAGGGGGCGGCGCACCCCATGGGTCGGCTTGTTCCCTTGGCCTCCAAGCAACGTTTTCGCAGCACCAAACCGTGCGGAAGGTTCGAGAGAGAGGTGCGGACTCGTTGGTTGAGTCACAGGGCACAACAGGTGAGGGTTGATCGATTGGGGTCGGGAGCCATGGTGGCTTGTCCACCGTGGACTTGCCTTACCTGGCGCAAGGTAGGGGATGACCCCACCCCCGTTGGATTAAGATCCAAGTCTGTTGGGTCAATCCGCCTTGCCCAACGGTGCCCCAAGCAACGGATGGGCCGGGCCCAGCAAGGAAAAAGGAAGAAAAAGGTGGAAAAAGGGCAAAGAAAACTAGGAAAAGGTTAACGTTTTAGAAAAATTGTATAAAATCATAGGAAGGTCCAAATGATCTCAAATTGGACCATATCTTCAAAATGAAGTGTAGAATAATGTGTACAAGTTTGGAGACAAAAAGATACAGTTAACTAGTTAAACTCAAGTATTTGATCAAAGAGGTGTATTAAGTTAATGAAGGTGCCAAAAAGTGCATGAAATTCATATAATACAAAGGAATTTGATTTTTGGGTATCTATATTGATCAAGGAGTCAAAAGAGATTATGAATGATCATTATAAAGGTGACCAATAAATTAATTAATAGAAAAGAGGAAAAACTCACATTGTCACATCCTCCCCTCCTTATAAAGAATTTTGTCCTCAAAATTCAAACTTCCTTGAAGAGGTCAGGAAAACGTTCCTCCATGTCTGACTTCAACTCCCAAGTAGCATCATCACTCCCATGGTGCTTCCACAACACCTTAACCATATCGATTTTCTTATTTCTAAGTTCCTTGGTGCGAGTATCAAGTATCTTGACCGGAGTTTCTTGGTACACAAGGGTGTCCTTTAATTCAAGTGGTTCATGATTGAGGATATTGCTAGGGTCTTTGACATATCGCTTTAGGTTCGACACATGAAAGACGTTGTGCATCACGCTATATTGTGGAGGTAGAGCCAACCTGTAAGCACATTCCCCAATACGATCCAGAATTTCTAAAGGACCCACATATCTAGGACTGAGTTTTCCTTTGTTCTTTACAATGGCTCGAATTGGTCGAATCTTCAGGAAAACATGATCACCTACTAAGAACTGAGCGTCAGTCCTGTGTGCATCAGCATAAGACTTCTGACAATCTTGTGCCCTTTTTAACCTTTGCTTGATTAGGTTGACATTATCAGAATAGAGTTGTAGTTCCTCAGATTTTAGAATTCGTCTTTTGCCTACTTCATCCCAGTAAAGTGGAGATCTACACGGTCTTCCATACAGAGCTTCATAGGGAGGCATGCCGATACTGGATTGGTAGCTATTGTTGTAGGCAAACTCAACGAGAGGAAGGTAGTGGTCCCAAGAACCACCCCAATCGAGGACGCATGATCTCAGCAAGTCTTCTAGGACTTGGATTGTCCTCTCAGATTGTCCGTCAGTTTGGGGGTGATAAGCAGTGCTGAAATTCAATTGAGTTCCCAGTTCTTCCTGTACTTGTCGCCACAAGTGAGAAGTGAACTTTGCATCACGATCTGATACTATAGATATAGGAATTCCATGCAGTCTGACTATCTCTCAAACGTAAAGTTCTGCTAACTCAGGAAACTTGGTTGTTGTCTTGATTGGAATAAAATGGGCCGATTTAGTCAGACGATCAACTACAACCCAAATGGTGTCACTCCCTTTCCTGATCCTGGGTAGTCCGTCCACGAAATCCATGGTGATGTTTTCCCATTTCCACTCGGGGATAGGTAGGGATGGTAGAAGACCTCCTAGACGTTGGTGTTCAGCCTTGATCTGTTGGCAGGTCAGACACTTGGAGATGAAAGTAGCAATGTCAGTCTTCATATTCCTCCACCAGAAGTGACTTTGCAGATCCTTGTACATCTTCATCGATCTAGGATGCACAATATATTTCGACCTGTGAGCTTCTCGTAACACCATTTCTATCATGACTGAATCTTCTGTGACCCATATGCGATGTTTGTATCAGATTCCACCATCCATACCGACTGTCAGATGAGTTTGGGGCTTCTCTAATAGCTTAGACATATCATCAAGGCTCTTGCTATTCTTTTGGGCTGACAGGATTTCGGACTGGAGGCCCAGTTTTACATGGACACTGGCCAATCTAAGAACATTGCCCATACGCCTTGGTGCCCAAAGTGACATGACTTCCATGTTCTTCCATTCTGTAGTAAAGACAGCATCACATTTAGCCTGCTTCCTGCTGAGTGCATCGGCCACCACATTTGCCTTACCGGGGTGGTAGGAAATGGTGAAGTCATAGTCTTTAAGGTACTTGAGCCAATGCCTCTGTCTGAGATTGAGATCCTTCTGTGTCAAGATGTATTTCAGACTCTTGTGGTCGGTGAGGATGTCGAAGGTAGCGCCATACAAGTAGTGTCGCCATATTTTCAAAGCATATATGATGGTGGCAAGCTTGAGGTCATGGGTTGGGTAGTTGACCTCATTTGGCTTCAATTGTATAGAGGCATAAGCGACTACCTTTCTCTCTTTCATGAGAACACAACCCAGACCGAACCTTGATGCGTCGGTGAAGATGACGAACCCATCATTTCCCCAGGGAAGAGTCAAGACAGGTGTAGTTGTCAGCTTTGTCTTTAGCTCTTGAAAACTGGACTCACACTCCTTTGACCAGATAAATTGTTCTCCTTTCCTGGTGAGCTTAGTGAGAGGCAAGGCAGTCCTAGTGAAGTTCTGGATAAAACGTCGATAATAGCCAGCAAGACCTAGAAAACTGTGAATCTCTTAAACATTCTTTGGGGCTTGCCACTCAAGAACAGCCGAGACTTTGGCGGGGTCAACAGAAATTTTCCCACCAGAAATTATGTGGCGCAAGAACATGACTTCAGAAATTCAAAATTCACATTTTGATAGTTTTGCATAGAATTTTTGAGATTGGAGGATGTCAAGAACTTTGCGAAGGTGAATGCGATGTGATTCAGTATCAGCCGAATATATCAATATGTCATCAATGAAGACCACTACAAACTCATCGAGGAAAGGTTGGAAGACATTATTCATCAAGTTCATAAATACACCAGGGGCATTAGTCAACACAAAAGGCATGACAAGGAATTCATAATGCCCGTATCGGGTTTGAAAGGCTATTTTAGGGATGTCTTCATCCTTAACTTTGAGTTGGTGGTAACCAGAACGAAGATCAATTTTTGAAAAGACATGGGCAAAACGGAGTTGATCGAAAAGGTCATCAATTCTGGGCAGCGGATACTTGTTTTTCACAGTAGCTTGATTGATCATACGATAGTCAATACACATGCGAAGGGAACCGTCCTTTTTCTTGACAAATAAAACGGGGGCTCCCCAAGGAGAGGTACTAGGGCGGATGAAACCCTTGTCAAGCAATTCCTGCAACTGCTTTTTTAGCTCAGCCAATTCAGCAGGAGCCATCTGATAGGGTGCCCGAGAAATAGGTGTGGTACCAGGTGCTAAATCAATAGAAATCTCGACATTACGATCTGGTGGTAGCCTAGGGAGTTCCTCAGGAAAGACACTCGGGTACTCTCACACTATATCAATGTTTTCTAGGGCACTCGTATCAGGATTGACTATGGTTACAGTTTCTAGGTATGCTTTGCACCCTTTAGCTATCAGGTTTTGGGCTTTAATCAGAGAAATGACAACGTTTTGATTTCGATCTTTCCTTCCAAGAATTTCAAGAATAGGGAGGTTGGGTTTGGAAATAATGACTTTCTTGGCACGACAGTCGATTAGGGCATGATTTTTATGGAGCCAATCCATCCCTAAAATAAGGTCAAAGTCTTCCATGTCTAAGATTATGAAATCTGACTCAAAACTACGTCCATCATAAGATAGAGGGACTTTCTCGACAATATAGTAGGAGACTTTCATCTTCCCACTTAGGGTAGTTACATCAAGTACGTACCCTAAGTCCCTTGTTTTAAGATTCAACATAAAGACAAGATTCTTAGACATGAAAGTGTTTGTCGACCCGGAGTCAAAAAGAGTAACAAAAAAATGGTCAGAGATTTGCATCATACCTACGTATACATATATTTTGTGTAAGGACTATGTACAAGATAATCATGATATAAATTTCTGGAAATAATCTTGAATTTAAAAGGTACCTTCCATGAGTTTTTTTCATTGCCCTTCGCCTCATCTGCATTCACAGCAAAGACACGAGCCTGTCTATGTTCACCTTGCCTGGCCCATGCTGGAGGAGGGTGGGGGCAGCTGTCTCTGAAGTGACCCTCCTATTTGCAGTAATGGAAGACTGGGGACGGATACTTGCACTGGCCAGGGTGGAAATTACCACAGTTACGGCAACGAGGAATATTGGTGTTCCGGCCTGGACCCCTGTTTTGGCCATGATTCTGGTTTTGTGTAGGACCACGATTGTAATTCTTGTTCTGGCCTTGGGCAGGAGGATTCCTCTGGTTCTTCTATCAGTTCTTGTTCTTATTGCCACCAATATGGGGTTTTCCCTTCTGTTCAGGTTTTGCAGGTACAACTTCAGTCAGGCCTAGATAGGCAAGGGTAGGTAAAGGTTTCCCGTGTCCCATCCCCAGGGTTCTCTCCATGGACAAGGCATGGTCATAAGCATCTTGAAAATTGGTGGGTTTGGATGAGGATACAAAAGCTTTTAGGGTAAGCAAAAACCCATCAATATAGCGGTCAAGTTTTTGTTCTTCGGTAAGGTTGGTGACATGCCTCTCCAGCAGGCGGAACTGTCGGCTGTATTCAGCCACTGTGTTAGTTCTTTGGGTAAGGGTGACGAATTGTTTTTGTTTCTCCTTTCTCTCAGATGTGGGTTGGAAACGGTTGGTGAAAATGGGTTTGAAGGCTTCCCAGTTGATAGGGATGACCTGCTGTGACCGGATATAATTCTCCCACCACAATTTGGCCGCTCCCTTCAACTGGTAGGTGGCAAAACCAACCTTGTCTTGTTCAGGGCACCTCAAAACCCTAAAAGTGTTTTCCATGGACACTAACCAGGCATCAGCCTTGTCTAGGACATCATCTTTGTCTTCCCCATAGAAGGCTTCAGGGCTGAGTTTCAGAAAATCTTGGATGGTGGTTGGTTTTGGGTTATAGGTTGGCACAAGTGATGTTGTACAAACAGCTAGGTCATGGAGGGCATCCATAATGGCCTTTTGTTTTAGTTCCCATTCCCCCATATTGTTGGTCTTATTGGTAGAACCGACATCTTCATCATCATCCATGTGGGGTTTCTTCCCCTTGTCTTTAGTACCAGAGGTCCCTTCACCATCCCTGTTGTTCCTGGTTTTTGGGGCCATCTGCAAGAGTTCAACTGATATAAGTTTTCTTGTTTATAACCTTCAAAGCAAGAATATGATAGATCATGGAAATATTGTAACCGGTTTTCTCAATTCATTTTTGGATTTTAGTTATTCCCGTCCTTAATTTACCCAAAATAGAGAGAGTATATAGATCAATCCATGACACCTTAAGGAGAACGAGAAGATGAGGAGTCATCCTACTTCCTTCTAATAGGTGGCTTGGGTAGTCCTTAAAGAAGAGATAAGATGCTAAAAGACTCTCTAGGGTTATAGGAAGTCCTTCCATCCTTTTCTGGATCAACTAAGGCCAGGTGGAGCAGGAGGAACCTCAACCACCATGAAGACGGATAGGAGGAATTATGCCAGAACCCCCTTTGTGCTCTTTCTAGACACCTCAGTTTTCACCATAGTGAATTTTAGGGCTTCTTTGGTTCAGCGATTAAGAAAATCATTTCACTAATGCATATGAAGTGTGTTATGGCTCTGATACCAACTGTCACGGATCGATTCTTACCCTAATCCCAATCCCACTGTCCAAAAGGGGCAGTGTTAGAGGGATGAGAGCGCCCGTCCCTGAGTGGCCCAAAAATCACACACAGATAATATGCAAAAATGAAATTACATCCTTCTTTATTAAAATGAACCAAAAAGTTTAGTACATAAGGCCCGTAGGCAATAGGAAAGAGAAAAAGATGAGAACTAGCCTACAACTACATCCCTTTTACAATTAGCTCCCATGTAGAGTCCAAAAGTGATGTAGCAGTCTTTATTGCAGTAGATAAATTGAGTAGATGAATCTAGTTCCTTGCATTACCTAAAATCGAGAAAATCAAGACACAATGTCAATGCAATTGCACAGTACGCTATATAAAAACAAGTAAAGCAGTTTATAAGAAAAACTAGTATGCTTGGCAGGACTTATGTTTCAAAACATTATCGAACAATTTTCCAGAAACCAAAATATTATTCAACACAAATTTTATTACAAATTTCCCATTATGCTGTAATTCAAGAAGCATGCTTATATTAGTTTAGGTGACTCTACTACCCCAACGTGATGGGGAGGTCACCAAGATCCTTATCACCATAGGAGATAGGAGATCAAAGTGCAAAATCCTACCTTCCAATAAAGGAGTTTTGCCTATATTCAATATCATTATCAACTTTTCCAACATCATTATCAACATCAATATACGGACAGTCATAATGGGTATTGTGATTTAGGGTTTCATATTTCTCAACATATAATATAGAAGAAAAACAGAAGACTATTCATAGGGAACAATATTTCATCCAAATAACTAGCCAAGCATAATTCAAGAGATACCTAAAAGTATCATCATACAACCAAGGAGGAGTAGTATAATAGCGTACCTTTTTGGATGCTAAATCGAGTAAAGGTCCAAGAGTGAAAGGTCAAGGTCTCAAGTAGATCCTAGATTAAAAAATACGTCGATTTGAGGGTCAAGATCATATTATGCAAGAACCATGTATGCAAGATTAGGGTTTTGCATTCCTATTACAACCCTAGGGTAGATCATCCATTATATCAATATTTCCAACATTTAATCAAGTATCAAGCATGTATCCAGAATGAATGATCCACTTGGGTGCTTTTTAGGAATCATATTAACTAACCCTAATTACATCATCAACATCTGAGTCATTAATCAAGTTTCTAGATCATAATAGTAGATTTGAGACTAAACATCAGAGTACGATTGCATGTTTGATCATGAACTAGATTAGGATCATAGATTCAAGAAAGTTGTTCATTTTATTATCAAGAGGGTTATTCACAAGTATTTGCATAAAAATAGAGAACAGAGATATGAAACAGGTTCTAAAACTATTTTTATTAAATCGGGCTAATTTTTCTGATAAAAATGGACTATAATTTCGATATATTCAGAGCTAGGGATCTCAAGATATCGTTTTTGCAAGATTTGGCTATTTTCTGGAATTTAGGGCAGAGAGGACGGAATTACCGAAAATATGGGGCCGTTGATCGCTGGTCCACCGTGGTCTCGTGAGGATGATTAGCGGCAGGGAGGAGTCGTGCTCCCAGGCATGTTCTTCACCGAGAAGGAGCAGGAGAGGGCTCGCGTGAGATCTGTGACCGTCGATCGATGATGAGGACCAGCGTGGACTCAAATCCAAGGGCAGCTGCTGCTCGCCTCAACACTAGCACCCGCCCGCGAGCAGGGGTGCTCCGCGGTGGTGCGGTGGCCGGAGAAGAAAGAAGAGAGAGAGGGAGGGCTCGGCGCGAGGAGATAGAGTGCCGCTCATCTTCGTGGTGGCGGGCCGACCTCAAAGGGGGGGTTTATATAGTATTTTAGTGCTAGGGTTAGGGCTACTAGAGGGGGCGGCTCACCCCATGGGTCAGCTTGTTTCCTTGGCCTCCAAGCAACGGTTTTCAGCACCAAACCGTGCAGAAGGTTCGAGAGAGAGGTGCGGACTCGTTGGTTGAGTCACCGGGCACAACAGGTGAGGGTTGATCGATTGGGGTCGGGAGCCATGTGGCTTGTCCACCGTGGACTTACCTTACTAGGCGCAAGGTACAGGATGACCCCAGCACCGTTGGATTAAGATCCAAGGCTGCTGGGTCAATCTGCCTTGCCTAGCGGCGCCCCAAGCAACAGATGGGCCGGGCCCAACAAGGAAAAAGGAAGAAAAAGGTGGAAAAAGGGCAAAGAAAACTAGGAAAAGGTTAAATTCTTAGAAAAATCGTATAAAATCATAGGAAGGTCCAAATGATATCAAATTTGGACCATATCTTCAACATGAAGTGTAGAATAATGTGTACAAGTTTGGAGACCAAAAGATACAGTTAACTAGTCAAACTCAAGTATTTGATCAAAGATGTGTATTAAGTTAATTAAGGTGAAAGTGCATGAAATTCATAGAATACAAAGGAATTTGATTTTTGGGTATCTATATTGATCAAGGAGTCAAAAGAGATTATGAATGCTCATTATAAAGGTGAAAAATAAATTAATTAATAGAAAAGAGGAAAAACTCACATTGTCACATCACCTCTCTTAGCTATAACTTAGAGGGGTCAGATTTCCATGTCACATATTCTCCGGCAGTGAACTGCATGCCAGTCTACTTTGCATCCGCTCATGACTCTCGTCATCTCTAAGCTCCTTTCAGCCATTGCATGATCAAAGCGACTTCATCTACACGCATTGTGGTCCTTTTATAACCATCACGTGGTTCTTTCACCAGCATCACCTTACTAAAGTGGTGACTGACACAACCTCCCTTACAGAGCTTCTTTAAATCCCGATACTGGCTATGGTGGTTAACATCACATCTTTCATAGGACAAGAACTGTCTCTGGATATCACCATGAACGAGCACACATGCTCTCATAAGACCCTCTAGTCTGGATCATACTAACCATTAGTTAAGGGTGATAAATTGTACTAACATAGAATTCTTCATGTTTCTACTTCCATCTCACAGAAGTGAACCTTTAGGTTATACTCAAGAACTTTTGAACACACCTCATGGTGTAGTAGAACCATCTCTCTCATATGTAGTTCAACCGGATCTGTGCCTTGACAGTACTCTTTATTTCTCATGTCATCTAGGTAAGGCAATCTACCTTAACCCATATTGCATCTTGACCTTCCTTGGTCTAGGGGAGACTTATCACAACATCCATAGTGATGAACTCCCATTCCCTCTCAGGAACTCTTTATCCTCTATATCAATGCACTGGGTTAACGATGCTCATCCTTCACCTTCTATCATGCATGGCAACATACCACATGCAGCCTCATCTCCAGCATCCATAGTACTTCTACCACTCATTATCTCAGTAGTACCATGGTGTATGATGATCTTAAAATCATGATCTTTTGTATGTCATGATTCCTCAAGATTGATTCCTCAGAAACCCTGAACCACTCTAGTCGGGGTTTCACCTCCTTTTTCTCTAGAAAAGTGCACCTGAGGTTCTACAACCATCCTTTTATCATGATAAGCCCTAGGCTGGCTAACCAAACAACCATTAACTTGATCAACCAGTATTACTACATCTGAGTGTTAGACAAACTTATCTCTTTTCCAACAGGGGGTTATCTTATCAACCTCTTCTAGCCTCCATCTAAACTAGGCAGTTGTATATCATCCAGAGCATCCATTACCACTTCACATCCTTAGGCGTTAGGTAATGTTGAAGACTTACACCTCTGTGTATTCCACTTATTATCTCATCTCATCTCTGGGTCTATCTTCATCAAGAAAACTCTGAGCTTATCCTCTTGGTTTTTCAAACTCAACCTTGTATGACTCATATCTCATGATAAAACATCCCCATTGGGTGACTACCTTGTTTCTCTTAAAGTTTGTAAACCATTCATGTATCATTCACTCCACTAGAGTATGTTATCATCTTTGTCCTCATACCTCATAGCAACGTTCCAACTCACATCGTCTTTTATCCTTGGTGTATGGCATGCGTATTGCCCTATCTCTCACTCCCATAACAAGAGGAAATAAGCATTTGGCTGCAGTCGAAATACAGAGTTCTTCATGTTCCAAGAGTAAAGATGGTACATCCCACCCTGCCAGTACACCTTTAAATCTTAGTTGCAACGTGCCACATATGTCTCTACATCACAAATATCAGGATATCAAAGTTACTTCCATGGATAACTGGTCTCGAATTTACTTGGGTCACTACACATTCCTTGGTCATCTCCTCTAGGTCTATAGGGTGCCAGCACTTTTGGGGTCATCTCTCTTCCCTCATGCATCCAGAGAGTGCCCTACTCATCTGCCCTTTGGGTCCCATGAGTTCATGAAGGTGATCAATCTCCTAACCCACGACCCTTAGACAATGATAGTTGTTTCCTCCCGACCCTATGGTCATGTGCTACTAGGGAATTAGGCAACTCCTACTTCCATCGGTCTTATCCCTACCCGACCCTAGGATAGACTTAGGATTCTATCATAGTACATGTTCAACTTAGAACCTTACCCAAGCCTTCATCATCTCTCTCTCTCTCTGCATCATGGTTGACTTCCATCCTTTCATAGGGGTCATGGCAACCTGCCTACCCTGGTCAGGCCCCATACTGGTTACTTCCATGGTAACACATCCACATGCACCTAGAGATGGTTATCTATGGGTCTACAGGTTCATTCTCATACCGTGTACTTTTCACTTATCTTCTCACAATCCTATGAGACCTCTTTAGGTTTCCTCAAAACCCACAAAGCTGGTATACACCCTACAAAAGGGTCATTCTCCCAGGATGGGAGGAAACTACACCTCTTGACAACAAGGTCACAAACATCCCTAGGGTTTATATTCACATGAGCATGCTTAACCCAGCAGCCACTAAGGCACAAGCAGTCCACCTACTAAACCATGCTAGATCATACTTATTCTCATCCTCAACATTGGATCAAGATCATACCTTCCCATGTCATCAACTTAGCTGTGGGGGGTTCCTCAAACCTGCCTTAAACTTAAGGGGTTTCTCTTTCCTTTAAACATGAGAAGTACCATGCTGGAATCTATTAAAACTAAAACCACTTCATGAGCATCAGGTACACCACTTCCCCTCTTAGACCTAGGAACCCCTAGGTTCATTTTTGGGTGTCCAACTGCATGCTCAACCTCTTAACCACATATCAAGCATGTATAAGGCATGACATGCACTTCCTGTCATCTTCTACTCGAGCAACACACAGAGTTGAGTCCTCCTCCAGGACAACCAACAAGGTACAAGGCCTCACAACCTGCTACTAAGCCTCTCCATGGTCTAAGGAACTCTTTTTCCCATCTCAGAAGGTAGACATCTATACCATAGGCACTTAGGTACCAGAAGCCTCATCCTCTCTCTAAGTTTGGTTCCTCTAAAGGCAACCAAGATATCATCAGCCTCTAGGGATCATGTATGAGGCAACCGCAACCATCCACTTAGATCGCATCATCCTCAACTCCCCACTTATCCTCATATCTCAGAGTCTAGGCTTCCAACTTTCTTGCTTGGGTCCTGCTCTCACTCTCTCTAGAGCTAACTCCACAACTAGCCTTATGCTAAAGGTCCTCTCTCCATGAAGATGGATCAAGCTCACAAGCATACCCTTACATGGTGAAGCCTATGCTCCAACTTATGTTTGCTCAAGGTTATCCCTAGCCCTTTATGCTTATCTTATCAGCTTTCCGATATACGCCCTTGGCCAGGGTTTTAGCACGACTGACGTACTATGGGTGCCTACTATGCCAGGCTCATATAAGCTCATGGGGGTTCTATAGGTTCTTCTCTAACCTCGTCAAAGAAGGTGATATCTTTCACTCGAACATGCACAACCCTTTCCAGGGTTGGGTCGCCCAAGGTACCCGGTCATCCAACCTCTCATGGCTCATATGGCATCCAAGGCATGTCCATCCAAACACATGGTCTACCATGACATCTAACTCATCATGTCATCTCTCTCTAACCTTCACTTAGGGTTAGGGTTAACATCATCCTCAGAGGATGTGTTAGGTCTCTACTTACAATGGAGATTTCTACCTCCAAGACGAACTCTCTCTCTACTTATCCTCCTGATAAGAAGGTCTAGCCTCATGTCTCTCCTGAGGGCATGACAACTTATGTCATACGACCTAAGCATGTATCTATTCTTTTACGCTTAATCTATTAAGCTTCTATCCATGCCATATTATTTACATGCTTTTTATTAATTTGGTGGAGGATTCCTTAAACCTTATCAACCTTACCCATACCTCAAGAGGGTGAGGAAAAGAGAGAAAACCCTAATCATAATCCTTAACAACATTTGAGTTGAGAAGGGATGAACAAGATGAGACAGTCCTAAAGGTATCTTATTTCGAGTCAGATCCTAAGACATCGGCCAGACAGTCACACTAATCCAGGAGTCCTCGTATTCCGACTAGCGGTGCGGAGGAAAATCTTGCCAGCCCTCGTACGTGATCCTTTTCTAGACACCTCTGTCTTTCGGAAATTCCTCTAATATTTCCCTTAGGTTCTACAGAGTTTGTAAAATTTAATAATTATTAAAGATTAAATGAGGAACCTACGCTCTGATACCAAATGTAACGAACCCGCCTCTCGGTAACCCCCAATTAAGGGAGACCAGAAGGTCAGAGCCATTATCCCAATTAACATGATCAAAGGTTCGACAAATAATCAATAAAAAGTATTAAATTCTACCAGTTATATTGAAATATGGTAAAAATGAAAACTTTGCATACCTTTTGAAAACTTGGATCTCTAAACTTCTATCCACATATGAATTCTACTCTAACTAATCCTCCTTGTATTTTAATTCATGTATTTCACAGTATGATGATTTACTGTTTGTCCTTTTGGCTTTGTACCTAAAACGCCAAAAAACAAAACTTCAGTCAGTATAAAGCTGGTATGTGGGGGAAACAATAATCATACAACTATGATAACAATGTAATCAGTCAATTATGATTTAAACAAACAACTTTACATTTTCCGCATAACTGCTCAATCCCTACATACCCTAGCCTCTGTGTTGTCCCTGCAGTGGACATGGATGCTACCTTCCTTATGGTAGATCCTCATTAAACTGCTCATGATCCCACCTAACAGGTGAACCAGTTTCTAGGCTTGAGTCACATGGCACTACCCGTAGGTAGCCCACACCATAACTCATGGTATGCTAAAGAGTCTCATGGCACTACACGTGGGTAGCCCAATTTCTAACTCACGATAACCTAGACCTTGCTTTAGGTTACCCCTTTTTAGCCTTTACAAAGCCACAGAGGTGGACCAGGATCTGAGCCAGTCATGTATGCATATTTATAATGATAATCATAGTCACTTTATAGTTGCATGAAATAAATAGGCATCCAACAGTTATTTCCAAGCAACCGATAAAACGTTTGGGAATCGCCGTGAAACTAGAGCGATTATTCATAAGCGTAACCACATACCTGTTCAGTAGATTCGAGCTAATATCAATTCCAACCAAGAAGGCAATCCAAGCAAGTAGTCCAACCATACAATCAAGAATCCTGAAAATCACATGTACTCTATTTACTACACACTTTATCAAGATTCTGTCTATTCAACTTGAAATTGCTTCCTATGGTTTCCGCATCCATTTTAGGGTTTCGTTTGCAATTAGGGTTTCACTTCGTTTATACTATTTGAAACCCTAATTTATATAATTACTTACAAACCCTAATTTCTGATTAAAGGCACACTTAAACATTAATTAAGCCCATTATGCCTCTTTTATATTAAAACTACCATTTTTATCCTTTTAATCCATGCAAGATCATTATGCTCATTTATCATCAATTCATAGTTCATTATGGTCTAATTCACAATTGAACTTTATATATCATTAAAACCACCTTTTATTCACTAGAAAACCCTAATTACTATATTAAGAGTATTTATTCATAATTAGGAATCTTTAATTTTTGAAATAGCTTAGAAACATCATATCTTAGCTTTATTCATAGTTTTGAATAATTAAAGCCATTAAGAATCGCATTTACTAATATTAGGGTTTCAAGGCCCATTAAAGCACATCTTTGCACATGAAACTCTAAATTAAACTAATTACATACAAAGTTCATCCTTTTCGATCTTAATGTTCCTTTTTATCATTAACATGTTAATATCGACTTTAATCATCCATTAAACACATTAATTATTTCAAAATAGGGTTTCTTAATCATTAAAGCATTAAAGTTGATAACTTACACTACTTTTCAAATTGCAAGAGGAATTAGCTGCTAAATATATTTTTATTGGATTCCTCTCATTTTTCTTAGCAAATTTCATATTTTATACGTACCAATCCGAGCTACCAATCTTCAGTTATGATTTATGCAAGAAAATATACCATTCGGCCAATCAGAGCGTGCCACGTCGCTCATTTTCCATGCAATGTGCTAGCGTTGAGAATATGACAAATTGACTCTTATACCCCCGAGCCGCGGATCGTTGCTTCACGCTCAGGAGGGGCATTTTCGTCCAACCCTGCGTTGATCGTCTTCAACCTCTCGACCCCTTGTAGCGGCCGACTGCAGCGGCTTGTGGGGGTGTCTCCTCCCGTCCCCAGGGCCCGAGGGGCACCGACGCCCTGCCTCCGCCGTCCTCTGTCGTTCCCACGAAGGTCCCAAGGGGTGACCAAGGCGGCGGGGATCGGGCTAAACAGGTCTGCAACCTACAGCCGTGGTGCAACCCTTCTGCCGATGTAGCGCTTAAACGAGAGTCCAGGGAGGACGTTTGACCAACCTCGAACGTCGTGGGAACATCAGGCCACCCTCCTGACCTCTCCATGGCCCTCCATTTGCTCCAGGGTTGCTCTACCCTCTTGATTAGGGTTTTGCAAGCAAAGAACAAGAAGAAGAAAGAGAGGGGTGCGTCGGACTGAACCAGAGGGTCTACCCCTTATATAGGGGTGGGTAACGAAGCCCTAGGATGGCTTGCCCACAAAGAAACGAAGCCCCTATTTAATAGGAATCATATTCCTTCAAGGAGAAGAAACCTTCTCTCTCATCCTTAACTTTGGATATTTAGGAATACAAAAATCATCTCCCTTACTCTCTTTATTCTTGCCCTTTTCATTCATTGGCCACGAAAATATATTTTCCTTAAGTAGAAAATACTTCCTTCTTAGTAATACCACATAATCCATTAATAAGGTATTTACATTATCTTATTATTTTATATTATTGGTATTTTCTCTTTCTTTTCTCCATTGGGGCTCCTTAGACCCCAAGAAACTCTAATATTTCGAAATCCTCTTTATGGGATACTCATTATCCTTCTATATGCATCTATTTCTATTATTTTCTCATTATCTTATTTATTTCTTATTAAAATATCTCTTTTTGATGATTCCTCTTTATCTTTCTTTTTATTTTCCTCATTGGCATTCCTTTTAACATTAGGAATCCTTTGGATATGAAAATCCACCAAGGATAACTCAATCATACCTCTTTTCACTTATTTTCCACATTTCATCATTGTTTTCAATTTCTTTCTGAATGACGAAATATTTAATTGATCTTTTCTTTTCTTATTGCATTCTCTTTGCAACTTTGGACTCCTTGGAACCCAAGGAACCCAAGAGGCACAAAATCCCACTTTGGATTTGCCTTCTAGAGGTTTCCACATTTTTCTTTTCTCTATTTTCTTATTTACTAAATAATAGAGTTTCTTTTGTCCTTTCTTTGTTATTGGGCCTAATAGCCAATAAAGCCCACAAAATAATCATCAATGCTATTGTAAACGAACTTCATTCATTCAAAACAAATTATACTATTATTTGTTCAAATATCTTTAATAAGAGATTATATTTCTCACCAAAAGAACTCAAAAATTGGAGTTGTAACATTGTGTGTTCCCTCACTTGAGTTAACCGAAGCCAGCAATCAAATATGTGAATTCACCTGTGTAGATAGCATGAGCTCCGTGACCTTCTGCAGCATCTCAAGCAACAAAAAACCACACAACCAGGGGTTGCAGATTCACGGCATCCATAAATAGAACAAGGCCTATGGTTTACTGCTCCAGCTGGAAATCTCATTGAAGAAACTGGGAGATGTGGCGGAAAACCCATCATTTGCTGATGGTAGGAGGATCTCCAAGGACTGTGCCGGGAATGATCCGCAACATGAGATGTGGTATGAACATAACCCCTACCTCCAAGGAAACCTTGAACAAGAGGAGCATGTCTTTCATGATTTGATGCATAATGTTGGTGGTGGAAGCCAAAGGATCCATGATATGTGCTTGTCTGAGCATTGGACCTTGAATGGGTACGCGACGGTTCAGGAACTTCAAATGAATCAGTCACTCTGACCCTTGCATTCCCATCCTGAATCTTCTCAATATTTGGATTATTAGGCTGCACTTTCCTGGCATCTGCTTTGGAAGGCTTAGGGTTTTTCTTCCTCTGTTTCATGGGGCGAACATTAGAAGTGCCCTTTGACTTGGAGCCTGGTCAGTTCATCATAGAGGCGTGAGGTATACCATATAAAGACCATTTTTGAGTTGATGGCACAAAAATGTAAAGTTTAGAGAACCTTTATTCCTAACAGATCTGGCTTTTGCAGCTGCTCTGGTCTGCCTGGCTGCTGCACCCCTTCTGTGCTTCTCGTGAAGGATGCTTGACCTCTCATTTTCATTTTTCCAACGCTGATATAAGTAAGACAAAAGGGAGCAGTAAGCACAAACAAGAACTAAAGTACTTCTCAGCTAGCTTTGCACCCGTGGTTTACCTGTCGAAAGGTCTTCAATCTGTATAGATTTCGACCTTTTACAAGCAAAGGGAATAATTCCGATAGTGCCTTTACTCCTTTACTCCATAAAACTTCAACCTTGTCAATCAGATGAAGATGTATTACCAGCTTATAGAGATATGAAAAGATGTTCCTTTGACTTTTGTGTTATCTTACAGTGAAAGTGTGTTGCTGTTTAGCAGCACCATAACTTTCCTTGACAATCCTTCCAGCAATAGTACGCTTCCCAATAACATTTGCACCTCTTGTAACTTTGTCAAACCTGTTCCAATATTAGTGGTTTTAGGCAGGTAGATGGAAACTGGAGAAGCTGGAAACTAACAGTCCACGACACTGTTCATTGTTTGAAGGAAGCATGACAAACTTGGCGTAAACTTTCTGCGTGAAAAGAACGACATCACCCTTGCAGACATCACCTGTATAGAAGTAAACTATAAACTCCAAGCTCTTTGATATATAGAGTAAATAAATGTGTGGCGGTAAACGGCCTCAAATTTACCTGTACAGTTAATTGTAAAGGAGGATCTGGGATAGAACTTCTCACCTTTTCCATCTTTAATCCTGGAACAGGTATTGACAACAAAATGGTTTAAGGACCAAAATTGAGATATCTATAACCTCCAAGAGAATCTGCAGAAAATGATGCGGCTTGGGTGCTTGAGGAGAAGTCTCCAACTAATCAAATAAAGCCATCAATAACTCAAAAATATAAAGCCATATGTCCATACTTCATAGCATATAATTTCATAACATTTAAATGAATAACATTAATATATTACATGTTGAGATACAAACATATTATATTTGTTACATTCTTTGATGTCCAAATTAAGCGTTTCTTACATCACCAACATAGTCACAATATGTGTGTTTTAAACAATAAAATTTCCCCAGCCGTATGCGTCGGCTGAATAACTCCCAATTACCGAATATTCCGTTTTATTCCCGTATTATTTATGAACTATTTGCATTTTGTTGTTTTTTCCCATTCTATACTGTTTCAGACTCTGAATTTGTTCAAGTGTACAAACATTCGTGTATATAAATATATATATACCTTCACCGCACATTGACCACCTTTACACAAATTCTACGCATTATTCCCAATCCCAAATTTTGGATTTTTCAGCCCCGCCGAATACATCCCGAATACTGAATTTGTGAGTATGATCAACAATCAATTAGGAAACTGTAATTGACTGGATATATCTATTTACATGAATGCTAGGAAGCACAGACACTTCTAGACAGCCCCCGTGTCCGTGTTGGACACGTTTTGGACACAGACACTTACGAACAAAGCCCAAAACATTTTGGACACAGCTGGGATGTGTCCAGTCCATTTTGGGTTTTCTCTGCAAGCTAAACACAGCTGGAAAGGGCTCGGACATTCTTTGGACACATCGGTGCAAATGTTACATATACAGCTACTGTTTGTCTTGTCATTGAGAAAATATAGCATAGAACTGAGATCTAATAAAAGTTGCAAACAAGTCTATTAAAAAGAATCAATATGTAAACCATGAGCTGAATTAGATGTTATGAATCACATTATAGTTTAATAAACTGATTAACTGAGCAATAGGAACTCATTTATCTATTCAGCAATCTATATCTACAGAAACAACAAATGTTTTGTTTTCAACTTTGCATTGTTTCTACTATATACACACAAATAAACATATGCATATAAGATTATACACACATATCAACATTAAACTGGAAAAAATTAAAGTAAATTCCAATCCATACACCATACACCCACATATATGTATATATTAAAGAAAATCCCCTCATTCAATACCGTGTCGCCCTAAATTTTAGAAAATTGTTGTTTCCCGTGTCTGTGTCTGTGTTCGTGTCTAGGAATGTGTCCGTGCTTCCTTGCATAACTGAGATGTCAGATAAACAAATTCAATCAGCACCTAATTATACCTATTTCATTAACATTGTTTGTGAGGACTATCCAATAATATAAATATAATGACTTTGAAGCGTGTATGGTATTATTCCAACCTTAATCACAAGCATGTTTCCACAGTTTATAATCCAAGTACAATCACCTCATTCATTTTCCTATTTACAGTTCTCTTATAAAAGTACCCAGGAGATGATTTGAATACATGGGCAGATTAACAAAATGGCATTTCCAGAGATGCTAAGAAAATCCAGTTTTTAGAGAGGCTACAGAAATAATCTTGTTCAAATAAAAAACAACATATGACTTAGCTAGCACCTGTCAGGCTTTTCCCCTAACTACAAATATAATAGGTGTTCACATAAACAGGTACACAGGACCAGACAGAATTATTACAGGTGTTGTCATTTATCACCAGTACACAAAAATTAATAGATATAAATAACATTTAGCAATGAAGAGGTCCTCTCAGAATCCGGAGACTAAGCAGAAAGTGGAAAAAACTGGCGAACCTCCAATGCTCTTCTATCCTCTGTACACATATTAGCTTGGTGCCAGATATCCTTAGGTTGTGCTGCCGTAGGTACAATTTACATTCTTCAAGTGTGAGACCGTCTAAGCTCTTTCCTCCTACAAAACATAGTTCAGCACAAAGAAGGATCATCACCTCTATGTCGTATTACGCAAGTGGTCACTTATTCCATTGATCGATTCCTCTCTCAAGAAGGAACATTACTAGTTAACAGTAACAGGAAGTTCTAAATGCCATATTATGCAGTTAGTTAAAGCATCCATTAGTAATGCACAACATTGACACAGAATTCCAGACACCAATTTAGCAACTTGCTGTAATCAGAAAATTAAAATGCCACATTGTGGTCAGAAGGCGAAATAGCAATCAGCGCGCTTACTTTGTAGCAGATTAATGGCAAGCAGTTAGAGCGCTTACTTTGTAGCAGATTAATAATGTTGTTATAAGCGTCTCCCTCATTCTTGATTGTCAATTGTTTATTCTTGCCGCTGCAGTTGAAGTTACTTCTCTTGCCCCGCTCATCTTCTTCCTCCTCTTCTTCGGATTCATCAACTTCCTCATCCAGCTCCTCTCCTTCTTCATCATCGTCATCAGCAACATAATCCGCATCGTCGTCTTCCTCAACATCAGAGGAGCCCGCGCTGCCGATCCCACTGGGGCCGCGTGAATGAACTTGAACAGCCTATCTATTAACAAGAAACAAAGGAAAAATGGGATACTGACCTCGAAGAAGCATCAGAGAGCTCTTCGTCAGTGTCATCATCGTCTTGGCTTCCGCTGCTATCTGTCTCCGAGTCTCTGTCTTCTTCGCCGGATGAAGAGAGTTCTATCACGACGCCCCTGCCCCTTTTGGCAGCGGACGCCATTCCTTCGCTAGGTCTGTGAATGGTAAAGGGGACAAAACGATGGGGCGGGTAGGAGAATTGAAGGAACTAAATTTGCTTTGCGGCTTCTTCCGCAGGAAGGTTTGAATTCCCGGGCCCCTTAATTAGCACGAATACCTAATATCCCGAACCGTGATTTCCACGGGGTGTTTTGACCATCATTACTCATTAGACCCGGTTTGGATAAAATCATATCTATTCTTAGCAGTTGACGTACTAAATAATAGTACAGGACTTTTTTTTTAAGCAGGAGAATTCGATTTATCACGTTCCTCAATAAAGTACAAAAAAATACAAAACTTGCTGGTTCTTACTCTACAAAATAAAACCAGCAAAGTTCCTTTTATTAGTTGCGGGTTCATTCTCTACGCCCTATTTGGTTCGAGACTCATTCCAGATTGCTCGGTGTCATTTTCCTCTACCTAGGCGTAACCCAATTTGGGTTGGCGTGAGATCGTATTTGGTTGCCGATCACGATCACGGAACAGACCCGTTTTGGGTTTTCGTTATCCCCAAATCCGGACCAATTCAGTCATACTATGAACGGGATTGCAAATATCAATCTCGGTTCAATCCCGATCCATGACTTTCTCCCTCTCCCCCACACGACTGTCTTTCACCCCGTCTTTACTCTCCTCTCTCTCACAAAGATGGTTGTCTTTTACCCCGTCTTTACTCCTCTCCTCTCTTCTCTTATAGTGCTCCAACCACCATAACCAGCTCGCTCATCCCTGCCTAAGGAAGGAGATAGCGGGTGTTGGCTGCTAGGCTAGTCCAGAAGCAAATTTGGTGGTAGTTGCGATGTGAATAGTGGTGCGCTATCTCTCCAGCTTCGTATAGATGTGAGCACTGGCTGAACTCACCGGCCCTGTGAGCAGCAGCCATATCACGGGTAGAACAACTGCTAACAGACGCCGAATTGAATGGTAAGTAAGGCCCGCTACCAACTGTCTAATCTCTAGCTCCTCCCCCATCAATTTGACCACTTTTTGTGCATGTTCTCAAGGAAGTGACGACAGAGAAACCCTAGCGTCCTCTTTGGATCGTTGTGCTGTTATAAATTACAATTTACACAATGCTTGTTGAACAGCTACCCTTGCATTTGCACATCCTTCTCCAACTCTTCGCTGACACGGCTGGTTGTGATTCTTCTTTGGATGATCTCTCGACTGTGCTTAGGTAAGTAGTTCTTCCCATTGTAGTTATCGTTGTTGCAATTTTTTGGTTGTGAAAGTTGAATTGTATCCCTGTTTGGTAGGGTGTAGCCGGATGACAAAGTGCGTGTTTAATGTACATTTTTACATTGCGAACTCACACAACTGCACCCTACTACACCCAACCAAACTAGCCCTAAGTTGTTGTCTTTTTTTCTTTCCTAGACCTGGACATTTCATGGTGAATTTGGACTACGTTTCTACAACACGCAGGTAATTCTTTTCACCATTTTGACCCTTTTTCCCAATTTACTCTCCCTCAATTTGTAAAATGACATAACTATAATTTAATTTCTGTGTTGATGCTAGACCGTGTTGTCCTGGTTCAAATATTGTCCATATTTACATTCTAAAATTTGATATTTGAGCCATTGCGGTAGTCATTTAAAAGATGCAACATTGGCGCGCACTAGATAGATCATTCATTGCAATTGGATCTCAGGATCCCGGATCCGCATTGATAAATCAAAGAAAACCAGAAACAATTAACTCTCATCATTTGGTATTGAGTATGTCAGAGTGGTCAAAGATGTTTGCATATCTATTTTACTATAGACATTTTTTCCACAGTCTATTACCTCCTTCATATTTGGTAGAGAGTGCAAAAATACTAAGCACAATGTATGTTTCTAAAATGTCATATATTATTGCTATATTTGAGTTATATGCCAAACAAAATGAATTCATTGGCATGAACCAACTAGCATAGTAACTACACCACACCTTACTCATTACAAAATTATCCTATTATGAAATGTTCTCTCCATAGAGAGTTACTATGTATAGTTTGTCCTTCATAACAAACTAAAAAGGAGCATAGCCTTCGAATATAGTATGCAAACACTAGATATATTAAAACAACAGAAGAAGTAATCTAGTCTCTGAGCTTATTTGCAATTTATAGAAGCCACTATGCCTTGTACTAAAGATTCGATGTGATTCTTGAACTCATTGCCTTGGTCAAGCTCAAGCAATACGAGATGGTGATTGGACCATAGTGTAAGTTGGGACGTCCTAGGTTCATTTCCTATTGGAGTTGACATTTTTCATAACATTCAGGTTGACATTTTTCATAACATTTCTATCTATTGTTGTATTTTGTGGTAGTGGCAAAAATCACTTACCCCTGACTTACCTAACTTAATTAGTAAACCTAATTCATTTCGTAATTGTGTTTATTTAGTAACCCTAATTAATATGTTAAGAAAAAGAAATATTCAGTAACCCTAATTAGATAGTAACCAGTCATATTTACTAACCCTATCTGTAACCCTGATATATAGAAATCATTATTATATACTTACATTAATTAGTCGGTACCTCTTATTTATTTAGTATCCAAAAATTACTCAGTAACCATAACTACTTATAAATCATACTTATTTAGTAACACTAATTTGTTTAGTAATCGTAATTATTGAATAAACATTCATTATTTAGTAACTCTATTTATTGGGTAGCCCTAAATTAGTACTCCATACCAAATTATTTTGTAAACCTTGTTACTTTGAAAATGAAATTATTCAGTAACCCTAAGTATATAGTAACAATGCATGTTTAGTAACCTAATTGTTTATTTATTAGCCCTAACTTATGTTCCCTACTTATTTCGTAACTTTGTTTATTTAATAGTCCTAACTTCATACATCCAATTGCCCCATCTTGTTTTGTAACCCTAACTTATGTAGTGACTCTAATTTATTTAGTAATTCTTTTTCTTTAGTAATAGTAATTATTTACTAACCATTTTTATTTAACAACCATATTTATCTATTAGCATTTGATGTCATTTATATTGTAATCCATTATCCCATCAATTAAACATGTTTTCATATTATATACTAACCCTATTTGTAACCATAATCAATAACCTAACTTGCTATCTAACTATTTTTGCTACCGTAATTATATAGTAACCAGTCATATTTACTAACCCTATTTTTGTAACCAAAATCGGTAACCTAACTTACTATCTAATTATTTTTCTAACCATAATTAGATACTAAACAACCATATTTACTATCCCTATTTGTAACCATGAGTATATAGTAACTGGAATTGTATACTTACCCTAATTAGTTCGTACCTCTAATTTATTTAGCATCTGAAAATTATTTAGTAACCTAACTACTTATAAATCGTGCTTATTCAGTAATCCTAATTATATAGTAACCATGCATGTTTAGTAACCCAATTGTTTATTTATTAGCCCTAACTTATGTTCCTTATACCCGAACTCTGTATATTTAGTAATTCTAGCTTAATACATGTTCTGTAACCCTAACTTATGTAGTGACTCTAATTTATTTAATAAATCTATTTTTTAGTAACAGTAATTATTTACTAACAAATTTTATTTGTGTGAGCTAGTAAGACCATAAAACCCAACAAAGACTATATTTTAATTTGTGATTCAAAGTTTTTTGGGGTGTCTCTTACATCTTTGGTATTCTAAGATGGTTTAGAAGAAAAGATGTGTAATCAGAGTCAGGTTTGTAGTTACTTGTGATTAGTTCAGTTACCGATTTGCTACAATTTGTTCAGTTGCAATTGAGTTACTTATTTGCATTATTTGAGTAGGAACTGCTAGAAATATGTGTTGTTTAGCTTCTCTACATTCTGCTATTGTGGTTGATTACAAGGAAGGTTGTCTTGCATATGGGTTTGGTTGTGACATATATGTTATTTATATAAAATTATTCAGATATGGTCTAATTGTTTTGCTGCAATTTGTTCAGCTGTAAATTTTTTGGTCCATGTCTTGTTGCTATATTCTTTTTTGTATATTACTGTAATATGGTGTGCTTTCTCCTACATATGAAAATTCTCGTGTCACTATATTAATTTCAAGATAACCTGATTATTGCATTGGTAAGAATCATAACTATTAATAACCATCTAAGCCTTATTTACTTGTTCTTGGATTGGATTTAAACTTAATTTGCATTACCCCTAAATGACAGAGATGGGGACTACAGACTGTGAATTTAAACTTACTTTGCATTAACACCTAGGTTGATAAAATTTCATTTAAACACCTTCATTGTCATTAAATATTGCAACACTGTTGGTAGCATGTCTTCCGCAGAACCCAAGCTCTGTATTGTATGGTCGAGGGATTCTAATGAGGCTCTAGTTTCAACATTGAGGAGGCAGTATGACATAGGTAGGTGTATTGACAAGAAGTTTACCAGGGACGCATGGAGGGAGACACTTTGTGATTGGAAAAAGAGGATGGGGAGGCCAGACTATACATTGGAATAGGTCAAATCTCAGTGGAAGAATCTGAAGAAGAGCTTTTCCAAATTGAAGTGTGTGACCAACAAGAGTGGTGTTGGATGGGATGAGACTAGGAACAAACTCATACTACCCAACACCTCGGAGTAGAGGGAGACGCTTGTGGTATGTACAATAATAACACACACACCTAAAATTAATGGCATGCATTTACATATCAATTTCCTAATTAAAAGTGTTTCATAATTAGGGAAATAAGGATCTAGCCAAATTAATTAGCTGACCCTTCTACCACTACTAGAACATCGAGTTGATGGCGAGAAGGAACATTGTTAGAGGCCACCATGAAATGTCTTCTGCAAACAGACAACTACCGTCTGATGTCGCCTTCAAGGATGATGTTGTTATTGACTTAGATGTGTCTGATACACCCATCAACATAGAAAGTAGTGGCGTTACACCAGACATAGGTTATTTTGGGATGCAGAGTGAGGGTGATAATGGCGGAATAGGTAACCAAGGTGTTGGGGCAAGGACTCCTCCTAGCCATAGGCGCATGAAGTGAGCATCAATGACACAATAGTGATGTGCGCTTTCTAATGAAATGGTATCTGAATTCACACGTGTGTATGCAAAGGTACACGTGTTAGGCACGGGTGTTGCCACCAGATGCATTGAAAAAGAAGAATTTGCAATGATTTTGTAACATTTCAATGACACTTTCCCCAATGCCCCTACCCCTGTATTTACAACTCTTGTGAATGTCATAAAGAAGTCAACAAACTGTAGTATCTACCTCATCCTTAGACATACCCCTCACAAAATAATAATATGGTTGTAATACCTTTGAGAAAGGTCCCATGGCGGTAGTGCAACACCGTCGCCTTCCATGCTACCCTCTTTTGTGCCATCTCATTAGGGATTTGCTTCACAGTCCCCATCATCGCCCTTCACAACACATCAAGTATGCATGTAAGGACCCTGACCTTTGTTTTGGGCTTATCCTTTTTGCTTTGCCTAAACCTTGAGTTTAGTTGCTTACTAATCACCTCAAGTGGTGATTAGGGTTTGTTTGTGCTTTGTTGAGGGTCGGTGGTGCTACTTGCAAATAACCTAAGTTTAGGGTTGATGAGCAAGTTTGTCACCTTGAGAGATGATTTTCTCTCTCCTTGCTTCCTCTAGAGTTGAGAGAAAGGGTTGGGCTCGTTGCTTGAGTTGCCTTGGGCTTTTTTGAGCTCTGTTGGGCCTTGTTTTGCCTTGTTTGGGCCTTGCTTTGCCTTGTTGGACCCTATATCGGGAAAGTGAGCTTTGTGTCAGCCACGGGGGTGTCGCCCATGGGGCTGTGTCGGGCAAGGAAGTGAGGTGTGTCGCCCATGGACCATCTTTGACCTTTGGCTTCGTTTGTGTCACCACTCTAGTGGACACTTGGTGCATGATGCTTGCATGTGGCAATAGCCTTGGACATGTGGTCGTGGAGAGATGAGAAGGTGGCATTGCCCATGGACAAGTGTCCCTAGGTGGGTGACACATTGCCTTGTTTTCTCCTCCACCCTCTTCTATATATGTATCTCCTTTCTCTTGCTAAGGATCCCTTTAGTTCTTTAGTTTCCCCTCTTCCTTGGTGAACGGCACCTCTCCTTTGCAACCTTGGTGGTCGATACACTTGGAGGAGCTAAGCTTGGTGGTCGATCCTTCTCCTTGGAGTCTTCTTCTTCCTCTTGTGGTGGTGCTTGAGCTTAAAGTTTGGAGCTTTGGAGCTTGAGGAGCTTGCTTAAGGCGGGTTACATAACTCCTAACCTTATCTATACCACCTTCTTTTATGTTGCATGTTCATATATGATCATGATCGGCCATGCATGTTGTTAAATATGTTTCTTTCTCTAGCATGTACCTTTAATATTTTGGATATAGTGATCATGTTGTTGATGATGTTGTTGGTTCTTGTGTATCTTTAGACCTTGTTGTCCGAACCTATGGAGTAGGGTTTTCTTTGGGGCAATACCCCTTTATCTCCTTTGGTCTTGAGAAGTGAGTTCGGCTCTAGTGATATAGGCAACACCCCTCTCACTTGGTTGTTGAGAGGTGAGTCTATACTCTAGTTGCTTGAGCAACACTCTTCTCTCACCATGGATTTGAGAGGTGAGCCATGGTTGAAGGTTGGCTGATATGAAGATGATCCATCATGTTGCCCTATTGGTGATGGAGGTTGTGCAAAACCCCTCTCTCTTAGTTGTTGAGAGGTGAGCCAATCCTCTTGATCTTTTAGGGTTTTGATGATGGTGATCTTGAGGTTGATGATGACCTTGTCGGGATGAGCTTGGTGCCTTGTATGACACACCTTGTAGTAGTGTTGATCGACACTCCTTGTCTTGAGTTTTGATCTTGGCCGACATGATGAGTTGAGGATATGGCTCTCTTGATCTTGTGGTGACCTTGGGCGATATGCCTTAACCCATGCAGACCTTGCCATAGTTAGTGGTTGTGGGTGTGATGCTTTTGACCGATAATAGCATGATGGGTGGACCTTGTGACGGGCAAGTAGTCTATGCTAGCACGACACACCCCCCCAAGGGTGTGTTTCCTGACATATTGCCTTAGTGGCCACCTTTCCCATGGATGATAGGGTGCCTTGGCCGACATGATGTCTTGGACGATATGGTGTGTTGGTTGGGCGTTAGGGTTTGGTCTTGGGCGCCATGCTCCTGGTCGATATGACCCTTAGCTGATGAAGTGATGTGGGCTGCCTGGCATGCAACCCTAACCCTAGATGGGCGATAGAGTTCTTGGTCGTTGGGTAATTGTGATGCCTGACACATCCCTTAGCACCTGGCTACACGACATAGTTCTTGAACTAGTTTGCACGATACCCTGGGTGTTGGTCTGCTCGTCACCCTCTATGCATAAGTGCACAACATGATGATGGCCAATATGGAGACATAACACCTTAGGATTGGATGCCCTAGTCGATAGAGCTTTAGTGAGGGTTTCCCTACCTGTCACATTTCTAGTGAGGGTAGCAGGCAATTTTGGTGAAGGTTATGACCAACCCGGAAAACCTAGCTAGTGATCCTTTATCATGTAATCACATCATTTGTTGAAAATGAAATATGAATAATGGTTTGTAAACCAGTGGTATGTTTTATGCTTAAAGATGACACCAATTAAGATAATAAAATGCTTGCCCATGTTTATAAGGTAAAAAGCATAAATGGATGCTCATGATTTGATAGAAGTAATGTAACTGATACAGTATGCCACACATAGTCTTAATCATGACATGTGCATCTGCAAATCCTAATGACATGATAATACGTAAGAGCTATGTCTGGTGATTTTAAGTTATCTCTCTTGATGTGCATACTAACCATGCATGTATATTAAATGGATTCATAGCCAGGTAAGAGCTATGAGGCATATATGTTTGAATAGCATTGTATCATGATGATAATCCTTGTTGATTAGATAACATGCATCACCAGTATGATGAGATAGGTCTAAGGACCTGATAAAGGATGAGTGCCTAGTCGAGGTGTTATCCTCTGATGATGAGATAAGGGATTGCTATCCCAGGATGTTGATGCAAAATGTTGATGCCTTGAGAGGCAGTAGCAATATGTGAGGAGGGATTGAGATCCCATGATAGTGACAGTGATAATGTAGCTCAATGTTGTTTATGTTTTACCACTTGGTTTCCTCAACAACTCACTTAAAATATACTAATTAATTATAGTGGAACATATCATGTAGTTTGCCCTGGCCATAGATCCATCATCGTTAGATTTTGGTGATGGTGAAATAGGTTTATCCTGCGAGATTACTTGGAGCGCATATTGTTGAATATGCGGGGTTTTCTTCTAGCTGAAAATAGGAGGATTAGAGTACAACTGTGGTTGTAGACTCCGTATGGTAAAGAGCATGGTGAACAGGCCCATGTCTCAATGAGTTAGAGCATGAATGCATTCATGGCTCAAGAGCATGGTGATCAGGCCCGTGGCTCAAAAAGTATACTAGCACCTGTGTTAAGGTGAGCTAGAGATATGGGTAGCTTGCAGAGTTGACCCTGAGACCGAGGCCATATAAGCATGAGACTGCGGTCTTGCTTGGTTTTCGTGCACTGACCACGAGGAGGTGAGGTCATAGAGTCCGACTCTTCCATTGACCTTGTATGGCACCGGTTTTTCGGGCTTCGCAGCCAAAGGTTGGATTTGAGCAGGGACGACTCACTTCCTCAAGGCATAACAAAACGTAATATGGCCGAATAATATATACTGCTTAGAGAAAAACACGAAACATTGATTGAGGCCTTGCTTATATAGCTGATCTAGTTATACCTCACAGTTATGTGCACAATCCTTATATTTTGTGATAAGATCTTATAAATCTTATCTTGTCAATCATGTTCCATAAAGAAATAATTGGTTATATGCCTCCTGAATATCTTGGTAAGATTGATGGTAATAATAGTCTTGCTCAAGTATGCTGCTCTTATTATATGTCTTTACCAGCTATCTACTTTATCTGCTTTAACCTTATGAGGTTTTATAGTTTCGGCGGGGAGTTATGTTTCTTGCTGGGACTGTGTGTCTCACCCCACTGGTTTACAACCTTTTTAGGGGATCACGCTAGACGTGGTGGTGGTCGAGAGGTTGCGGCCGAGCAGCAAGAAGAGCAGTAGAAGGAAAGAGATTGACATGCTGCTATTTTGGTGGTTTTGTAGTAGAGTTCTACAGTCATCCATGTACTCTCAGGTCCTTGGAGGTGTTTTGTCGATGTTTCATGACGTATAGCTGTTGTACTTTTATTTATCCTACTACTGGCCTTACGTGGCCCGTTATGTATGTATAAACAGGTGATGAACTCATGTGCTTCCAGTACAGCTGGTTCCGATAAGCTGTGGACATATATCAAGGCTTGTACATGTTTAAATAACATGTTTCGTTGTAGGATCTGGATTTAATAAGCTTTCTTTTATATTTTTCCACAATCGGTTTTAATTAACCCGTATTTTTGGTAATATGTGGTTTATGGTGTTTCCGCACATTTTCGTGTGTCACCTTGCTGTTGGTGCGATGGTGGGGTGTCACAGTTGGTTTGGTATAAGAGCTCTAGGTTCGCATAGTCTATAGGGATCTATGACTAGGGTTGTGTCTGTTCTTGTGAGTTTTCCATATTTTCATACAATAACCTTCTGCCCTCAGCGGAAGATAAAGCTTAAAGATATCTGGAAACCATGAAGAACATGCTATCGAGAGCAGCGAGGCTGCATCAGTTGATGGAGCTAGAGTGCAGGCACATGAAGATTGGGTGCCTGAGGTCCCCCAACTTGACCCAGCCATTCTTGAAAACTCTGCATACCAGTAGCTTATGGGGCGGTTGATGGCCATGATGAATCACACGGTGGAAAGAGTGTCAGTGCCTCCGCCAAGAGCACAAGCTCCCCATGGTGAATCATCAGGCATTGGGAAGACCTTTGAGTGGATTCGCCAAGTCAAAGCTTCGTATTATGCTGGAACGGTTGATCCAATGGATGCAGATCTATGGCTGACAGGTCTCGAGAAGGCCTTCTGAATCCTCGACATCCCCAAAGCAGACAAATTCAAGCACACTGTCTACCTTTTGAAAGGTAGTGCTGGCCACTGGTGGGCCATTGAGGAGGAGAAGTGACCCAGTGCGGTGATCGGTTGGGAGGTTTTTCGACGGGAGTTCGTCAGCAGATACTTTCCGAAGACATATCTAGACGAGAAGATCAACCAGTTTGAGCGTCTGCGCCAAGGACCGATGAGCATCACTGAGTATGAAGCTAAGTTTATAGATCTGTTAAGGTTTTATCCTCACATGGAAGCAACAGATGATGAGAGAATCATGCGGTTTGAGAAAGGTTTGAGTGTTGAGATGTCGACACCTGCTGCTGCTTTGGAAAATCGGGAGCGGTTTTCCACGTTCGTGGAGTCTGTCCGCAGGATTGAACGATCTGTCAGAGAGAAAAGGGAGTCCATGACCAGGAAAAGGCCTGCTCAGTTCCAGGGACAGATATCTGGTGGCTTCAAGAAGCCAAGGTTTTCAACACCTTCCATGATGAGAGGTTCTAGTACACCGACACAATGGTCCCCGAGTAAGGGAAGAGGCTATGTTTCTTCACTGTCGAAGGCGCATAGTACAACTTCAGTGGCAGTGATAGGGCCATCTAGGCCACAAATAGAAGGAAGGTCATGTTACTATTGTGGACAGACTGGGCACTTGAGATCAAATTGCCCAAAGAGAGAAGTTGGAGTAACACAACAGCTGAGGCAGAATCAACAAGGGTCAGATAGACAACAACCCAGTGGTAGCAGAGGGTGAGGGCACGATCAATCGTCGCAAATGGGATCATCTGCTCAAGGAAGCAGAGGACGTGGATAGAAAGAAACGGCTCGATTCTATGCTATGAGTCAGCCGGAGGTGATAGTCAACCCGCGAGTGGTGGCAGGTCAGATGGAGTTATTTCATTCTAATTTGTTTTTTTCTTGCTTTATACCTGTTCTGGTTGACCCAGGTGCTATACACTCTTTTATCGCACGTAGTACGCTTGATAGCTGTCGTTTACCTGTTAGCTATAAGAGAGATAGTTTGTTGTTAGAAACCCCTCTTGATGGTTCCTCGATGCTTCGAGAGGTGTGTCCATCTTATGTTCCATCTCTTTCGGGACACAGTATACAAGTGGATCTTATACCACTTGAGATGCATGGATTCGATGTGATCCTTGGGATGGATACCATAGAGAAGTATAAGGTTGTGTTGGACTATGGTTCCAAGCAGGCAGTGTTTGATGATGGTGGAGAGAAGTGGATCTTCCAGGGAGATAGGAAGATTCTTCCGACGTGTTTAGTGTCAGCGATGGTGGCAGAGAAGTTGATGCGGCAAGGTTGTAAGGCATTCTTAGCTCACGATGTGGATACCAAGGCAATAGGTCCTAGCCTTGAGGAGGTGACGGTTGTCCGAGAGTTTGCGGATGTGTTTCCCGATGAGTTCACCGGTGTTCCCCACCTCGAGAGATTGATTTTGAGATCAATCTGATGCCAAGAACACAACAGGTTGCTCAGACACCGTACCGGATGGCTCCAGCTGAGATGGCAGAACTGAATAAGCAGTTATAGGAATTGTTGGACAAAAGTTTCATCAGACCGAGCACATCACTGTGGGGTGCTCCGGTCCTATTCGTAAAGAAGAAGGATGGGTCAATGCAGTTGTGTATAGATTACCAGAAGTTGAACAAAGTTACGATCAAGAACAAGTACTCACTGCCGATGTAACATCCCTGACCTGGGTTAAGCTTTAATCCTAGATGTTTTGTTTAATAAAATTGATTAAATGCTTGTTCATATTTCTTAGAAAGTAATTAAGGCTCAAGAGGAACTTATATTTCAATTTTAGTCCTTTTTGAATAATGTTGAAACATTGTTTTGTTAGTTTTGGACTAAAGTGCAAATTACCCAAGTTGAGGGGTTAACTTGCAAATTGTACATGATAAAATGTTTCTCAGATGTTGAAACATCGTAAGAATGAGAATGATGTAGTGTTATGGTTTCCACAAGCTTGAGCGCCAAGATAAAGCTTGTTGAGCAATCTTTGTGCATTAAAACTTAGTTTTGGTGTAATGTGCAATTTACCCAAAACCTAGGGTTCAATATGAAAAATACCACTTCTAGAGGGTCCCCCATGTTTATTAGCATCATGTATAGAAAAGAAAATGAGAGGGGCGCCTCACTTGAATTATTTTGGAGGAGAGAGAATCTTGATATTAAAATAATCAAGATTTAAGCATAAAAGGGACTTTACTTCAATTTAATGCAAAACGAAATATATTAATTGAAGAGCCCTTCAACCAAAAGGTGAGATATGAATTTGCAAAGGGTTGGACGAACTTTTGCCTTGCAAAGGAACGAAAATATATTGAGTGAGTGGAGAGCTCAATCACATTAAGTTAATAAAAAGTAATATCCACTAAAATGGGATATTAGTATAATACGATTAAGGTGCTTAATTTCTTTTCTTTTAATTATTAGATACTGAAGAAGTTTTGCAAGGGGGAGATGATATCTTCGTGGCCAAGGAATTGAGGGGGAAATGTGGCATAATTTTTGGAAATTAAAGGAATTAATTTCTACTTTCTCTTTCCTTGGATTTCCTTATACATATCCCATTTTCCACCCACATAAGGACTCTTTTTCGGAATTTCTTTCTCTCCTTGCTTTGGCTGAGTACAAGGGAGCTTAGGAGCACGAGAAAGATGATTCCCAACCTGTTGGTAAGCTCTTGACCTTCTTTCACCTTGGTTTCTTGGTGGAAACTAAAAATCAATGATTGATTTCTTATTTTCTCCATTCAATTTTCAACTCTAGCCAATCCTTTCACCCAAAAGCTTGAGAACGGACCTTGGGCAGTTGTCAAAGCTTCATCCACCATTGGAGACGTGGATCTTGAAGCTTGGATTCATATTTGAAGGCGGGTTATATAACTTAAACCCTTAAATGTTGTTATTGCATTCAATTCTCCATTATTTGTTAATCGTTTTGTTCTATTTGAAATTCCCTTGATCCATTGCTATAATTACCATGAAAATGGTAGTATATTTTGAATGAATGAAGGTAGATGATGATGACATCATCTTGGGCACTTTTCTTAAAGAAATTCTATTCCAATCGGTTTCAACAAGTATTCCAATCGGTTTCAACAAAACCGTTTGAAATCAAAACGGTTTCATCAAACCGTTAGGAGCTAAACGGTTTCAAACCGTTTGGGAGGGTTGACCACAGATGACCATTTGGAGAATATATGCTAGTATTGATGGTTGATGATCCATTATATTTAATTAATTGGTTTCAATGGGTTCATCAATTGAAGGTCCATCAAGTAACAAACCCTAATCGGGTTAAGTGCTGAAATTGCAATTAAGTGATTTAAAACTTTGGGTTGATTAACCCAAACGGTCTCAAGACCATTTGGAGATCACCCAAATAGTCTCAAGACCGTTTGTAGGTCAACCAAGACCGTTTGGAGGTCTAGGGTTGAGTATGGTTGAGTATTTGAAGATCCAGAGATATCAAATTGAAATGTAATCAATAGCTGATGTGATGAGCAATTCAACGATCTAAACCCCAATTGAATTTCACAAATTTTAATGTTGGATGAGGAAAACGGTCTCAAGACCATTTGGAGGTCATACAAACGATCTCAAAACTGTTTGAGGTTAGGTCATGCCCAATTTGAATGATGGTCCAATGATTTCAAAGCAATTAGTTCCAAAATGACTAATATTGAAGGTTCATCGATTTCAAATTGTAATCCAATTGGGTTCAAAATCCTAATTGATGATCAATTGAAAGTTTAATCAATTGAAGGATGACTTATTAAGCCTAATTGAAGTATGGTTCTTAGGTTCAATTGATGAGTAGTTACATGGATCCAATTGATGAGGGAATTAATCTTGGAAACCCTAAATCAATATGAGTGGTTGAGACCATTTTTGGTCCAATCAGTTTTGAGGAGGTTTGGACCAAACAGTCTCAAGACCGTTTGAGTCCAAATGGTCTCAAGACCATTTGAGTCCAAACGGTCTGAAGACCATTTGGGACCAAATGGTCTCAAGACCATTTGGGACCAAACGATCCCAAATCATTTGAGACTCAAACGATCTTAGGTATCTTTGCACTAAATGGTTTCAAGCACCAACTTTGCTAAACAGTTTCAAACTGTTAGACCAAGACTGTTTGGAGGTCTAAATGGTCTTAGACCATTTGAAGGTCATTCAAACAATACCATTTGAGGTCTGGTTGGTCAAGACCGTTTGGGGTCTAAGTGACCAAGACCGTTTGGGAAGTAATTAACCAAAACTGTATGGACATTTAAGGTGATTAAAGGTCAATTGTTTAATTGATCATTACATGATGTAATTCAAGAATGATTATGGTAATTGTACCCTTAATAAGATAAGGTGATTAGTACCTTTAGAATGGTTAATCTTTAATGACTATGGAAGTAATGACATGATACATTATGTCAACTCTTCATTCAAGTTGAGTTGATCTAATCTAATCAAGTCTGAAGTAAGTATCATCTTATAGAGAATGAGAGAGAGAGGACTTCCTTCATGAATGATAATCATGTAGTGGTTAAGCCTCAACACTTTCAATATGAATGCATGTGTAATTAGGGTATGATCCTTGATAAGGAGATCATGAAACCCTAATTAGGAAGTTTGATGAGCCCTAACTCTATTTGAGGGCAATAATAGGTGAAACCCTAATCAAGGGTGAAGCCATATGAAACCCTAAGTGAGGGTGATGTCATGTGGAACCCTAGACAAGGGTGAGGTCAAAATGAAACCTTAATGCTATAATTTGATGTAAAATCTGATTCAAGGTGATACTATGTCACTACTACAGAAGTGGCCTTTGGCGTCGGTCGTTTAACCCCATTTGGCGTCGGTTTTCGACCGACGCCTATGCGGGCGCCGCTAAAGGTCGAACACTTCGGCGTCGGTTGTTTAACCGACGCCTATTTAAACTATCGGCGTCGGTCGTTTAGTCGATAACCGACGCCAAAGGGGTTCGCGCCACATAAAACGGCGTCAGCTAGGGCACTTTCTGCGTCGGTTATTTACTAACGGACCGACGCCTATACTACTTATAGCGTCGGTATTTTAGTAGATAACCGACGCATAAAGTGTCCTAAATGACGCCATTTTTTGTGGCGCAAACACTTTTGGCGTCGGTTATATACCAAAAGACCGACGCCGATAGTTTAAATAGGCGTCGGTTTGATACGTATATCCGACGCCATTTCGAGGACTGCTTTGGCCACATAAGGCGTCGGTTATCTATAAATAACTGACGCTGTAGATCTTTGCTAACGGTTTTTATAAATAACCGACGCCTATTTGTTTTTTTTTTTCATATCAGTTTGCAGGCCTGCTGTGGCTGGTCAGCAGGATGAGAACCTGTAGTTCAGTAACTGAACTGCAGGTTTACGACATCCATTGATATCAGCCTACAAACAGGCCGCAAACCTGCAAAAGTCATAAGCAAAATTTCACACAAGTACATACATTCAGACATAAATTCAATTCTCACATTCACACATATAGAAACATTCAAATACATGTATTAACATTCAGAAATATTCATTTACAAAGTATCATTCATTATCGCTATCAACATCCCAATTATATCTTACAGTTGCCACTGCTTGTATGGCTTTTGCCCATTCTTCTCTTACTTCATTTAATGCTTCCATCATATATGGAGCATGTATATTTTTTAAGCGTTTACCTGTAGTGTTGTCAGTTTTAAACACCTGCAAAGAGAATGATGTATATATATAAGTAATAATATAAAAATAAGATAAGATTGATATATTGCATACTAACTAATGAAAGTATATATAATACCTCATGTATGGTATCAATGTCCAATACGGCATATTTGATAATCATCTGCATAAATCGCATCACATAGTATGCGCATGCCCAGCCATTGTCTTGTGTAGCACACTATAAATTGAAACATACAAAATAATACAACTAAGCACAATTCACATCAATAATATATATATTCGAGTCGGGAACTTACTTGTACGTTCTGCCAATTTATTGGCTGGTTCTTTTTCCTTGGGACCGTTCCTCCAGCCTTTTTGAATGCATCTAAACCCGTACATGTTAATATAACACAATAAATTGCATAAGTAAATAGTAATGTAATAAAAGATGTTAACGGATATAAAAACGAAATATTTCTCACCAGAATAATGGCATTCTCATTACGTGTCCAATTTTAGTATTCAATGTACTCCCCGCATGATCTAGATAATAAACAGTGAATGTCCCGGGGACAATAACTAGTAACTCCCAATGTCTACCGCTAGAAGTAAGAAGTTAACAATTAATAACTCAAAATGCAAAATAAAAATGGAATTTTCTTAAGTCCAAATTATAAATAAAGTAAACTTACTTGACATTGAATGGAGCTATTATTATCGTCTTCTTTTGCTGACCAAAAATTGTAAAAGCATCTATACAGTATTGTTGAACATTATCAGGGTCTTTAGCTACCAAACTAATCAATGATGGAATAAAAAATCCCACATGATCAAATGCAAATTGTTTGCAATGATCTTCGACTAGGTAGCTGCAAAACATATAGGCGTATGCATTAATATATAAGAAACCAGATCACCGGATCTTACACAAGGTATATGGATGTATAAACAAGATCTCACCTTATCCATGTCTCTATCATTGATGTATTCAGCCAATCATACATAAACAGCTCAATAATATCTTGTATAAATAAAGAGCTATCGTATGATTGACCTGCATAATCTGCATCTAAAGAAATAATTATAGGGCAATGTACATTATGTGCCCGTAGCCAACATGCCATTCCCCTACAAGCGGGACCTAACGGGTATGTTAGGTCAGTTGGAACCCAATCGGGTAATGCGGGAAGTGGAAGTGGAGGCCTAGGTGCTCCTGGTGTCTTCTTTTTAACCTGTACATATAATTTCAGATCAGTTGACATCATATATACACATTAACAGTCTAAATCAATGTAAATTTATCTTACAATTTCAGTCGTGTAGACGACATCTGCTTTGGGCCACAATATCACCCCGCCTTCTGCCTCACCAAGTGTATCAATATCTGGGTGGGCATATGGCAACGCAACTTCCCTCCAATCGGGTAACACACGTAATGGGCCCACACGAACATAGCCCTGTGGCATTGGAGTCCCGTGAAACCTTTCCCCAGGAAGGGACGGGTAAGCTTGCGCCTCTGCAACAACATAGTCTTGCATTCTTAAGCGGCATGGCTTCAATGCCTACAAATTTACGTAAAGAATATTATACATATATACATATCATCTTGAAAACATAACAACTTGAAAAGACTAACTACAATGCCATAAACAATACTTACAGCAGACGTGCTAGGCGATGGGTCTCCAGGATTACTCGCAGTCTGTGCATCAGGAGAAGAGTGGGTCGCCATAGGCGTATTGGAAGCCTGAGATGCCTGCCACCGCAGCAATTCTTCCTTGACCTTCTCAGCAACTACATCGTTGATCTTCTTAGCAACTAAATCCTCAACTCTCTTATTCTCCTATACATGGATAAAAGAAACATTAGCTTCTTATTAATGAATTTCCTTTTGCAGTAACATTCTAAAAAAAGAATAGGTTACCTCTTCTTGAGAAAGTCCCGCTCTGGGTTTGCGCTGGGATGGCCCAAAGAATGCTTTGATGCCAACACCAGCGCCGGCACCTCTAACACGTCCAGGATGCTCTGGGTTACCCACAGCAACTGTCAATTCATCCCTTGTGCCCTGAGGGATGAACGTGCCTTGTTTCCTCTGCTCGTGCAGCTCCCGCTAATCACCATAAACAGAAATTGGTAAGTTAACACCACAAATAATCAATATTCAAACGATTTCTCTAAGAGTTGTATTTTACCATTTTTGCAGCCGCCTCAGCAGTTACAGGCTTCTTTATTTCACCCTTCTTGTTTTGCCTGCCAGCTATCCAGATATCATGGTGAGGCATGAGTGTGGCAGACTCCTGAGTAGGAGCAGACTCCTGAGTAGCCGCAGACTCCGCCTGTAGTCTTTGGCGAACGCTTGCATAGCCTTTTGGACCCATAGTGTGGTCATGCACATTCAGTGCACGCCTTGCTTTTTGTGCGTCACTGAGGGCCTAGTTAGTATGCACATTAATAATTTGGTTAGTAGCACTAAATGCTAATCTTGAATAGGTGAATACAATGTATATTAATTAAATTAGGAGTGACGCCTAATACCTTGAATTCTTCAGATTTTCTTGAAGCAACAAAATTGTCCCAATCTTCTTTGTCCAAGAAGTTCCATTGTTCAAGGGCTGACTTCTTCTTCTTATCACCCTCTTTTATGTATTCTCTGTTCAGATTTGTCCTATAATTCCTAAGCATCTTTCCAGCGCGTTGCATCACATTTTTACGATGCAACTTCTCATCCAATGCAAACAGATTCTGTAAAATAGAAATGTTATTAACTAGTATCCAAAATAGAATTGCAAATAATAGAATTTGTAATCTACAAAATAGAATTGCAAATAATAATAACTCACGCATAAATCCTTCCATATCAAGTCTTTTTTCCCTTGAGGAACTTTATGCTAATTGTCATACTTAACACCACAATGGCTCCGAGTGGTACACCCAAGATAGTTCACAAAATTATTGCGGTTCACTCCAATTGGATTTCCTCCATTATCAAACTCCACCAATTTGGATCCACTACCACTTAGCGCTAATAACTTCTTCAACAGAGTGATGCCCCTTTTCTTGTTAAGTGTCTGGTGTTGCGCATCAAGTTGCTCCAGTGCTTCAGTGGGTACAGGTGCATCAACCTAAAATTTGACAAAAATAAAACACACTAACTTAGCCCAATATAGAAATATAGGATATATGACATAACTAGAAGATAATGAATTTTATAGAAATACAGGATATGTTTTTATAACTTACATTAGTATCCTCGCCATGCTCGTCATGGACAACATGCTCATCATGGACTTCATGCTCATCATGGACATCATGCTCATCATGGTCAGCCATCTGAAAATGTCATTAAAAAGGCAAACATTTAGCATTTCTATTAACTAGAAAAAGGCAAACATTTAGCATTTGTATTAACTAGAAAAAGGCAAACATTTAGCATTTATATTAACTAGAAAAAGGCAAACATTTAGCATTTGTATAAACATACATGTCTCTAAAATTGTGATCTTTTATCAATTAACAATCCTTCATTGTGATCTCCGCGCACATATAAGTCATCATTAGCTTCAATATTTTGTGGAGTTGGCAACCCAACTGAGAATGGACTGGAGTCATCATACTTATCATAGTACTCTTCTTCATCTATAGGATCTTCAATGAACTGTCTTTTACCATGAAGAAAAACCGACCATTTATCATTCACAGGATCATCGATATAGAATATTTGTTTCGCCTGTGATGCCAATATGAATGGTTCACCCTTCTCGCCAATCTTTTCAAAGTTCACCAAAGTGAAACCCAATTCATCCACTATAACTCCTTTGGTGTTATCAACCCAATTACATTTAAAGAGCGGAATTTTGAAATCTATGTAGTCAAACTCCCAAATGTCCTCAATGACACCGTAATATGACATTTTAGCTTCACATGGACTCTTATCCTTTGCACTTGCAAAGTACATAGTCGACGCTTGAAGAGTGACCCCACTATTTTGGACGACACTCTTATCATCTTGGCGCTTTGTGTAATATGTGAATCCATTAATGTCAAACCCTTCATAAGACATAACATTCGGTTTTGGTTTAAAGGCAAGGCATTTGATAGTTTCTGTAATATCATTTGGTGTTTGAGATAGTTGATGTAAGACTTTATCTTCAAACCACTTAGTAAAAGTCTTATTATGCTCTCTAGCAAGCCACATTGAACTTGCTCGAGGATGTTGTATCTTTATGAAATTGGTATGTTCCTCGATATAAACACTCACTTCGTCCATATTGTGTAAAATATACAAGTGAGCTTGTTCCAACTGCTCACGGCTGATTACTTTCACCCGTGATCCCAAAATTCCTTTGCCCTCCTCAATATTCTTGTCATTATCAGGAGTGTCATTACCACTGAGAAAGTCATTGCAAAAATCCATAACCTCTCTCGCCACATAACCTTCAATAATACTCCCTTCAGGCCGATAACGGTTTCGAACATCACCTTTAAAAACGCTCATGTATCGTTCAAAGGGATACATCCAATGCAAGAAAACTGGTCCCAACATTTTCACTTCCCTAGTCAAGTGGACAACAAGATGTACCATGATATCAAAGAACGAAGGAGGGAAATACATCTCAAGCTGACATAGGGTAACAACCACTTCTCTTTGCAAATTATCGAGAGTATCAGGGTCAATAACTTTGCTGCATAGACTGTTGAAAAAGAAACAAAGTCTGGTAATTGCAAACCTTACATGCTTCGGCAATATAGATCGAATTGCCACGGGCAATATTTGTTGCATTAGAGTGTGACAATCATGAGATTTAAGACCTATCAACTTCAGATCTTTCATTGATACCAATCTACGGATGTTGGATGAGTAACCATGTGGCACCTTAACATTTACCAAGCATTCACAAAAAGTTTTCTTCTCCTTTCTAGACAACGTGTAACAAGCGGGAGGTAAGTATGTTCTTTTATTACCCATTTCACGTAATTCTGTTAATTCTGACCTTATTCCCATTTCACGTAGGTCCAGTCTGGATTTTATCCCATCTTTAGTCTTACCTGGTATATTTAATAGAGTACCAATGATGCTATCACAAAATTTTTTCTCAACGTGCATTACATCGATACAATGCCTGACTGTCAAAGAACTCCAATAAGGAAGATCCCAAAATATTGACTTCTTCTTGAATGAAGAATTGTCACTCCGTGTGGCCATACTACATTGTGATTTCTTACCAAATTCATTGACAATGTCTTTTACTCTTTCATAAACAACATCCCCTGGTATAGGTTTAGGTGCACTCCGTTCATCATTCCATCCATTGAATGTTTTGCGCTTCCTACGATACGAATGGAATTTT
The DNA here is from genome assembly GCA_963693085.1 of Alisma plantago-aquatica. Lineage (NCBI taxonomy): Eukaryota > Viridiplantae > Streptophyta > Magnoliopsida > Alismatales > Alismataceae > Alisma > Alisma plantago-aquatica. Next base: position 593,358,350 of record OY856409.1, read on the forward strand.
GAAAGAAACCTTCGATGACCAAGATATACAGTCTTGCCGCCATGTTTTAGTCTTATTGAATCAGTGTTTTCTTCACATATAGGACACACTTTAGCTCCTTTGACACTATATCCAGACAAATTCCCATATGCTGGAAAGTCATTAATAGTGCAAAACAACATAGCGTGCAAACGAAATGTCTCTCTTGCTGAAGCATCATAGGTCATCACACCTTCAGCCCAAAGTTTCTTTAAGTCATCAATCAAAGGTTCAAGATAAACATCGATATCATTTCCGGGTTGTTTAGGGCCCGATATCAACAATGACAACATAACGTACTTATTTTTCATACACATCCAGGGAGGAAGATTGTATATAACAAGCATGACTGGCCAAGTGCTATGTTGGCTGCTCAATGTCCCGTACGGATTCATCCCATCTGTACAAAGCCCAAGTCTTAGATTCCTATCTTCTTCTCCAAATTTAGGGTACAATAGATCAATCTTCTTCCACTGTGGGGAATCAGACGCATGTCGTAGGATCCCATCATTATTTTTCTTAACATCTGCATGCCACCTCAAATTCTTCGCATCTTTCGGATTTGCAAACAAGCGTTGAAACCGTGATATTATAGGTAGATACCACAACACCTTGGCAGGAGAACCAGTTTTGGACTCCCCCGAAGTCGTCAATTTATACCGTGACGCACCACATTTTGGACAATCTTTCAAATCTACATAGTCCTTTTGAAATAATACACAATCATTCGGGCATGCGTGTATCTTCTTGGCCTCCATTCCCATTGGGCACAACATTTTCTTTACCTGGTATGTTGAGATTGGAAGCTCGTTTCCTTCAGGAAGAATTTCTTTCAACAAAGTCAACAATGAAGTGAAGCTTTTGTCGCTCCATCTATTGTTAGCTTTCAACTTATACAATCTCAACACAGCGCTAAGCTTCGTAAACTTAGCACAGCCTGTGTATAACGGTATCTCAGCATCATGCACAATGTTTGTAAAGATAGGAGGTGGATCGGTGTGCTCTACCCTACAACTATCCAGCATCGCATCAACGATGTCTGCTGGAACTGGTTCGTTCACATTTACGTCATCAGAGGCAATTTCTTCTTCCACCCAAGCACTGCTATCGACATCTACTGGTTTCGATTTTGAAATCTCTCCATGCCAGTGCCATTCTGTATAGCCTTGTACAATCCCGTTGCACATGACATGACTTTTGATTTCCTCAACAGTGTTGACTTTCAAGTTGTTACCGCAATGCCTACATGGACAGTAGAACCTATCTGTAGGTTTTTTCCTATGTTCCTCGGCAAATCTAATAAACTGATCAAGACCAGATATAAACTCTGGGGTGCAACGATTACGAATGGACATCCATGATCTATCCATTCTATGATCAGAGAAAACAAGTATATATTAGGAAACAAGTATATATTAGGAAAAGATTAGGCAGCATTTCCCTAGTATATAATAAATGTGTACCACCTATCCCATCCTTGAACACCTAATCTCACTAGTAAGTGTATAATGTGTATTGGGTTTTCGAGAAAATTTCGGCAGTATTTCCCCGCTGTTCTCTAAGTACATATGTACTTAGAGAACAAACGGGGAAATGCTACCAAAATTTTCTCGAAAACCCAATACACATTATACACTTACATCCTAAGTGAGATTAGGTGTTCAAGAACAGTCCCAAACCGGGGACTATCCAAGATTTACTCCTAATGAGTCAATCTTGGACGGGTTTCTAGGCCAACAATAATAGATATCTACAATGAAGCCGGATTCCATACAAACAATATATAATTTAGTGATTGTTCATTCTAATTTATACCAATGTATAAGTAATATAAAAAACAATGATTGTTCACATTCTAGGCCAACAAACACATGTGATGTCATTCTTATATATAATAAATGTGTACCACCTATCCCATCCTTGAACACCTAATCTCACTAGTAAGTGTATAATGTGTATTGGGTTTTCGAGAAAATTTCGGCAGAATTTCCCCACTGTTCTCTAAGTACATATGTACTTAGAGAACAAACGGGGAAATGCTACCAAAATTTTCTCGAAAACCCAATACACATTATACACTTACATCCTAAGTGAGATTAGGTGTTCAAGAACAGTCCCAAACCGGGGACTATCCAATATTTACTCCTAATGAGTCAATCTTGGACAGGTTTCTAGGCCAACAAACACATTTGATGTCATTCTTATATATAATAAATGTGTACTACCTATCCCATCCTTGAACACCTAATCTCACTAGTAAGTGTATAATGCGTATTTGGTTTTCAAGAAAATTTCGGCAGCATTTCCCCGCTGTTCTCTAAGTACATATGTACTTAGAGAACAAACGGGGAAATGCTACTGAAAGTTTCTCAAAAACCCAATACACATTATACACTTACATCCTAAGTGAGATTATGTGTTCAAGAACAGTCCCAAACCGGGGACTATCCAAGATTTACTCCTAATGAGTAAATCTTGGACGGGTTTCTAGGCCAACAAATACATGTGTTGTCATTCTTATATATAATAATTGTCTATAAACTACAGGCAACATGGTTAATCCTAATCAACAGAGCATTATTAAATAATAAATCAAGAAATCAATAGTTTCAAACAAAAGGTCTAGGAATCTTTACTAGACATTATATGTATCCCTAATCATCATATTTAACATACTACATTATTATGAACATCCAGATCAGATTAAGATCATACTATGTTATAACCATTGGTTTAATAACCCTATTTCCGCATGTACATGTTTATCAACTTTAAAACCCTATAATTCATGAAATCATTCTAATTCAATTTAATATGTTGGGATCACATAAAAATATATTGCAATAAGACATGTATGCTCGCGGTGAATGATTATTGCACAATGGGTTTGATTAAATCTAGAATAAAATCTTATATAATTGTTTGCTATAAAATCACACATAATGCACCACAAGGGTATCTTCATAGATGACCCACAATCTCGTGATATATTTCAATAAACTCAGGGTCACTCCGTATATGAATATCAATGGATTAGCATGACACTAACCCTGGTAATGAGGCATGACAAAGATGGGTAAAGTGTGGGATAGGAGATTTGAATCACTTGTGGAATTATTTTTGCCTCACCTTGCCAATATAAGGAGAGAATGAGCTCTCAATTTAATCTAGATTGGGCCTACAAATTTAGAACATTCACTAGGAAAATCCCAGTCATTTGCAATCCAAAAGTCCATCATAAGGCTCAAATAACAATGTATGCAATGGTAACTATAAACTGAATATAAATACATTATGAAGACCTAAAGGGAACCCATATACGTGGAGGAAGGAAGGAAGGAGGAAGAAAGTAGTACCTTGAGGGAATAGGAAGAATGCCTGGCCTAGAGAGCAGCGGCGTGGCCTGAGCAGAGACCTACCCCAAAGAAGCCACCGGCGGCGAGGAGAGGAGAGCAACTGTGCGCGGCGAGGAGAGCAGCAGTGCGCGGCGGCGAGTAGGCGGCGGCGGTGCAGGCGAGCAGGCGGTGGCGAGCAGGCGACGGAGCAGGAGACTTCAGAGCGCAGCAGCAGGAGCAGGAGCGACGGCGAGCAGGCGGCGGCGGTGGCAGCGACGCAGAGCTGGTGTCCAACGGCGGCAGGAGCGGCGGCGAGCAGGAGTGGTGGCGGAGAAGGGGGCGCCAGAGAAGGGGGCGCCGAAGAAGGGGAGCTGAAGAAGAAATCGCCGGAGAAGGGGAGCCGAAGAAGAAATAGGGAAATCGCTCGCAATGAAACAGAAGAAAGGGGAAGAGTCGGGCGATCGAGGGTTATGAAGTTCCCAAATAGCGTCGGTTGTTTAAAAAAACCGACGCCTAAACATCTTTAGCGTCGGTTGTTTGAAAAAACCGACGTCTAATTGGACGATATTTTCATGAAATTGTTTGGCGGGAACCACCTTCAGCGTCGGTTATCCTTTAATAACCGACGCTGAAGGTGACACTTTTCGCGCAAATTTTCATCGCACATAGGCGTCGGTTTCTACCTAAATAACCGACGCTGCTAATGACACTATTTTTTTTGATCGAAATATGGATTTCGCGGGCGACTTTAAGCGTCGGTTTGTTATAAACAACCGACGCTGAAGACAAAGCGGTACCCGTGTCTGGCTGGTCTTCGAATATAGACGTCGGTTTTCGTAAACAACCGACGCCTAACATAGAAGGCGTCGGTTTTCCTTAATAACCGACGCCCAGAATAGTGTCACTGAATGCTATTTCTGTAGTAGTGTGTACTGGTATGTGACACTTTGATATGAAATCCTACACTGATATAGGATAAAGATATGTGGAGCCCTAATCTTGGGTTATAGGGTATGAAACCCTAATGTTGGGAAATATGATGATAAATCATAACCCAAATCTGGGTAATGAGATAAAGTATTCCTAATTGACATAAATTGGGAAATCCTAACTCAAACGAGGAAATAGTGATATTACTCTTACAATGCATAATGCTGATTTGTAATTGATATAATTATTATCATGTGCACTAATTATACATGTTTCATGAGATGGTGGACATAGCCAAGTATGAGCTATGATGTTTTACTATTGAAATTGCTTTATGGGCTTTGTGAGCCATAATATGTTGTGTTGCATAGTGAGAGGTATCAAGAGACATTATTGGGCTTTAAGAGCCATGTGAAGTACATGCATTGCAAATATTATGTTTACATTGGTCAGATAACCTGAAGGCATTAAGTTACCTGATAAATTAGTAACAAGTGTTTTGATGAATTGAGGTTTTGAATACCCATACTTCATAATCATGATGATGAAATGTTAAGGATGAGAATACTGCTGATGTGATAAGGGATTGAAATCCCAATGTTTAATAAAGCTTTGAAAAGAAACTTGGTAGAAATAGTACTCATTCTTTGTAGTAGTTATTATAATGTTATGTTTGAAAACATGTTTGATGCTAAAAGAATATTATAATGTACTTAATTAACCAAGTGAAATGGTATCATGTAGATCCTTGACCATAGATCCATCATCGTCAGTAGTTTGGTGATGGTGAAATAGGTTTTTCCTACATGAACTCCTGGAGGGCATACTTTTGAGTATGTGGGGGTTATGGGCGTGAATATCCTTATGCCCTAATGGAGGAATTGATGTGAGGCAAACATTAAATCTCTCAATCCTTCATTATATAGACTGGGATGGATGTCTCATTAATCTCCCAATGATCTTAATGCCGGATCGATGTGAGATAAATATAATATCTCTCGATTGTGAAGAGAGTACAACATGCCATTGTAACTCTAATAGCGAAGTTGCCAGAATACCCTGGAAAGCTATTTAGCAGAGACACAAGATGTCCTGCATTTGGTCCTCACACTGATTGAGGAAGATGAGGTCATGGAAATTTGACTCTTCTATTGACCTATGTATGATACCGATTTCAATTTCACGATGGTCGGTTGGAGTATGAGTGGTATACCTCATCTCCTCAGGGCTTAAGTATACTTGTAAAATGTAATCAGCTGTGTAGCGCATTTGCTTAGGGTTGAATTACGAGAATCATTGGTTGATGTTACTTGCATAGTATGTTCTAAATGGACAAATGTTATTTATGCTCTTCAATTCCTTATTGGATAAAAACAAGCTGCTTTATCAAGATATAGCTGAAAAGACTTGAATAGAGAATACTGCTCTAATCTGTTTATATATTGAATTATCTGTTGTTAAATACTTATGAATCTTCTGCTCAATTATATGCCATTAGTTGCAATAATAATGTTTCTGGCGGAGAGTTATATCTCTCGCTGGGACAATTTTCAATTGTCTCACCCCCATGGGATCCAACTTTTTAGGTAGACGTAGAAGAAGAAGTAGAAACCCTACAGTGGGTGAAGAACAGCAGCAACAACAACAACAAGGACAGTAGTGAATTCTCAGGTGGAGACACTAGTTGTCATGTCCTATAAATAGAGAGTCTTATGTGTTGTCTCTGTACTCTCAGGTCCTAGGAGTCAGTAGTTAGTTTAAAATTGATGTGAGATTTTGGCTTGATGCATCGAGATTCTTAAATTGCCTATGTATAGTCTAACAGGGCAGTTGATGTTTGTAATCCTCAAGAAGAAATGGTACAAGAGATGTACTAGTAAACTAGAATGTATTTGAAATACTTTGGTTCTTTATGAAAGAGTTTTTCATTTTATGGACCTCTTTGTAAAAAGTTTTAATTTTTAGTGATTTTTAGTAATTCCACTGCTAATAAATGCTTCCGCTTAAGTAAATCATGTTTTTATAAGTTGGACACCACAATTTAGTGGTATTAGAGCTCTAGGTTCGCTGAGTCTACAGAGACATAAGATTAAGGTTGTTGATCTGTTCTAGTGTCTTCCAGTTTATCTGATAGTGTCTTCTGCTCATATAGGAGGAGAAGAAAAACTAAAGATGACTGGATCACACATTGAACATGTTGCTGAGAGCAGCATTGCTGCATTAGGAGGAGGTGCAAGAGACCAAGATAGGGAAGAGCCCGTACCTGAACAACCCCAGTTCAATCAAGCAGATATGTGGAACCCAACCTTCCAAGCCATGTTTGGATAGTTTATGGCGGCCATGACCCATATGACAGATAGGATGCCACTACCTGCACCTAGGGCACCTACCCACCATGAAGGACAGGAAGCCAACAAGACATTTGAATGACTTCGCAGGGTTGGTGTGGCAACACATCCCATTATCACACAGATAACGAGGTGTTACGCGAAAACGTGCGGAAATCTCCATAACCACAGATTATGAAAACACGGGTTAATTAAAACCGATTGCGGAAAACTGATAAACTGTGAAACTTATTACTTTCCAGTCCTCATCCTGCACAGAAACATGTCATATATACACATACACGAGATCTGATATGTGTCTATAGCTTACAGAAACAGCTGCTCATCCATCACATGAGTTCACCACCTGTTCACATACATAAAGGCCCATATCCGGCCATCAGCAGGATATGCAAACATCATCGATCGCTCATCGTGAAACATCGTCAAAACACTGCCAAGGACCTGAGAGTACAGGGATGACTCTAGACTCTACTACAAAACATCCAAAACAGCAGCATATCCATCGCTTGCCTTCTACTGCTCTTCAAGCTGCTCTGCCGCAACACCACGACCACGACCACGTCTACCTCGACCACCTGAAAACCAGCGGAGTGAGACAATTGAACAATTGTCCCAGCGGGAAACATAACTCCCCACCGCAACTACAGAACCTAAGCAAGATAACTATAACAGCAGATAATTATCAACAGGTATAACCAGAGTAGTCTATATATATAGCAAAGCTATTCTTACCGACAAGCTTACCAGCTGTACAAGATGCATATAACCAAATACCTCTCAATAGAACATGTTTATCAGAATAAGATACAATGTCACATAACCTGATTATCAAGATAAGGCATATTACCACATACCTGATGAATATAGAAGTACCTACAGATATACCAGAATTTAATACACAATCAAGGCCTCAACCAATGTTTCGTGTTTAACTTTAAGCAGTAAATACTAAACGCCTGTATTACGTATTATTATGCCCTGAGGATTTGAATCGTACCATTCAAATCCAACCTCTGGCTGTGAAGCCTAAGACTGGTGCCATACAAGGTCAATGGAAGAGCCGGACTCCACGACCTCCCACCTCGTGGTCAGTACACGAGCACAACACAAGAATGACCTTAGTCACATGCTGAAGTGGTCTAAGCCACAGGGTCAACTCTTTAAGCTACCCTCACTCTAGCCCGCCTTGATACAGGTCTCGGCGCTAGTAATACTGGGCAACGGGCCTGATCACCGTGCTCCGAGCCATGAACGCATTCATGCTTCACACATCACATATCCTGAGCCATGGGCCTGTTCACCACGCTCTATATACATATCTGAGTCTGTAACCGAAGTTACACTCTTGCCTCCTCATTTTCAGGCTAGGAGCAACCTACACATATTCAAGAATATGTGCTTCCAAGTTAACCCATAGGAGAACCTGTTTCACCATCACCAAGTCCTGATGATGATGGATCTATGGCCAGGGCAAACTACATGATATATTTTACTGTGATTAATTAGTATCTTTTAGATGGGTTGCAAGATTCAACCAAGTTATTTAACATGCAAAATATAACGGAAGGTAAACAACATTATATTATTATTTAATCACATCAACCTGATCCATCACAGGGATCCAACATCACATATTACCACTTGGCCTCTTGCCAATGATCCAGATCCATCTCGAGGATCACCACATACCATGGGATCTCAATCCCTCATCATGTACTGTCACTACCTTTCCAAGGCTCACATCATCATCATGGGACAACACATCACATATATAATCTCATAGAACAATTATCAAGTAATGTTACTCGTCATATATGTCGCATAGCCCATTCATGGCTACACATTACCTGCATGGTTAGGATACATAATAACCATAGTTTCAACATAAGGAATATGCTCATTATCATGAACTATCATTCGAGATACTCTACTTATCATTATTACACTATTTGGTGATCAAGCGTATTAAACACATCCTTAACAAACCATAGTCAAGACCACTCTTATCTCAAGATCATACAACAATCAAGGTAATCACTTTATATAGGAACATGTTGAGTATACACTGTTATTACCGAAATCATTACTGTTACCATCCTCTATCATCATCATTACCTTCATCATTAAGCAACCATTAATGCAACTACCATTATCATTGCCATTAACAATTAAGCATAAGACTTACATTATGCATGTCATTACTACTCTTGTTACCATCATTACTATTATCAGCATCATCATCCACTAGTATCTTTATCGCTATGTCATTAAACAAACTATTAATGTAACTGTTACTTAGCCACATTATTACCCACATTAATATTATTATTGCTTTTACTACTAACATGGCATCACCATCATTACATGATTACCATCATCAAAACTATTAACATCTTTGCTATCCACCACACTATCATTGGTATCATTGTTATCAAAAGCACCATTAACACATATTGTGCATAAGCATCTACTTCCATCACACTTGTGACCGTTACCAAAGAACTACCTACCCTCACCTAAGATCTCACAACCCTTACTTAAAGCTAGTTGACTCGGCTAGGCATGGGGAGGCAGCAACGCTGCGTTGCACCCAACCTTTGCCCGCAACGCGCGTCACAAGGGAACCGGGCGACATGGGTGTCGTGCGTCAGGGAGTGTTGCGCGACACACCCCATCGGGCAACACCCGTCACAGCTTACCACCTTGCCCGACATCCTAGGCTAGCACCTATCTAACAACCTCACAACTGCTAGGAGAGAGAAGGAGAGAAAGAAGGAAAGGAGAGAGGGAAGCACTCCCACATATCGTGCAACAACACTAGGCCTAACGACCAGCACATTTCAAGGAAAGGAGGGCATGACACCCGTGACAAACCACATCCTATCGCGCGTCACAGCCCACTCCTGACGCCCGTCACATACAAGGGGTATCGCCCGATACACCCTCACACCTATCGGCCGTTACACCATGTCTTGCACGTCGTGCAACTCCATCAACTCAACAAAGAAGGCCCTGTCGTCCACCACAAGGACTAACAAGATGCTAAGGCTTATCGCCCATCAAAAGGATAACGTTCAACCTAGCCAGATCGGCCAACAACACCATAGCTCACCCTATCGCCCAACACATGGGCAGGGTATCGGCCAACCTCAAGAACTCATCATATCGTCCAACCCATGGTTCCATATCGTCCAACATAGAGAGCACCCTATCGTCCAACTCCAAGGCAAAGGTGCCATGTCGTCCATCAAAGAGGATATCGTCCAACATACCCAACAACAAAGGGATATCGCCCAACACATGGTCACCATCAACCTCCAACTCAAGGGAACCCAAACCCTAGATCACTAGAAACCCTAAACTCTAAGGGTATATCGACCACCAAAAGAAACTCAAGCAAGGTACAAGTCTAAGATACTAACTTAAGAACAAGGACAAGAACATAAGGTAAAGAAGTTAGGGTTAGAAATTATGCAACCCGCCTTAAGCTCCAAGGAATAAGAAGCACTCCAACTCCAAGGGGTATCGTCCAACATAGCTCCAAGGTCCAAAGCTATCGTCCATCAGGCTTCTTCAGGAAGGTGTATCGGCCACCACTTCAACTCCAAGGGAGTGTATCGGCCAACACAAGCTAGATGGAGAGGGATATTGTGCACTCAAGGTGGAGGAAAGACTAAAAGATCAAAGGAGACTAAGGCAAGGAGAAGAGCTACATATATAGGAAGAAGGGGAGGAGAAACCAAGGTACAACCATGCTAAGTGTCGTCCACCCAAAGGACACTTGTCCTAGGGTTCAAGCCAACACATGCAAGGTCTAAGACACTTGTTCAAGATAGGCACCAAGTGTCACCAACCAAGGTCAAGCCATATGGGCGACACAAGCAAGAACTCCTGCTGAGCGACACAAACAAGCTGCTGGGCGACACACCACTGTGTTGGACGACACAAGACCATCTTGGACGACACACACACACCCTTGGACGATACAAACTCACCTTGGACGACACAAGGCAAGCCATGACCGACACAAGGCTCAACCAAGCCCAAACAACACATCTCAAGGCCCAAACAAGCTCAACTCAGGCCCAAAGGGCTCAAACAACAAGCCAAAGCCTTCCTCTCAACCCTAGAGGAAGCAAAGAGGGGAAAACATCTCACAAGATGACCAACTTGCACACAAAACCCTAAACTTGGGTTATTTGCAAGTAGCCCCTCGAACTCTCAACAAAGCACAACAAGACCCTAATCACCTCTCAAAGGTGATTAGCAAGCATCAAACCACCAAGGTTAAGCAAAACAAACAGGGTAAACCCTAAACGCAGGTCAGGGTCCTTACAAGCTAACCCCCTTTAAGGGATTTCGTCCCTGAAATCCGAAGAGAAAAGCGAGGGATACTTACTCCTCATCTCTTCCTCAAGCTCCCACGTGGCTTCCTCAACGCCACGACGCTGCCAAAGAACCTTCACAAGAGCTAGGTCCTTCCTCTTTAGCTTCTTGATCCTTCTGTCAAGGATCGCCACAGGACCTTCCTCGTAGGTCACATCTGCATCGAGCTCAACTTCAATTGTCTGTATCACTGTACCTGAATCCGGATGACTTTTCTTCAACATGCTGGCATGAAACACTGGATGCAACCTGTGCAATTCTGGAGGCAACTCTAACTCGTAAGCTACCTTGCCAACACGTGCTATCACGAGATAAGGCCTCATATACCTGGGAGCTAACTTACCCTTCCGTCCAAACCTTAGCACACCTTTCCATGATGAGACTTTAAGATACACTTTGTCTCCTACTTGGAACTCCAAAGGTTGTCGGAGATTGTCTGCATACGACTTCTGTCTATCCTGTGCCACTTTCAACTGTTGCTGTATCACTTTGATCTTTTCTGTCGTCTGTTGTACTAACTCAGGACCCAAAAGCTGATACTCACTTGCTTCATACCAACATAAAGGAGATCTGCACTTCCTTCCATACAAAGCCTCATAAGGAGCCATGTCGATGCTCCGCTGATAACTGTTGTTGTAGGCAAACTCTATCAAACTCAGGTGTACATCCCAGTTTCCTAGAAACTGCAGAACGCAAGCTCGAAGGAGATCTTCCAAAATTTGAATAGCCCTTTCAGACTGTCCATCTGTCTGTGGGTGAAAGGTTGTACTGAACCTTAACTGCGTTCCCAATGCCTTGTGCAATTGTTCCCAAAAATGACTCGTAAACTGAGGACCTCTGTCAGAAACTATCGTTGCTGGCACACCATGCAAACGTACTATCTCATCCACATATACTCGAGCTAGTTTCTCAGCTGTATACGTCGTCTTCACTGGCAGAAAATGGGCAGACTTAGTCAATCTGTCCACTACCACCCAAATGGAATCATGATTCCTAGTTGTCCGGGGTAGACCAACTACGAAATCCATGGTTATATGATCCCATTTCCACTGCGGTATCGACAAAGGTTGCAACGTACCTGCCAGTTTCTGATGTTCAGCCTTCACTTGCTGACATACCGCACATCTCGCCACGAACTCGGCTACATCCTTCTTCAAATAGGGCCACCAATACAAGTCCTTCAGACTATGATACATCTTGGTGACACCTGGATGCATAGCATACATCGATGTATGTGCTTCCTCAAGCACCAACTCCCTCAGATTATCAGCATCTAGAACCACCATCCTATCACGATAGTAAACTAGTCCATCCTCGGAATCATGAAACCCATCATGCTTGTTGCTGCCGAACTCTGATCTGATCAACTATACCGCATCATCTGCATGTTGTGCATTCTTGATCTACTGTCTCAACGTAGGCTTAACTTGCATCTGTGCGAAAAGACCAGACAACAAAGAAACTTTCATCTGCACATTCATCTGTCACAGAGAAACAAACATATCTCGCTTATGGCATACTAGAGAACTCAATTGTGCCTTCTTGGAAGAAAAAGAAGAAGACTTTCTGCTAAGCGCATCAGCTACCACGTTTGCCTTACCAGGATGATACTCAATAGTGTAGTCGTAATCATTGATCAACTCCATCCATCGCCGCTGTCGCATGTTCAACTCTTGCTGTGTAAAGATATACTTCAGATTCTTATGATCTGTAAAAATCTGACATACTTCCCCATACAGATAGTGTCTCCAAATCTTTAACGTATGAACCACTACTGCCAACTCCAAGTCATGAGTCGGATAGTTCTTGTGGGCTCTGATCTCCAAACCATGATATGATCACGATTTAAACTTAGCGGAAGCAATTCGATAAACAGCGGAAGACAAAAATCACGGGAAATTAAAACTTTTCGAGACAAGAGCTTGAATCCTTAAAAGCTTCTTTCATAACAAGAGATAATCTGTTTACATCTCATGATAATTACTTCTTGAGTAATTATATACATAAAGATACAAAATCTCAAGAACTCATAACAAAAGACTCCAAGACCTGAGAGTACAGAGGACACATAGGACTGACTCTAACTACACCACATGGCAGGCTAAATCTCCACCTGAGATTTACTACTGCTCCTGGTGCTGCTGCTGCTGGGACTGGTCACCTGTAGACCTGTTCCTCCGTCCTCGACGTCCACCTAAAAATTTGAAGTCTACGGGGTGAGACAATTGTACATAATTGTCCCAGCGAGAGTTATAACTCTCCGCCAGAAGCTTTATTATAACATCAAAGAATAACTTAAGTAGTAAAAGCTTAGAAAGTATTCAATATCAGATACAGTTGTATACAAGAGCTCAACATATATCAAGCATGAAGGACATATGCACTATACAGTGTAACATCAATCAATTAGCTCATAGTTACCTTTAACAGGTATACTACGTTGTAGATTATGTTTTTCAAACATTCTTATTATTATGCCCTGTGGAGATGAGGTTTACCACTCATACCCCAACCAATCACTGTTAAGTGCCTTAGTATCATACTAGGTCATTGAAAGAGCCGGATTCTCATGACCTTCACCTTCCTCAGTCAGTAAGAGGATCACTTGTAGGACATCTTGTGTCTCTACTATTATAGCTCACCAGGGTAATCTGGTCCTTCGCTATTTTAGAGTTACAGTGGCGTTCTGTACTCTCTTCGTCATCAGGAGATTTCATGTTTATCTTCACTGATACAGATATCTATGTTTTCCTCGTCATCAGGAGGTTTCATGTTTACCATCCACTGATACGGTATGAGTTTTGTAGTGAAGGGTTGACGGATTATACATCTACATCAAATTCCTACACTAGGATGTAAGGTTCTACACATCCATATACCCCACATACTCAACAGTATGTGATCCAGGAGTCCCCGTAGGAAAACCTGTTTCACCATCATTTGATCTCTGACAATGATGGATCTATGATCAGGGCTCTACATTTCACTTGATTAGTTAGGTACATTCAGTATTCTTTTACATCATACATTGTTCTTTAAACAATAACAGTAGCATAATAGCTATAAAAGGAGAATACTAAATGTAACAAGCCTAACTCACATCAAACATCATTTCTCATTATACTCATCACAAGTCATCTCTAAAGCATGACCTTGATGGTATTCATGGCTCTCACAGCCCATTATTATCATAGAATGCCACTGACAAGGCATCAAGATACTTTACTTATTCATAAAGCTATCAATATGCCTTTAATGAATATAGTATCATCATCCATACCTGGATATGATCACCTCTATATCAGAACCTGCATGGTTAATTCAACTAATAAAGGTAATTCAAAACAATGATTATACTTTCCACTCTTGTCATAAGAGCTAAGTTCTTTGATTCTTATCAAATAGAGTTTAATACTCATATAACCTGTCATCACCTTTGAATTAGGGTTTACTATTCACATCACATGTCATTACCCTTGAATTAGGGTTTACTATTCACATCACATGTCATTATCCTTGAATTAGGGTTTACTATTCACATCATATGTCATTACCCTTGAATTAGGGTTTACTATTCACATCATATGTCATTACCCTTGAATTAGGGTTTACTATTCACATCATATGGTGAATTGAACTCATAACATCATCATGTATGAGGAACATCATCATTGATGCTCTCAGATTAGCTTAAGATTCATCATATATCATAATTAGGGTTTCCATGATCTCACATAGGTGGATCATACCCTAATCATGCACATTCATGTGTATTGAAGGTTCTTTACTTGAGTTTCCACCCTAAAAGGGTACTTTCTCTCTCTTAAGGTACTTTCTCTCTCTTAAGATACTTTCTCTCTCCTCATACTAGTAGATGGTGATAACACCACTCTAGATCAGGTTGGGTTAAGTCCTCATGGGCTAACATAAGCCAAAACATCACTATCATGTGATTAGGGTTTGATTTGAACAAGGTTTTACTCAATTGAACCCCTCAAGGGTATTTTGGTAATTCACCCCATTGATCACCATCATGGTTCAATTCATTAGTCACTTAATCCCTTAATATCCTAGGTTATCATTAGGGTTTAGATTAGAGCATCATTGAACCATTTACACCTTCAATTGATTAAGTGAAATAAACCTTTGAAAACCTCAAACGGTTTCAACCTTCAACCTCCAAACGGTTTGAGACCGTTTGGATGAGTTGACCGTTTGCTAGGGTTGACTCCAAGACCGTGTGACCTTCAAGATCGTTTGCCCAAACCGTGTGAGGGTGTAGACCGTTTAACAAGTTTGACTTCAAGACCGAGAGGGCTTACACAGTTTGAGACCGTTTGGTGTCTCTCGATCTTGAGACCGTGAGGCCTCAAACGGTCTTGAGACCGTTTGGTCCACTTGGTCTCAAACCGTTTGGACCTCCAACATGGTTCAATGATTTCAATCGTTTATGATTATCAATGTTGAAGCCTCCAAATGGTCAAAGCCATGGTAACCACTTATTGATTGAGTTAATTAGAGTTATGCTTAACCAATTGGTCACTCAATTGACCCTCAATTGCTATCCAATTAGGGTTGATGTTGGTTCAATTAAGGTCCATCAACGTTCAACCATCAACACTCAACAATGCGACTCAACACAAGGTTGAACCCTTCAATTGAGCTCCAATTGGGTCCAAACTTGGCCCAAACGGTCTTGAGATCGTGTGGATGAACTCCACACGGTCTTGAGACCGTTTGGTTGATCCCCAAACGGTCTTGAGACCGTTTGGGTCAATCAACCCAAAAACACTAAGTTATTCATTGAGATTTCAGTACTGATTTCAATTAGGGTTTGCTCTAGTAATCATCCTTCAACTCTTAGCTCGTTTGGAATTAGTCCATCAAATTTGGTGAGTTGTTAATCAACATTATTTTGAACAGTAATCTCATACGGTCAACGCTTGGTCAACGTTCTTACACGGTCTTGAGACCGTTTTCCCAAAAAGGGCGATTTCAACAGATTGGAAATCAGGAGTAAAATCAATTAAAGTTTGTTGATTAAAAAGGCCATATCTCACGATTCCTTTGGAGTTATCATCTCAAATTTTTTGGGTGATTATCCTACATAATTATGAACAGAAAACGTATACGATCTATGCTCGGTCAACGCGGCTAAACGGTCTTGAAGACCGTTTGCCCTTACACGGTCCTGAGACCGTTTGCTCACTACACGGTTTTGCAAACCGAGAGAGCAATTTGTGGAGACCGTTTAGTAAAGTGAAAAGTAGTGGATTAACTTTGGAAATAACATTTTCATCTCCTAGCTCAAGAACAGCAAGGATTTCTCACGGATTTGCTTGCAAGGTAGCAAAGGAAGGTAGAGAAGAAGAAGAACTATCATCTAAACGCATAAACGAGATGTATATAACAAAGCATAGGTTTAGAGTTATAAAACCCGCCTAAAGCTTGCTCCTTGAGCTCCAAGATTTCGAGCTCCAAGCTTTTAATGGCGTCCTTGAGTTTCCATAGGTCGGCCAAGGTGAAACCTCCAGGGAAAGTTGAGAAGAGATGGCTAGAAAGGTAGAGCTATGTGAGCTAGCCATCAATTTGACCTTGAATTCGAGTTCTAACCATGAACTTAAGCAAAAGGGAGGATTCAAACCTACCTTGCCCTCCTTGGTCGTCCTACTGAGCTCCACAGCTCTTCTTTAGTCAGTTTGGGTGAATAGAACAGTGAAAGGAACGAAGGGAGGATTTCCTTGCTAAGAGAGGTGGAGAGTATATATACTTGGGGTGAGATTTTCAACATAAGCTCATAAGTTCTCCATATTTTCAACTAAGTCCCTCCATCCTTCTATGCTCGTCCCTTCATATTAATTCTAAGGACAAACCTTCTTCTAAGGTCAAGAAATGAGGGCAAAGAAGATCAACCTATTAGTTAAGCATACACATAAAAGGGCTATAGCACATACACCTTGATTATTCAATCACAAAGGTGTTTTTTCATAACTTGATTAATCAATTGAAGTGACCTTTCATCATTTCTTCTCTAAATGATGACAAGAGTCTTAAAAGATATTTTAGATGATGTATTTTACAAGTTGCACCCCTCAAATTGGGTAAATTGCACTTTTCTCCAATTTAGGGTTTTCAAGCACCGGGATTGCTTCCACAGCTGCACCTTGGTGCCCAAGCTTGGGAAATCCCTCAAACCTTACCATCATCATTCTCATGATGTCTCAACATCAGAGGAACATCTCAACATGTGCAAATTGCAAGTTAACCCTTCTAACTGGGTAATTTGCACATAGGTCCCTGTATTACAAAACAATGCTACAACTTTATATAAAAAGGAGCAAAAACTGAAATATATGTTTCTGAGAAACTTAATTACATGCCCAAAGTTAATCACAAGGATTTAATTACATATTTAGGAAAAACACCTAGGGTTAACTCATAACCCAGGTCAAGGATGTTACAAATTATCCACCCCTTACAAGGATTTCATCCCCGAAATTGATAAAACATACTAAGAGAAAAGGGCAGGATACTTCCTTCTCATCTCATCCTCTAATTCCCAAGTGGCTTCTTCAACACCACGGTGGTTCCAGAGGACTTTCACAAGACTTATATCTTTCTTCTTTAACCTTTTGATTCTATTATCAAGGATTGACACTGGTCCCTCCTCATAGGATATATCATCATTCAATTCTACCTCCATAGGTTGTAGAACTGACTCGATGTCTGGGTGACATTTCTTCAGCATAGAGAAACACAGGATGTAACCTCTGTAACTCTGGTGGCAGCTCTAGTCTATATGCTACCTTTCCAATCCGTTCAATGATTGGATAAGGCCCCATAAATCTAGGAGCTAACTTCCCTTTCCTTCCGAAACGAAGGACTCCTTTCCAAGGCGAGACTTTGAGATACACTTTGTCTCCAACCTGGAACTCTAAGGGTCTACGCCGCTTGTCAGCATAAGATTTCTGCCTATCCTGTGCAGTCTTAATCTTTTATTGTATTACTTTAATCTTCTCTGTGGTCTGCTGCACAAGATCAAGACCTAACAACTGACGCTCACCAGTCTCGAACCAACACAGAGATGATCTACAACGTCTACCATACAAGGCTTCATAAGGTGCCATATCAATACTATGTTGATAGATGTTGTTATAGGCAAACTCTATCAAGCTTAGGTGTAGATCCCAACTTCCGGTAAACTGGAGAACACATGCTCTCAAAAGGTCTTCTAAAGTCTGTATGGTCCTTTCTGACTGTCCATCAGTCTGCGAATGAAAGGCCGTACTAATCCTTAGTTTGGTGCCTAAGGCTCTGTGTAACTGTTCCCAAAAACGACTTGTAAACTGAGGACCTCTATCAGAAACTATTGTGACAGGAACTCCGTGCAAACACACTATCTCTTGAACATATAATTCTGATAACCTTTCAGCAGAATAGGTTATTTTGACAGGTAAGAAATGTGCTGTCTTAGTCAACCTATCAACAACTACCCAAATGGAATCATGTCCTTTGCTTGTCCTGGGTAGGCCAACAACAAAGTCCATGGTCACATGGTCCCACTTCCACTGTGGTATGGGTAAAGGTTGCATTGTTCCTGCAGGTTTCTGGTGTTCAGCTTTAACTTGCTGACACACAGGACACCTCAGAACAAATTCTGCAACATCCTTCTTCATTCCAGGCCACCAATACAGATCTTTCAAATTCCGATACATCTTGGTGCTCCCTGGATGCATAGCATACATGGAAGAATGAGCTTCTTCCAGGACTAACTTCCTCAAGTTATCCACATCCGGCACTATCATCCTTCCATTATAACAGGCTACTTGGTCATCTGAGTCAGGGAAACCATCTCGCTTCTCATCTCCATACTTAGATCTAATCTGCTGAACTGCAGCATCACCTAGTTGTGCTTCCTTAATCTTCTCTCTTAAGGTAGGTTTAATATGCATCTCAGCTAACAACCCGGCTAACAATGACACCTTCAATTGTACATTGTCTTGCCTTAAAGAGATAAGCATATCTCTCCTAGAGCATACTAAAGAGTTTATTTGTGCTCTATTCATGGTTGATGTTGCTGATTTCCTACTCAAGGCATCTGCAACAACATTGGCCTTGCCCGGATGGTAATCAATTGTACAATCATAGTCCTTGATTAACTCCATCCAACGACGTTGCCTCATGTTAAGCTCGTGCTGAGAGAAGATATACTTAAGGTTCTTGTGGTCTGTGAAAATCTGGAATGTTTCTCCGTAGAGATAATGTCTCCAGATCTTCAAGGCATGAACCACAGCAGCTAACTCCAGATCGTGTGTTGGATAATTCTCCTCGTGTTTCTTAAGCTGTCGGGAAGCAAAAGAAATCACTTGTTTATCCTGCATCAACACACATCCTAGTCCATTCTTGGAAGCATCACATAAAACTACATATCCTTTTCCTTGTTCAGGTAGTACAAGCACAGGTGAACTTGTCAACCTCTCCTTCAACAACTGGAAAGACTGTTGACACTTATCACTCCAAGAAAAAGGAATATCTTTCCGGGTCAACTTGGTCAAAGGTAAGGCTATAGAACTAATGTTCTTAATGAACCTTCGATAATAGCCAGCTAACCCCAAGAAACTTCGAATCTCCATCGGTGTCTTCGGTTGTTCCCACTGTAGAACAAATTCTACCTTTGTAGGGTCAACACGAATTCCCGAGGCAGATATCACATGTCCAAGAAAAGATACCTCCGGCAGCCAGAACTCACACTTGCTAAACTTAGCATACAACTTGTGTTCTCTTAGCAAGGTCAAAGCTTGGCGAAGGTGCTGCTCATGCTACTGAGCATCCTTACTATAGATCAGAATGTCATCTATGAAGACGACAACACACTGATCAAGGAAAGGTCGAAAAACTCTATTCATGAGTTCCATAAATGCAGCTGGTGCATTGGTTAGTCCAAACGACATAACCGTGAACTCATAGTGACCATACCTTGTCCTAAAGGCAGACTTGGATATGTCACTATCCTTAATACGAAGTTGATGATATCCAGACCTCAAGTCTATCTTGGAAAAGACGGTTGCACCACACAACTGGTCAAAGAGATCATCAATCCTCGGCAGAGGGTACTTATTCTTTATTGTTACTTTATTAAGTTGTCTGTAGTCGATGCACAACCGCATTGACCCATCTTTCTTTTTAACAAACAAGACCGGAGCACCCCAAGGTGAAGTGCTCGGTCAGATAAAACCCTTCTCAAGTAACTCTTGAAGCGGTTTCTTGAGTTCTGCCATCTCGGTAGGCGCCATCCTATACAGAGTCTGGGCTATGGGTTTCATATCTGGGATCAGATTGATTTCAAAATCAATCTCCCGAGGTGGTGGTATACCAGGAAGTTCTTCAGAAAACACATCCTTGAATTCCCTGACTATGGGAACTTCAGCAGGATTGGACCTTTCCTTGGTAACATCTACCACATGGGCTAAGAATGCATAACATCCTTGCCTCAACAACTTATCAGCAACCATAGCTGACACAAGACAGGTGGGCAGAATCTTTCTTTCTCCTTGAAAGATCCATGTGTTGCTTTCATCAGCAAACACAACCAACTTGGACTCACAATCCAAGACAACTCTATACCTTTCTAAGGTATCCATCCCGAGGATTATATCAAATCCTTGCATATCAAGCGGTATAAGATCCACTTGAATACGATGGTCAGAAAAGAAGAGGATGCAAGGAGAGCATACCTCCTGCAAAACGGCAGACCCACTCAACAGAGTCTCCAACAACAAACTATCTGCCCTATGACTAACAGTCACATTGCAGTTACGAATCACTCTATGAGTGATAAAAGAGTGTGTAGCACCCGGGTCAATCAGAACAGATAAAACACAGGATGTAGACATATCAGGATATAAAAGTTTCATCTGACCTGCCACTACCCGTGGATTGACCACTGCATCTGGTGGGTTCATAACATAGAACCTCGCTGTCGCCTGGTGTTGAGGTGGTGCTGATGATCTAGCTTGAGACGCTTGTCCATGTCCTCGAGCTGCTCCTTGATGTTGCCTATTCTGAGATCCTTGTTGATTCTGTCTCGGAGGCTGTGTCACACTGACAGGCCTAGAACGACAATCCTTCATCAAATGTCCCACCTTACCACAGTTGTAGCATCTCCTCTCCTGTTGTTGTGGTCCAGTAACTGACATCGATGCAGAACTGTGAGTCCCTTGAAGCGGTTGACTCCGTCCTCTACCTCTGCTTGGTGACCATTGAGTTTGAGAACTCAATCTGGGTGGTGGAGGGTTAGGTGCAGAGAATCTAGGTTTCTTAAAATCCCTAGACAAAGAACCCTGGAACTGTGGATATCTTTTCTGGGTTTGCCTCTTCTCAACCACAGATCTCTCTATCCTTCAGACTGACTCAACGAAGGTAGAGAATCTCTCTCGGTTTTCTAAGGCAGACACAGGGGTTGACATATCAGCATTCAAACCCTTCTCGAATCTCCTGATTCTTTCCTCATTTGTGGCAGCCATGTGCGGACAGAACCGCAGCAATTCCATGAACTTAGCTTCATACTCTCTAATGTTCATCATACCCTGCCTTAGTCTCTCAAACTGAGAGATCTTCTCATCTAGGAAGGTCTTTGGAAAATATCTATTGATAAATTCCCGACGAAACTCTTCCCATGAGAACTCTACTCCAGGTCTCTTCTGCTCTTCCATGTTCCACCAGTGACCAGCACTGCCTTTGAGAAGATAGACAGCATGTCTAACCTTCTCAGCTTCTGGGATAATAAGAATCCTGAAAGCCTTCTCCAACTCTGTCAACCATAGGTCAGCATCTGCGGGGTCGGCAGTCCCAAAGTACTCGGTAGCTCCGACACGACGAAGTTGTTCGAACGTCTTACCGATACCTTGTGCTTCAGGCTGGACAGGTGCCCTCAGTGCAGGCATGGGCATCCTGTCGGTTATGTGTGTCATGGCAGTCATGAACTGCCCGAACATTGTCTGTACTGCTGGGTTACCCATGTCAGCTGGGTCTAACTGGGGTGGCTCTCTTGGTGACTCAGGTGCAGGCTGTTCTATTCTTGGAACCCTTGCACCGCCTTGAGGTGCACTAGCACTACTCTCTGCCACATACTCATCTTGAGGCTCAGCCATCCTTATGTATCTTCTTCTCCTGAGGAGTAGAAGATTCTATTAGATAGGGAAAGAGTACTAAAGATAGACTCGACATCCTAAGTCCTATGCCTCTGTAGACTCAACTGACCTAGAGCTCTGATACCACTAATTGTGGGCTCTGATCTCCAAACCACGATATAATCATGATTTAAACTTAGCGGAAGCGATTCGATAAACAACGGAAGACAAAAATCACGGGAAATTAAAACTTTTCGAGACAAGAGCTTGAATCCTTAAAAGCTTCTTTGATAACAAGAGATAATCTGTTTACATCTCATGATAATTACTTCTTGAGTAATTATATACATCAAGATACAAAATCTCAAGAACTCATAACAAAAGACTCCAAGACCTGAGAGTACAGAGGACACATAGGACTGACTCTAACTACACCACATGGCAGGCTAAATCTCCACCTGAGATTTACTGCTGCTCCTGGTGCTGCTGCTGCTGGGACTGGTCACCTGTAGACCTATTCCTCCGTCCTCGACGTCCACCTAAAAAGTTGAAGTCTACGGGGTGAGACAATTGTACATAATTGTCCCAGCGAGAGTTATAACTCTCCGCCAGAAGCTTTATTATAACATCAAAGAATAACTTAAGCAGTAAAAGCTTACAAAGTATTCAATAGCAGATACAGTTGTATACAAGAGCTCAACATATATCAAGCATGAAGGACATATGCACTATACAGTGTAACATCAATCAATTAGCTCATAGTTACCTTTAACAGGTATACTATGCTGTAGATTATGTTTTTCAAACATTCTTATTATTATGCCCTGTGGAGATGAGGTTTACCACTCATACCCCAACCAATAACTGTTAAGTGCCTTAGTATCATACTATGTCATTGAAAGAGCCGGATTCTCATGACCTTCAACTTCCTCAGTCAGTAAGAGGATCACTTGTAGGATATCTTGTGTCTCTACTATTATAGCTCACCAGGGTAATCTGGTCCTTCGCTATTTTAGAGTTACAGTGGCGTTCTGTACTCTCTTCGTCATCAGGAGATTTCATGTTTATCTTCACTGATACGGATATCTATGTTTTCCTTGTCATCAGGAGGTTTCATGTTTACCATCCACTGATACGGTATGCGTTTTGTAGTGAAGGGTTGACGGATTATACATCTACATCAAATTCCTACACTAGGATGTAAGGTTCTACACATCCATATACCCCACATACTCAACAGTATGTGATCCAGGAGTCCCCGTAGAAAAACCTGTTTCACCATCATTTGATCTCTGACAATGATGGATCTATGATCAGGGCTCTACATTTCACTTGATTAGTTAGGTACATTCAGTATTCTTTTACATCATACATTGTTCTTTAAACAATAACAGTAGCATAACAGCTATAAAAGGAGAATACTAAATGTAACAAGCCTAACTCACATCAAACATCATTTCTCATTATACTCATCACAAGTCATCTCTAAAGCATGACCTTGATGGTATTCATGGCTCTCACAGCCCATTATTATCATAGAATGCCACTGACAAGGCATCAAGATACTTTACTTATTCATAAAGCTATCAATATGCCTTTAATGAATATAGTATCATCATCCATACCTGGATATGATCACCTCCATATCAGAACCTGCATGGTTAATTCAACTAATAAAGGTAATTCAAAACAATGATTATACTTTCCACTCTTGTCATAAGAGCTAAGTTCTTTGATTCTTATCAAATAGAGTTTAATACTCATATAACCTGTCATCACCTTTGAATTAGGGTTTACTATTCACATCACATGTCATTACCCTTGAATTAGGGTTTACTATTCACATCACATGTCATTACCCTTGAATTAGGGTTTACTATTCACATCATATGTCATTACTCTTGAATTAGGGTTTACTATTCACATCATATGTCATTACCCTTGAATTAGGGTTTACTATTCACATCATATGGTGAATTGAACTCATAACATCATCATGTATGAGGAACATCATCATTGATGCTCTCAGATTAGCTTAAGATTCATCATATATCATAATTAGGGTTTCCATGATCTCACATAGGTGGATCATACCCTAATCATGCACATTCATGTGTATTGAAGGTTCTTTACTTGAGTTTCCACCCTAAAAGGGTACTTTCTCTCTCTTAAGGTACTTTCTCTCTCTTAAGATACTTTCTCTCTCCTCATACTAGTAGATGGTGATAACACCACTCTAGATCAGGTTGGGTTAAGTCCTCATGGGCTAACATAAGCCAAAACATCACTATCATGTGATTAGGGTTTGATTTGAACAAGGTTTTACTCAATTGAACCCCTCAAGGGTATTTTGGTAATTCACCCCATTGATCACCATCATGGTTCAATTCATTAGTCACTTAATCCCTTAATATCCTAGGTTATCATTAGGGTTTAGATTAGAGCATCATTGAACCATTTACACCTTCAATTGATTAAGTGAAATAAACCTTTGAAAACCTCAAACGGTTTCAACCTTCAACCTCCAAACGGTTTGAGACCGTTTGGATGAGTTGACCGTTTGCTAGGGTTGACTCCAAGACCGTGTGACCTTCAAGATCGTTTGCCCAAACCGTGTGAGGGTGTAGACCGTTTAACAAGTTTGACTTCAAGACCGAGAGGGCTTACACAGTTTGAGACCGTTTGGTGTCTCTCGATCTTGAGACCGTGAGGCCTCACACGGTCTTAAGACCGTGTGACCTCAAACGGTCTTGAGACCGTGAGGCCTCACACGGTCTTAAGACCGTGTGACCTCAAACGGTCTTGAGACCGTGAGGCCTCAAACGGTCTTGAGACCGTTTGGTCCACTTGGTCTCAAACTGTTTGGACCTCCAACATGGTTCAATGATTTTAATCGTTTATGATTATCAATGTTGAAGCCTCCAAATGGTCAAAGCCATGGTAACCACTTATAGATTGAGTTAATTAGAGTTATGATTAACCAATTGGTCACTCAATTGACCCTCAATTGCTATCCAATTAGGGTTGATGTTGGTTCAATTAAGGTCCATCAACGTTCAACCATCAACACTCAACAATGTGACTCAACACAAGGTTGAACCCTTCAATTTAGCTCCAATTGGGCCCAAACTTGGCCCAAACGGTCTTGAGATCGTGTGGATGAACTCCACACGGTCTTGAGACCGTTTGGTTGATCCCCAAATGGTCTTGAGACCGTTTGGGTCAATCAACCCAAAAACACTAAGTTATTCATTGAGATTTCAGTACTGATTTCAATTAGGGTTTGCTCTAGTAATCATCCTTCAACTCTTAGCTCGTTTGGAATTAGTCCATCAAATTTGGTGAGCTGTTAATCAACATTATTTTGAACAGTAATCTCATACGGTCAACGCCAACGTTCTTACACGGTCTTGAGACCGTTTGCCCAAAAAGGGCGATTTCAACAGATTGGAAATCAGGAGTAAAATCAATTAAAGTTTGTTGATTAAAAAGACCATATCTCACGATTCCTTTGGAGTTATCATCTCAAATTTTGTGGGTGATTAGCCTACATAATTATGAACAGAAAACTTATACGTTCCACACTCGGTCAACGCGGCTAAACGGTCTTGAAGACCGTTTTCCCTTACACGGTCCTGAGACCGTTTGCTCACTACACGGTTTTGCAAACCGAGAGAGCAATTTGTGGAGACTGTTTAGTAAAGTGAAAAGTAGTGGATTAACTTTGGAAATAACGTCTTCATCTCTTAGATCAAGAACAGCAAGGATTTCTCACGGATTTGCTTGCAAGGTAGCAAAGGAAGGTAGAGAAGAAGAAGAACTATCATCTAAAAGCATAAACGAGATGTATATAACAAAGCATAGGTTTAGAGTTATAAAACCCGCCTAAAGCTTGCTCCTTGAGCTCCAAGCTTTCGAGCTCCAAGCTTTTAATGGCTTCCTTGAGTTTCCATAGGTCGGCCATGGTGAAACCTCCAGGGAAGGTCGAGAAGAGATGGCTAGAAAGGTAGAGCTATGTGAGCTAGCCATCAATTTGACCTTGAATTCGAGTTCTAACCATGAACTTAAGCAAAAGGGAGGATTCAAACCTACCTTGCCCTCCTTGGTCGTCCTCCTGAGCTCCACAACTCTTCTTTAGTTGGTTTGGGTGAATAGAACAGTGAAAGGAATGAAGGGAGGGTTTCCTTGCTAAGAGAGGTGGAGAGTATATATACTTGGGGTGAGATTTTCAACATAAGCTCATAAGTTCTCCATATTTTCAACTAAGTCCCTCCATCCTTCTATGCTTGTCCCTTCATATTAATTCTAAGGACAAACCTTCTTCTAAGGTCAAGAAATGAGGGAAAAGAAGATCAACCTATTAGTTAAGCATACACATAAAAGGGCTATAGCACATACACCTTGATTATTCAATCACAAAGGTGTTTTTTCATAACTTGATTAATCAATTGAAGTGACCTTTCATCATTTCTTCTCTAAATGATGACAAGAGTCTTAAAAGATATTTTAGATGATGTATTTTACAAGTTGCACCCCTCAAATTGGGTAAATTGCACTTTTCTCCAATTTAGGGTTTTCAAGCACCGGGATTGCTTCCACAGCTGCACCTTGGTGCCCAAGCTTGGGAAATCCCTCAAACCTTACCATCATCATTCTCATGATGTCTCAACATCAGAGGAACATCTCAACATGTGAAAATTGCAAGTTAACCCTTCTAACTGGGTAATTTGCACATATGTCCCTGTATTACAAAACAATGCTACAACTTTATATAAAAAGGAGCAAAAACTGAAATATATGTTTCTGAGAAACTTAATTACATGCCCAAAGTTAATCACAAGGATTTAATTACATATTTAGGCAAAACACCTAGGGTTAACTCATAACCCAGGTCAAGGATGTTACCGTTCTCCTCATGCTTCTTGAGTTGTCGTGAGGCAAAAGAAACCACATGATCTTCCTACATCAACACACAACCTAAACCTTTCTTGGAAGCATCACAGAAAACAACATAGCCTTTCCCAGGCTCTGGCAAGATCAACACTGGAGCACTGGTCAGCTTCTCCTTCAGACTCTGGAAAGCTTGCTGACATCGATCATCCCAAACAAAAGGTACATCCTTCCTGGTCAACTTTGTCATTGGCAACACGATCATACTGAAGTCCTTGATAAACCTCCGGTAGTATCCTGCTAATCCAAGGAAACTACGAACTTCTGTCGGCGTCTTCGGTTGTTCCCAATCCGCAACAGATTCCACCTTCTTCGGATCTACTTTGACTCCTTCAGCAGATATCACATGACCCAAGAAAGTCACTTCGTCCAACCAGAACTCACACTTGCTGAACTTGGCATACAACTGATGTTGACGAAGAAGAGTCAACACTCGAAGAAGATGTTGCTCATGCTCTAGCCTGTCCCGACTATATATCAAAATGTCATCTATAAAGACTACAACAAACTGATCTAAGAACGGACGAAACACTCTGTTCATCAGATCCATGAAAGCTGCAGGTGCATTGGTTAACCCAAACGGCATAACCACGAACTCGAAATGACCATACCTCATCCTGAAAGCTGACTTTGGTATGTCATCCGCCTTTATCCTCAACTGATGATATCCCGACCGTAGATCGATCTTCGAAAACACTGTAGCACCACGCAACTGATCAAACAGATCATCTATCCTCGGCAATGGGTACTTATTCTTGATCGTGACCTTGTTCAACTGCCGGTAGTCTATACACAACCGCATCGAGCCATCCTTCTTCTTAACGAACAACACGGGAGCACCCCACGGCGACGTACTCGGTCAGATAAAACCTTTCTCCAACAACTCTTGTAACTGCTTCTTCAACTCTGCCATCTCTGCTGGAGCCATCCTATACGCTGTCTGAGCAACTGGCTGCGTTCCAGGAACCAGATTGATTTCAAAATCGATCTCTCGGGGTGGAGGAAAACCAGGAAACTCCTCAGGAAACACTTCTGCAAACTCTCGAACCACTGACACCTCCTCGAGACTAGGACCTTTCGCCTTGTTAACCACAACGGTATCCACCACATGAGCTAATAACACCTCACATCCTTGTCGTAACAACTTATCCGCCACCATAGCTGATACCAAACACGTCGGAAGGATCTTCCTATCTCCCTGGTAGGTCCACTTCTCTCCAGCGACATCAAACACTGCCTGCTTGGAACCACAGTCCAAGACAACCTTATACCTTTCTAAGGTATCCATCCCAAGGATAACATCAAAACCATGCATATCAAGTGGTATAAGATCCACTTGGATACGATGTCCTGAGAAAGACAAAACACAAGATGGACACTCTTCTCGAAGCAAAGAGGAACCATCAAGAGGGGTTTCTAACAACAAGCTATCCTTCTTATAGCTAACAGGTAAACGACAGTTTTCAAGCATACTATAGGCGATAAAAGAGTGTGTAGCACCCTGGTCAACCAGAAAAGATGTAAAGAAAGAAGAAGACATATCAGAATGAAATAACTCCATCTGACCTGTCACCACTCGTAGGTTGACTATCACCTCCGGCTGACTCATGGCATAGAATTGAGCCGTTGCTTACTGTCCACGACCTCTGCTTCCTTGAGCAGACGATCCAGCCTGAGACGCTTGACCGCGTCCTCGTCCTCTGCTACCACTGGGCTGCGGTCTCATACCTCTGAAAACTCTGCCTCAGCTGCTGCGTCACTTCAACATCTCTATTCGGGCAATGCGACTTGATATGTCCAGTCTGTCCACAAAGATAGCACGCCCTATCTTCAAACCGTGACCTAGCTGGCCCTGTCACTGCCATAGAAGCCGAACTATGTGCTTTGGACGGTGAAGAAACATAACCTTTCCCCTTACTCGGAGACCACTGAGATGGTAAACCAGCACTTCTCATTGCTGACGATGCCGAAAACCTGGGCTTCTTAAAGCCACCAAACCTTCGTCTTTGAAACTGAGCAGGTCTTTTGTGAGACATAGACTCTCTTTTCTCCCTTACTATTCTCTCGATCCTTTGAACAGATTCCACAAACGTAGCAAACCGCTCTCGATTCTCCAACGCAGAAACCGGTGTTGTTAGCTCAGCACTCAAACCCTTCTCAAAACGTCTGATCCGTTCCTCATCTGTTGCGGCCATGTGAGGACAGAACCTCAACAGATCCATAAACTTAGCTTCATACTCGGTGATGTTCATCATTCCTTGTCGCAACTTCTCAAACTGACTGATCTTCTCATCCAGGTACGTCTTGGGAAAGTATCTGGTGACAAACTCGCGTCGAAACACTTCCCAACAGATCACCTCACCAGGCCGCTTTTCTTCTTCGATGGTCCACCAGTGACCAGCACTACCTTTCAGAAGGTAGACATCATGCTTTACCTTGTCTGCTTCGGGGATGTCAAGGATCCGGAAAGCCTTCTCGAGACTTGTCAGCCACAGATCTGCATCTGCTGGATCAACCGTTCCAGCATAATCCAAAGCTCCGACTCTGCGAAGCCGCTCAAAGGTCTTCCCAATACCTGATGCTTCTCCATGGGGAACCTGTGCTCTTAGAGGAGGTACTGGTATTCGTTCAACCATGAGATTCATCGTAGCCATTAACTGCCCCATAAGCTTTTGGTAAATAGGATGTTCAAGAATGGCTGGGTTAGGTTGGGGGACCTCAGGCACCCGATCTTCCTGTGCATGTCCATCTGCTCCATCAACCGATGCAGCATCACTGTACTCAGCAGAGTGTTCTTCATGGTTTCCGGACATCTTGACTTTTCTTCCGCTGAGGGCAGAAGATATTGTAAGAAAACATGGACACACATAAGAACAACTCAACCTAATCCTAAATCCCTGTAGACTCAGCGAACCTAAGGCTCTGATACCAAAACTTGTGGCAACACATCCCATTATCACACAGATAACGAGGTGTTACGTGAAAACGTGCAGAAATCTCCATAACCACAGATTATGAAAACACGGGTTAATTAAAACCGATTGCGGAAAACTGATAAACTGTGAAACTTATTACTTTCCAGTCCTCATCCTGCACAGAAACATGTCATATATACACATACACGAGATCTGATACGTGTCTACAGCTTACAGAAATAGCTGCTCATCCATCACATGAGTTCACCACCTGTTCACATACATAAAGGCCCATATCCGGCCATCAGCAGGTATGCAAACATCATCGATCGCTCATCGTGAAACATCGTCAAAACACTGCCAAGGATCTGAGAGTACAGGGATGACTCTAGACTCTACTACAAAACATCGATCCAAAACAGTAGCATATCCATCGCTTGCCTTCTACTGCTTTGCCGCAACACCACGACCACGACCACGTCTACCTCGACCACTTGAAAACCAGCGGAGTGAGACAATTGAACAATTGTCCCAGCGGGAAACATAACTCCCCACCGCAACTACAGAACCTCAGCAAGATAACTATAACAGCAGATAATTATCAACAGGTATAACCAGAGCAGTCTATATATATAGCAAAGCTATTCTTACCAACAAGCTTACCAGCTGTACAAGATGCATATAACCAAATACCTCTCAATAGAACATGTTTATCAGAATAAGATACAATGTCACATAACCTGATTATCAAGATAAGGCATATTACCACATACCTGATGAATATAGAAGTACCTACAGATATACCAGAATTTAATACACAATCAAGGCCTCAACCAATGTTTCGTGTTTAACTTTAAGCAGTAAATACTAAACGGTTGTATTACGTATCATTATGCCCCGAGGATTTGAATCGTACCATTCAAATCCAACCTCTGACTGCGAAGCCTAAGACTGGTTCCATACAAGGTCAATGGAAGAGCCGGACTCCACGACCTCCCACCTCGTGGTCAGTACACGAGCACAACACAAACATGACCTTAGTCACATGCTGAAGTGGTATAAGCCACAGGGTCAGCTCTTTAAGCTACCCTCACTCTAGCCCGCCTTGGTACAGGTCTCGGCGCTAGTAATACTGGGCAACGAGCCTGATCACCGTGCTCCGAGCCATGAATGCATTCATGCTCCACACATCACATATCCTGAGCCATGGGCCTGTTCACCACGCTCTATATACGTATCTGAGTCTGTAACCGAAGTTACACTCTTGCCTCCTCATTTTCAGGCTATGAGCAACCTACACATATTCAACAATATGTGCTTCCAGGTTAACCCGTAGGAGAACCTGTTTCACCATCACCAAATCCTGACGATGATGGATCTATGGCCAGGGCAAACTACATGATATATTTTACTGTGATTAATTAGTATCTTTTAGATGGGTTGTAGGATTCAACCAAGTTATTTAACATGCAAAATATAACGGAAGGTAAACAACATTATATTATTATTTAATCACATCAACCTGATCCATCACAGGGATCCAACATCACATATTACCACTTGGCCTCTTGCCAATCATCCAGATTCATCTCGAGGATCACCACATACCATGGGATCTCAATCCCTCATCATGTACTGTCACTGCCTTTCCAAGGCTCACATCATCATCATGGGACAACACATCACATATATAATCTCATAGAACAATTATCAAGTAATGTTACTCGTCATATATGTCGCATAGCCCATTCATGGCTACACATTACCTGCATGGTTAGGATACATAATAACCATAGTTTCAACATAAGGAATATGCTCATTATCATGAACTATCATTCGAGATAATCTACTTATCATTATTACACTATTTGGTGATCAAGCGTATTAAACACATCCTTAACAAACCATAGTCAAGACCACTCTTATCTCAAGATCATACAACAATCAAGGTAATCACTTTATATAGGAACATGTTGAGTATACACTATTATTACCGAAATCATTACTGTTACCATCCTCTATCATCATCATTACCTTCATCATTAAGCAACCATTAATGCAACTACCATTTATCATTGCCATTAACGATTAAGCATAAGACTTACATTATGCATGTCATTACTACTCTTACTACCATCATTACTATTATCAGCATCATCATCCACTAGTATCTTTATCGCTATGTCATTAAACAAATTATTAATGTAACTGTTACTTAGCCACATTATTACCCACATTAATATTATTATTGCTTTTACTACTAACATGGCATCACCATCATTACATGAGTACCATCATCAAAACTATTAACATCTTTTCTATCCACCACATTATCATTGGCATCATTGTTATCAAAAGCACCATTAACACATATTGTGCATAAGCATCTACTTCCATCACACTTGTGACCGTTACCAAAGAACTACCTACCCTCACCTAAGATCTCACAACCCTTACTTAAAGCTAGTTGACTCGGCTAGGCATGGGGAGGCAGCAACGCTGCGTTGCACCCAACCTTTGCCCGCAACGCGCGTCACAAGGGAACCGGGCGACATGGGTGTCGCGCGTCAGGGAGTGTTGCGCGACACACCCCATCGGGCAACGCCCATCACAGCTTGCCACCTTGCCCGACATCCTAGGCTAGCACCTATCTAACAACCTCACAACTGCTAGGAGAGAGAAGGAGAGAAAGAAGGAAAGGAGAGAGGGAAGCACTCCCACATATTGTGCAACAACACTAGGCCTAACGGCCAGCACATTTCTAGGAAGAGAGGGCGTGACGCCCGTGACAAACCACATCCTATCGCGCGTCACAGCCCACTCCTGACGCCTGTCACATACAAGGGGTATCGCCCGATACACCCTCACACCTATCGGCCGTTACACCATGTCTTGCATGTCGTGCAACTCCATCAACTCAACAAAGAAGGCCCTGTCATCCACCACAAGGACTAACAAGATGCTAAGGCTTATCGTCCATCAAAAGGATAACGTTCAACCTAGCCAGATCGGCCAACAACACCATAGCTCACCCTATCACCCAACACATGGGCAGGGTATCGGCCAACCTCAAGAACTCATCATATCATCCAACCCATGGTTCCATATCGTCCAACATAGAGAGCACCCTATCGTCCAACTCCAAGGCAAAGGTGCCATGTCGTCCATCAAAGAGGATATCGTCCAACATACCCAACTACAAAGGGATATCGCCCAACACATGGTCACCATCAACCTCCAACTCAAGGGAACCCAAACCCTAGATCACTAGAAACCCTAAACTCTAAGGGTATATCAGCCACCAAAAGAAACTCAAGCAAGGTACAAGTCTAAGCTACTAACTTAAGAACAAGGACAAGAACAGAAGGTAAAGAAGTTAGGGTTAGAAATTATGCAACCTGCCTTAAGCTCCAAGGAATAAGAAGCACTCCAGCTCCAAGGGGTATCGTCCAACACAGCTCCAAGGTCCAAAGCTATCGTCCATCAGGCTTCTTCAGGAAGGTGTATCGGCCACCACTTCAACTCCAAGGGAGTGTATCGGCCAACACAAGCTAGATGGAGAGGGATATCATGCACTCAAGGTGGAGGAGAGACCAAAAGATCAAAGGAGACTAAGGCAAGGAGAAGAGCTACATATATAGGAAGAAGGGGAGGAGAAACCAAGGTACAACCATGCTAAGTGTCGTCCACCCAAGGGACACTTGTACTAGGGTTCAAGCCAACACATGCAAGGTCTAAGACACTTGTCCAAGATAGGCACCAAGTGTCACCAACCAAGGTCAAGCCATATGGGCGACACAAGCAAGAACTCCTGCTGGCGACACAAACAAGCTGCTGGGCGACACATCACTGTGTTGGACGACACAAGACCATCTTGGACGACACACACACACCCTTGGACGATACAAACTCACCTTGGACGACACTAGGCAAGCCATGGCCGACACAAGGCTCAACCAAGCCCAAACAACACATCTCAAGGCCCAAACAAGCTCAACTCAGGCCCAAAGGGCTCAAACAACAAGCCAAAGCCTTCCTCTCAACCCTAGAGGAAGCAAAGAGGGGAAAACATCTCACAAGATGACCAACTTGCACACAAAACCCTAAACTTGGGTTATTTGCAAGTAGCCCCTCAAACTCTCAACAAATCACAACAAGACCCTAATCACCTCTCAAAGGTGATTAGCAAGCATCAAACCACCAAGGTTAAGCAAAACAAACAGGGTAAACCCTAAACGCAGGTCAGGGTCCTTACAGTTGGAGCCACAAAATATGCTGGAACAGCTGACCCAACAGATGCAAACATGTGGCTGACCGAACTGGAGAAGGCCTTTAGAATCCTTAACATCCCAGAAGCTGAGAAGGTTAGACACATAGTGTACCTTCTTAAAGGAAGTGTTGGCCATTGGTGGACCATAGAAGAAGGCAAGAGGCCGGGTGTGGAGATTGGATGGGAAGTATTTCGATGAGAATTCATCAATAGATACTTTCCTAAGATGTTCCTAGATGAGAAGATCTTTCAGTTTGAGAGATTAAGGCAAGGACCAATGAACATTAGCGAGTACGAGGCTAAGTTCATGGAGCTTTTGCGGTTTTGTCCGCATATGGAAACTACCGATGAAGAAAGGATTCAACATTTTGAGAAGGGGTTGAACGCTGATTTGACCACTCCTGTGTCTGCTTTAGAGAACAAGGAGAGGTTTGCTACTTTTGTGGAGTCTGTCAGATGCATAGAGAGGTTTGTGACTAAGAAGCGACAAACTAAGAGTAAGAAGGTGTATACTCAGTTTCATGGACAAGGGTCCAAAAGTTTTAAGAAACTGAGGTTTTTTACGCCAATAGCACCACCAAGGTTTAATACCCAGACGTAATGGACGTCAAATCGGGGTAGAGGCCATAGTTTACCACTTGAAGGAGCCTACAACTCAACATCAATGTCAGTAACAGGACCATCCAGACCACAACCAGGGAACGGAGGTTGTTTTATATGTGGAAAGATGGGGCATCTGATGAAGGATTGTCGAGCCAGAGAAGCAAGTGTAACTCAACCTCAGAGGTAGAGTCAGCAAGGCTCTCAGAGGAGAAATTTTCCAAGTGCTGCAAGAGGACGTGGACAAGCGTCCCAAGCTAGATCGTCGGCACGCAATAATCGAGCACCGAGTCAACCGCAAGAGACAATGATATTCTATGCGATGAATCAACCTGATGCAGTAGTCAACCCTCAGGTTGTGACAGGTCATATGGAACTATTTTATTCTGATATGTTTACATTTTGCGTCGTATTTGTTTTAATTGATCCGGGTGCTACACATTCTTTCATCACTAAAAGAGTGATTCTTGACTGTAATATGACAGTTTGTCATAGGGCAGAGAGTTTGAAGTTAGAAACTCCTTTGATGGGATCTGTAGTGTTGTGGGAGGTGTGTTCTCCCTCCACTCTTTTCTTTTCTGAACGTCGCATTCAAGTGGACCTTATACCACTTGAGATGCACGAGTTTGATATAATTCTTGGGATGGACACCCTAGAAAAGTACAAGGTTGTCTTGGATTGTGAGTCCAAGTAAGCTGTGTTCACAGATGATAGTGACACATGGATCTTTCAAGGAGATAGAAAGATTCTTCCAACCTGTCTTGTGTCAGCTATGGTAGCTGAGAAGTTGATGAGGCAAGGATGTTTTGCATTCTTGGCACATGTGGTAGATACCACCATGGAGAGTTCTCATCCTTCTAAAGTTCTGATAGTCAGGAAATTTGAAGATGTATTTCCTGAGGAACTTCCAAGTGTACCTCCACCCCGAGAGATTGATTTTGAGATTAATCTAATTTCGGGCACGCAACCCATAGCATAAACACCTTATAGAATGACACCTGTTGAAATGGCATAGCTCAAGAAACAACTTCAGGAGTTGCTTGAGAAAGGTTTTATTCGACAAAGTACTTCACCATGGGGTGCTCCGGTACTCTTTGTTAAGAAGAAAGACGGATCGATGCAGTTATGCATTGATTACAGGCAGTTGAATAAAGTAACTATAAAGAACAAGTATCCCTTGCCAAGAATAGATGACATGTTCGATCAGTTGTGTGGTGCAACTATCTTTTCTAAGATAGATATAAGGTCGGGATATCATCAGTTGCGTATTAAGGAGAGTGACATACCTAAGTCTACCTTTAGGACAAGGTATGGTCACTATGAGTTCATAGTTATGTCATTTGGGCTAACTAATGCACCAGCTGCATTCATGGAACCCATGAATAGAATCTTTCGACCTTTCCTTGATCAGTGCATAGTAGTCTTCATAGATGACATCTTGATCTACAGTAGAGATGCTCAATAGCACGAGAAGCACCTCCGTCAGGCTCTAACTTTTCTAAGAGAGCATAAATTATATGCTAAGTTTGCAAATGTGAGTTTTGTTTACCAGAAGTCTCTTTTCTAGGACACGTAATATTTGCTTCAGGTATTCGTGTTGATCCTAAGAAGGTAGAATCTGTCCTGCAATGGGAACAACCAAAAACACCAATGGGGATACGCAGTTTCCTAAGGTTGGCATGATATTACAGGAGGTTCATTAAGAACTTCAGTTCTATATATTTACCCCTAACCAAGTTGACCAGGAAGGAAGTTCCTTTTATTTGGAATGACAAGTGTCAACATTCTTTCCAGTTGCTAAAAGAAAGGTTAACAAGTGCACCTGTGTTGGTGTTACCTGAGCAGGGAAAGGGGTGCATAGTTTTCTGTGATGCATCTAAGAATGGCTTAGGATGTGTGTTGATGCAGGATAAACAAGTGATTTCTTTTGCTTCTCGACAGATTAAGAAACACGAGGAAAATTATCCAACACATGATCTAGAACTAGCTGTTGTGGTCCATGCTTTGAAGATCTAGAGACATTATCTCTATGGAGAAACATTCCAGATTTTCACAGACCATAAGAACCTAAAGTATATCTTCTCACAACATGAGTTGAACATGAGGCAATGCCACTGGATGGAGTTAATCAAGGACTATGATTGTATAATTGATTATCATCCATGGAAGGTGATGGAGCTTCCACTTACGTGGAATTGCGTGCACCACTAAAAATCCTAAAGATGGTAGGTCTTTAAGTTTAGCCTTGCTTATACTAGATTGAGAACTCCACCCACGTGTGCTAAGATATGTGGAAGTCTTATCGTAGTATAGTTAAGGGTCGAATCCACGGGACAACGGTCTTGTTGGGATCAACAAGATGAAAAGCGTTAGAATTCCACTTAGCTTCTTAATAGTTGGTATTTAGATCAAAATGTTGGTTTGGTTGTTTTTAAAATAAGAGCAAGTAAAGTAAAGCAAGCAAGTAAATTTAAGGATGTTAAACAATAATAGGAAGCCACTAGGGTGTGATCGGTTTTCACCACCACTACACATGGATCAAAACATGCTACATAAAGCACAACCTGCAAAAAGAGTCTTAAACACTTAGTATCTTTATAGATTTAGTTTCCTTTCGGATAACTAACTACAAGAAGTGTGGGAATGATGCAACGCCAGCCATCCCTGAACGAATGGTCAACTGCTTTGCATCATTCCCTTCTCAAAGTGTGTTCCTCGACTTTACCAAAGTTGCACTTTCATACGTCAACTGATTCCATTTCATAGTATGAAAGTACAACATTTGGAAGTGAGTTTACTCCACTTCTTGAAAACACTCCTAGATACCAAAACAGGTGCA
Organism: Alisma plantago-aquatica; assembly: GCA_963693085.1. NCBI lineage: Eukaryota > Viridiplantae > Streptophyta > Magnoliopsida > Alismatales > Alismataceae > Alisma > Alisma plantago-aquatica. The sequence continues at coordinate 593,396,073 of OY856409.1, forward strand.
TGGTGGATACATGCACCAAGAACCAACATTCAATCGAGTTTTGAATCAAGTAGTACAAACATAGACAATTCATACTAAGAGATAAAAGATAACACAAGTTGGTAATCAAGCAACAAGCATTCGTTAAGCGATTGATGTTGAACTGTAAAGGAAGTAACTCTATATTGCAAACTATGGATTACATTACATGGAATGAAAGCATGGGTAGCGGGGCTACTCCCCGCACCCTAGTGAAAGAGACTACTCACTCATAGCTAGGACAAAGAAGGAGGCGAGAAGAGAGAGAGAGCATCATCCCCACAAAGGAGAGAGGAAAGTCAACCCCTTAGAGAGTGAGAGCGTGATGATCTTCAAGCTTCACAGGTTGCTCAATGACAAAGTATTCTCTTCCCACCTTCTTTGGTGAAGACAGAGAAAATAGCTTCAAGATGGCACGTGGATCTCAGACCGAAAGCCTTCAGGCGGAAGTTGGAACAGCTCTGTAGTGATGGAGGCAGCCTCTGGGCATCTGAAAACTTGATGTCTTTGGGAGGACCCCTTGGGTCTTATTTATAGGCCTCAAGTGAAGTCCAAACGGTTTGGTGAATTTTGGGTCCAAACGGTCTTGGAAACCGTTTGGACTCTGAGACCGTTTGGAGTCCGAGACTGTTTGGACTCCGAGACTGTTTGGACTCTGAGACCGTTTGGACTCATGCGGTCTTGAGATCGTATGACTCCATGCGGTCTTGAGACCGGTTGGCTTCATGCGGTCTTGGGACCGTTTGACTCCATGCAGTCTTGAGATCGTATGACTCCATGCGGTCTTGAGATTGTATGATTCCATGCGATCTTGAGATTGTATGATTCCATGCGGTCTTGAGACCGGTTGGCTTCATGCAGTCTTGGGACCGTTTGACTCCATTCCATCTTGAGATCGTATGACTCTATGCGGTCTTGAGATCGTATGACTCCATGCGGTCTTGAGACCATTTGGCTTCATGTGGTCTTGAGACCGGTTGGCTTCATGTGGTCTTGGGACCGTTTAAGTCTTTTGTGATTTTTTGTGTCTTTTTCTGTAAGTAAAAAGGAGAAAAGTTAATGTTAACAGTATATTTGCAATAAAAGAGAATAGTTAGATATTTTGTCTACTTTATCTGAGAAAGAGTGTGGAAAACTGAAGAATATTACTAAGATAACATCACAAAATTGGAGGTTATCACCCCCCTAACTTAGAGTCTAGCTTGTCCTCGAGTTAGATAGAGCTGAGGCATGTAATGGCGAGGCGATTTTATTCAGTTAAGATTTCCATACTCTTGCTTCAATTCTAAACCTGAGATCTCCTAAGGTTGTATCAGAGCTTTTTGCCTTAACTCTTTCAGGTATTGAGAGTTGCTTGGATCTCAGGTTTCTTCCATATCTTATCCCGCATTGGGACCACTTTTTATTCGGTGCATGTCATTGACTCTAATCAGTTTTATACTCCTCTGAGAATCCTACCGGAAACTAGAGTGGGTATGCGAGTTGGCTAAAGGTTTAATGTGTAACTCCCCCTTCAAGTGGGGGAGGGGTTGTCTATGCTTTTAGGATCTCACTACCGGGCACGATACATCTGCCTTCTTGAGGGCAGCTGAATGTACCGGCCGGGTGAGTCCTTTATCAGCCTTTCACATATTTAGATACCTTAGGGTTTCACTACCAGACACGACACATCTGCCTTTTTTAGGGCAGCTGAATGTACCGACCGGGCGAGACCTTTGTTGGTTCTTCATATAGATCCTTATTTATGGCACAACTCTCATGGTTTTATTCAACACTCTGGCTTTTATTCGTAGACTCACATGCTTGGGATTTGGATATTTAGGGATATTGATTTGGGCGGCCAAGCCTCTTTTATTTGGAGAGAAGAAAACTGTTCTTAGAGTTGTTCGACATGCACTTATTTGGTTTCTACTAGTGGTCCACTTGCAGGGCTTCATGATTTGGATGTCACCTGATGTCCCTCTCGTCTTTGAGATTGTTTTGGCTTATAGCGGCCCTGATGTTGTCCTGTGGAGGGTCAGATGTAGAGTTGGAACAAAAGTATGGAAATTGAGTGAAGATGATTTATTAATTCGCCATTACATGTCTATGTGCTATTCTTGTTATTTCTCTCGAGGGCTACTAGATTCTAAAGTTGGTTGGGGATGACTTTGTACCAAGTAGGTTTTATTAACAGCAAAGACTAAATATGTGCAAAAGAAAACTAAGAAAGAAAATTATACAGAATTGAAGAAGAAGATAGAAAGGGGAGGATTTAGAATTGATACCTCACCCTTGTCCAATGTACTCCCCCCCTAACTTATCACTCACTCTATCCTCAGAGTGTCAAAGGGAATAGGTTGAGAGGTACAAGGACAAGGGCATCAGGCATCCGTTAGTCCTTTATTTGTGCCATGTGTGCGAAGGAGATTAGCAACAAACTTTCCACGTAAGGCGTGGTAATCTACGTCTGTCATATCCTCTACTGGTTTTTGAAGGGCCATGATGGTGTACATCTAGTAGAGGACGTGGAAGCCGTAGTCATTTGATTCCCGAATTTGTTGGGGACATTTGTGGTTGAAGGACGGGCGATGAAAGTGTTCTTTGCTGTATGCCCTTGTGTGATGACTTAGAAGATTGATTAGTTTGTCTGCACATTCCTTTGCCACCACCTCTGTGGGCGTCTTTGGTGTCACTACATATTGCTTCTGTCGGGGATTGAACTGGATGTCAGAACTATTATAGATAGTAGTTGTTCCTTCGGGTAGGTTTGTTGCCAGAAGCATCTAGTGCTCATGGTAAAGGAAGGGTAGCATGATAAACTTCAGTGTTGTATGTTGTAGGAAGGAGATTAGCGCTTCAGTTGTTTTGAAGTTTTTTAGGAGGTCGTCCTTCATATATGCGGATGCCATATAGGTTGTAGGGTGGTTCCGTCTGATAAGAAATTGATATGCAGCCATCAAGCTCATGGATAGAGACCCTTTGAGATGTACAGTTTTTTGTAATGCATCTGCCATTACTAAAATGTCACCGGACATGAAAACGAGGTCATCTTTCTCGGCGTAGAGCCGAGACATGATGAGATGGAGTTCATTGTCAGAGAGACTTTTGCGAGAACTGAGGTCGAAATCCGGGAAAGTTGGTTCTATGGAAGATAGGGGCACCATTTGTGATGATGATCTCCTAATGGTTGCCCCTGACAAAAGATCTATGTCTCCTTTATCCTGCTCCAGATCAAAGTGGGAAGGGTCCCATTTTCTTTGCTCAGGAACTATGGCTGGGTGTTTGTTTTGCTCTAGTTCTTTTAAAGTTTGTCTGAAAGGTCACCGTTGCGGACGTTGGATTGCTGAAAAGAGGTAACAGAGGACGTCATCTGGTGCCATTGTCGGGTCCTTGAAGAACCTCCTATCACAAATAAACTCCATGGCATAACGCCCTTGCAGGGAGTGAAAATCTTCGGTGACCAGATCGGTAAGGGGGATTTCTTGGTTTAGCGCTTGAATGTGACGGATAGTGCAGAAAGCGCAATCCCCGGATCCTTCAGTAGCTTGGACTTACGGATTTATTATTTGGAATCGAGGTTGGCTCCAGTCCTGACGTAGGGACAGGCGTGCAACCCAAATAAGCTTGAGAAGCCGGAAAGGTATACATCTTGCCTCTCCTGCTTCTTCTCCAACAAAATTTATTGTTCCGGATGGTAGCTCAGTGGCACAAATATTGTACACCTTGGCATCCCGAGCCTCGGTGTCCACAATCATAAATAACCAATGATCGGAAACTTGAAATGGCACGGTAAGATAACGTGCCCTCCGTGCTAAACCAGCGCGCAGCCGCTCTATTGACTTTTCTCGTATGTCCTTGTATAACAAGCCTATAGATAGAGCAGGTGAGGCGTTAAAAACTGGTTGCTGCCTCTTAGAACTTCTGTAAACTTCTATGCAGTTGGCAAGTAGGACGGGGAAGATTGCCATTGACATCGTTGACCGTGGTCACAGGATGTTGCGGAAATCTTTGCGTGTCAACTTGCGCTTAGTCTTTGTATTGTGGTAGATGATGTCTTCCCCCTCTTTAGCATCGTTGACAATAGTGTTCAGGATAAAGATGTCCTGAGCATCTAGTGTAGAGATGACCGCCATATCTAAATCGTGCATCTTATACGGTAGAGGTGGTGGCGGGGGAAGCTCTTGCGGAGGGGGTGAAGAAGTTTGTTCCAAATCATCTATATAGCCTTACAGATCTCCATTTGAATCGGAAGCAGAATCGAGTTCTTCATCTGTATCTAAACGGACTCGTTCTGATTCTTCCTGTTCTGGCGGAAAGGGCACTGATTGGTCAGGTGCGGAAAAAGGGTGAGTGGCTGTTGCTGGTGGGCTTGTGCTGGTTCGTAAAATGCGTTGGTGGAACTCAGCAAAGGCCGCATCTTTCGCAGACTCCCCTATATATCCCAAGGCAGAGTAATTGAGGAATTGGTCCCCATATGATATGTTTACATTTTCATTGTGGGTGGGGGACTTGGGATGATGTCCACCTTCTTGGTGGTCTTTGACATATCCTTTCTGAGAAGGTTCTGCTCCTTGGCTTGTGTCCTCCCCAGTGTTGTCTGGGGCATCAAATTTGTCATATGAGGAGGTGGTATCATTGTTAGAATATGCAGAGGAGTCAAAGTCATCTTTATCTTCATCATCACCTTCTTTGTCAGCTGCTGCTTTGTCTTTGAGTTTCTTGTGTGCTGTCTTTTTGCACTGCCGATGGATGGTTTGTAATTCGTCAAATGCCACTTGCACATGCTCATGTGTTTCGAGCAGTACGTCATGTGTTTCCTTGAGATCTTTGTATCGGTCCTCGGTAGAGAGGAGTCACACTGTAAGATCTGTTATTGTAGCTCGTAATTGTTGGATTTCATTGTTCGTCGACTCCTCTTGGTGATTACTGAATTGTGTGAGAGTGTTGCTGATGTTATCCAAGCACATGCTAAGAGATGTTTGGTGCTGCTTGAGCTCACAGAGAGTCTCAGGCAGAGGTTGAGTCTGCGTAGAGATCTCATCGACTTGCTTGGTCATTGCTTCTTGCTGGCTTTTTACCCCAAGGATCAGCTCGGGCAAGTTGTTGATGTGGCTGTCGACGTGATCAACTTGCCTGGCCATTACATCTTGTCGTTGCTGAAAACCTTGGAGGATGCTTGGCAAGGCGCGGTTCTGTTCGTCGATCTTGGCTACCTGCTAAGATAGTCCCTGCACATAAGAAAAAATTGTGTTCATAATGTTAGAAGGGTCGGTGAGAAGGTTTCAGATGGTTTCGAATTGACGTCCGAATTCCTCACCGACATTAGTGAAAGGGACCCCGGTTATAGAAGGGTGAGATGGTTGGGGTCTGGATGGAAAGGGTGTAGTGTCCTGTGGAAGAGACACTATTGATGGTTCGACGAACTGCGTGGTGACTATAGATGGTGTCACCAGCGGTGGTGGGGTGGTGGTGGATGGGAAAGGTGGTGATGTTGATGGTGAGAAAGGTGGGATTCATAGTGGTGGGGAAAAGACTGCGGAGATGGATGCAGTGGTGAATTCGGGCATAGTGGTAGAGAAGGTGATGCCCGAGGAGAAAATGGGTGAAGTGGAGGATGTAGGTGGTGGTGTATTTGTGGAGAAAGATGGAAGAGTGGTGAATAGGGTCCTGGAAGATTTGACAGTTGGGTAGAAGATGTAATGTAATTTGGCATCCTTTTCTTTGATAATGTAGGAGTTCTTCAAAGTCTGTTCATTGGTAAGGATGTCACCCTTGATTTTCGTGCAGTGTGGAAGTAATCTGTCCATCCTGAGATATTTGATTATCAAAGTTATGTGCCCACCCATGCATATTTCTTTCCCTATGGTGTAGGCGGAGAATTTTTGTATCAAGTGTCGGCCAATATTGACCAATTTTCCATTCAGTATTGACCATAGGAGAAAAAGGTCAACGGTTATGACATTTCCACTCTCCGTTCTGGGGAAGAGCGCACCAGTGAGGATCTTGTTAAGTGTACACACGAACCCAGAATGGATATTGGAGGCTTTGCATGTCTTTGCCTCATAAGTTGGGAACCCTGTTAATGTTTTCCAGAAGGTGTGTCTATTGAATTGTGAATTTTCTGTTCCTGTAGCTTTAGCCATCTTGAGATGCTCCGGGTTGTCGATGAAGATTTCATTCAGAAGATTTTCGGTTATAGTGATGTCGTTGCCAAAAAAGCTTGGTGACCAGCCTGCGGTCACCTCCGTCCCTTGCTCTGTGTGCAATGTCCACCGTTTCTTTGGTGAGATGGGTAAAGAAGTCTGTGGTGGGTTTGATATATGATATTTCGGGGATGATATAAAGTCTGGAGAGGTTAGCGTTGTGTAGGATGGTGAGGATTCTATCGTAGATCCCCATCTTTAGCAGTACACTGGAGCAGGCGTACTTTGTAGGTTTTAGGGTTTTATCAATGGAAGGAAGGGTGTGTATGTAGAGGTTTTCTAGTGGTGGTGCTGTAGTGGTGATGGGAGGGAAAGAAGGAACAATGATGATTGCAGGAGCGACAACGGAGGTGGTGGTTGGTGGAAAGTTTACTACCAGGGTTTGCTCCCTTACAGTGACAGGATGAACTTGCTTCCTTGCCCGCATTTTTGGTTGCTGAGTTGTGGTGGCTTCCTGGGCCTTTAGCCTCCCCTTAGACTTTTCAGCTGGGGACTCTTCCTCAGAACGTGGCTCATATTCAGAGCCTTCATCATCACTGGAAGAGATTTCTTCCACTTCTTCTTCAGGTGCCTCAACTAGGCATTTGTTGATGCGGTCAATCTCACACAAGATCGCCATGATGTTGACCTTTGGTGGGGCCTTCCCAGTCTTGTTGTAGTTATCGATAATCTGTTGGATCTTGGCTCGGTCCTCTATCAGTTCCTCTTGTGTCCAGAAGGGTGCGTCTTCGGTTCTGGTTGGTTGCTTTGCTGGTGCAACCCTTTCTGAAAATGAAAAAGTGATATGTTAGCATAGAAATTGGTATGAATGAGTTTATATATATTTTCATGTTTTAGCGAAAAACAAGCGGTGTTTAAAAAGACCAAACGGTTTTGAAGACGGTTTGGTTCCAAACGGTTTCAGGACTGTTTGGTCCCAAACGGTTTCCGAACCGTTTGGTTCCAAACGGTTTGAAGACCGTTTGGTCCCAAACGGTTTCGGGACTGTTTGGTTCCAAACGGTTTGAAGACCATTTGGTCCCAAACGGTTTCAGGACCGTTTGGTCCCAAACAGTCTGTTTCAGGACCGTTTGGTTCCAAACGGTTTCAGGACCGTTTGGTTCCAAACGGCTTGGAAACCGTTTGGAAGGTGAAACTGCGGGGATCGACCGGAAATAACAAGGATGGCGGTGATAATGACGACAGTGGCGATAGAAAAGAGGCTCGCGATGGTGCCGTAGACGGAGACGATGGTACAGACAGTTGCGGAGGTGGAAAGATGATGGTGCAATAAAACAGGGAACCGCGGCAGCGTTGCAGTCGTTGGAGATGGCGGCTCATCTACCTTGCAACTGGTGGAGATGACGACAGCAAGTGAAAAGCGGTGGTACTGAGGTGAGGTCGCCGCGAAGAAACACGGGGACCGGATCGATGGTGGCGGAGGGAACTTGAGCTGCGTAGGAAGACAGAGGCGATGGAATAGTGCTTGCGCAAGGGTTTTAGAGAGCTCGGGAGTTGAAAGAGAGAAGAAGAAGAAAGAGGGGGGCTAGGGCTATATTTATAGGATTTGGGAGGTTGACCTTGCAAAACCCTTATGTCAAACGGTTTCGAGACCGTATGGCTCCAAACGGTTTCGAGACCGTTTGGGAGGGTTAAGGATATTTTGATTTTTATATTTTTATATTTGTTTTGGTATGTGAATTTTTATATTTTCAGAAGATAATCCTAAGGTATCTTAAAAGAACAGAAGATAAAAGAAAAAGTTCAGATCTTGGGTTGCCTCCCAAGTAGCGCCTGAGTTTTATGTCGCTGGCTCGACGAGGTTTTGATGTGGTTATGATGATGTTGTGGCGTCTCTGATGTCAATAGTTTGTCTCGGCATTTTATCTGCTGGAGTGTAGTATTTTTTCAATCGATGGCCATTGACTGTCCTTTCTCCTCCATTGTCGTCAACAATTATGACAGCTCCAGTTGGGTATATATGTTTGATAGTGAAAGGCCCAGACCACTTTGTGCGGAGTTTTCCGGGGAACAATTTGAGCTTGGAGTTGAAAAGGAGTACTTTGTCACCGATGATGATGTCTTTCCTTTTTAGATGACCGTCATGCCACATTTTGGTCTGTTCTTTATAAATCATGGCACTTTGATAAGTGGTCATTCGGAGTTCCTCTAGCTCTTGTAGTTGGAGTTGTCTGTTTTCTCCGGCACTTTTAAAATTAAAATTTAGTTGTTTGATGGCCCACCAAGCCTTGTGTTCCAGTTCCACTGGAAGGTGACATGATTTCCTGTATACCAAATGGAACGAGGTTGTCCTGATTGGTGTTTTATACACTATTCGGTAAGCCCAAAGGGCGTCGGGAAGCTTGGTGGACCAGTTAGTGCGGTGTCTATTGACTATTTTTTCTAGGATAGCCTTTAGTTGTCTGTTTGAAACCTCAACCTGACCACTGGTTTGTGGATGGTAAGGCGTGGCAACTTTATGATTAACTCCATATTTCTTTAGAAGGGCTTCAAAGCTTCATTCCAGAAAATGGGTCCCGCCATCGGATATGACAGTTCGGGGGACTCCAAATCTGGGAAAGATGATATCTTTAAACATTTTAATGACTGGTTTGGAATCGCTGGTCACTGTGGGGATAGCTTCGACCCATTTCGAGACATAGTCTACTGCAACCAGAATGTAGGAGAAGCCATATGAAGAAGGAAAGGGGCCCATGTAATCTATCCCCCATACGTCAAAAAGTTTGATCTCTTGCCACATAGTGAGTGACATTTCATTCCTTTTAGATATGCTGCCAGAAAATTGACATTTGTTGCAGGATTTGACAAAATCATAGGAGTCTTTTGCTATGGTTGGCCAAAAGAAACCTGATTGCAAAACCTTCATAGCAGTTTTCTTCACACTCATGTGCCCCCCAGTGGGGTCAGAATGGCAATGTTCTAGGACGGGGGTAATTTCTTCTTCAGGTAAGCAGCGACGGAAAAGTCTGTCTGCGCAAAGATGAAAAAGGTAGGGTTCATCCCAATAGAATTGCTTTGCATCATGGAGGAATTTCCTCTTGTCGTGATGGGAGGTGGAAGGATGAATGATTCCTGTAGCCAGATAATTAACAATGTCGGCGTACCAGGGGAATCCATTGGTAATATTCATTACTTGGTCATCTGGAAAAGAGTCTCGGATAGGAACTTTATCTTCATCTTCGACTTCAATACGACTGAGATGGTCGGCTACGACGTTTTCCACTTCGCTTTTGTCTTTGATTTCCAAATCGAATTCTCAAAGCATCAACACCCAGCGGATAAGTCTGGGTTTTGCATCTTGCTTCTGAATTAGATATCATATGGTGGAGTGGTCAATGTAGACGATGACCTTGGATCCAATCAAGTAGGAGCAGAATTTCTCGAACGCATAGATGACAGCTAAGAACTCTTTCTCTGTAGTAGTGTAGTTCTTCTATGCCTCATCGAGCATTTTAGATGCGTAATAGATCACATAAGGCTTCTTGTCGATTCTTTGTCCTAACACAACCCCTATGGCATAATCGATGGCGTCACACCTGATTTCAAAAGGTTGTGACCAATCCGAGGCTCTTAATATGGGTGCGGAGATTAAGGCATTTTTCAGAATAGTGAAACTTGTAGGCATTCTTGGTTAAAATTAAACTCGGTGTCTTTGGTCAGCAATTGGGTCATGGGTTTTGCTATTTTTGAGAAATCTTTAATAAATCTTCTATAAAACCCAGCATGACCTAAGAATGCTCGAACTCCTTTTATGTCTTTTGGTGGCGACAATTTCGAGATAACATCAATTTTTGCCTTGTCCACCTCAATCCCTCTGTCGCTCACTCTGTATCTGAGGATGACACCTTCAGTTACCATAAAATGGCATTTTTCCCAATTCAGAATGAGGTTCGTTTCCTCGCATCGTTGTAAGACTCGTCCAAGGTTGAGTAGATAGTTATCGAAGGAGTCTCCATAAACTGAGAAATCATCCATGAATACCTCCATTATAGATTCTATTAATCCTGAAAAGATAGAAGACATGCACCTTTGGAAAGTAGCAGGTGCGTTACACAGCCCGAATGGCATTCTTCTAAAGGCATAGGTCCCAAAGGGGAAAGTAAATGTAGTTTTCTCCTGGTCTTCCAGATGTATAGGGATTTGGTAAAATCCGAAATAACCATCTAGATAACAGAAGAATTTTTGATGAGCTAAGCGTTCAAGGACTTCGTCGAGAAAGGGTAAAGGGTAGTGATCTTTTCATCTTGATTTGTTTAATTTCTTGTAGTCGATACACATCCTCCACCGTGTCACAGTTCTTGTAGGCACTAGCTCATTTTTGTCATTTAGAACGACAGTGGTCCCCCCTTTTTTGGGGACCACCTGGACAGGGCTGACCCACTGGGAATCTAAAATTGGGTAAATAATGCCAGCTTTCAGAAGTTTGAGGACTTCAAGGCGGACCACCTCTTTAAGGTTGGGGTTCAACTTTCTTTGGTGTTCTCTTGAAGGCTTGAATTCCTCGACCATGGGTAGCCTATGCATGCATAGGGCAGGATTTATACCTATCAAGTCAGTTATTTTGTACCCAATGGCCTTCTTGTGCTTCTTTAATTTGACGAGAAGCCTTTCTTCTTGGTCTCCTGTCAGAGTAGAACTGATGATAACTGGACATAGTTTTTCCTTGTCCAAGAAGACGTGTTTAAGTCTTGAAGGTAGAGTCTTCATCTCGGGGGCCTTGGGCGCCTCTATTGTTTTTAAAATAGTGACAGATTTGAGCTCTTCAAAGGTGGCTGTAGGTGCTTCTTCGGCTTTCTCTAGGTGTTGTAAGCATTGTTGAACCAATTCATTAGCTGAGAATTCGACCTCTGGATTAGTTAAAACATTCTCCAACTCATCAGATGGCTCAGATATTTCCAGTTGGGACATTTGGTGAATTGCATCTAGGAGAAAAACCTCCTCTTGAATGTTGGGTCCTTTCATGTTGTTGAGGACTCAAAATTGAATTGCTTCTTTTCCGAGTCTTAGAATGATCGTACCGGCTTCAACATCGATAAGCGCCCTGGCTGTGGCGAGGAAAGGTCTGCCAAAAATTATCGGGTATCTCAGATCCTCCTTAATATCCATAATGACAAAATCGCACGGGACATAGGCATCTTTGCCTATTCTGATTGGAATGTCTTCAATAATTCCTAGAGGTGCTGTGATAGTAGAATCAGCTAACTGAATTGTCATTGATGTGGGCAGTAAGTCGGTGAAACCTAATCGTTTGCACATGGAATAGGGCATAATTGATATGCTGACCCCTAGGTCAGCTAATCCCTTTTTGCTTGATGCATTTCCAATACAACATTGAATACCGAAGGAACCTGGGTCTTTCTTCTTCTTTGGCATTTTATTAAGGATGACATCGGAGGTGGTTTGGGCAAGTTTGACGGTTTCTTGTTCCTCAATGATGTATTTCCTTGATAACATAGTTTTTAGGTATTTGGCCCAAGCCTATACCTCAGAGAGAGCATCGAGGAGCGGGATGTCAATATAGAGTTTCTTCATCGCCTCCTTAAATTTTTGGAACCTGGTGTCCATTTTTGTCTCTCGCAATCTTCCCAGATATGGTATCCTTGGTTTATACTATAAGATTTCTGGCTCTTGAGAAGCTTGTTCTCCTTCTTTGCCTTTTGCATTCTCTGCAGACTTCTCAGTTCCTAGCTTCGGGTTCGCATTCAGCATAAGGACAGGTGTATCATCATCATCAAGAGTGATCCTTGTGGTTTCATGAAGAGTGCGTCCAGATCTCGTAGTAACTGCATTCAACTGTTCAGGCCTATTCTGGCCGTGTCTAGGGTTTGACTCCGGTTGTCCTACAAAAGTGCCTCTGGAGGCTTCAGTTGCGCAACAATTTGGGCTAGTTGAGCCTCTACTACTTTTTGCTGAGCTTGTTGATTAGCGAGCATGGTTTGTTGGGATTGTAGCATCTACCTTATCAAAGTCATCTCATCTTCTGGCTGGGAAGGGGTATTTTTCTGAGCAAGTTGTTGTTGTCCTTGTTGTGGTTGTTGCGGGGGCAGTGCTGACTGAGGGTGCAACTGTGGGTGTAGAGGAGGATGGGTATATTGATAGTAGGCGGATGTATTTCTAGGGTAGTTGGATATTTTGAAGTTATGTCTGGGGTTCCCTTGATTTTGATTAAAGTTGCTTTGGAATCCAGACAACAACCTATTGGAGGATCCGCCTTGTGTCTGGTGTTGCGGATTGGCAGTCCCAACAGGGTTTCCATATTGAAATCCTGGGTGGTTTCTTGGTTGATTAGGATTATAGTAGACTTGTCCAGGAATGGAGTGAATAGAATTAACCTGTTCTGGCATTTTCTCATCAGGTTGTTCAATGATTGGCTCGTACTACTGTGGCGGTGGGTGCATATCCATCATCACATTGTAAAGCAGGCCGCATGACAGAGTTGGGTGATAGGATGCGTGGCATGCTTCACATGTCCCTGTGGCAGCTTTAACTTGTTGGACTTGAGGGTTTTTCTTCTTATCAAATTCTCCAAGCGAAGTTTCAAGAGCCTACTGTTTATGAGCTATGGTCTTTAAGGCCTCAACAATAGCCTTCATTTCCATTGATTCCTCAACTTTATAGACTTTGAGGACTCCCTTTCCAGATGATCGTCCCCAATTGGATTGATTCTCAGCTCCAAGTGTGACGATTTTCCAGGCATCCTCGTAGTTCTTTCTCATAAAATTTCCTCCAGATGAGGAATCCAGAAATTACTTGATGTCATCACTCACTCCCCTATAGAAGGTTTCTATTAGTTGATTTTGGGAGATGCCATGATGGGGACACTTCCTTAGAAGCTCCTTGAATCTTTCCCAAGTTTCTGCGAGCGATTCTCCAGGAAGTTGGGAAAAGTGATTGATCTGCCCCCTAATTTTGTAAGTTAATGATGGGGGGGGATTTCTCCAGGAAATTTTCTTCCAAGGGAGCACACGTGGTGATTATTGGCTCCCTATCGAGCGAGTTGTACCAGCTCAAAGCTCTTTCTGATAGAGTAAAGTGGAAAAGATGTAGCATTATTGCGTCAAAGGCAACTCCGACCTGTGGGACCAATCGGCAAAGTGCCTTGAATCTCTTCAAGTGATCCATACAGTCATCTCCAAAACCTCCAGAGAATGAGATGCCCTGCATGATCTGAATCCACTGTGTCTGGATCTCAAAGTTGGGTATGTTGATAATCGGAGGCCGAACTGGATGATTGTCCTCGTAGTTCTTAGGGACAGCATAGTCCCTCAATTGCTTGTTTCTAAGCTCTAGCTGGGCAGCCTGGTTAGTTGCTTCATTTTTAGCTCGGATGCGGGCATGTTCTTCCGCTTGGATCTCCGCTTGAATCTGAGCACGGGTGTCAGCGATGAGTTGTGCCCTTTGAGAGGCGATGGCGACATTGACCCTCTCCATAACTAGCGCGGCTTGACATTGATCTTCAACCATTTGCCGAGCTCTTTGGCGGTTGATTCTGATGCGACGGTGGAAGCTTCTCTCTACCTCAGAGTCGTACTCTGGATCAGGGGAGAATCCGAGGTTATGCGATGATTGCATACACGTTTTCTACCTGAGTAGAGAAAGAAACACACCTTTTAGATGAAACAGGAGATATAATGGATTCAAGTAGATATGGACTTATGGTTAAAAGAAAATGTAAAACCCTAACCAACTAGAAAGATAGTTAATTGAAATTGAAACGTTCCGTTGTCCCCGACAACGACGCCAATTTTTGATGGAGCTTCCACTTACGTGGAATTGCGCGCACCACTAAAAATCCTAAAGATGGCAGGTCTTTAAGTTTAGCCTTGCTTATACTAGATTGAGAACTCCACCCACGTGTGCTAATATATGTGGAAGTCTTATCGTAGTATAGTTAAGGGTCGAATCCACGGGACAGCGGTCTTGTTGGGATCAACAAGATGAAAATCGTTAGAATTCCACTTAGCTTCTTAATAGTTGGTATTTAGATCAAAATGTTGGTTTGATTGTTTTTAAACTAAGAGCAAGTAAAGTAAAGCAAGCAAGTAAATTTAAGGATGTTAAACAATAATAGGAAGCCACTAGGGTGTGATCGGTTTTCACCGCCACTACACATGGATCAAAACATTCAACATAAAACACAACCTGCAAAAAGAGTCTTAAACAGTTAGTATCTTCATAGATTTAGTTTCCTTTCGGAGAACTAACTACAAGAGGTGTGGGAATGATGCAACGCCAGCCATCCCCGAACAAATGGTCAATTGCTTTGCATCATTCCCTTCGCAAAGTGTGTTCCTCGACTTTACCAAAGTTGCACTTTCATACGTCAACTGATTCCATTTCATAGTATGAAAGTACAACATTTGGAAGTGAGTTTACTCCACTTCTTGAAAACGCTCCTAGATACCGAAACAGGTGCATGGTGGGTACATGCACCAAGAACCAACATTCAATTGAGTTTCGAATCAAGTAGTACAAACATAGACAATTCATACTAAGAGATAAAAGATAACACAAGTTAGTGATCAAGCAAAAAGCATTCATTAAGCGATTGATGTTGAACTGTAAAGGAAGTAACTCTATATTGCAAACTATGGATTACATTACATGGAATGAAAGCATGGGTAGCGGGGCTACTCCCCGCACGCTAGTGAAAGAAACTACTCGCTCATAGCTAGGACAAAGAAGGAGGCGAGAAGAGAGAGAGAGAGCATCATCCCCACAAAGGAGAGAGGAAAGTCAACCCCTTAGAGAGTGAGAGAGTGACGATCTTCAAGATTCACAGGTTGCTCGATGACGAAGTCTTCTCTTCCCACCTTCTTTGGTGAAGAAAGAGAAAGCAGCTTCAAGATGGCACGTGGATCTCAGACCGGCAACCTTCAGGCGGAAGTTGGAATAGCTCTACAGTGATGGAGGCAGCCTCTGGGCGTCTGAAAACTTGATGTCTTTGGGAGGACCCCTTGGGTCTTATTTATAGGCCTCAAGTGAAGTCCAAACGGTTTGGTGAATTTTGGGTCCAAACGGTCTTGGAAACCGTTTGGACTCTGAGACCGTTTGGAGTCCAAGACCGTTTGGACTCTGAGACCGTTTGGACTCATGCGGTCTTGAGATCGTATGACTCCATGCGGTCTTGAGATCATATGACTCCATGCGTTCTTGAGATCGTATGACTCCATGCGGTCTTGAGACTGATTGGCTTCATGTGGTCTTGGGACCATTTGACTCCATGCGATCTTGAGATCGTATGAATCCATGCGGTCTTGAGATCGTATGACTCCATGCGGTCTTGAGACCGGTTGGCTTCATGCGTTCTTGGGACCGTTTGACTCCATGCGGTCTTGAGATCGTATGACTCCATGTGGTCTTGAGATCGTATGACTCCATGCGGTCTTGAGACCGTTTGGATTCATGCGGTCTTGAGACCGGTTGGCTTCATGCGGTCTTGGGACCGTTTAAGTCTTTTGTGATTTTTTTGTGTCTTTTTCTGTAAGTAAAAAGGAGAAAAGTTGATGTTAACAGTATCTTTGCAATAAAAGAGAATAGTTAGAGATTTTGTCTACTTTATCTAAGAAAGAGTGTGGAAAACTAAAGAATATTATTAAGATAACATCACAAAATTGGAGGTTATCAGAAGGCTAATGTAGTAGCTGATGCATTAAGTATAAAATCAACAACACCAGCCTTAGATAAAGCACAGTTGAATTATTTAGTGTGCTCTAAGTGGGATATGTTTATATCCTTAAGGCAAGACAATGTACAGCTTAAAGTATCTTTATTAGCCGGGTTATTAGCTGAAATGCACATAAAACCAGCTCTGAGACATTAGATTAAAGAAGCACAACAAGCTGATAATGTAGTTCAACAGATTAGGTCAGAGTTTGGTAGTGAGAAACGAGATGGCTTTCATGAGTCAGATGATCAGGTAGTTTGTTACCATGGTAGGATGGTAGAACCTGATGCTAATGACTTGAGGAAGTTGGTTCTAGAAGAAGCTCATTCTTCTATGTATGCTATGCATCCATGGAGCACCAAGATGTATCATAACTTAAAAGATATATATTGGTGGCCTGGATTAAAGAAAGATGTAGCCGAGTTTGTTATGCGGTGTCTGGTGTGTCAGCAGGCTAAAGCTGAACATCAGAAGCTCGTACGAACAATGCAATCTTTGTCTATACCACAGTGGAAATGGGATCACGTGACCATGGATTTTGTGGTTGGTTTGCCTAGAACAACCAAAGGTCATGATTCCATTTGGGTGATAGTTGATAGGTTGACTAAGACAACACATTTCTTACCTGTCAAAACAACCTAAACCACAGAGAAGCTGGCACAGTTATATGTAGACGAGATAGTGCGGTTGCACAGGGTTCTAGCTACTATCGTTTCTGATAGAGGTCCTCAGTTCACGAGTCATTTTTGGGAGCGACTGCATAAATCTTTGGGTACACAGTTAAGGTTTAGTAAAACCTTTCACCCACAGACAGATGGGCAATATGAGAGGACCATACAAACCTTGGAGGATTTGCTTAGGGCATGTGTCCTTCAATTTGTAGGAAGTTGGGATCTACACCTAAGCTTGATAGAATTTGCTTACAATAATAGCTATCAGTACAGTATTGACATGGCACCATATGAAGCATTATATGGTAGACGATGTAGATCTCCTTTATGTTGGTATGAAACTAGAGAATATCAACTCTTGGGTCCTGAGCTAGTGCAACAGACAATTGAGAAGATTAAAGTAATACAACAATAATTAAAGACTGCTCATGATAGATAGAAATCATACGCCGATAAACGACGAAGACCTTTAGAATTCCAAGTTGGAGATAGAGTATATCTCAAGGTCTCACCTTGGATAGGAGTTCTTAGATTTGGAAGGAAGGGAAAGTTAGATCCTAGATTTATGGGGCCTTATCCAATCATTGAACGGATTGGAAAGGTAGCTTATAAGCTGGAGTTACCACTTGAGTTGCATAAGTTGCATCCAGTGTTCCACATTTCCATGTTGATGAAGTGTCATCCTGACACATAATTAGTTCTACAACCCGTGGAGGTAGAATTAAATGATGATATATCATATGTTGAAGGACCTGTGACGATCCTTGATAAAAGAATTAAAAAGCTGAAAAAGAAAGACATTTGTCTTGTAAAAGTCCTCTGGAATCACCGTGGCATTGAAGAAGCTACATGGGAGCTAGAGGAAGAGATGAGGAGGAAGTACCCTACTATTTTCTCTTAATGTTTTCATTGATGATTTCGGGGACGAAATCCTTTTAAGGGGTGGATAATTTGTAACATCCCTGACTTGGGTTAAGCTTTAACCCTAAATGTTTTGTTTAATAAAGTTGATTAAATGCTTGTTCATATTTCTTGTAAAGTAATTAAGGCTCAAGAGGAACTTATATTTCAATTTTAGTCCTTTTTGAATAATGTTGAAACATTATTTTGTTAGTTTTGGACTAAAGTGCAAATTACCCCAGTTGTGGGGTTAACTTGCAAATTGTACATGATAAAATGTTTCTAAGATGTTGAAGCATCATAAGAATGAGAGTGATGCAGTGGTATGGTTTCTACAAGCTTGAGCACCAAGATAGAGCTTACTGAGCAATCTTTGTGCATTAAAACCTAGTTTTGGTGTAATGTGCAATTTACCCAAAACCTAGGGTTCAATATGCAAAATACCACTTCTAGAGGGTCCCCCATGTCTCTTATCATCATGTAGAGAAAACAAAATGAGAGGGGCATCTCATTTGAATTATTTTGGAGAAGAGAGAATCTTGATATTAAAATAATCAAGATTTAAGCATAAAAGGGACTTTACTTCAATTTACTGCAAAAAGAAATATATTAATTGAAGAGCCCTTCAAACAAAAGGTGAGGGATGAATTTGCTAAGGGTTTTACGAACTTGTGGCTTGCAAAGGCACGAAAATATCTTGAGTGAGTGGAGAGCCCACTCACATTAAGTTAATAAAAAGTAATATCCACTAAAATGGGATATTAGTATAATATGATTAAGGTGCTTAATTTCTTTTCTTTTAATTCTTGGATAATGAAGAAGTTTTGCAAGGGGGATAGGATGGCTTCGTGGCCAAGGAATTGAGGGGGAAATTTGGCATAATTTTTGGAAATTAAAGGAATTAATTTCTACTTTCTCTTTCCTTGGATTTCCTTTTACATGTCCCATTTCCCACCCACATAAGGACTCTTTTTCGGAATTTCTTTCTCTCCTTGCTTTGGCCGAGTACAAGGGAGCTTATGAGAAGGAGAAGGATGATTCCCAACCTGTTTGTAAGCTCTTGACCTTCTTTCACCTTGGTTTCTTGGTGGAAACCGAAAATCAATGATTGATTTCTTGTTTTCTCCATTCGATTTTCAACTCTAGCCAATCCTTTCACCCAAAAGCTTGAGAACGGACCTTGGGCAGTTGTCAAAGCTTCATCCACCATTGGAGACATGGAGCTTGAAGCTTGGATTCAGATTTGAAGGTGGGTTATATAACTTAAACCCTTAAATGTTGTTATTGCATTCAATTCTCAGGGTCAACACAAATACCTGAAGCAGATATTACATGTCCAAGAAAAGAAACTTCTGGTAACTAGAACTCACACAACTAAACTTAGCATATAACTCATGCTCTCTTACCAAAGTTAAAGCCTGACGAAGATGCTGCTCATGTTGTTGAGCATCTCTATTGTAGATCAGAATGTCATCTATGAAGACGACTACACACTGATCAAGAAAAGGTCAAAAGATTCTATTCATGAGTTCCATAAATGCAGCTGGTGCATTAGTTAGTCCATACGACATAACTGTGAACTCATAGTGACCATACCTTGTCCTGAAGGCAGACTTAGGGATGTCACCCTCCTTAATACGTAGCTGATGATATCCGACCTCAAATCTATCTTTGAGAAGACAGTTGCACCACGCAACTGATCAAAGAGATCATCAATACTTGGCAAAGGATACTTATTCTTTATAGTTATTTTATTTAACTGTCTGTAATCAATGCATAACCGCATTGATCCATCCTTCTTCTTAACAAAGAGGACCGAAGCACCCCAGGGTGAAGTGTTTGGTTGGATGAAACCCTTCTCAAGCAACTCTTGCAATTGTTTCTTGAGTTCTGTCATCTCAGCAGACGCCATCCTATATGGTGTTTGTGCTATTGGCTGCATGCCTAGAATTAGATTAATCTCAAAATCAATCTCTCGGGGTGGAGGTACACCTGTAAGTTCTTCAGGAAATACATCTTCAAATTCCCTGACTATAGGAACTTCAGCTGGATTAGAACTCTCCATAGTGGTATCTACCACATGGGCCAAGAATGAAAAGCATCCTTGTCTCATCAGCTTCTCAGCTACCATAGCTGACACAAGGTAGGTTAGAAGAATATTTCAGTCTCCTTGAAAGATCCATGTATCACTTTTATCTGTGAACACAGCTTGCTTGGACTCACAATCCAATATAACCTTATACCTTTCTAAGGTATCCATCCCAAGGATTATATCAAACCCATGCATCTTAAGTGGTATAAGATCCACTTGAATGCGATGCTCAGAAAAGAAAAGGATGCAGGGAGAACACACCTTCGGCAACACAACAGATCCCATCAAAGGAATTTCTAACAACAAACTATCTACTCTATGACTGGTAGTCATGTTACAGTCAAGAATCACTCTTCGAGTAATAAAGGAATGTGTAGCACCCGGATCAATTAAAATAGATACGATGCAGGACATAGACATATCAGAATAAAATAGTTTCATCTGACCTGTCACAACCTGAGGGTTGATCACTGCATCAGGTGGATTCATCGCAAAGAATCTCGCCGTTGCCTGTGGTTGATTCGGTGCTCGATGACTGGGTGCTGATGATCCAGCTTGGGACGCTTGTCCACGTCCTCTAGCGCCACCTGGAAACTATCTCCTTTAAGAACCTTGCTGACTCTACCTTTGAGGTTGAGTCACACTTGCCTCTCGGGCTTTGCAATCCTTCATCAGATGCCCCATCTTTCCACATTTGAAACAACTTCTGATCCCTTGTTGTGGTCTAGATAGTCCTGTAACAGACACAGATGCTGAGCTACAAGCTCCTTGTAGTGGTAAACTTCGTCCTCTACCCCTATTTGACATCCACTGTGTCTGGGTACTAAATCTAGGTGGTGGTGTAGGCACGGAAAACCTCAGTTTCTTGAAACCTTTGGATGAGGATCCTAGGAACTGGGAGTACGCCTTCTTGTCCCTGGTCTATCGCTTCTCCATCACAGACATCTCTATTCTTCTGACAGACTCCATAAAAGTAGCAAATCTTTCCCTGTTCTCCACAGCAGATACAGGGGTGGTCAACTCAGCGTTTAATCCCTTCTCAAAACACCGTATCATTTCTTCATCTGTGGTTGCCATATGCGGACATAACCACAAAAGCTCCATGAACTTAGCCTCATACTCGCTAATGTTCATTGGTCCTTGCCTTAACCTCTCAAACTGAGAGATTTTCTCATCCAGAAATGTCTTAGGAAAGTATCTATTAACAAATTCCCATCGGAAAACCTCCCATTCAATCTCCACACCTGCCCTTTTCCCTTCCTCTATGGTCCACCAGTGACCAGCAATCCCCTTGAGAAGGTACACAACATGTCTAACCTTCTCAGCTTTTGGGATGTTCAGGATTCTAAAGTCCTTCTCTAACTTTGTTAACCACATGTCAGCATCTGCTGGGTCAGCTATCCCAGCATATTTTGTGGCTCCAACCCGACGTAGTCATTCAAACGTCTTGCCGGCTCCTTGTCCTTCTTCATGGGCAGGTTCCCTAGGTATAGGTATGGGCATCCTATCAGTCATATGTGTCATGGCAGCTATAAACTGCCCGAAAATGGCTTGGAAGGTTGGATTCCCCATGTCAGCTTGATTGAATTGGGGTAGTTCAGGCACAGGTTCCTCCCTTCCTTGGTCTCTTGCACCTCCTCTCGGTGCAGCGACACTACTTTCTGCAACATGTTCATCATGTGATCCAGACATCTTTAGTTTTCTCTTCTCCTCCTATATGAGCAGAAGACACTATCACATAGACTGGAAGACACTAGAACATACTCAACAACCCTAGTCCTATGTCTCTGTAGACTCAGCGAACCTAGAGCTCTGATACCACTAAATTGTGGCGACCGACTCGTGAAAACAAGATTAACTAATGCAGAAGCAAATTATTAGCAACGGAATTACTGAATATCACTAAAAATTTAAAACTTTTAGCAAAGAAATCCACAACCTGTAAAACTCTTTCATAAAAGATCAAAGTAAGTTATTTACAATCTGATTCATCAGTACATCTCGGTATCATCTCATCTCGAGAGTCATAACATTGACTGCCCAGTTAAACTGTACATAAGCAGTATACAAAAATCTCGAGGCATCAAGCCAAAAATCATAGATCTATATCAAACTCTCTACTGACTCCTAGGACCTGAGAGTATAGAGATGACACATAGGAATCTCTATATATACAAGACTTGACAAACAATGTTTCCACCTGAGGATCACTGTTGTCCTTGTTGTTGTTGTTGTTGCTGTTGTGGCTGCTATTGCTGCTCACCCACTGAAGGGTTTCTTCTTCCTTGAAATCTACCTTTTTTTTTATAAGCCAGGAGGTTTTCTTATTCATCCCACCCTCCTCGTTGTGGGCCATCAAAAATCATCTGAAAATACATCTCCTGCTTACTAAGCAGGTAAACAACACCTCAAAAAGACAGATCACAACCAACACACCCCAAAGAAACACAAACAGACGAGCTCTACAAAGAAAACATTACCGAGAACTAACTTCAACATAGGGTATGCCTCTTCTCTCAAGGATGCATAGGCCTCTAATTCTCCGGGGCAAGATGCTCGGCTCATCACAGATGAAAGCATTAGACGCGACACTCCCTAGATGTCCCAGCTGTCTAGGGATTGTGCTTATTACTTTAGAAACATGCAACCCAATAATGGAGTCACCAATCACCTTCTGGCGAAGCTGTCTAATAAAATTCCTAACTTTCCACGACGCTCTTGTGCTTTTCCATATCCTGTTGTAAGTATTGATGTCTTCCATCTCCACGATCGATATATTCAGATTATGCTCATCAGTGATCCTGAGAGCAGCAGCGATCGCAATAATATAAGCATCGTCGTAATTCTTTTCATTCAGCTCAAATCTAAACGCCAGCCTGACTCTACTCCTAGAGTCTCTCACAAGACCGGCCGCCCATCTTTTAGGTATATTATCCATACCAAAGAACCTACCAATCGAGATATTAAGCTTGAGATTATTAATATCAGGTGGAAGCCATCGCACTAGCTTGATCGATCTCAATCTCATCACAGGGATGTCAATGCCACTGATCGTAATCAAATTGTAGAAACCCGGTTCCTCTAATTTACTAAAAGAGGTGTTCTTCATGACCCAGTTTAAAATGAAAACGATCTCTTTCCAAAGTAGATTCGAACTAAGCTTATGGCCATCAAATCTCTGCGCACATCTCGATCTCCAGATTACCCAGATCGTCAAGGCACTCAGGACCGCATCTATCCATCTTTTTGCCGAGATTCTAGAATAATGGGGTATACACCAAAAAATCAAGTCCTCTAAGGATGTAGGAGGATCCTCCCCAATAATCGCACATATCTTGTGCCAAAAGAAGGTAGCGCACTGGCTACGCAGGAAAAGGTGATCCATCGTCTCTTCGGCTGGATGATCACAGCAAGAGCACCTCGAAGCGATGTGAATTCTGCATCTTCGAATGTTATCATCAGTAGGTATGGCTTTTCACGCAATTTTCCAGATGATAGCGCTAGCTTTGGGAAATCCGGTCTTCCAAATATGGACGAAAGGGTTCGGATGAACCACCAGCCCAGGATGGAGAACGTGATGCTTAGTAGATCTGATAGAGAAATAACCATCGGTCTCCAGAGTCCACACCAGCTCGTCATCAACATCAGAAATACACGTCATGGATGCTCTGATCAAGTGCAAACCTTCCACATTGATAACTTGATTCAACAAAGGCCAGTCCCAATCCCCTTGTTCGTTCCAGAAGTCCTTAAGGCGAAAATCCCTGCGAGTATCCTCCGAATTATGAGCAAAGCCTGTCAAAGAAGTCCCGAGCCATCTAGAATCCCAAAGAGAAATCTCCCCTTTACCTACAACCCACCTGCAGTGGGGAGAGAAAAACGGGAAGGTTCTCCATATCAGTTTCCAAGTAGGTGAAGCAAAGGAACTCAACTTGAGGTACGGTGGAAAAAGATCAGATCTTTGGTTGAGCTGCGACCAATATTTGTCCCGACAGAAAGTCGCCCAGGGTGAGCGACCAGTAGTAATCTCCCAACATGCCTTGTACAGAAAAGCTCTCGCCATGGTTCTAGTTGAATCCAGATCCAGACCTCCCTTCGAATATGGAACAATCACATGTTTCCATGCTACCCAACACTTTCGCTTGTCGTTCTTTCTATCGGTCCAAAGGAAACGAGACATAATCATATCCAACCTGTCACAGATACTCGCCGGTAGCCCAACGGCAGCCGCAGTGTAAATCGCTGTAGACGAGAGTGTATGCTTAATCAGCAATTTACGCCCAGCGAAGGAGAGAAACCTTGCCTTCCACGAGGCGATCTTCTTGGTCATCTTTGAGATCAGGAAGTCGAAATTTCTGATTTTAGCTCTACCATAATATAACGGAACGCCAAGGTACAAGAAAGACTCCCCAACTAGTGCAATACCCAACTTGTGCGCAAGCTCCAGGGCCACGACCTGATCATCCGCGCCTATAAGACAGCATGACTTATGTTTGTTCACAACCTGCAAGGTGGCGTCTTCATAATCAGAAATAAGCTGCACAATGAAATCTATGGACTGATCGGAGGCTCTACAGAATAGGATGATGTCATCTGCATATAGAAGGGAAACCAGAGCATTTCCCCTTCCTCTCGTATAGAATCTATCGATGTGGCCGTGTGTGACTGAATGATCAAGGAATCTAGCCAACAACTCCTCAAAGATGATGAAAAGATATGGCGAGAGCGGATTTCCTTGCTTGAGCCCACAAAAAATCTGGAAAAAGCCTTCCGTATGGTCCCCAATCGAAATGCTTGCCCACGAGTCCATAAAGAAACTAAGACATAAGTCTACCGATTCTTGGAAAAAACCAAACCTGAGCATCGTCTTCTCAAGGACCTTCCAGTGTACTTTATCATAAGCTTTAGCCATATCAAGCTTGATGACCATATTTGGGACCTCACCTCCTTGTCTAAGATCGTGGATCAGTTCTTTGGCAAAGCGAATATGGTTAGTGATGTCTCTCCCTTCAACAAACGCACCTTGAGATAGCGAGATAATTTTATCCATAATAGGCCTCATTCTATGACTGAGGATGTTAGCAAAAACTTGTAACAGCATCGATTCGATAGCAATAGGCCTGAAATCTTTTAGAATATCTTCTGGGTCATCAACTTTAGGAATGAGAACGATCCTGAAGGCTTTGAAGCTCCTGTGACATTGCCGGTTAGAAAAAAAGCTTTTCATCAAATCAAGAACATCTTGGCTGACTATATCCCTAGCTGCCAAGAAGAACGATAGGGTATATCCATCAGGACCCGGGGCGGAGAATCTGTTCATACGTCTCATGGCAGCTAGACACTCCTCTTCAGATGGAATATTCAGGAGGGTTAGATTATCATCTGAACTCATGGACGGTTCAATTGAAAATTGTCTCAGCGAGAGATATAAATCTCCACCAGAAACATTGTTATTGCTAATAATAGAATAACACTGAGCAGTAGAATTATAAATATTCAACAGCAGGTAAATCGTTGATTGACTATGTAGAGCAGTATTCTCTATATAATTCATTCCAGTTATAAACTTGATTAAGCAGCAAGTCATTTATTTAATAAGGAATATGAAGAACATGTATATCATTTATCCAACTAGGAAACAATAGACAATGTATCATCAATCATTGTTTCTCGTAGTTCAACGCGAAGCAAATATGCTACGCTGCTGATTAAATTTTTCAAACATATTTATGCCCTGAGGAGATGAGGTATACCGCTCATACTCCAACCGACCATTGCGAAATCAAAATCGGTACAATACATTGGTCATCAGAAGAGCCAGATTCTTATGACCTCATCTTCCTCAGTCAGTGTGAGGAACAACATGAAGGATATCTCGTGTCTCTATCATGAATAGCTTTCCAGGGTATACTGGCAACTTCGCTATTAGAGTTACAGTGGCATGTTGTACTCTCTTCGCAATCGAGAGATTTCTTGTTATCTCACATCGATTCGGCATTAACATCATCATCGGGAGATTAGTGATACATCATCCCGACATATGCATATAATGAAGGATTGAGAGATTTAATGTTATTCTCACATCAATTCCTCCATTAGGGCATAAGGATATTCGTGCCCATTACTCGCACATACTCAAAAGTATGCTCTGCAGGAGTTCCCTTAGGAAAACCTATTTCACCATCACCTAACTACTGACGATGATGGATCTATGGTCAGGTCTCTACATGATATCATTTCACTTGATTATTTAAGTACATTACAACATTCTTTTAACATCAGTCATGTTTGCATACATAAGCCATTATAATAATTGTTGTAAGGAAAGAGTACTATTTTATCAAGTTCATTTCACAGCTTTATTAACATTGGGAACTCAATCCCTTATCATCTCTTCATCATGATTCAAGAATATGGGTGTTCAAACCCTGAGATCATCAAAATACTTGTTACAACTTTGACAGGTAACTTATTGCCATCAAGTCATCTGTCAATGTAAACATGATAATTGCAATGCATGTATTTCACATGGCTCTTACAGCCTATCAATCTCTTTTGTTACCTTTCACTAGGCAACATAGCATATCATTGCTTACAAATCTCATAAAATACTTTCAATAAATAAAGCATCATAGCTCATACCTGGCTATATTCAATATCTCATAAAACTTGCACGATTAGTACAGATGATAACAGATACATCAATTTCATATCAGCATATTGCAAACAATTATGACATCATTATTCAAGGGTTACACCACTATACCCTTGCTAGGATTAGGGTTTCCCTTTTCATTTCGATTAGGGTTAATCATCCCCTTAGCTCAATTAGGATAAATGACTTATCATTTCATTATCCAACCTTAGAGCTTCATGCTATAAAGTATTGCCCAAAATTAGAGTTACACATTCTTATTTACCTTATTTGAAATTTGGGTTTACTATTCACATTGCATCACCCTAGATTAGGGTTTACTACTCACATCATATCACCCTAGATTAGGGTTCACTATTCACATCACATCACCCTAGATTAGGGTTTACTATTCATTCCAAGTAGGAGTGATCATCAAAGTACCCTAAATTAGGGTTTCTCATGTCATCATTATAAATTAATATCATACCATCATCATGTCTTATGATTTTACCTATCAATGCCCTCAATTAGGGTTATGATTCATTAACCTTCATAGTTAGGGTTTCATGATCTCACTATGATGGATCATACCCTAATTAGGCATTCATTCATATTGGAAGTCCACAACTTGATTATCATTCATGTAGGAAGTCTTTTCTCTCTCTCACCCTCTATAGGATGATATTTACTTTAGCCTTGATAAGGCTAAGTCAACTCAATCTTGAAGAAGAATTGACATCATGGGTCATATCATTATCATTATGATTATTAAAGCTTAACTATTTAAAGGGCGCTAATCACCCTACCTCATTAGGGTACAAATACTATAATCATCTTTGATTACATCATGTATTAATCAATTGATCAACTTTTCCTTTAACCACTTTAAGTACCCATGCGGTTTTGATTAATTATCCACCAAACGGTCTTGGTCACTTAGACCCCAAACGGTCTTGACCAAATCTGTCCGGACCCACTCTTTTGATCAGCATAAATACCAACCATTAGAGATAATCCCAAACCTAAAACCAGATTATGAAATAAAACAATGAATTCTCGACTAAGGCGATTAAACAATATACGAAAAACACAAATAAATTTTTCCTTTTTCTTTGTTCACAAACTCATAAATCAATGTCACATCAAGGACATCACATTCAGATATCACAAATCATATTCAACTCCATTAAATCTAGAATCAAATCTTATTCTCATATGCGATTCAGTTTACATCAGATACATGTACATTAATGAACAAACTTAATCTACAACCCATCCCGGGAAAGAGAGAGTAAAGGGTCATTCTAATCTATCTAGATTATATTATTTATATCTTCTTTGTCACGACCTCTCCGCTGGATAGCATTATACCTAAAAAAATTTGAAACAACCTCATGAGACTCATATAGATCCCCAGTGAGTGGATACCTCCCACTCAAGCTAGGTACATGCATCAACATCAGATTAAGTATAATAAACTTAACAGAAACATGCAGATATTGAAAAGTATAGCAGATAGTTCTATCATGAGTCAAATCTATCTTGCAATGGTAATCTAATCTAATAGACAAGGTAATCACTAAAACCAATTATAACTTTGAAACATCTTTTAGAGCATGTCTATGAACAAATCGGCAGATACTTCTAGTTCAGATTAAGAATCTTACTGCATGAGTAATAAGTCAAGTTCTAAGCATTTTAAACCAATACATAACAATAACATTATCTTTGTGACACTCCACCAGCCGGACCAGGAACACATCCTATAGTCCTGAAGTTGAAGTACACAAAATACATATCTACCAAGCAATACTATCAAATAGCAGGCAATCCAACTCATATTCAGGATAGATATAAATCCCAACATTTATAACTTGTTAGCATGACAGATCATAATATGAAATAGAAACTATCCATATCAACATGATTACTTTCCACAACATGAAGTTTAATCAATAATGACAAATCATAAACTAGCAGTACAAGAAATGTAACAACCATTCAAATCATGTTCTACACGGCTTATCATCTTTTATTCATTTGCCCTAAAACTATTTGGCTTGTACCTCACCAAGTAGAAGTCACCACGCCTGATTCTCGTGTCAACGACTCACCGTCACTATCTTAGGGTTTAGCCGGCCACCCTAAGATATCAACAACAGACCCTGGCCACCTCAGGGTTGCCTAAAGAGGCTCACGTCCTCATCTCAGGTACATGAGATAGGAACAAGCAAAACAGTATATCACATATCACAATAATTCACATATTTTTCATTTCACATTTCACATATTTCATTTCAACATAGTCTATTCCATCTAGACATAGACTTTCACAACAAGTATTTAGGGACAGAGCCACTCTAGATGACTCACTCCTAAATCCTGGTGGTCTAACCTTTAAGGTCTCGATCCACACTCCAGAAATCCTTCTCATAATTCATCAATTACTATAAGGAGATCCGTTTTGTTTCCCTAGTGTGGTCCTAGGGGGAAACTCACGGTTTTTAGGGCACCTAACTAGATGTTCCATCATTTCACTTGTTATTAATCTCTTTTACTCATCTTACATGAATTCAAAACATCATATATCATATTTGTGTATTCTTGCGTAACTATAATAACATGAAACAGATTAAGTTTATCAATAAGAGCAATGATCAAAGCAAGAAGCACAATAAGTCTATAGATTGCAACAAATATGATTATTTCTATCTTCTGCATCAACTCATAGCAATTATCAATAGTGGGCCTTCAACCCAAGACATAATCTTATTGTCCATCATTTACCCTATTAGGGTTTTATCATCATCACTGGGCCTTCAACCCTAGACATAATATCATCATGCAACATTTACCCTTCTTAGGGTTTCTCAATGTAAGGAGTGCACATTAAATTCAATTTCAACATAAATCTTATCAACTCATTGTATATCAAAGTTCTGAACAAATATTAGCAGAAGCACTAAAACTAGCAACAGTAAAAGCATATAGATATCATGAATCATTCCTCATACTCAAAATGTATTTATCATACAACATATGCATGTTCCATCCAATCTACATAGATGCCAATAAATTTCATGCATATACATGCATACCCGACTTAGTTCTCTTCTTCTTTTATTTCATATTCTTCATATGGGGTTACTTGTCATCACATGTTCATTATCAATTGAAGTTTGTACTATTAGTCCATTCTCAGAGTACGATTCACAATTCAAGAACACATTCTTATAAATCAATTCAAATACTTGACTTTCATCTTTTAGTTGAATTCAATTACAGTTATGTGCATCTCTTAATTCCCCATTTGATATTATCATTCACTAGCATCATCAAACTCATCATTTTAGGGTAAGAGTTACATTCTTAGAATCATCTATTAATTCCTATCTTTTTCCATCATTTTATACTCAGTAGTCTCAAGTTCTTTCATTTCATGTTCATTACATTATTTGGACCAATCTTTCTTGATTCACTTTACATACAATGCTTTTCTTCTACATAACATTTATCAAAGTACAATTCTTAGTATATTTTATTTAATTTGGGTTAATCCATATGTAATTAATTTAAAGATAAAATACTTCATCATACTATCTTCATTAGTTTCATCTTTATCTTGCAATCACCATTAAGTACATCTTGTTCATATTGTCTCTTATATTCAGATAAGTGTACCTTGATGTTGAATACTAATGTCATTCTCATAATCAATAATGTTCATTCTTTATTATACTAAAACAAATGCATTAGACTTAGATGATATAGTAAGACTCATCATATTCAATTGAAGTATTACTAATTTCAATTTCAGCGTTTGATCACATTTCAAACATCATATACAAGTTCTAGGTTTATCACTCATAATTGTCTTAGTAATAAACTTTTAGGGTTTTTAAGAAGTTGTTCCTTAGTTCAACATATCATAAGAATCATATCATTTAGTAATCCAATCATGACTCAAGAGTTCATTAGGGTTATTCACAAATATGGAAACCCTAGTTTCCATTTTCACACATTTCATTCATCAATCATAAGTATACATTGATTAATTGACTTATTTCATTCACTTCCTCAACAAAAATCCTAATCAGGATATGTGGTCATTCAATTCCATTAACATTCAACAATACACTTGTATCATACAATCTAGTACAATTCAAATATGACTTTACACATGTCAGTTCAATTCCAAGCATATCAGCCATTGGGCTGATTTTTAGGCAAAATTCACATGAAATACCATAGTCATCTACCCATAGGAATACCCATGCATCCTCAATCAATATAACAAGAACTAATCAAGTTTCAATCAACGAGAAATAATCAAAATCAGTAAAATTGGATTGCCCAATATCTTTCCCAAATCAAATCCAATCACATACATATACAGACAAGGTTTCTGATTATTTTAGCCAGATTGAATTAGGATTTCAACATGAATACAAAGCTTAGGAGGGAGAAAAACACTCACCTCAGGTGTGAAACACCTGAAATTTGTAGCCTAGCTACTACTGCTAATTCTTGAATCAAGTCCTTGCTTCAAGAAAATAGAATCTTCCTGCTCCTCTTCACTCAAGAACCTAGAAGAAGAAGAATTGAAGAAGAAAGAATGAAAGAAGAGATCAATTTGGATTCTTTTGATCCAAATCAGGGAAGTGACGAGTTCTATACATAGGAGAGAATAGAAACAAATAAACCTAGTAAAGATTTATAATCTATACAGAATTTACCAACCTTGGCAAGAGAAAACCCACAAATATGAAATTTCCACTTTAGATTCTCCAAACCCTAAAATCCCCTCCTCTCTCAAGAATTACGAAGCTCTGAAGTGTGGGATGGAAATGATAGGTGCTTGGGTCGTAATAGAGTCCTATATACTCATTAAGGTGCTTGGAATAATTAATTATAAACATTTTTCAGTCTTTTTTATTTTTCCAGAAAAATCTGGTCGGTCGAGTTTGTCTCTCTTAGAACTCGACCGAAACTACATGTCTCAGAGCTCAAACCTCATCAAAAAATTATGAAATTTTAACACAATGTCTTAAATTGAGTTAATAAGATACAGTAAAAAATTTAGATCATTTAGAGTTACCAATAAATAAATACAAATCCAATACCACACTGCTATATTGCAGTCAGCAGCATGGTCGGTCGAGTTTGTCCTGCACAAAACGCGACCGACACCCTCTTTGTAGAGATCAAAAGTCATCCAAAAATTACGCCAATTTAACAGGGTGTCTATAATTGAGTTTGACAAGTACAGTTAAAATTTGAGATCAATTGGATATACCAATAAAAAGATAAAATTCAATTACCACACTGCTATATAAATCTGAAAATATGATCGGTCGAGTTTGAAACTTGACCGATAAACAGGTCATAACATTCTTTAAAAATTCTGATATTTTCCAATATTGTTTACTTTTTATATTTCCAAATCATATCCAAATTTGAATTAAATCAGAGTTACATAGAAAATACTAAAAATCATTTAGTGAGACACTATACTTATCAAATTCTGTATTCATATATCACAAAAACCCTAATTTGGGCCGATTAGGGTTTCTGAAATGTTAACCCTAATTATGTGAATCAAAGTATGATTAAAACTTCTCATTATATTTAAAACATGAAAATTTAACTACCATCATTAATCAAGATTTAAACCATGATCAACTTAATTAAGCATACAAGTATCCAAGTAAACCCTAATTAGATGACTAATTTGAAAATGGGTCATTACAAAATCAGACCTCAAACGGTCTTGGTAGTATACTTGAAACCGTTTAGTAAAGTAGGTGGTGAAGACCGTTTGTCCAAAGTTGACTTTTGAGACCGTTTGCTAAAGTAACATTTGAAAACGCATGAACTCAAACGGTTTGGGATCATTGGGTCCCAAACGGTCTTGAGACCGTTTGGTCCAAACCTCCTCAAAACCGCAAGGACCAAAAATAGTCTCAACAAGTCAAATTGAATTAGGGTTTCCAATGTTGGTTCCTTCAACCACTGAATTCATGTAACCAATCATCAATTGGACCTATCACCATACTTCAATTGAGTTGAATAGGTCAACCTTCAACTGATTTAACCCTAAATTAACCCTCAATTAATCATCAACTAGGGTTTGAATCAATTGGATTAGGGTTTGGAATTGATAATCCTTCAACATTATTCAATGTGAAACTAGTTACTTTAAAACTATTGGTCCATCATCCAAAATGGACATGACCTGAACCCAAACGGTCTTGAGGTCGTTTGGATGACCTCCAAATGCTCTTGAGACCGTTTTCTCATCTTATCACCCAAATCCATGTCATCAAATTAGGGTTTGGATCACTAGATCGATCACCAAATCAGCATTTGATTGCAAATCAACTTGGTATCTTTAGATATTCAAACACCTAACCATACTCAAACCTGGACCTCCAAACGGTCTTGGGTGACCCCCAAACGGTCTTGAGACCGTTTGGGTGATCCCCATATGGTTTTGAAACTGTTTGGGTCAATCAACCCAAAACATCAACTTATTCAATTGCAAAATCAGCACTTAGTCGATAAGGGTTTATACCATATCTTTGGATCTTCAATCACTTAACCATACTCACCCCTAGACCTCCAAATGGTCTTGGGTGACCCCCAAATGGTCTTGAGACCGTTTGGGTGATCCCCAAATGGTTTTGAAACCGTTTGGGTCAATCAACCCAAGTTTCAAACTTAACCACTTATGAAATCAACACTTAACCCGATTAGGGTTTAGGTGATTGATTGAACTTCAACTAGTGAACCACTTGGAGTTAATCAATAATAATTTATGGGTCATTAACCTAGATAATTTTGAACAAATCCCCAAATGGTCAACCCTGGTCAACATCACCAAACGGTTTGAAACCGTTTCCCTCCATGCGGTTTGATGAAACCGTTTCATTCCAAACGGTTTGAAACAATTTGCTCCCAAACGGTTTGGGAAACCGTTTGAGCAACTAAGGAGACCGTTTGACCTGGAATTTTTCTTGGATAAACATATAAGATGATGTAATCATCGTTCTCCTTAGAACAACCAAGAACAACAACCATTTTTCATGGGAATTTCAACTATAAATCAAAAGAGTATCAAATAGAAAAGAATAACCAATGATTATTATAGGAATGGATGCAATAGCAATGATTAAGGGTTTGAGTTATAAAACCCACCTCTAGAACTGATCCCAAGCTCCAAGATCCATGGCTCTAATGGTGGATGGAGTTCCAGAAACTGTCCAAGCTTCGTCCTTGAGCTTTTTGATGAAAAAGATGGCTAGGATTGGAAATCGGGTGAAGAAAACCAATAATCAAGCATTGCTTTAGGGTTTTCACCATGAATCCGAGGTAGAAGATGATCAAAACCTTACCAACAGGTTGTGTTAGTCTTTCTCCTGCTCCTGATCTCTTCCTTGGTCGGCCAAAGCAAATATGGGAAGAGGAAACTAAGGAAACGATCCTAATGTGTTTTGGAAAAAGAACATGTATAAGGGATTTTCAAGGAAAGAGAAAAAGAGAAATATTTTCTTTAATTCCAAAATATTTTCCATCAAATCCCCCTCCATTTCTTGGATACGAAGCCATCTTAATTATCTTGCAAAACCTCTCCATTATCCAAATATTAATGGAAAAGAAATTAAGCACCTTAAAGAGTTTTATATTAATATCCATCCTTTTAGTGGATATTACTTTTTATTATAATAATGTGAGTGTCTTCCACTCAACCAAGATCTTTTTGTGCCATAGAAAGGCACAAGCTCGTCCACCTCTATTGCAAACATGTCCTTAAACTTTTGTTTGAATGACTCCTTAACTAATTTATTTCTTTTTGCATTAAATTAAATTAAAGTTCCACATATGCTTAAATCTTGATTATTTTAATGTCAAGATTCTCTCTCCTCCAAGATAATTCAAATGAGGCGACCCTCTTATTTTATTTGCTCTACTTGATGCCAAGAAACATGAGAGACCCTCTATAGGTGATATATTGCATATTGAACCCTAGATTTTGGGTAAATTGGACATTACACCAAAACTAGGTTTTAATGCACAAGGTTTGCTCTATAAGCTTTATCTTGATGCCCAAGCTTGTGGAAACCATACCACTACATCATATTCATTCTTATGATGTTTCAACATCAGAGGAACATCTTATCATGTGGAATTTGCAAGTTAACCCCTCAACTTGGGTAATTTTCACTTTAGTCCAAAATTAACAAAACAACGTTTCAACATTATTTAAAAGGGACTGAAATTGAAATATAAGTTCCTCAAGAGCCTTAATTAATTTTCAAAAGATAAGAGAAAACATCTAATCATATTTATTAAGCAAAACACCTAGGGTTAGTACATAACCCAGGTCAGGGATGTTACAGTTGTGCCCATGTTCTATGGATGACGCAAATACTCCAAGACTTTAACATTTATTTTGATGCTTCTCCTATCTATTGTGACAATACTAGTGCAATTAATTTATCTTACAATCCTATATTGCATATTAGAGCCAAGAATATAGAGGTTCATCATCATTTTCTTCGTGATCATATTCCCAAAAAGGATATTTATATCATGCATGTGGACATGGAAAATCAGTTGGCAGACATTTTTACTAAACCTCTAGCTAAAGAGCAATTTAATTTATTAGATTGAAACTGCTCATAATTTCTTAGGATGATATTGATATGCCATCTAGCTAGTTGTTATCTATACTATATGCTTTGCTCATGACTTGATCACATTTTCTTGGTAAAGTGCTAAAATTTCATGTTCTTATGCCTTGTTTTTCGCTTGTTTTTGGGTATCTTTCGCAAATGACTATTTTATGGCCAGATAGTACCCTATGATGAGTGACATGTGCCTTAATATGTATACGATGCAAAATGGACTAGAAAATAAGTTTTGTTAGCATCCAAAAGGCTAGAATATAAAATAATTATGTTTGGGACAGACTTTCTGTAACGACCGCCACCAAACTGACAACCAAATCGTTATTAATTATGCAGAATAACCATAAAAAATAGATTAACAAAAATCACTAAAATTTAAAACCATTTTGAAAATAGATCCATTTCCTGGAAAACTCTTAATGAAAGAACCAAAACTTTATATACATCAGGGTTCACATTGTACATACACTATACAATCTCATCTTGAGGATAACATATAATAGTTGCTTTGTCAGAACATATATTGAAGCAACATAAAACCTCAAGGCATACAAGCCAAAATATCAGATTGTTCATAAAACCATCACGCGCTAAATCTGAGGACCTGAGAGTACAGAGACGACATATAAGACTTCTATCTACAAGACACGACAGATAGTACACTCAACCTGAGTTTTTACTATTGTCCCTACTATTGATGCACTTCCTCTGTAGAATGGTCTCTACCTCCTCGTGCACGTCCAACTAAAAATTGTGGATCCCACAGGATGAGACAATTGTCTTAGTGAGAGATATAACTCTCAGCCAACAATGTTATTATCACAGTTAAGTAGTATAAAACCGAGTAGAGGTTCTTTTATATCAAAAAGCAAGGTTAATCACTACAGATAAGTAGATTTGAACATTCTCATCTCTTAAAGTATTGTAACTATTTATGATAGAGTAGTAAATCATCTATTCACCTTATAAGGAATATGACGAACATGTGTATCATTTAACATCTCAATCTTATCCTGTGATAATATTATCATGGAATGACATCCATGAATCATTCTCAATTCCATCTATTGGTCTCAGCCAATCTGCTAGCCAGGTATCAGATTGTACCAATCATGTAAATAGACATCATTATGTTCAGCCAGGTATTGGATTGTACCAATCCTGAGATCACAACTAGGTTTTGGATTGTGCCAATCCTGAGATTATAGCCAAGTATTAGATTGTACCAATCCTGATATTACAACTAGGTATTGGATTATACCAATCCTTATAGAGTTTAGACATATATTGCATTGTACCAATCTTGAGATCACAGCCAGGTATTGGACTCTTCCAATCATGATAGAGTTCAGACATGTATTGGATTGTACCAATCCTGAGATCATAGAGTTCAGCCATGTATTGGGTTATAATAATCCTGAGATCACAGCCATGCATTGGACTCTGCCAATCCTGATAGAGTTCAGCCAGGTATTGGATTGTACCAATCTTGAGATCATAGAGTTTAGCCAGGTATTGGGTTATACCAATCCTGAGATCACAACCAGGTATTGGACTCTGCCAATCCTGATAGAGTTCAGCCAGGTATTGGATTATACCAATCCTGAGATCACAGCCAGGTATTGGACTATGCCAATCCTGTGAGATTACAGCCAGGTATTGGACTATGCCAATCCTGTGAGATTATAGCTAGGTATTGGACTATGCCAATCATGTGAGATTACAGCCAGGTATTGGACTATGCCAATCCTATGAGATTACAGTCAGGTATCAGACTGCTCCAATCCTATGAGATCACTTTGAGAGTACAACTAGGTATTGGATTATACCAATCATGTGAGATCATGGCCATATTGCTAAGGATTCAAATAGTAGTTGGAATATCTTTATGTTTCCCTTTTACTTTCATTATGGGACATCAATCCCTGGATCAACATCTTGTCACCTCTCACTAGGCAAGAACTATTCACATGGCTCACAAGGCCATTAAACATTTTGTCACCTCTCACTAGGCAACAACTATTCACATGGCTCACAAGGCCATTAAACATCTTGTCACCTCTCACTAGGCAACAACTATTCACATGGCTCACAAGGCCATTAAACATCTTGTCACCTTTTACTAGGTAACATCTATTCACACGGTTCACATGGCCATTAAATATCTTGTCACCTCTCACTAGGCAACAACTATTCACATGGCTTACAAGGCCCATTATTAGGGTTAGGGTTTCTCTTTATAGCCGAATAGGGTTTCAAATTCATATTATCAATCCAAACCCTAATTCATTGCTCCACACATCTAGGAGCATACATTTATATCATAAGTATTCAATCATACTTATTTATTCTCATCATTTATCATTAAATGATATCAACACAATGTATGAGTTTCTCTCTCATCCTTATTAGGATATTGATTACATCATACTTTATTATCTTGGCTTAAACCTCTCTCAAGGTATGTTAGACTACACTTATCAAAGTGCATTAAACTCATTACATCTTAATGTAACAATTGACATGACACACTTCATGTGTTACTCATCCAAGTGTATTGGATTTGAGGTGCATCAAGGTGTATCAACCTTGAGGTATTGGATATAATATTTATCATGCCTTGATGTATCACTTCCATCATCACTTTTATCTTACTTAAGTTCATCAACTTATCTTGTATTAGGGTACTTCCCATCCTAATACTTTATGCACTAACTCATCACATTTATCTTGTAGTGTATTGGTCATAAGTCACACAATTGAATTACCCAACTATCATCAAGTGATTTGGACTCATCTTGAGTTAAGGCATTGTGTATATAGGGTTGACCATTATCAACCACTTTAGGTGTTTCACCTATCAAGGTATTAGCTACA
Source organism: Alisma plantago-aquatica (assembly GCA_963693085.1). Lineage (NCBI taxonomy): Eukaryota > Viridiplantae > Streptophyta > Magnoliopsida > Alismatales > Alismataceae > Alisma > Alisma plantago-aquatica. Next base: position 593,433,810 of record OY856409.1, read on the forward strand.
CCATTACTTGGTGTTATACTCATCACTCCTAAGAGTGTTTTGCCCTCACGTTTATAAGGTGTATCAGGTTGAATCATGTATGTCAAGTTGAACACATGTATTGGGTTAGGTGTATATCAAGCTAGGCAACATCATATCCCTCATACCCTTACTCATCAAGGTATCAACCTTACCAATAATATGGTGTATCGCCTTCACCCTACATGGGTGTAACATCCTCACCTCACTTGAAGATATTGGCCACACCATACTTTTGTGTATTGGCCATCACATGTTCTAGGGTATTAACCACCTTACCACTTTTGTCATCTAGTGTATTGGGTTACACACCATAACGTTTTAGAGGTGTGTTCTCAACACCATATCGTCCAAGAGGTGTATGCTTAACCCAATATCGGTTTAGAGGTGTATGATTTCTACCCATATCGGGCAAAGAGGTGTGTGTATGCTTCACACCATATCGGGCAAAGAGGTGTGTGTATGCTTCCATATTTCCCATGAGGTGTATCTTGATCACCATATCATTCATGAGGTGTGTGTGTTTCACCATATTGTGCAAAAGATTTATTCTCATCACCATATCGTTCTAGAGGTGTATACCCATCACCATCTTGGGTTTCAACACCATATCGGGTTAGAGGTGTATGTGTGCTCACCATATCGACCTTGAGGTGTATGTGTGCTTACCATATCGACCTTGAGGTGTATGTGTGCTTACTATATCGTTCTAAAGGTGTATAATCATCACTATCTAGGGTTTCAACATTATATCGGGTATGAGGTGTATCCTTCAACACCATATCGGGTTAGAGGTGCTTCAACCCAATATCAGGTTGAACCATGATGATGTCATCAACATCAACCTCTAGACTCTTGTTCTTATTGTTATCATTCATGGAAAACAGTCCTATGTTACTACTAGATCTCATGGATTCATCAATTATGCAAGAAAATTCTATTTGAAAGTAAATCATTTAACTAAGGTAAGATTGATGGTAAATAATAACATAATTGAGTTCAAGTTATAGAACCCACCTCAAGAGCAACTTCAAAGCTCCAAGCTCCAAATATTCACGTTCCCAAGGTTGAATATGAGCTTCTAAAAGGTCCAAGACTTGATCTCCTCAACACTATGCCTGATAAATCACCACTTTATGGAAGATATCCCTCACTTGGCTGATATGACTTCACTAGGCCGATATCACTTTGCAATGGGCGATACCACTTTGCTAGGGCCAATACCAAGGCCCTATGCACGATACTCCTTAACCTTTGCATGATACCAAGACTCTATGCATGATATATAAGATCAAGGGGGTGATAGATTTCGAAAAACTCCACTAATAGGTGAAAGGAAGGGTATATATACTTGAGGTTCATGAAAAAGTGTGTATATGAGGTGTCATCATTTTAAAGCTACTAGGTGCTACGTGTCCATGTATGGTTGACACCTCTACTTGCATTTAATAATATTTATATTCACATGAAAAACACTTGAGGATAATCTAGAGATGATATTTCGTCCATTAGTTATCTTGTTTGATAAGATATCTCATCTTTATCTCATAAATTATGCAAATCGATACAACTTTTACAAGGAGAATCTAACTCGTCATGGATCACCTCATTGAGGTTCTTTTGCCCATCATGGACAAGGCCAAGAGTTCACAAACCGATATGAGACTCCCTCTATGGCTTCTTGGCCTATAGGCACTCTAATATGAACTCTACAACCCGATACAAGCTTAAATTAGGGTTTCACATTCAACCCTTTCTTGGTCTTTTCATCACCAACAATGCTACCACACATAAATGATTCAAACATAGTGTCTCCTTCTTTATCTCTCATATAAATGATACTAGGAGGGAGTAGGTACACTCTAGATGTGGTGATTTGCATATCAACCTTACATTTTGGGTAATTTACAATTTGTACCAGAATTTGTGCACAAGGCACTAGCATTATTCAAACAAGTTCAAACTTGGAATTTAGGCTTTCTACAAGCCACCACCTTGCATCATTCACTCTCTAATGATGCAAAACACACGAGGTATGTTTAAAATATGACATATTGCACTATAACCCCTTATCATGGGTAAATTGCATTTTGGTCCAAAAGAAGAGAACATTGCTCAAACGTTAATCAAACAGGACCAAACTTGAAACATAAGTTTATCACCTGATAACAAAACACTTTAGAGAATTATATTAAAGTTCTAATAAACTTATTTAGGCTATTCAAACTTGGTTAGACCTAAACCCAAATCAGGGATGTGACAAGTTATAAACCCCTAACAAGGATTCCGTCCCTGAAATCCCAAATGAAGGAAAACAATTGTTATTCATACATCATATCATCAAGTCTCCACATAGAATCTTGATGTCATGGAGATGCCATAGAACTTTGATCAGCACAAAGTCCTTGCATTCATAGTCATCATAGAATCTGTTATGTAGGGCACATACTCAACTGTCTTTTTCATTATTGATTGCAGTGTCAATCCTATGTCAGGTAACACTTTCTAAATTAGAGAAGTACTATACATACTTTGTATAATTCAGTGTCAAACCTCATTGCTTTTCCACCTTTTCAACTATGCAATAAGATCCTTGATCTTAGGAGTTCTCCATACCCCTCACTTAGTTTAGCACTTTACCCTCAAGGAAAGACTAGAGTTACATTCTATCATCCATTTGGAACTACAAGTCTGATCATAATTTTATTGTGCCAATCTAATCCGTTGGCACAATACTAAACCAACTATCACGTTAGCTGTTTATTTTCTTGTCATAAGAAGAGGATATTTATTAAGAAGAACTATCTCAAAGGTATCTCTAGATGTTATTTGCATAAGCTGCCTTAACAAATCTAGGAAGTTATCTTATCTTGATAAACTTTTCCCAAAATGATTCTACAATTGTTCTTTCAACTCATACATCCTTGCTGATGTAATGTTTATGCGGGGCATACAATTGTTCCCTAACCTATGGTATCCATACTATATTATCTTAGCTTAACCCTCTCTCAAGGTATGTTAGCCTACACTTATCAAAGTGCATTAAACTCATTACATCTTAATGTAACAATTGACATGACACACTTCATGTGTTACTCATCCAAGTATATTGGATTTGAGCTGCATCAAGGTGTATCAACCTTGAGATGTTGGATATAATATTTATCATGCCTTGATATATAACTTCCCTCATCACTTTTATCTTACTTAAGTTCATCAACTTATCTTGCATTAGGGTACTTCCCATCCTAATAATTTATGCACTAACTCATCACATTTATCCTGTAGTGTATTAGAAATAAGTCACACACTTGAATTACCCAACTATCATCAAGTGATTTGGACTCATCTTGGGTTAAGGCATTTTTGATATAGGGTTGACCATTATCAACCACTTTAGGTGTTTCACCTATCAAGGTATTAGCTACACCATTACTTGGTGTTATACTCATCACTCCTAAGAGCGTTTTGCCCTCACCTTTATTAGGTGTATCAGGTTGAATCATGTATGTCAAGTTGAACACATGTATTGGGTTAAGTGTATATTGAGATAGGCATCATCATATGTGACGTCCCCGGATTTTGATTTCTCCAAACCCTATTGGGAATGAGATGTTAGAATCTGAAAACATCATCCAATCATATCAGAAAGCGATGCGGAAGCATAATACACATACATGAACATACAACCATAACATTTCTCAACAAAAACATGTATATTTACAACATGAATTAAATTTTGCAACTTACATTTACATAATTTGAAGAAAATTTTACAAGTCTATGAACATGTATGCTAACAGGATCTTAACACAATAGGTACAACCTGGACAACTTCTCACTTCCCATCTTTTATCCCAAGCTAGCTCTGAACCTAAAACATATGTGAAACAATGAATCAACACACAAGGTGTTGTGTACGTGGGTTTTATTAAGTATAAGACTAGTTTTCATGAATGCATAATGATATGATGTACTTTGGATGCTTGTGTTTGCATATAAATTCTTGGATGTGTATTAGTAGTATATGCTCCGCAAAACATTACAGAACATAAAAGAATATAGATGGTTTGTAGCTACTGAGTGGATATATGCTCTCTCTCTCCCTCAATCCTCTCTCTCTCTCTTCCTCCAAATATAAGGTCGGAACTCGGTCCCCATAGCCCAAGGGGTGGGAAAAAATGAAGTGCGACATCTCTCTCTCCCCTCTAAATATAAGGTCGACACTCGGTCCCCATAGCCCAAGGGGTGGGGAAAAATGAAGTGTGACACCACTTAGTAGTACAAACGCATCAAAAGGCATCTAAAAATATGTGTTTACCTGATTATAAACGAGGTATCAAAACGTTCAGAAAAATACGTAGAACACAGTAGAATGATAATTTCAGGCTTTTAACGCATTAATCTCAGTGATATCATGTAAGATGCATAATGCTTAGTTCTTGAGTAATAAATATTAAATGATGACATAAACATTATGATAACATGTCAGTAAGTCTATATTCATGTTTATAATGCTTATGATGCCAATTATGGTCATGTTGATGTACGAAATTATGTAATTTGATTAATATGGCTAATTAGGGCTAATAACACTAAAGATAATGAAATTAATGCATACATGCTCAATAAATGATGAAATTCACAGAACATTCTCATATCTATAATTGAAAGATAATATATAAATATGAGACTAGTTTTGTACACAAAATTCATGTTATATGAAGATGGCCCTTAATACATGGGTTGTAACCCTAAATTGAATAATGTATATAAACTAGGGTTAATATGTGCACAAAAAGGATATGGAACCTAATGTTCAGATAATGAACCATAATCTGGAAAATGACATCATTAAGATAATTCTAATACAAGAATGCAAGTAATGATGAGAATATCCTAATGAGTTAAGAAAACCCTAAAATGGATACGATTAGGGTTAAGATGAGATGTAAGATGATAAGAATCTGATGATAGTATGTGGTCTTGTCTTAACCAGGTGATGACCAGATTATTTACATGATCATGGATGTGATAAGAACCTCTAAACTCAGGTATGTGGATATAATTATATGACTAGATTTGCTGGATGTTAAATATATGTACTTGCTTGTTTGTACTTGAAATACATTGTTGGATGTAGATCTATATGTATTGTCATTTCCGCCTTGAACAATAAGAACACTAAGGAAAGAAAATGGAATGTAGTTACTGATGGTTCATTAATCTCCCTATTAGATAGGGAAAGTATTAATGTTGACTAGCACCTCCCTAATGGTACAAGGTACGCAGGGAGATCCCTAATGGTACAAGGTACGCAGGGATAGGGCCCAATATTTGTGTTTGTGCTAAGTCCACCATAGTAATACATGTCCATTGAAATATGACTAATAACTAGGGATTACCTGATTCTCCACCTTAAATAATGTTTCCTTTCTCTTTCCTCAATTTCGAGTATTTTATATGTCAGCATAGTATAACTTTTAATTCCACGTACCAACTTTTGTTGATGTTTTTGTTTCTCGTATTTTCTAGGTCCAGAGCTAGAATGGGATAAAGGAATAGGATGTGAGAAAGTTGCACAGGTTGTACCTATTGTCTAAGATCCTGTTAGCATACATGTTTATAGATTGTAGGATTTTCATTCAATATGTAATTGTAAATCATTGTGTAATAATTCGAGTTGTATAAATATACATGTTGAATGTTGAGAAATGTTATGGTTGTATGTTCATGTATGCGCATTTCGCTTCCGCATCGCTCTCTGATATGATTGGATGATGTTTTCAGATTCTGACCTCTCATTCCCAATAGGGTATGGAGAAGCCAAAATCCGAGGACGTCACATCATATCCCTCATACCCTTACTCATCAAGGTATCAAGCTTACCAATCATATGGTGTATCACCTTCACCCTACATGGGTGTAACATCCTCACCTCACTTGAAGATATTGGCCACACCATACTTTAGTGCATTGGCCATCACATGTTCTAGGGTATTAACCACCTTACTAATTTTGTCATCCAGTGTATTGGGTTACCCACCATAACGTTTTAGAGGTGTTTTCTCAACACCATATCGTCCAAGAGGTGTATGATTAACCCAATATCAGTTTAGAGGTGTATTCTTGCTACCCATATCAGGCAAAGAGGATTGTGTATGATTCACATCATATCGGGCAAAGAGGTGTGTGTATGCTTCCATATTGACCATGAGGTGTATCTTGATCACCATATTGTTCGTGAGGTATGTGTGTGTCACCATATAGTGCATAAGATTTATGCTCATCACCATATCATTCTAGAGGTGTATACCCATCACCATCTAGGGTTTCAACACCATATCGGGTTAGAGGTGTATGTGTGCTCACCATATCGACCTTGAGGTGTATGTGTGCTTACCATATCAACCTTTAGGTGTATTTGTTCTTACTGTATCGTTCTAAAGGTGTATACCCATAACTATCTAGGGTTTCAACATTATATAGGGTATGAGGTGTATCCTTCAACACCATATCGGGTTAGAGGTGCTTCAACACAATATCGGGTTGAACCATGATGATGTCATCATCGTCAACCTCTAGAATCTTGTTCTTACTGTTCTCATTCATGGAAAACAGTCCTATATTACTACTAGAGCTCATGGATTCATCAATTATGCAAGAAAATTCTATTTGAAAGTAAATCATTTAACTAAGGCAAGATTGATGGTAAATAATAACATAATTGAGTTCGAGTTGTATAACCCACCTCAAGAGAGACTTCAAAGATCCAAGCTCCAAATCTTCACATTCCCAAGGTTGAAGATGAGCTTCTCAAAGGTCCAAGACTTGAGCTCCTCAACACTATGCCCGATATATCACCGCTTTATCGCCGCTATCCCTCACTTGGTCGATATCACTTCACTTGGCCGATATCACTTTGCAATGGGTGATATCACTTTTCTATGGCCGATACCAAGGCCCTATGCATGATACTCCTTAACATTTTCATGATACCAAGACTCTATGCACGATATCTAAGAGCAAGGGGGTGATAGAGTTCGAAAAATTCCACTAATAGGTGAAAGGAATGGTACATATACTTGAGGTTCATGAAAAAGTGTGTATATGAGGTGTCATCATTTTATAGATACTACGTGCCACATGTCCATGCATTGTTGACACCTGTCCGTGCATGCAATAATATTTATCTTGACATGAAAAACACTTGAGGATAATCTAGAGATGATATTTCAGCCATTAGTTATCTTGTTTGATAAGATATCTCATCTTTATCTCATAAATTATGTAAACCGATACAACTTTTGCAAGGAGCATCTAGCTCATCATGGATCACCTCCTTGAGGTTCTTTGCCCGTAATGGAAAAAGACAAGATTTCACAAACTAATATGAGACTCCCTCTATGGCTTCTTGGCCTATAGGCACTCTCATATGAACTCTACAACCCGATACAAGCTTAAATTAGGGTTTCACATTCAACCCTTTCTTGGTCTTTTCATCACCAAGAATGATACCACACATAAATGATTCAAACATAGTGCCTCCTTCTTTCTTTCTCCTATAAATTATACTATGATGGAGTAGGGACACTCTAGAGGTGATAATTTTCATATCAACCCTACATTTTGGGTAATTTACAATTTGTACCAGAATTGGTGCACAAGGCACTAGCATTATTCAAACAAGTTCAAACTTGGAATTTAAGCTTTCCACAAGCCACCACCTTGCATAATTCTCTCTCTAATGATGCCAAAACACATGATGTATGTTCAACATATGACATATTGTAGTATAACCCCTTATCATGGGTAAATTGCATTTTGGTCCAAAATAAGAGAACATTGCTGAAACGTTATTCAAATAGGACCAAACTTGAAACATAAGTTTGTCACCTGATAACAAAATACTTTAGAGAATTATATTAAAGTTCTAATCAAATTATTTAGGCTAATCAAACATGGTTATCCCTAAACCCAGGTTAGGGATGTTACACTTTCTGTTGGTTGAGTTGCCAACTTGACCGATCCATGGCTGAGGGCTTATGCAAAAAGTCATTTGGTCGAGTTTCCCTCTCTTAGAACTTGATCAATGGCCGGGTTGGACCACATCTAAAATAGGTTTTGGTCGACTATTCTCCATCTCAACTAGTTTTAAAGTCAACTGATTCTTACTCTAGCTCCCTAAAACCCTCAACCCTAGGTTCTCCCTTCCCTTTCCTAGCCTTATCCTACTCACTTTCGACCATCTTTTCCTCTACCCTCTCTATCCTATGTGGTTAGATGACCCTTGGTGGTGTTTCTTCTCTTTTTTGGCCACCCAATCTTCTCCATTTCACCTTCATGGCCTCAAATAGAAGAAAGAGGGTTGCACCTATTAGAGCTCCATGATAATCCTCCAAACCATGCCTCATTCCTTATGATGTCACCTTCTTTGTTTCATCTGAAGATCTAAACAGGTACAAGGAGATCCTTCCTAGGAACCCTTTTCCATTTTGTGCCTTGTTTGAGCCTCGTCCGTGTAAACAAAAGGTCATAGATGGAGGTAGATGAGTTGCTTTACAACCATAACCTAAACGCCCTGAGCGTTCCTTTACAAGAAAAAGTGGTCCATGAATTTTATGCCAATCTTTCATAGAACTACAACTCTCTTGTACCCCCTCCTAATACTCAAGCTATTCTCACTTATATGATTGTCGGTAATAAATTCACTATCTCAGAAGATACATTGAACATCTTTCTCAATGGTATTGAGGTTACCGATGCATGGAGGAAAGATTATCCTGCGTATTTTGACTTGCTTGACCTTGAGTCTCTCTACAATCACTATGATATCACTCTCCCTGATATTCATAAATTCTTAAAGAAACCTTAGAAACCCTATAGGAAGAAGTACACCATACCATCCTCTTCCTTAGATCTCCAAAACTGCATACTCACTTTGGTACTTAAATGCAATATTCACCCCAAAAAGAATCAAACTGAAATTGTAGAGAATACCGCAGTGATTATGTATTGTCTTTTGAAGGACATAGGAGTCAAGTGGTCTAGATACATTCTCCACCACATGACCTTCTTTGACTCCGAGAAGAATACCTAGGTACGCACCCACCCTACCCAACCCTGATCTGGGGTCTTTTCACCTTTCTGACTGAGAAGTCTCTTTTTCATGATCTTCATTACAAACCCTCCCAAAAAGGAGTCTGTATCAGCGAGACCACAATCAAGAAAACATTTTTTCCTACATCCTCCTCCACCACACCTAGAGACTCTACCTCCACCCAATAACCTTCACCTCCACCACCATTCCTACCTGCCCGCGCCTCGTTCCATGTATCCAATGAAGCCCTCATAGGTTACATGGTGCATCAGCATGCGTACAACCTACAAGTTTAGGAGACCATGCATTAGGACCTCTACCATCATGTCGACCATGAACATGTCATGTGCCCATCCTTAACCTGCCTACCAGACTTATCCAGGCGGTGACTATGCTTGCTATGCATATAGTCACTTCTACCCAGCCCCTCCACCTACTACTTCTATTCCTACATCCTCTGTTGTTGGTGGACCTTCCCCTGCACCTACCCCTAGAGTGCTTCCTCTGCCTACTGCCCCCCTTGATATCATGCTTGCCATCATTGATACTTTTGCTCCCTCTTTCCCTAAGGCCAAGGAGCTACATGATCTTGGCATGTCTTGGGATGAGAAGAATGCCCTGTGGCCCAGTCATAATTTTGATCCTTGTGATGATGAGGAGATGCCTGATCAGGCTGATGTGGAAGCTACTGATGAGGACGAGGCCACTGAGGATGATGGCCCTAAAGATGGTTTTGATGATGGCTTTGTTGGTTCCTCTGGTGATGAAGTTTTTGTTGTCTTTGTTGCACCTTCCGATGATGACGAGGAGTATGAGCCTAAGGATGATGCTTATGATGACCTATTGGATATATATTCCTTAGATGTCTATATGTTTTAGTTTTTAGTCTTTAGATGTTAATCATATATATCGTTTTAGACTATTCTGTAGTAATGACATTTGGGCACATTATCTGGGTTGTACTATTTCAATCATCATGTTGCTTTCATCTCTGGTTTGTACTTGTTTTGAGAACATGCTTATGTGTTGTAATCTTAATCCTTGTATCATAAATCTGTGTATGCTCTATCATATGAGTTCTTGATATGATTTTCCATATTTTGATTATGACACAGGCTGCTTGCTACTCTTTGTTCTCATCTCTGTTTTGGCTTGTGCTACTTGTGGTTACATGTTTTTGGTTGTGCTTCGAGAAGATCTATTTTTGTGCTCTTCTACCCCCCTTACTTATTGATAATGCCAAGAGGGGGAGATAAGTTTGATATTTTTTTTGAATCTCAACCATATTTCTTTCACTGCCTATACAATCATTTTCTTGTCTAAGTATATGTTTATCATGTGACTTTCTAAAGGACCATGTAGTATACATGTTATATAGCTTTGTGTAGAAAGACTAACTATTAAGGTAAAATTGAGCATATATTGAGGTGGAGTAATTCACATTGTTCAAATCTTTGAATCCCCTTGCAATTCACAAAGCTAAGATATAACTTCACATATCCTTTTCAATATGTTGAGGAATGGTTTGTCATTGTCAAAAAGGGGGAGAATGTTGGCTTGAGAGTTATACATTGTCAATATTTTGATAATGATTTAACCATTCCATTCATATGTATCTAATATGTTTGTTTGAGATAAATTTCAGGTATTAGGTACATGAAAGGGATCAATTCATCAAGCCCTAGCTTGTCGAAGGTCAAGTTAAAAGCAATGTAAATGTGCAATTTAAGAAAACACTCCAAATCACCTTAGAACATTTTTGTAATCATTTGCATTGATGATATGACTTGTAACTATGATGACAAAAATCAAGGACACTTAATTCCATAGTTTGATCACTTAAAAATCATTTTGGAAAATTTATCAGAACAACTTTATTGACCGATTTTGAAGCTGATTTTGAAACTTGACTGATCCATGATGGATTTTGGGAATGATTTGGATTGGCCGAGCTAGACACTCACAGAACTTGACTGGCCAACTTTCTCTCCAAAGTTGATCTTGGTGAATCGGTCGAGTTACCCCAGGATATACTTGACGGATCATTTAAAAATTGGATTTGTTAGATAGTGGATTGATCGAGTTACCTTTATTGAAGCTCGACCAAATACACTATACAAAAAATGTAGAAAGTGATTCCAACCATTGGAGAGTTGTTAGCAGCGATTAAAAAAGCGCCCGGAGTGGACGCTTCAGCGGCCGGCTCATCTTCCTGCGTCAAACTAGGTCGAAGCGTGAAAAAAGCGAATTGGATTGATGCGGGCTCTTTTAGCCGCTTTTGCAGGTTGGTAGGGCGCTTTTGCGGATCCGCTTTAGCGGATGGGGCGGGAGCTTCAGGGAGAAAAACCCTTCAATACCAAAACCCACGATTTTATCGCCTTTCGCAGACCCCAGAACGACTTTCCTTTCCCAATTTCAGCCGATGTGAGTCTTGCGCAGCCTTAGCATTGACTCCCGTCTTGGAATCACGTCGGACTGTTTGACTCCTAACCGGTGTATCCCCTGCTTCTCCTCGTTTAATAAGAGCAAGGCTTCCGATGTATCTCCTCATCCCCACCGCAGTTCTTCTCACCCCTCCGCATCGCTTCCCGGCAGCAGGCCTTTGGGCGGCATCGCTTCCCGGCAGCAGGCCTTTGGGTGGCAAGCTTCAAGGCGAGAGTAGCCGAAGACTTTTGGCAGGCCCAAAGGGAGGCAGAACACACGAATCGACGGCGGAAGGTGCACGGCAGAATTTTTCTTGACTGCTTGTTGACGGCAGACGGCGGACGATAGAAGTCTTCTTGACGGTGGACGGATTTTGGCAGAAGCTGCGACTGCTATTAGAAAACGAACAAGTATATTCTCTATTCATGGCTGCCGCTTGTCCATTTCAGTTAGATTTTTCCCTTCCCCCACCAATGCCGCCAGCGCTACTCTGTCTGCCGTTGTTCATGGCTGAATCAATGGCTACTTTTCACAGTAGTTCCTTAACTCCATCCGATGGAGTCCATAGTATTATATACATGAAAGCCACGGATATCACTTGCTTGCTACACACCTACTGTTCATCTCCTCTAAACGAGGATCCAATCAGTAACTGTTAGGTAGATTGTTCCCCTGCTTTTGATGTATGCGATCAAATTTGATTTTTTTCAAAACGTACTGTAATCTGTATTAATTCAAAAGCACATCCAACTTGTTCCTGCAATGCAATGATAAATTCAAAACGTAGACAGATAAACATACTATGTACAGTCTTTCTTCTTGCAATGCGTTGAATGCTATTCACTGATAGTATTCAGATTTCAGAATCACTATTCACTTATTCAGTAATGTATCATGTGCCATTTAATTGATAATGTAATGTCTACTTAGTACTTTTTTCATGTCTACTTACTAAGTAGTACTTAGTACCTTTTTCGTGCACTGTAATGTTTAATTGACAATGTAGATACAGCAACAAGTTGGATGTGAAGAGAAACAGGTTGGATGATTAATTAACAATTTAACACAGAAACAAGTTGCCAACAACATAGTAAGGTATTTCAAATACCGTATTTGATTACATAAGTAACATGTTAGTGACTGTTCTACTTATTTACTGCATATCGAAGAAGAAATGTATGCACTAGACTATACAAGAATTATTTGTTATGTACTGACAGTACAGTACTATAGACTGTATTAGTTAAGAAGTATATCATTTGTTATTTTTTCCTGCAAGGCTGCAATTAATACAATAAATAACAACGCAAGCAAATAAATAACAGAAATTAATGTGCTAAATGCAATTACATGACTGTTCTAATTTCTAAATTGATTACTAATCAAAAATTAATGTGCTAAATATTGATTTAGTTTTTCTTCTATCACAATCAGAATGGTCGGTGGGGATCAAACTTTGGCTAAATCGAGTGATCCCGGGTGGAAGTATTGCACGATTCCAGATCCAAACCGAAGGGAGAAAGTGAAATGCAAGTTCTGTGGTCATATATCAAACGGTGGAATTTTCCGATTGAAGAAACATCTTGCAGGTCAGCGTGGAGATGTCAACGCATGCCAGAAGGTTGATGCCGATGCGAAGAGGGAAATCACTGAATATCTGGACAAATTTGCCGCGAAGAAGAACAAGAGGGCTCAGGAGTTGAAGGATTTGCGTGGTGAGGTTGAGATTGACAAAAAAACTGATGACGTAGTTGACATCGGGGATAGGCAACTCAAGAAGCCCAAAGTTGTAGGTCAACTTGACACATATTTGTTTAAAAACCCAGAGGAAATTGTCAAAGAAAGGGTGTCGTCAAAGCAAACAACTATAATAGATAAGTTATGTAAAGAGCGAAGGGCTAGGACATGCCAATATATAGCCCGATGGATTTATGAGGCTGGTAAAGCCCTAACTAGATTCACAATTTATTATTTCCTAACTAGTCAAATTTTAATATAATTGCTTATTTTTCTATTTAGGAATCCCGATGAATACTGTAAACCTCAACAGCTTCCAAGTGATGTTGGAAGCTATAGGTCAGTTTGGACCTGGTTTGAAGGGACCATCCTATTATGAGTTGAGGGAACCACTACTCAGACAGGAGGTGGAAACCACTAAAGACTCCCTTGCCCTACATAGAGAAGAATGGAAGCGGTCAGGATGCTCTTTGATGACAGATGCTTGGACAGACAAACGCAAGAGAAGCATCATGAATATATGCGTCAATAGCCGCTTCGGGACCTACTTTCTTAAGGCAGTTGATTGTTCAGATGAAATACACAATGCAGACTACATATTCAACCTTGTTGATGATGCTATTGAATTGGTAGGGGAAGAAAATATTGTTCAGGTGGTTACTGACAACGCTCCAGCTAATCTTGCCGCGGGTCTCCTGCTACAGGAGAAGCGACCAATGATCTTTTGGACTCCATGTGCAGCACACTGCATCGATTTGATGTTGGAGGCAATTGGAAAGCTGACTCGGGTACAAAATATTATTAAAAAGGCAAAAACACTCACTACATTTATCTACAGCCATCATTTAACACTGAGTATCATGAGAAGCTTCTTGGGTCGTGATCTGGTCAGGCCTGGTGTCACTAGATTTGTTACAGCATTTCTGAGTTTGGAGAGCCTCTTAAAGAACATGTCAAATCTAAGAAGGATGTTCGTTTCTGAAGAGTGGCTCAATTGCAAATTCTCAAAGACTCCGGAGGGCATCAAGGCTGCAGCTACTGTTGGTGGGTCTCAATTTTGGAGAGGAGTTGAGTTGGTCCTAAAAATTTTCAAACCATTGGTCAATGTTCTACGACTGGTTGATGGGGAGAAAACACCTGCTATGGGCTACATACAACAAGCTATGATCTTCACGCTTGATGAACTAGATACCAAGTTAGCTGATGATGAGCCACTTCGCAAACAGGTGTTTCAGATAGTCCAACAAAAATGGGACAACAAACTGAATCGGCCCTTACATGCTGCAGGTAGTTGAACATCGCCACTCTTTTGTGCAATTAGTTTGATAGAATTATATATTAATATAGTCCACTATTTATACTGTTATACTAACACTAAAATCATACAGGTTACTATTTGAACCCAATTTTGTATTGGAAAGACCCTGAGATCGATAGTAACAATATCATTATGGATGGTCTCATGGAGTGCATTGAGACCTTCTACCCTGAGCCAGATATTCAAGATGGTATCATCATGAAGAAGGAGTTACCAATGTATAGAGATGGTTCAGGTTCATTTGGAAGAGCAGCTGCTATTAGACAACGAGATGACATCCAAACAGATCCAGGTATGGGCTATAGCAGATTTTCCCCTAACATAGATCCATCTTATTCTCTACTAATAATTAGTAACTAATTTCAAATTACCTTTATCATGTAGTTCAATGGTGGATAAATTTCGGTTGTGGTACACCATACTTGCAAAAAATGGCCATTCGAGTGTTAAATCTAACATGTACATCGTCGGGGTGTGAGAGGAATTGGAGCACATTTGAGATGGTAATATAAAGAGCCCTCAAATGATTTTTGAATATACTAGCTAGTAGCTATTAATAATAAATTATGTATGAAATTCATACTATGAATACTTAATTACTTATTTATATTAATAACCTATTTCTTATCTAGATTCATACAAAAAGGAGAAACAGGTTGGATGTGAAGAGGCTTGAGGCATTGGTGTTTATCCAATTTAACGCCAAACTGAAGGAGCGGAGGGACAAACATGAAAAAGATTGTGACCCGATAGAGTCTGAAGATAGAGACAAGGCTAAAGATTGGATAGTAGAGTTAGGCCCAGATGAAGAAGAAATTTATCCAGGTGCTGGACTTATGTGGGGAGAAGTTGCAAAAGATAGTGGGGCAGAAGAAGTGGTGGAGACTAGGAAAAGCACAAGGAATACTACTTCAAAGGTGGATACAAAGAAAAAATAAAACGAGGAGTACGGTGATGTTCAAACTGATTGGGATGATGACAATAACATGCCTGATGACAATGATCTTAAGGACATTGAGGCATCCTTACATGATGACTTTGTATTCACTCGTTCTAGGAGCGAGGACAATTATTTCTGATGATGTTTTTTTGTCTTTTAGCTTGTTTAATTCTATTATTGGGACACATTTTGATCCATTAAAATCATTTGAAGCAGTGAAATATTATCTAAAAAACTTGATTGTTGAGTAACAATTTTTCTTGTAGTTAGTACAACAATAACAAGTTTTTTACAAATTTATTTAAAACATCGTGATCTTCTTTTTCAAAAAGCACCCGCTTCAGTCCGCTTCAAAACCCGCTTTCCGCCTCACGCTTCAAGGGGGGCAATCTGAACGCTTCGCGCTTCGCGCTTTTCAAAACACAGGTTGTTAGAATAAAAAATATGTCCATCGCAAGTTGTAAAATGACTAGTTTTCATTCTTAAGTGATCCCACACTCAAAGGAACACCCCCAGCTAAAATTAGGACCTCTTGGAGTTCATTCCAAGGTTGCTCATTCATGCTATCCTTGGTCCTTACTATAGTTTAGTGTGTTAAACCCCTTTCTCTTTCTCATTTACAAAGCATTTCATGAGTGAGTTAGGCATGTTGTAAGAGATCTACCTCATTGTTACTTTGTAAAGCTCTCCATCTTTCTATTTCCCAATCCCCTTTCTCCATGAGCAAAGGCTGAAGTGATCTTCTCCGAGTGAAGGAGGAGTTGTTGTTCTTGTTCAAATCTGAAGAAGGTGTGAATATCTTCTCCAAGTGAGGGAGAAGAACAAGGCAGAACATCCAAGGAGCTTGGTAGGTAAATCCTCAAGACTGAAGACTTGTTGTAAGGAGGAGATGTCCTAAGAGAATGAATCAAGTTGCTTTCAAGATTGGGAAAGGCATGTGGTGAGGTAGAAGACTATCTCTTGGATAGGTATGGCCTTGGGTGTAAGGTGGTCATCTTATATCTCTTATAATGGAATATAAGTATACATGGGTTGCAAAGTCCTAGAGGTTGGCCTCTTTAGGTAGTGGAATGATGGTCTCCTAGTTTAGAGATTGGAACTACTCTAAACACCTTTTCTAAGTGTATGTTTCAATCTCTCTTATCCTTTCTATTCTTGTTTAGATAGGATTTCAAATTCACTTTTAGAATTTGGTTTCAATCTTTATAATTTGAAGGTATAACTATTCTTGTACATGTTTTGAAGTTGTATTCACTCCCCTCTAGAGCCCTAGATCCAACATGTCCAACCATAGAAAATAATAGATTTTAATTAGATGTAAGGTACAACAAACTTGTTCCATAGACATAGATTAAAAACTACAAAACTAACATAGCCTCACTATGTAATGGAAAAATACAAGATGACCCCAAATGGACTAGATTGAAGCTTGACATTATCCATGAGCTATTGCACGGGACCAAAGGTGTCAAAGGATTCTTCTGGTAGATAAGTATGCCTTTCTCTAGCAACAAATATAAGGATAACTTTGAGAGATACAATTCATACAGTTCACCAGGGATTGATAATGAAGAATTAGTACATGTTACTAAATTTAGCTAAAATAGTAACATGATATAGTCTGATTATGTTTGGCAATCTCAAATATTGGACGGATTATCAAACTAAATTAGACTGCATCATATGATCATCCCAGTTAAATTTAGAAAGTGATAAAGTTTCTTCCTCATTAGTCCAGGGTGAACCATATGACCCCTATTCC
Source organism: Alisma plantago-aquatica (assembly GCA_963693085.1). Taxonomy (NCBI): domain Eukaryota; kingdom Viridiplantae; phylum Streptophyta; class Magnoliopsida; order Alismatales; family Alismataceae; genus Alisma; species Alisma plantago-aquatica. The sequence continues at coordinate 593,451,109 of OY856409.1, forward strand.
TCGAAGTCTGCCTTCCCTTCATTTTAGAAGAAAGGTTTAATGACCCTGCCTCCCGGTAACCCCCATTTAAGGGATACCAAAAGGTCAAATTCGTTATCCCAATTTTTAGGATCAATGGTTTGACAAATAATTAGTAATAATTATAAAATTCTACCAAACTATACTAAAAGTTGATATAAAATAAAACTTTGCATACCTTTTTAAAAACTTTGGATATCTACTTCTATCCACATCTTGAATCTATTCTATCTAATCCTCCTCACACTTTTTTTCTTATTTTCACAATGTGTCACTTTACTGTTAGTTATTTTCAGGGTTGTACCTAAAACACCGACAAACAAAACATCGACCAGCATAAATGAATATGCTGGTATGTGGGGACAACCAAAAATTTCACAAATATGGCTAACAATCTAAATATCACAATCAAGTTAATTAACAAGCCAATTTACACTTTTAATGTGACATTCTCCACCTCTTTTTCCCTAACCCTGGCATACCCTCCATGGGGTTTCTCTTTTGCCAATGACTTAAGGCCAACTTCTCAATCCCGAGCTTGGTGCCTGGGGTCACCTCTCATAGTGCCCATTCGTCATTCAATAAAGACCACCTTCTCAATCTCGAGCTTGGATTCTGGGGTCACCACTCATGGTGCCCATGGGTCTTCCCTCCTAAGCTTGACCTCTTGGCATCATCCATCAGGGTGGCATGTAGGTGTGAGAATACACACTTCTAATATAATTGTGATAATCATAGTGACTTTATGATTTGCAATTATGAACATCCAAACTGATAGGTTGCATTCAATGCGATCAACTCATCCGGAAAACCTTCCAAAAACTAATGTGATTAACCATAATTAACCACATACCTGTCAGGATGATTTGAGACAGAATTAATCCAATCAATGCAAGAAATCCAATAGGCAAGAAAGCACACAAAGAGATCCTGAAATATGCATGCAATTTCCTATCATTGATCATGCCATCAAGATCTATTAAACCTAGCTCGCTTCCTAGGGTTTCTAGTCCACTTTTAGGGTTTCTATAGCTATTAGGGTTTCACTTCATTTTTACTATTTTAAACCCCAATTTTATACAATTACTCACAAACCCTAATTATCTCATCTACTCTTCACGAAAGATATTAAGGTTACCTTTTAACAACATATAACCTTAATTTTGGATTAAAGACACAATTAAACATCAATTAAGTCTATTATGCCTCTTTTACACTAAAACTACCATTTTTATCCTTTTAATTCATGATACGATCTTTAGGCCCAATTATCATCTTTGGTTCCTTCCGAATCAACAACTCAAAGTTCATTATGGTCTAATTCACATATGAACTCTTTTATCATTAATTCCACCTTTATCCATTAGAAAACCCTAATTACCATATGAAGTGTATTTATCCACAATTAGGAACTTTTATACTCAAAATAGCTTTGAACTTTCATATCTCAGCCTTATTCATGAATTTGAACAATTAAAATCATCAAGAGTAATAATTACTAACATTAGGGTTTCAAGGCCCATTAAAGCTCATTTATGCACATGGAACCCTAAATCAATCCAATTGCGTGTAAATTTCATCCTTTTCGATCTTAATGTATCTTTTTATAATAAATATGTTAATATCAACTCTAAACATCCATATAACCCTTCCTAATTAATTAATCATCAACGATTAGGGTTTTTCATTAATAAAACCTTTAAAGATAGCACCTTTACATACTTTTTGAATTGCAAGCCGAATTAGGCTTCAATTACATTTTTATTGCATTCCTTGCATTTTTCTGATAAAAAAGCACTACTTTTTTGTATTTTTCGGCCAAAGGATCTATTTTTAACGATTTATACAAGATTCCATATTTTTCTTGAATATTGGGCAGAGAAGCGACTTACTTGGATTTTGTGGAAAAACCCTGGCCGTTGGATCCTGGGTCGTCACTGACCAAGTTTGATCTAACGCTCCTCCTTGTGCGTGCCCATGCAAACAGGGTCCTTGATCTGGCGGTTATACCCTTTTGCCCTTGATCTCCTTCACACGTGTCAGGGGTAAGAGAGTCTTTTCTCTTTATTCTTCTCACGACTGAACCCCGCATTGCACAATGTGAGACAGAAGTGTTAATGCTGATAAACTCCAGGGTTGACCTCACGATGTCTCCACTCGATCGTTTACAAAACGTAGCATTTCCCTTCGCCAACTCTGACTGAACCTGTTGGCAGGATCAATTCCTTCATAGGTGCACTGGATGGTTGGAATGAGAAGGATTTGCTCTGGCAGTGGCACTAGGGGTAAAGCAGAAGGAATTCAGGGAACAGGTAGCAAATCAAAAGTAGCGGATAGATGTTGGGGATTTCACGGGGTCACACGAATATGAGGGAGTTATCAAAGGGGAATTATACCCCTTATATACTGGCGGGCTATAGTCCAGTTCCCATGGAGTCCAGCTTCATTGGGGAAACTCCCAATCCCAATCAAAAAGATAGGATTTTACGAATCATTGGGTGTGTCTTCCTCTCCTGATCTCAATGGGACTCCTCCCAAAAACTCTCATGTAGAGGTCATTGAGAAATTCGATCCTACAACCTCACTTCCCTATTCTTTTCTAAAAGAAGAGCGTGAAGAATAGATATCGTTGGATCCTAAATGCAACGACCTTCATCCAAGAGCCAAGAACACTATTTTCAGATTAATAGGATGAATGTGACTGATAACCTCCTATTTTAGTAGTTTATCTTAGTCTTTTTCTTTAGTTTTCCATACTCTTTTTACGTTTATTCGGTACATAAACCTAATTTTACCCCTTTTTGTAAATACATCGTCAAACTAACTTTTTCCTTTTACACTTGCAGAAAAAGCACAAAAAAAATCATAAAAGAATAAACCAACCTCAAGGCCGAGTGAAGCCAAACGGTCCCAAGACCGTATGGAGTTCAAATGGTCCCGAGATCGCCTGGAGTTCAAACGGTCCCGAGACCGCATGAAGCCAAACGGTCCCAAGACCGCATGGAGTTCAAACGGTCCCGAGACCGCATGAAGCCAAACGGTCCCAAGACCGCATGGAGTTCAAACGGTCCCGAGACCGCATGAAGCCAAACGGTCCCAAGACCGCATGGAGTTCAAACGGTCCCGAGACCGCATGAAGCCAAACGGTCCCAAGACCGCATGGAGTTCAAACGGTCCCGAGACCGCATGAAGCCAAACGGTCCCAAGACCGCATGGAGTTCAAACGGTCCCGAGACCGCATGAAGCCAAACGGTCCCAAGACCGCATGGAGTTCAAACGGTCCCGAGACCGCATCAAGCCAAACGGTCCCAAGACCGCATGGAGTTCAAACGGTCCCGAGACCGCATGAAGCCAAACGGTCCCGAGACCGCATGAAGCCAAACGGTCCCAAGACCGCATGGAGTTCAAACGGTCCCAAGACCGCATGAAGCCAAACGGTCCCAAGACCGCATGGAGTTCAAACGGTCCCGAGACCGCATAAAGCCAAACGGTCCCAAGACCGCATGGAGTTCAAACGGTCCCAAGACCGTTTGACGCCAAACGATCTCAAAACCGTTTGACGCCAAACGGTCTCAAGACCGTTTGACGCCAAACGGTCTCAAGACCGTTTGAACCCAAACGGTCTCCAGACCGTTTGACCTCACTCAAGGCCTATAAATAAGACCTCAAGGGCCGGGGGTCCAGACGTCCAGAGGCTGTCTCTCTACTACCAGAACAACTCCATCCACCACCCGAGGCTGCCGGTCTGAGACTCACGTTCCATTGCAAAGCTACCTTCTCTCTCATCAACAAAGAAGGTGGGAGGAGAAGATCCGTCGTCAAGCAAGTCACGAAGGGTGAAGATCATTGCTCTCTCCATCAAGGGTTCAACCTTCTCTCCTCAGTGGAGATGATGTTCTTTCTATCTCTTCTTGCCTCCTCCTTTGTTGTTCCCTCTATGAGGAGCGAGTAGTTCCATCCACTGGGGCGCGGGGACTAGCCCCGCTGCCCATGTTTTATACTTTGTACTAAAAAGATGTTATCCTTTCGTTTTAATACTAAATCGTTTCATACATGCTTGAATGATGGCCACGTTCTTGTATGCATCTATTGTCTTTTGTTGTGGTTTGACCGCTCTCGAGACTCGAATACCGATTTAGTGTTGGTTTCTGGTGTGTGTATCCACCACGCATCCGTTTCGGTGTCTAGGAGTGTATCTCAAAGAGTGGAGTAAACTCACTATCATCCGTTGCACTTCCATCTGTATGGAAGTAACCTTGGTAAGTCGAGGAACACACTTTGCGAGGGGAATGATGTAAAGCATGTGACCATTTGATCGGGAATGGCTGGCGTTGCAACATTCCCGCACTTCTCGTAGCTAGGTTATCCGAATAGGAGACTAGGCCTACAAAGATACTATTCGATTTGATAATTATCGCTCGCTTGTTAGTTTTAGATGCACGTTTCATGAGGTTGAGTAAGATCCTCTCTTTGGAAGACTACATATCTTCATTGACACGTAGAAATGTACCGAATGAGAGCTACTTAACCCTTGAAGGATGCGATGCATTGCTCTTGTCTTATAAGGCATCGGTCTTGTGGAACATCGAAGGATGCAATGCATCGCTCTTGTCTTACGAGGCATCGGTCTTGTGGAACATCCTTGGATGCAATGCATCGCTCTTGTCTTATAAGGCATCGGTCTTGTGGAACATCCATGCATCTAGCTTATAAGTCTTTCTTGCTTAGTACATATACAATGCATGTGTAGCGGTGGTAAATACCTGCTTAACCCCAGTGATTCATCATCATTTGTTAAATCTTAGTTTTACTTGCTTTATTTACTTTTCATGCTTTAGTCTAAAAACCAATCAAAATCCAACCTTTTGATATAAGTGCCAATTAGTAAAATAACTAAGTGAAGTGTTGTACGTTTTCCATCTTGTTGCTTGCAACAAGACCGTTGTCTTTTGGGTTCGATCCTAAATCTGTACTATGATAAGGCTTCCATACTCTTATGGGGTTGGAGTTGTTATCTAAGCACCAGTTCTAGGTAAACCTAGGGAAGACATCAATCCTCTCTAGGGTTTTTGGTGATAGAATTCTGGGACTCCCATTGGAAGATTGAAAATCTTTTGGTGTAAGTCCCAACTCCATCAAAAAATGGCGTCGTTGCCGGGGACAACGGAACGTTAGTATTTCACTTAGTTTATTTTTCTAGTTGGTTAGGATTTTACACTTTCTTTTTGAATCATAACTCATCATCTTCTTGAAGCTTTCATATTGTCTCTATTGTCTAAAGGTGTTCTCTTTTCTTTACTCAGGTAGAACCCGTATATGCAATCACCGCATAATCGAGGATTCTCCCCTGATCCGGAGTTCGACTCCGAGGTAGAGAGAAGTTTCCACCGCAGAATCCGTCTCAATCGCCAACACGCTAGTCAAATGGCTGACGAACAGCATCAAGCCGCTTTGGTGATGGAGAGAGTCAATGCTGCTATCGCCGCACAACGGGCACAACTCATTGCAGACACCCGTGCCCAAATACAAGCGGAGATATGAGCAGAAGAGCAAGCCCACATAAGAGCAGAGACCGAGGCTGCTCAGCTCGAATTACGAAACAAGCAACTGAGGGACTATGCTGTCCCGAAGAATTACGAAGACAACCACCCGGTCCGGCCTCCGATCATCAACATCCCAAACTTTGAGATTCGGACCCAGTGGATCCAGATTATGCAAGGAATTTCCTTCTCAGGAGGTTCAGGAGACGATTGCATGGACCATTTGAAACGGTTTAAGGCATTATGCCGCCTGGTCCCGCAAGCTGGTATTGCTTTCGACGCAATAATGCTCCACCTGTTTCATTTCACCTTATCTGGAAGGGCCTTGAGTTGGTACAACTCATTGGACAGAGAACCCATCATAACCACTTGGGCCCCTCTAGAGGAAAAATTCTTGGAGAAGTTCTTTCCACCCTCGCTTACCTACGAAATCAGAGGGCAGATCAACCATTTCTCCCAGCTACCGGGAGAAACCCTCGCTGAGGCATGGGAAAGATTCAAGGAACTTCTACGCAAATGCCCTCATCATGGAATTTCACAGAATCAATTGATTGAAACTTTTTATCGGGGGGTAAGCGATGACATTAAACAGTTCCTAGATTCCTCGTCTGGAGGAAATTTCATGAGGAAAAACTATGAAGATGCCTGGAAAATCGTTACTTTAGGAGCTGAAAACCAGTCCAACTGGGGGCGGTCAGCCGGAAAAGGCGTCCTTAAAGTCTTTAAAGCTGAGGAATCTATGGAACTAAAGTCAATAGCCGAAGCTTTGAAGACAATCGCTCATAAACAGCAAACCCTTGAAACAACTCTAGGGGAAATTGATAAGAAGAAAACCCCGCTGGTTCATCAAGTCAAAGCCGTCACAGGATCCTGTGAAGCTTGTCATGCTTCGGATCATCCGACTCTTTCCTGCGGAATACTCTATAATGTGATGATGGATCTGCATCCACCACCACAATCCTATGAGGCCATCACCAATCAGGCTGAAGATCAGATTCCAGAGCAAGTCAACTCCATCCATACTATTCCCGGACAAGTTTATTATAATCCCAGTCAACCAAGGAACCATCCTGGTTCCAGTATGGGAATCCTTCTGGAACTGCAAATCCGCAACATCAGACACAAGGGGGACTTGACAGTAGGCTGCCTCCTGGATTTCCAAACAATTTTAACCAAAATCAAGGGAACCCAAGGAACAATTTCCCTAGGGCTAACTACCCTAGAAATCAATCAGCCTACTATCAGTACACTCATCCCCCGCTTCACCCGCAATTGCATATTCAATAGTCTCAACAACAAAACCCTCAGAAAAACGTCACTGCACAACCGGAAGATGAGCTATCTTTGATAAAATAAATGCTTCAGTCTCAGCAAACCATGCTAGCTAACCAACAAGCCCAACAAAAGGTAGTTGAAACCCAGCTTGCTCAGATTGCTGCACAGTTGAAACCTTCGGCAAGCACTTTTGATGGGCAGCCTGAACCAAACTCTAAGTACGGGCAAAACAAACACGAACAGCTGAATGCCGTCACCACAAGGTCGGGACGCATTCTTCCTGAACCCATCAAGATTACTCTAGATGATGATGATGTGCCCACTTTTATGACGAAAGAGATTTCACAACAAGGGATTGAAAAATCCTCCGAAGGCACAAAGGACGAAAACAAAGAGCATGTACCTGCAGAATCCAAAGTCCCGCAATTCAAACCAAGGATTCCGTACCCAGGCAGACTGCAAGAAACAAAAATGGACGCCAGGTTTCAGAAATTCAAGGAAGCAATGAATAAACTTTATATTGACATCCCACTCCTTGACGCTCTATCCGAAGTACCAGCATGGGCAAGATATCTCAAAACTTTGCTATCACGTAAGTATATCACCAAAGAGCAGGAAACCGTCAAGCTCGCTCAAACCACTTCTGATATCATCTTGAACAAACTACCCAAAAAGAAGAAGGACCCAGGTTCCTTCGGAATCCAATGTTGCATTGGAAATGCATCCACAAAGAAAGGATTGGCTGACCTCGGGGCTAGTATATCCATTATGCCCTACTCAATGTGCCAACGCCTCGGTTTCACTGACCTGCTGCCTACAGCAATGACTATTCAACTAGCCGACTCCACCATAACCGCACCATTGGGAATCATCGAAGATATCCCAGTAAGGATAGGGAAGGATGCCTACGTTCCATGTGATTTTGTCATCATGGATATTAAAGAAGACTTAAGGTATCCGATCATTTTCGGTAGGACTTTCCTAGCTACAGCCAGAGCGCTAATCGATGTCGAAGCCGGAACCATCATTCTTAGGCTCGGGAAAGAAGCAATTCAATTCCGCGTCCTTGATAGCATGAAAGGTCCCAGCACCCAAGAAGAAGTCTTTCTTTTAGACGCAATTCAACAAATTTCGCAATTAGAAATCTCCGAGCCAATTGACGAACTTGAGAATGCTCTTATCAATCCAGAAGTTGAATTCTCTGCAAATGAACTAGTCCAGCAATGCATCCAATACCTAGAAAAGATAGAAGAAGCACCAAAGGCTACTTTTGAAGAGCTTAGAGCCATCACTACCATTGAAGCAGCAAAACCATTAAAAACCCCTGAATTGAAGACTTTACCTACAGGGCTTAAATATGTTTTCCTGGATAAGGAAGAGCTATACCCAGTTATTATCAGCTCCACCCTTACCGAAGACCAAGAAGTCAAACTTCTGGACAAACTAAGGAGGCACAAAAAGATCATTGGTTATAAAATAACCGACCTCACAGGCATAAACCCGGCTCTGTGTATGCATAAGCTTCCTATGGTTGAAGAATTTAAACCCACTCGTGAACATCAAAGAAAACTGAACCCAAATTTGAAAGAGGTAGTTCGTTTGGAAGTCCTCAAACTACTCAAAGCTGGCATGATCTATCCTATCTCTGACTCTCAGTGGGTCAGTCCAGTTCAAGTTGTCCCAAAGAAAGGGGGCACTACTGTAGTGATCAACGATAAAAATGAGCTCGTACCTACTAGGACTGTAACGGGGTGGCGAATGTGCATCGATTATAGGAAGTTGAATAAAGCTACAAGAAAAGACCACTACCCTCTACCCTTCCTTGACGAAGTCCTAGAGCGCTTGGCCCACCAAAAGTATTTCTGTTATCTCGATGGTTACTCCGGGTTCTACCAAATACCCATACATCCAGAGGACCAAGAAAAAACCACCTTCACTTGTCCCTTTGGGACATATGCTTTCAGAAGAATGCCGTTCGGGCTATGTAACGCTCCTGCTACTTTCCAACGCTGCATGTCTGCCATCTTCGCCGGATTAACCGAATCTGTTATGGAAGTCTTTATGGATGATTTCTCTGTCTATGGATATTCTTTCGATAACTGTCTAAATAATCTTGAACGAGTCCTGCAACGTTGCAAGGAAACAAACCTTATCCTGAATTGGGAAAAATGTCATTTCATGGTAACAGAAGGTATCGTCCTCGGACATAGAGTAAGTGATAGGGGAATTGAGGTCGACAAAGCAAAGATTGATGTCATCTCAAAGTTGTCACCTCCGAAGGACATAAGGGGCGTTCGAGCTTTCCTAGGTCATGCAGGGTTCTACAGAAGGTTCATCAAAGATTTCTCGAAAATAGCTAAACCCATGACCCAACTCCTGACAAAAGATGCCGAGTTCGTTTTCGACCAAGAATGTATGCGAAGTTTCTCTACCCTTAAAGAAGCATTCATTTCCGCACCTATTCTAAGGGCTCCAGACTGGTCGCAACCATTCGAAATCATGTGCGACGCAAGTGATTATGCCATAGGAACCGTTTTAGGACAACGGATCGATAAGAAACCCTATGTCATCTACTATGCATAAAAAACGCTTGACGAAGCACAGAAAAACTACACGACCACGGAAAAAGAGTTTTTGGCTATCATCTACGCCTTCGAAAAATTCCGCTCTTACCTGATCGGCTCTAAAGTCATCGTCTACACTGACCATTCTTCTATCCGACATCTGATCCAGAAACAGGACGCCAAACCCAGGCTCATCCGCTGGGTATTAATGCTTCAAGAATTCGACCTAGAAATCAAAGATAAAAGTGGCGTAGAGAACGTTGTATCCGATCACCTCAGCAGAATCGAGGTTGAAGAAAAAGATAAAATCCCTATCAGGGATTCTCTTCCTGATGATCAGCTTATGAAGGCCACTCATAGTTTTCCTTGGTTTGCTGATATCGTCAATTATCTAGCCACAGGGATCATCCACCCGTCTGCTTCATATCAGGATAAAAGGAAATTCCTTCATGATATAAAACGTTATCATTGGGACGAACCCTACTTATTTTACCTCTGTGCCGACGGACTTTTTCGCCGGTGCCTTCCAGAAGAAGAAATAACCTCGGTTTTGGAACACTGCCACTCCGGACCCACGGGGGGGCACATGGGCGCCAAGAAAACTGCCATAAAAGTTCTACAATCTGGTTTCTTTTGGCCCACCATATCAAAAGACTCACATGATTTTGTCAAAGCCTGTGATAAATGCCAATTTTCGGGCAACATATCAAAAAGGGATGAAATGCCTCTTACCATGTGGCAGGAAATTGAACTATTTGATGTATGGGGTAGACTACATGGGACCTTTCCCTTCATCATATGGCTTCTCTTACATTTTGGTCGCAGTGGATTACGTCTCAAAGTGGGTCGAAGCTGTACCCACCGTATCCAATGACTCCAAACCTGTTGTCAAATTGTTCAAAGACACTATTTTTCCGAGATTTGGAGTTCCAAGAACGGTCATATCTGATGGCGGGACCCATTTCATGGAACGAAGTTTCGAAGCGTTACTGAGAAAATACGGAGTCCATCACAAAGTTGCCACACCTTACCACCCACAAACTAGTGGCCAGGTAGAAGTATCCAATAGACAGATAAAAGCGATTCTTGAAAAAACAGTGAATAAAAACCGCACTGATTGGTTCACCAAACTTCCTGACGCCCTCTGGGCATACCGTACTGCTTACAAAACACCAATTGGAACAACTCTGTTTCGTTTGGTGTACGGCAAATCATGTCATCTTCCAGTAGAACTGGAACATAAAGCCTGGTGGGCCATCAAGCAACTAAACTTCGACCTTAAAAGCGCAGGGGAGAACAGACAACTCCAGCTACAGGAGCTAGAAGAACTCCGAATGACAGCATATCACAGTGCCAGAATCTATAAAGAGCAAACAAAAATGTGGCACGATGGACATCTTAAGAGAAAAGATATCGTCGTTGGCGACAAAGTGCTCTTATTCAACTCCAAGCTCAGATTATTCCCCGGAAAGCTCCGAACAAAATGGTCTGGACCCTTCACCATAAAACATATCTACCCAACTGGAGCCACCATTATCATCGACAACAACGGAGGAGAACGAACGGTTAACGGGCACCGTTTAAAAAGATACTACACTCAGGAAGACAAAACACATCAACAAACCCTCGATATCAGAGATGCTACGCCCACAGCATAACAACCTTACAGTTTCGTCGAGCCAGTGACGTTAAACCAAGGCGCTTCTTGGGAGGCAACCCAAGACTTGAGTATCACCTTTTCTAATTTCTAGTCTTTTATTTTTCTTTTGAATTTGTTTTGCTTTCTTTAAGTTCTTTCATCATTAATCTAAAAATACAAAAAAATAATATACATACTCAAAAACAAACATAAAAATATACAAACCCTTTGCGCCCCTCCAAACGGTCTCCAAACCGTTTGGAGCCAAACGGTCTTGAAACCGTTTGGACTCCAAACGGTCCTCAAACCGTTTGGAACCAAACGGTCCTCAAACCGCTCGGGGCCAAACGGTCCTCAAACCGTTTGGGACCAAACGGTCCTGAAACCGTTTGGGACCAAATGGTCCTCAAACCGTTTGGGACCAAACGGTCCTGAAACCGTTTGGGACCAAACGGTCCTCAAACCGTTTGAGACCAAACGGTCCTCAAACCGTTTGGAACCAAACGGTCCTCAAACTGTTTGGGACCAAACGGTCTTGAGACCGCTTGGGACCAAGCGGTCTTCAAACCGTTTGGAATACAAAAGGTCACCATAAATATCGACCCTACCCCTCCGTCTTTCTCTCTTCGAACCTTCGTTTTCTCCAGAGCTTTCGTGCGAAGAGCTTCCCTTTTTGCTCCTGTTGCATCCGCGCAAAGTCACCCTTCCGTCCACCTTCCGCAAGGTAGTCCGGCGACTCCACGCTGCTCATTCCATCGCCAGTCGCTGCCTACGTTGCCATCGCCGTCGTTATCGACCAACTTCACCGACTCTTCCACCGCTTTCATCGCCGTCGCCGTTCTCTCATCGTTTTCGTCTTTGTCGTATTTCGCGTTGTTCCACCTTCTCCCGCGCCAGCGACCTGCGACTCTTCGCTTTCCAAACGATCTTGAAACCGTTTGGGGCCAAACGGTCCTCAAACCGTTTGGAACCAACCGGTCTTGAAACCGTTTGGGGCCAAACGGTCCTCAAACCGTTTGGAACCAAACGGTCCTCAAAACCGTTTGGAACCAAACGGTCTTGAAACCGTTTGGGGCCAAACGGTCCTCAAACCGTTTGGAACCAATCGGTCTTGAAACCGTTTGGGGCCAAACGGTCCTCAAACCGTTTGGAACCAAACGGTCCTCAAAACCGTTTGGAACCAAACGATCCTGAAACCGTTTGGGACCAAACAGTCTTAAGAAGACGTCGAGCACATCTTTTCGAACGATGATGAAGGTTCGGACTACACCCCGAACCCCGATGAAGACTCCTCCGCAAGACTGCAACATCACGTCTTTTCTAAAAAAACTTACTTGCACTTTCCCTCTCAATTTGTGAAGCTGAACAACATTTGGGGAATTGGTCGAGCATTGCTTAGTTATTCAGCAAAGCAGTTTCCCGTAATACTTTTTCACTATCAGGATGGGAACCGTAGGATATCCAAAATGGGTGTTGGTTGGTATGACTTTCAGATAGAAAACGATCTGAGGATTGGAGATGTATTTGAGCTACTTCTGAAGGACAAAGATATCATGAACTTTTGTGTAACCAAGCAGCACATATCAAGCAGCACTTGCAACAAAGACCATCCTCCAGTTAGTGGCAACATGGAAGATGGAATCAATATTCAGAATAGCAGCTACCTGACTTAATCCGTGTATGATGAAGTAGGACATACCAAGGAAACTGATGTCGAAGGCAGCGGCTACCACAGTAACTTGAAGTATGATCAAGCACAGAATCTGCTAGACAATATCAAGACAAAATTGCAAAAGAGTGCGCTGCAAAATTAATGGAGCTCCTGAGTCAGCACTTCAAGGCATACAGCAAAGAGCACTTCAATCGCCCAGCCTTCTGCCATAAATGCCCCCATCTTTACGAGGGCAATTCGCATCCACTCTACTCTGATCTCCAGGGGCTACCGAAAATCTGCCTTAACTCGCAACCCTTGTTCTAATGACTTCTCAACCTATCACTTTGCCACTCTGGGGACAGAGTGTGTGATAAGTTAGGGGGGATTCATTAGACAAGGGCTAGGTATCAACTTCTATACTCCCTTTTCCTTTTTACAATTCCCTAAATAGTCACCTCAACTAACTCTAGAACCATGTTAGTCTTACAAATAAATAGCACTCAGACATCAAATGGTGATTTATCAATTCCCACCTACTATGGATCCCATATTTTTGCTTCAATTCTTTATCTGACTCTCCACAGGTCAAAATCAGGGTTTAAATAAGCCGAGATCTTAAGGATGAGAGGGAAATTAGGTAACTTCCAAATCAAAAAGTTCTGCAAGTGGACCACAAACCAAATATGTGCATGCTGAAAAACTTTAAGAACAACTTTCCTCTCTTCAAAATAAAAGAGGCTTGGCCGCCCAAAATAAATCCTCATTCCAAAACCCAAGCCTGTGAGTTTTTGAATAAAAGCCAGAGAGACGAATAAAATCATGAGAGTTGTGCCACGCATAAGGACCTATATGAAGAACTGATAAAGGGCTCACCCGTCCGGCACATTCAGCTGCCCTCACAAAGGCAGATGTGTCGCGTCCGGTAGTGAAACCCTAAAAGTTCCAAGTATACGAAAAGGCTCATAAAGGACTTGCCTGGCCGGTACATTCAGCTGCCCTCATAAAGGCAGATGTGTCGTGCCCGGTAGTGAGATCCTAAAAAGCATAGACAGCCCCTCCCCCACTCGAAGGGGAGCTACACTTCAAAGCCTTTAGCCAACCCTCATACCCTCTCTAGCTTCCAGTAGGTTTCCAGAGAGGTATAAAGTTGATTAGAGTCAACGGCATGCACAAAATAAATGTGGTCCCATGGCAAATTTTGAGATACGGAAAAACCCTGAGATCCAAGCAACTCTCGAAATCCAAAAGAATCAAGGCATGCAATAAGCCTCGATATGACCCCTGGGGAACTCAGGTCAAGAATTGAAGCAAGAGTATGGAGACCCTAATTAAGATCGCCTCGCCATTTCATGTCTCAGCTCTATCTAACTTGAGGACAAGCTAGACTCTAAGTTAGGGGGGGTGATAACCTCCTATTTTAGTAGTTTATCTTAGTCTTTTTCTTTAGTTTTCCATACTCTTTTTACGTTTATTCGGTACATAAACCTAATTTTACCCCTTTTTGTAAATACATCGTCAAACTAACTTTTTCCTTTTACACTTGCAGAAAAAGCACAAAAAAAATCATAAAAGAATAAACCAACCTCAAGGCCGAGTGAAGCCAAACGGTCCCAAGACCGCATGGAGTTCAAACGGTCCCGAGACCGCATGGAGTTCAAACGGTCCCGAGACCGCATGAAGCCAAACGGTCCCAAGACCGCATGGAGTTCAAACGGTCCCGAGACCGCATGAAGCCAAACGGTCCCAAGACCGCATGGAGTTCAAACGGTCCCGAGACCGCATGAAGCCAAACGGTCCCAAGACCGCATGGAGTTCAAACGGTCCCGATACCGCATGAAGCCAAACGGTCCCAAGACCGCATGGAGTTCAAACGGTCCCGAGACCGCATGAAGCCAAACGGTCCCAAGACCGCATGGAGTTCAAACGGTCCCGAGACTGCATGAAGCCAAACGGTCCCGAGACCGCATGAAGCCAAACGGTCCCAAGACCGCATGGAGTTCAAACGGTCCCAAGACCGCATGAAGCCAAACGGTCCCAAGACCGCATGGAGTTCAAACGGTCCCGAGACCGCATAAAGCCAAATGGTCCCAAGACCGCATGGAGTTCAAACGGTCCCAAGACCATTTGACGCCAAACGATCTCAAAACCGTTTGACGCCAAACGGTCTCAAGACCGTTTGATGCCAAACGGTCTCAAGACCGTTTGAACCCAAACGGTCTCCAGACCGTTTGACCTCACTCAAGGCCTATAAATAAGACCTCAAGGGCCGGGGGTCCAGACGTCCAGAGGCTGTCTCTCTACTACCAGAACAACTCCATCCACCGCCCGAGGCTGCCGGTCTGAGACTCACGTTCCATTGCAAAGCTACCTTCTCTCTCATCAACAAAGAAGGTGGGAGGAGAAGATCCGTCGTCAAGCAAGTCACGAAGGGTGAAGATCGTTGCTCTCTCCATCAAGGGTTCAACCTTCTCTCCTCAGTGGAGATGATGTTCTTTCTATCTCTTCTTGCCTCCTCCTTTGTTGTTCCCTCTATGAGGAGCGAGTAGTTCCATCCACTGGGGCGCGGGGACTAGCCCCGCTGCCCATGTTTTGTACTTTGTACTAAAAAGATGTTATCCTTTCGTTTTAATACTAAATCGTTTCATACATGCTTGAATGATGGCCACGTTCTTGTATGCATCTATTGTCTTTTGTTGTGGTTTGACCGCTCTCGAGACTCGAATACCGATTTAGTGTTGGTTTCTGGTGTGTGTATCCACCACGCATCTGTTTCGGTGTCTAGGAGTGTATCTCAAAGAGTGGAGTAAACTCACTATCATCTGTTGCACTTCCATCTGTATGGAAGTAACCTTGGTAAGTCGAGAAACACACTTTGCGAGGGGAATGATGTAAAGCATGTGACTATTTGATCGGGAATGGCTGGCGTTGCAACATTCCCGCACTTCTCGTAGCTAGGTTATCCGAATAGGAGACTAGGCCTACAAAGATACTATTCGATTTGATAATTATCGCTCGCTTGTTAGTTTTAGATGCACGTTTCATGAGGTTGAGTAAGATCCTCTCTTTGGAAGACTACATATCTTCATTGACACGTAGAAATGTACCGAATGAGAGCTACTTAACCCTTAAAGGATGCGATGCATTGCTCTTGTCTTATAAGTCATCGGTCTTGTGGAACATCGAAGGATGCAATGCATCGCTCTTTTCTTACGAGGCATCGGTCTTGTGGAACATCCTTGGATGCAATGCATCGCTCTTGTCTTATAAGGCATCGGTCTTGTGGAACATCCATGCATCTAGCTTATAAGTCTTGCTTGCTTAGTACATATACAATGCATGTGTAGCGGTGGTAAATACCTGCTTAACCCCAGTGATTCATCATCATTTGTTAAATCTTAGTTTTACTTGCTTTATTTACTTTTCATGCTTTAGTCTAAAAACCAATCAAAATCCAACCTTTTGATATAAGTGCCAATTAGTAAAATAACTAAGTGAAGTGTTGTACGTTTTCCATCTTGTTGCTTGCAACAAGACCGTTGTCTTTTGGGTTCGATCCTAAATCTGTACTATGATAAGGCTTCCATACTCTTATGGGGTTGGAGTTGTTATCTAAGCACCAGTTCTAGGTAAACCTAGGGAAGACATCAATCCTCTCTAGGGTTTTTGGTGATAGAATTCTGGGACTCCCATTGGAAGACTGAAAATCTTTTGGTGTAAGTCCCAACTCCATCAGTGACATTTAATAATTTCCTCCACACTTCAGGAATACTTTCAAAAATAATATCTCCCAAATCGCTTATCATTTTAATCTCAAATTGTAGGTGAAAGTCTATAATGACTTAATATACCTCTCTGCCAAATTTGGGCTCATTATATAAAAGAAAACGTGCCTTTTCTTTAGGTGCAAGATATTACTCAATTAGACTTATTTCTCACATCTTTTCTCTTTCTTATTTTATTATTTCCCATTATTTCTATTCCTTGCAATGTAGGAAAGTAAGTGGGGTTCGAAATATCACCCATTATGGCCAAACCCTCTCTTCTCTCTTTATTTCTTGCATTATCTCCTTTATTTCAAGTATTCTTGGTTAATTGTTTATTTCTTGTTTTTTCTTTTGATTTATCTCTCTCTTTTGAAATCTTGGACCCACGAGAAAGCCTAAGATTTCGAAATCCTTTTTGAAGGATTCTTATTATCCTTCTAGATGCATCCACATTCTTCATTTTTCATTATCTTACTTATTTATTTATTAAGATATTTCTTTTCAAGGATTATTTTTTATCTTTCATTTCCTTTTTCCTCTTTTCATATTTTTTTATTAGAAATCAAATAGAAATGAAATTTATTTAATTGTTGCCCTTAACTCCTATTTATAGAGTTTTCTATGTATTTCTCATAACTACTTTGCTCAATATCCATTATCTTGTATCTTTTCCTTTTATTTGGACTTTTCTTCTTTTCTTCTCTTTTATATCCATTAATGGATTAATCTAATAATAGGAATCACAAAATTCATTTCCAAAGGGATATTTGCAAAGAAATCCATCTCTTGAAGAAAAGTATACAACCTTTTCAATTAAGTCCATATTCACAAATTTTTTACAATTCAATTATGAAAACATATGCAAAATTGAGGTTGTAACATCCTTCCCCTCTTATAGGAATTTTTCCCTCAAACATTCAAACAAATAGGATTAGCCTTTCTTATTCCCATCATGGCTCTTATGTGGCTTCACCCTCTCCATGGTGCTTCCCAAGAACCTTCATCATCTCATATTCTTTCATCTGAGTTCTCTCTCACCTTGATATATTGTACCCTCATAGGTGACTCGAGACATTTTAGCCTCTCACAAAGCTGAATAGGTTCATGGCTCAACACATGGCTTGGGTACCTCACATAGTTCTCTAGATTAGACTCATGGAACACATTATACATCATGTTATCCTGAGGGGTAAGGCTAAACACAATCATCTCCACCAATCCATCTCAAATGGACCCATATATCGGGGACTCAACTTTCTCAGCTGTAGCTAAGAGGGGTCGGATTTTCACATCACATACTCTCCCACAGTGAACTACATGTCAGTCTGCTTTGCATCAGCTCACGACTCATGTCGCCCATGGGCTCTCTCTCAGCCATTGCATGATCAAAATGACTTCATCTGCAGACACTGTGGTCCCTTCACCAACATCATCTTAATGAAGTGGTGACCGACACAACCTCCCTTACAAAGCTTCTTTACATCCCGACACTGGCTATGGTGGTTATCATCACATCTTACAGAGGACAAGAATTATCTCCATGTATCACCCTGAATAAGCACACATGCTTTCATTAGACCCTCTAGTCTGGATCATACTAACCATTAGTTAGGGGTGATAAACTGTACTAGCATCAAGTTCATCTACTTCCACCTCATGGAAGTGAATATTTAGGTTATAAATAACTTTTGAACTCACATCATGGTGTAGTTGAACCATATCTCTCTCATATGTAGTTCAATCGGATCCATCCCTTGACAGTATTCTTTCTTTCTCATGTCATCTAGGTAAGGCCGATCTACCATAACCCATATTGCATCTTGACCTTCCTTGGTCTAGGGGAGACTTACCACAACATCCATAGTGTTGAACTCCCCTTACCTCTCAGGGACTCTTTATCCTCTACATCAACTCTTTGGGTTACTGGTGTTCATCCTTCACCTCCTGGCTTGCATGGCGACAAATCACATGTAACTTCATCTTAAGCATCCAATGTACTATTGCAACTTACTATCTTAGTAGTACCATGGTGTATGATGAACTTCAAATCATGATCTTTTGTATGTCATGATTCCTCAAGATTGATTCCTCAGTAACCCTAAACCACTCTAGTTGAGGTTTCATCGCCTTCCTTTCCAGAGAAGTGCATCTGAGGTTCTACAACCCTCCTTTTATTGCATCAAGGCCTAGGTTGTCTAATCAAACAACTACTAACTTGTTCAATAGATCTTGTTACATATGAGTGTTAGCCAAACATATCTCCTTTTTCAAACTTAGGGCTAACATAACAACCTCTTCTAGCCTCTAGCTAAACTAGGCAGCTGCATCTCAACCAGAGCATCCATTATCACCTCACCTCCTGATGTGTATGATAATGTTGAAGACATACGCCTCCATGTACTCCACTTATTATCTCATCTCAACTCTAAGTCTATCTTCATCAAGAAAACTCTGAGCTCATCCTCGTAACTCTCAAACTCAACCTTGTATAGCTCACAAATTCCGCATAGCTCATGATAAAAACATCCTCATAAGATGTCTACCTTAGTTCTCTTAGTGTTTGTACAACATCCACACATCATAAACTCCACAAGGGTACATTATTATCTACATCCTCATGCATCGTAGCAATGTTTCCACTCACATTATCTTTATCCTTGGTGTATGGCATGCATATTATTCTATCTCTCACCCCCATAACAAGAGGAAATAAGCATTTAGCAGTTGTCCAAACACAAAGTTCTTCCTGTTCCAAGAGTAGAGATGGTACATCCCACATTTCCAGTACACTTTCAAATCTAAGTTGAAACGTGCAAAATATGTCTCTACATCATGATTATCTTGATATCAAGGTTACTTCTAAGGAAAACTGATCTCAAACCTACTTGGGTCACCACACAGTCCTTGGTCATCTCCTCTAGGTCTGTAGGGTGTCGGAACTTTTGGGGTCATCCCTCTTCCCTTATGCATCCAAAGAGTGCCCTCCTCATCTGTCCTTTGGGTCCCATGAATTCATGAATGTGATCAATCTCCGAACCCATGGCCCTCAGACAATGATAGTTGTTATCTCCCGACCCTACGGTCATGTGCAACTAGGGAATTAGGCAACTCCTACTTCCATTGGTCTTATCCCTACCTGACCCTGGGATAGACTTAGGATTCTAACATAGTACATGTCCAACTTAGAACCTTATCCAAGTCTCCATCATCTCTCTATGCATTCATGGGTTGACTTTCATCCTTTCATAGGGGTCATGGCGACCTGCTTACCTTGGTCAGGCCCCATACCGGTTACCTCCATGGTAACACACCCACACGCACTTAGAGATGGTTATCTATGGGTCTACAAGTTCATTCTCTCACTATGCACTTTTCACTTAGCTTCACAAGATCGTATGAGACCTCCTTAGGTTACTTCAATACCAACCGAAACTGGTATACACCCTACAAAAGGGTCCCTCTCCCATGATGGGAGGAAACTATCTCTTGATGGAAAAAAACTTCACAAACGTCCTTATGTCTAGGGTTTACATCATCATGAGCATGCTTAACCCAGCAAGCTACTAAGGCACAAGTAGGCCACCTACTAAACCATGCTAGGTCATACTTGTTCTCATTCCTCAACATTGAGCCAAGATCACACATGCCCATGTCACCAATTGAGCTGTGAGGGGTTCATCAAACATACCTCAGACTTAGGGGGTTTCCCTTTCCTCTAAACATGAGGAGTGCCATGCTCTAATCTATAGAAACTCAAATCTCATCATGAGCATCAGGTACACCTCTTCCCCTCTGAGGCCTAGGAACCATAGGTTTGCTTTTTAGATGTTCCACTGCATGCTCAACCTTTTTAACCACGAACCAAGCATGTACAAGGTACGACATGTACTTCCCATTATCATTCCACTTGGATAACAACTCAGAGTGGAGTCCTCCTCAAGGACAACCAACTAGGTATAAGGCCTCACAACTTGTTACTAAACCTTTTTAGGGTCTAAGGAACTCTTCCTCCTATCCCTAAAAGGTAAACACCTATACCATAGGCACATAGGTACCAGTAGTCTCATCCTCTCTCTAGGGCTTGGTTCCTCTAAGGGAAACCAAGATACCATCAGCATCCAGGGATCATGCATGAGGCAACTGCAACGATCCACTTAGGTCACATCATCCTCAACTCCCCACTGTTCCTCATATCTCAGAGTCTAAGCTTCCAACCTTCTTGCTTGGATCATGCTCTCTCTCTAGATCTAACCCTATGAACAACCTTACTACTAGAGGTCCTCTCTCCATGAAGGATCAAGATCACAAGCGTACCCCTACATGGGTGAAGCCTATGTTCAAACTTATGTTTTCTCAAGATTATCCATAGCCCTTTATGCTTATCTCATAATCTATCCATCACACTCTCTTGGCTAGGGTTTTAGCCTACTGTCAGCACTACTGACGTACTTTGGGTGCAACTTTGCCATGCTCATATAAACTCATAGGGTTTCTATATGGTCATCACTAACCTCATCAATGAAGGAGTTATCCTTCACTCGACCATGCATGACCCTTCCCAGGGTTGGGTCGCCAAAGGTACTAGGTCAACCAACCTCACATGGCTCATATCGTCATGGGTATCCAAACCAAAAACAAGTCCACCCACACACATGGTCTACCCTGACATCTAACTCATCGTGTCATTCCTCTCTGACCACCACTTAGGGTTAGGATTAGCATCATCCTCAGAGGATGTGTTAGGTCTCTACTTCTAAGACTAACTTCCTCTACTCATCCTCCTGACAAGAAGGTCTAGCCTCAGGTCTCTCTTGAGGGCATGACAACATATGTCATATGACCTAAGCATGTATCTATTCTTTAGTTTACGCTTAAACTATCAAGCTTATGTCCATGACATCTTATTTACATGCTTTATATTAATTTTGGTGGAGGATTCCTTAACCTTATCATGGTTACTTTAAGCATGTATCATGCATACCCTATCCTCAAAAGGGTGAGGAAGAGAGAGAAAACCCTAAACCTTATAATCCTAACAGAATTAGGGTTGAGAAGGGACGAAAATAGATGAGAGAGTCCTAAAGGTATCTTATTTCCAGTCAATTCCTAAGACATTGGCTAGGCAGTCACACAGATCCGGGAGTCCTTATATTCCGACTAGTGGTGCGGAGGAAAATATTGTCATCCCCCAGACGTGATCATTTTCTAGACACCTCTGTCTTTTAGAAAATCCTCTAATAACTCCCTTGGGTTCTACAAAGTTTGTAAAATTTAATAATTATTAAAGATTAAATGAGGAATCGATGCTCTGATACCAAATGTAACGACCCTGCCTCATGGAAACCCCCATTTAAGGGAGACCAAAAGGTCAGAGTCGTTATCCCAATTTTCAGGATCAATGGTTCGACAAATAATCAGTAATAATTATAAAATTCTATCAAACTATACTGAAAGCTGATATAAAATAAAACTTTGCATACCTTTTTTAAAAACTTTGGATATCTACTTCTATCCACATCTTGAATCTATTCTATCTAATCCTCCTCGCACTTTATTTCTTATTTTCACAATGTGTCACTTTACTGTTTGTTCTTTTCAGGGTTGTACCTAAAACACTGACAAACAAAATGTCGTTCAGCATAAATGAATATGCCGGTATGCGGGGACAACCAAAAATTTCACAAATATGGCTAACAATCTAAATATCACAATCAAGTTAATTAACAAGCCAATTTATGCTTTCAATAAAACATTATCCACTACGTTTTCCCTAACCCTGGCATACCCTCCTTGGGGTTTCTCTTTTCCCAATGACTTAAGGCCACCTTCTCAATCCTGAGCTTGGTGCCTGGGGTCACCTCTCATAGTGCCCATTAGTCATTCAATAAAGACCACCTTCATAATCTCGAGCTTGGTGTCTAGGGTCACCACTCATGGTGCCCATGGGTCTTCCCTCCTGGGCTTGACCTTTTGGAATCATCCATCAGGGTGGCATGTAGGTGCGAGAATACACACTTCTAATATAATTGTGACAATCATAGTGACTTTATGATTTGCAATTGTGAACATCCAAACTGATAGGTTGCATTCAATGCGATCAAATCATCTGGAAAACCTTCGGGAAACTAATGTGATTAACCATAATTAACCAAATACCTACCTCTCAGGCTAATTTGAGATAGAATTAATCCAATAAATGCAAAAAATCCAATAGGAAAGCAAGCACACAAAGTGATCTTGAAATATGCATACAATTTCCTACCATTGATCATGTCATCAAGATCTATTAAACCTAGCTCACTTCCTAGGGTTTCTAGTCCACTTTTAGGGTTTCTATAGCAATTAGGGTTTCACTTCATTTTTACTGTTTTAAACCCCAATTTTATACAATTACTCACAAACCCTAATTATCTCATCTACTCTTCACGAAAGATATTAAGGTTACCTTTTAACAACATATAACCTTAATTTCATATTAAAGGCACAATTAAACATCAATTAAGTCTATTATGCCTCTTTTACATTAAAACTACCATTTTTATCCTTTTAATTCATGATATGATCTTTAGACCCAATTATCATCTTTGGTTCCTTCCATATCAACAACTCATAGTTCATTATGGTCTAATTCACATATGAACTCTTTTATCATTAATTCCACCTTTATCCATTAGAAAACCCTAATTACCATATTAAGTGTATTTATCCACAATTAGGAACTTTTATACTCAAAATAGCTTTGAACCATCATATCTCAGCCTAATTCATGAATTTGAACAATTAAAATCATTAAGAGTCATAATTACTAACATTAGGGTTTCAAGGCCCATTAAAGCTCATTTATGCACATGGAACCCTAAATTAATCCAATTACGTGTAAAGTTCATCCTTTTTTATCTTAATGTATCTTTTTATAATAAACATGTTAATATCAACTCTAAACATCCATATAACCCTTTCTAATTCATTAATCATCAACGATTAGGGTTTTTCATTAATAAAACCTTTAAAGATAGCACCTTTACATAATTTTTGAATTTCAAGCCGAATTAGGCTTCATTTACATTTTTATTGCATTCCTTGCATTTTTCTGATAAAAAATCACTACTTATTTGTATTTTTCGGCTAAAGGATCTATTTTTAACGATTTATACAAGATTCCATCTTTTTCTTGAATATTGGGCAGAGAAGCAACTTACTTGGATTTTGTGGAAAAACCCTGGTCGTTGGATCCCGGGTCGTCACTGACCAAGTTTGATCTGACGCTCCTCCTTGTGCATGCCCATGCGAACAGGGTCCCTGATCCGGCAGGTATACCCTTTTGTCCTTGATCTCCTTCAGGTGTGCCGGGTGTAGGAGAGTCTTTTCTCTCTATTCTTCTTCAACCTCACAACCAAACCCCACGTTGCACAGCGTGAGACAGAAGCACCGATGTCGGTCAACTCCAGGGTTGACCTCACAATGTCACCGCTCGATCGTTTAGGAAACACAACATTTCCCTTCGCCAACTCCGGCCGAACCTGTTGGTGGGATCAATTCCTTCGTAGGCAAACTGGATGGTTGGAATGAGAAGGATCTGCTCTGGCAGCAGCACTAGGGGTAGAGCAGAGGGAATTCAGGGAACGGGTAGCAAATCAAAGGTAGGGGATAGGTTTTGGGGATTTCATGGGGTCACGTGAACATGAGGGAGTTCTCAAAGGGGAATTCTACCCCTTATATACCGACGAGTTGTAGGCCAGTTCCCATGGAGTCCGGCTTCATTGGGGAAACTCCCAATCCCAGTCAAAAAGATAGGATTTTAGGAATCATTGGGTGTGTCTTCCTCTCCTGATCTCAATGGGACTCTTCCCAAAAACTCTCGTGTAGAGGCCATTGAGAAATCTGATCCTACAACCTCGCTTCCCTGTTCTTTTCCAAAAGAAGAGCGCGAAGAACAACTACCATTGGATCCTAAATCCAACAGCCCTCATCCAAGAGCCAAGAACACTATTTTTGGATTAATAGGATGAATGTGACATTTAATAATTTCATCCACACTTTAGGAATACTTTCAAAAATTGTATCTCCCAAACTGCTTATTTAATCTCAAATTTTAGGTGAAAGTCTATAATGACTTAATCTACCTCTCTGCCAAATTTGGGCTCATTATATAAAAGAAAACGTGCCTTTTATTTAGGTGCAAGATATTACTCAATTAGGCTTATTTCTCACATCTTTTCTCTTTCTTATTTTCTTATTTCCCATTATTTCTATTCCTTGCAATGCAGGAAAGCAAGTGGGGTTCGAAATATCACCAATTATGGCCAAACCCTCTCTTCTCTCTTTATTTCTTGCATTATCTCCTTTATTTCAAATATTCTTGGTTAATTGTTTATTTCTTGTTTTTCTTTTGATTTATCTCTCTCTTTTGAAATCTTGGACCCACAAGAAATCCTAAGATTTCGAAATGCTTTTTGAAGGATTCTTATTATCCTTCTAGATGCATCCACATTCTTCATTTTTCATTATCTTACTTATTTCTTTATTAAGATATTTCTTTTCAAGGATTTGTCTTTATCTTTCATTTCCTTTTTCCTCTTTTCATATTTCTTTTATTATAAATCACGTAGAAATGAAATTTATTTAATTGCGGCCATTAACTCCTCTTTCTAGAGTTTTCTATGTATTTCTCATAATTACTTTACTTAATATCCATTATCTTGTATCTTTTCCTTTTATTTGGACTTTTTTCTTTTCTTCTCTTTTATATCCATTAATGGATTAATCTAATAATAGGAATCAAAAAATTCCTGTCGAAAGGGATATTTGCAAAGAAATCCATCTGTTGAAGCAAAGTATACAACCTTTTCAATTAAGTCCATATTCACAAAATTTTTACAATTCAATTATGAAAACATATGTAAAATTGAGGTTGTAACAAAAGGCGAGACTCCTCTACCAAAAGCATCCTTTTATGCCTTCCACACCATGCAATAGCTCATGGTGGATGCCTAGATCCATATATCGATGTCCACCCTACTTTGGTGACCAAGCATTGGGCTTCTCCTTTTATTTTTTCGGTAGAGGCTTGTGCTGATCCCAAGTTGGTCCATCCTAACTGTCCCACTTAAGGACCATTTTGTAGTTGGTCTACATTTACTAATCAACCTCTTTATGTACTTTGTTGGTATTTTCCATAAACTCTTCCTTTAACCAATCAAACAACATGGGTGAGATGAACAATGCTATGTTTATTTTAAACAAATGAAGATGAACTAGTGGAGACGAGGGGGATGACATCAATATCGCATCCAATTTTAGACCAGTCAACTACTTCCTCTGTCGAGTTTTCGACTTGTCTTTCCTCTCATTGTATCGCGACATCTACAATATGATGAAAATTATAGAATAATGAAAAAAAGTTTGTTGATATAACATTATAATACTAATTCAAATGTGTGTAGAAGTATTTTCTTAACCACCGGTACCAAAAATAAATGGAACATTATCTGATTCAAATTGTCATTAAAATCGGCATAGAAATTATAATTCCATACAAAGAGGGATTACATAGTTTAGATCAAAAATTAAACTGTGCATAAATAAATGATAATAGCTTGTCTGAATATTGGGCAAATGTAGCATGGTCCAATAGAGAGCAGACAAAATAGGAGCAGTGTGCCCTGGGTTAAAGGTCACAGTATATGCCTAAATATAGACACCCCAAATAGTCTAAGAAGAAGACCAACCACTTTGGTACCCATTCTTTGGTGTGGAGGAAGGTTTTTGTTGATCCTAGGTAGGACCGTCCCAGTCGGCCCACTTTAGGACCTCATCCTACTCGTCCCATGATATGACACAATCCTCATGTACTACTAGTTTATCCTCTTTCAAGCAATCAAACAACAATGGAAAATGAAGAACAAGGTGAGTAACCTTGTCATTACCTTCTTAGGGTGCACATGTGTGGCATCTTCATGCAAAGATGGAGAATGAGACTGTGAAGGCTCACAACTCTTACACAAAAGGTTTTTCATTACATATTTTTCAATCTTCTAACGTGACATCAACATCTTTTTGAACTTTGAACGTGACTTTGAATGCGACATCAACATCTAGACATAAATAAATAAATCGAAGTTTGGGCAAATAATGATAACAACAAACTAACGATGACAATAATTTATCCAAAGATCTAAAATAGTTATGAGAAATATTAATACATAGTTAGTGTATTTGACATCAACTTCAACATGTACTAGTTCATAATTATTGGATCAAGTATGGTTTAAAATGGATAAAAAACATAAAAGTTGGTGCAAAAACTGAAGATGACAATAATTACAGTGATAGTTTGAGAAAATACTAATAGTAACGAACTTACTATGACAACAATTAACACAAATCAGGAAAAAAGTTTATAGAAATTTAAATGTATATGTAGTGTATTTGAAATCAACTTCCACATGTTGTGTTCATAATCATTGGACCAATTATGGTTTGAAATGCATACAAAATATAAAAAGTATGCCCCAAAGTTGGCAAGTAATTTCTTGCAACTTCATTCATTGCCTTCACCATCTACTTCTACAACTGCATTGTTGTTGTTTTCAATATTATTCAAGTGTTCTGCAACTCTTGGGGGGTAAGTATGATGAGTTGTCACAAAGTTACATGGAATCACCTATGGCACACCTAATGGATGAGTAGGAAATACATTTGCCAAAAGGAAACAATTTTGTCTAATAATCTCTCTCCTGAGGTTCTTCCAATGGGTTTTCACCTCACTCAAAGATATGTAAGGCACCCTTGTTATGTTTCAAAAGTCATGCAATGTCTCCCTCAAAGTCTCCCCAGTATATGCGCCATTGACACATCTCCCCATGTCATATTGGTTTCTCATCACATCAAGTAGTATATGATCGTTCTCCGTACACCATATACCATACATCATCATGCCTTGCCTAGCCATATTATAAATGATGTATGTAATGCATTTCAAATGTAAGGGTGTATATCACAATTATGCATATATAATATGATGATTCAAATTTAAATAAAATATAACCTTCTATCTGGTCCAGACATGAAATATTAAGCAACATTATGATAAAAATTAGCAAGATTATAATGTAACTCTAACAACATCCAATCTCAAGGGTCTGAGTGCGTGAATTAAATATCATCCATATATATCTAACATTGTCATTCAAAGTTATGGAATCGTCGGAGGTGAAGGATTGTCCAAAAGAAGACTACAAGTTTCCTCCAACTTGTCAACAACAATTTCTAGAACTTCATACTCGTACATTTTGGAGGTTGAAACATATTCAACGTTGTGATTGATTTCAACAAAGTCCTTCAAGTTCATTGCCTGGACCCACACCAACTTGCACTCAGTAATTAGTAACTTAACATTAGCCTCTAGAGAAGCATCTATTTGGGGGAGATTGATTGCCCAGTGGAAGTATTTGCACTGGTCTTTTCCCTAAAATGTATCCCAATTTTGAGTTACTGACAATAAACATGCAATCCACTTAGTGGTGCTACATTTTTTTATAGTTTTACTATCGCACCCGTCTGGTAGAACATACGTAATACATTTCACTCGACCTTTCACTGATAATGCCAAAGTCATATAACCTGATTTCTTCTATTTTAATCCACACTGATGCATTTAGACCATAGAGACACCTCCAAACTTCAGATGCATCCATTTCCATCTATAATTTTATTGTGCATTAGTAACATAATGTGGGGTTTCACACTATATATTTAAAATCAAAATTGAAGTCTATTTTTATAGGACAAAATATATTACAACTAACATATACCTGAAGTCTGTTTCATTAGGAAAAATAACTGTTCAGACATATATGATGTATTGTACCCCTCGTCCTCTGTTGAAGAGCCACTATCTGACGGTAGGTTAAGTCATTTGCAGAAATATTGACATCTCCTCCTGAGAGTCGTAATTTCATTTATTAACGTATCGATGTCTACTCTCGTGCAACATACAAAGTCACAACATTTAGACCAGTGCTTGCATTTTTTGCATGCATAGGTAAGTTGTGTCACTAATGCATCCCTAATTGAAGTAAGGGTGGTCAATGTGGGTTGTACTTGATGCACGGGCAACATCACACTGCATCTGGTTTGAACAAGACCCCTACCACATGTCAAATACGGCTTGTGGGGGTTGTTGTCTTTGAACCGTCCATTAGTCGCATCTTTGGCATCCATGTAGACTCATATGCTGCATGGATGTGAGGGCATTCCGTTATCCATTGTAAGAAAACATAATTAAGCATAACATGACACTTTAGTTAGAGTCGTAGCAATACACTAATTTAAAAACATTGTAGAACATGTCAAGTACAAGATGAATTTATAAGTTACACATAATAAATTCCAATTACAAAGGTAGGTCACCAAGTTTTTTAAATAAAATTGGAATTTCTTTCACGCAATATATCACCCTCCCTTGCACCAGCCTGACTTGTTTATTGTAGAGAGATCAGGTTGATCCCATTGTCTGGAAGGCCAAATGTTGAATTGCCTAGCGGGATTTCCTCCATCATAATGTCACCATCATTCTGGCAACGTATAAAATTGTGTAGGATACAACAAGCCAATATTAGGTGACACTATAAATGTACAGGATATGTCACCCCCTTTTAAGGTAAGCGAACCTCCTCTTTAATACATTGAATGCTCTTTCTATAATATTACATAATTGTGTGTGTCGCTGGTTGAGCATCTCCTTCTTGTTGTTATATGAGTTTCTATTTCCTTGATACTCAAATATATGGCAGGTTTTGTTGCGATACGGTGCACGAAACTGTAGAGTGTTGGCATACCCTACATCAACTAGGTAAAACTTTCTTGTGGGTACTTTGAAACCGCCTGTGGTCATTGCTGATTGTAGGATCCTCTGGTCTGCTACCGAGCCCTCCCACCCCGTCAGGACATACATAAACTCCATTGAGAAGTCTACATCAGCCATGACATTTAGAGAGACATACCCTTTTCTATTTTGGTAATGATTTTTCTTGTCAACTTCACCAAAATTGGGATGTATGTCTCATCAATTGCCCTTATGGCATCCTAGAAAACCAAAATTGGGGTTCAATATACAAAATAACACTGAATAATGTTAAATTTTAGGGGATAACTATTACCTTGAAGTAAGGGTAGAACCTTGGGCTGTCCAATATATGATGATGTGTTGTTGTGGTTGTGGTTTGCATCACAACATATTCAAGACACAAGGCACACACCTCGTCCAATACTTTATTGAACTTTCTACTCATGGTCTCACCATAGTGAATGTAGTCCTCAGCTAAAACATGATTGGTATGGCCATGGCCAGCCATCTATAAGAAGTAGCTTACTACCTCGACCGATGAGACACCTTTACTACTTTGTAACAAGCCACGACTCTCAAGCTTGTCAACAAGGGCTATTATAGTGTGTGGGAACATTTAGTAGAGGTCATATGCCCTCTATTCATGTTCGACGATGATTTTTAGAACCTTTTGGTGGCCACTCTGAATACTAACTGACCTAGGTATTGGATGTTGTACATCATCACCATTGGAATTGTTTTCCGTGATGGCATTTTCTATTGAGTCAACTACTACGTCAACAATGTGATTTTCTGGACTAGACATGATACCCAAAATGTTAGTAATCAAGTATTGCATTTGTGTATGATCACTACTAGGCATGATTCCTACAATTAAAAGGATAACAACCTTCACATAATATGAAAGAGGTTACACAAACAAAACTACCTCAAAACTAGATACGAAGTAAATACTAGGATCAGCATATGTTCATTAAGGAAGGAAATATTACTGCAATAATCAAATTGGCAAAATTATTCCCAAAAATACCAAATATTACAAAAATAGAAATTTTTAATGTACTAAAATGTAGTAAATGGTACAAAAAATTGTAACAAGAGGAAATTGGAAACCAAATCATAACTACGAGCAACATCTAAATTTCTATCATGATGAAAATAAATTATGTTGTAGGGTCTCTATTAAGATCACTTGTGCCAACACCATCACTTCCAGTATACCACATGGATGGCATTGTGACACCCCACCATGGCACAGACATCAAGGTGACACGTGAAAACATCTAGAAACACCATAAACCACATATTACCAAAAACACGGGTTAATTAAAACCGATTGTAGAAACATATAAAAGAAAGCTTATTACATCTAGATCCTGCAACGAAACATGTTATATAAACATGTACAAGCCTTGATATATGTCCATAGCTTATCAGAACCAGCTGTACTTCCAGCATATGAGTTCATCACCTATTTATACATACATAACGGGCCACGTAAGGCCAGCAACAGGATAAACAAAAGTACAACAGCTACACGTCGTGAAACATCGACAAAACACCTCTGAGGACCTGAGAGTATAGGGATGACTCTAGAACTCTACTACAAAACCACCAAAATAGCAGCATGTCCATTTCTTGCCTTCTACTGCTCTTCTTGTTGCTCGACCGCAATCTCTCGACCACCACCATGTCTAACGCGATCCCCTAAAAAGGTTTTAAACCAGCAGGGTGAAACACACAGTCCCAGCGAGAAACATAACTCCCCGCCGAAACTATAAAACCTCATAAAGTTAAAGCAGATAGCTGGTAAAGACATATAATAAGAGTAGCATACTTGAGCAAGACTATTATTACCAACAATCTTACCAAGATATTAAGGAGGCATATAACCAAGTATTTCTTTATGGAATATGATTGACAAGATAAGCTTTATAAGAGCTTATTACAAAATATAAGGATCGTACACATAACTGCGAGGTATAACAAGATCAACTACATAAGCAAGGCCTCAATCAATCTTTTGTGTTTTTCTCTAAGAAGTATATACTATTCAGCTGGATTACATTTTGTTATGCCCTGAGGAAGTGAGTCTTCCCTGCTCAAATCCAACCTTTGGCTGTGAAGCTTGAAAATTGGTGCCATACAAGGTCAATGGGAGAGCCGGACTCCATGACCTCACCTCCTCGTGATCAGTGCATGAAAACCAAGCAGGACCATAGTCTCATGCTTATATGGCCTCGGCCTCAGGGTCAGCTCCGCAAGCTACCCATATCTCTAGCTCACCTTAACACATGTGCTAGTATACTTTTTGAGCCATGGGCCTGATCACCGTGCTCTTGAGCCATGAACGCATTCATGCTCTAACTCATTGAGTCATGGGCATGTTCACCATGCTCTTTACCATAGGGAGTCTACAACCACAGTTGTACTCTAATCCTCCTATTTTCGGCTAGGAGAAAACCCCGCATATTCAACAATATGTGCTCCAGGTAATCCCGTAGGATAAACCTGTTTCACCATCACCAAAATCTGACGATGATGGATCTATGGCAAGGGAAAACTACATGATATGTTCCACTATAATTAATTAGTATATTTTAAGTGAGTTGTTGAGGCAACCAAGTTGTAAAACATAAACAACATTGAGCTACATTATCATTGTCACTATCATGGGATCTCAATCCCTCCTCACAGATTGCTACTGCCTCTCAAGGCATCAACATTCTGCATCAACATCCTGGGATAGCAATCCCTTATCTCATCATCAGAGGATAACACCTTGACTAGGCACTCAGCCTTTATCAGGTCCTCAGACCTATCTCATCATACTGGTGATGCATGTTATGTCATCAACAAGGAATATCATCATGACAATGTTATTCAAACATATATGCCTCATAGCTCTTACCTGGCTATGAATCCATTGAATATACATGCATTGTTAGTATGCACATCAGGAGAGATAACTTAAAATCACCAGACATAGCTCTTACATATTATCACGTCATTAGGATTTTCATATGCACATGTCATGATCAAGACTATGTATGACATATTGTATCAATTACATTACTGCTATCAAATCATGAACATCCATTTATGCTCTTTACCTTATAACATGGGAAAGCATTTTATTATCTTAATTGGTGTCATCTTTAAGCATCAAACATACCACTGGTTTACAAACCATTATTCATATTTCATTATCAACAATGATGTGATTACATGATAAAGGATCACTAGCTAGGTTGTCTGGGTTGGTCATAACCTTCACCAAAAGTGCTCGCTACCCTCACTAGAAATGTGATGGGTAGGGAAACCCTCACTAAAGCTCTATCGACTAGGGCATCCAACCCTAAGGTGTTATGCCACCATATTGACCATCATCATGCTGTGCACTTATGCATAGAGGGTGACGAGCAGACCAACACCCAGGGTATCGTGCAAAATGGTTCAAGAACTGTGTCGTGCAGCCAGGTGCTAAGGGATGTGTTGGGCATCAAAACTACCCAACGACCAAGAACTCTATCACCCATCTAGGGTTAGGGTTGCATGCCGGGTAGCCCACATCACTTCATCAGCTAAGGGTCATATAGACCAGGAGCATGGTGCCCAAGACCAAACCCTAACGCCCAACCAGCACACCATATCATCTAAGACATCATGTCGTCCAAGGCACCCTATCATCCATGGGCAAGGTGGCCACTAAGGCACTATGTTGGGAAACACACCCTTGGGGTAGTGTTGTGCTAGCACAGACTACTTTCCCGTCACAAGGTCCACCCATCATGCTATTATCGGTCAAAAGCATCACACCCACAACCACCAACTATGGCAAGGTCCGCATGGGTTAAGGCATATCGCCCAAGGTCACCACAAGATCAAGAGATAAATATCCTCAACTCATCATGTCGGCCAAGATCAAAACTCAAGACAAGGAGTTTCGGTCAACACTACTACAAGGTGTGTCGTGCAAGGCACCAAGCTCATCCCGAAAAGGTCATCATCAACCTCAAGATCACCATCATCAAAACCCTAAAAGATCAAGAGGATTGGCTCACCTCTCAACAACCAAGAGAGAGGGCTTTTGCACAACCCCCATCACCAATCGGGAAACATGATGGATCATCTCCATATCGGCCAACCTTCAACCATGGCTCACCTCTCAAATCCATGGTGAGAGAAGAGTGTTGCTCAAGCAATTAGAGTATAGACTCACCTCTCAACAACCAAGTGAGAGGGGTGTTTCCTATATCACTAGAGCCGAACTCACTTCTCAAGACCAAAGGAGAGAAAGGGGTATTGCCCCCAAAAAAACCCTACTCCATAGGTTCGGCCAACAAGGTCCAAAGATACAAAAGAACCAACAACATCATCAACAACATGATCACTATATCCACAAGATTAAAGGTACATGCTAGAGCAAGAAACATATCTAACAACATGCATGGCCGATCATGATCATATATGAACATGCAACATAAAAGAAGGTAGTATAGATAAGGTTAGGAGTTATGTAACTCACCTTAAGCAAGCTCCTCAAGCTCCAAAGTTCCAAACTTTAAGCTCAAGCACCACCACAAGAGGAAGAAGAAGACTCCAAGGAGAAGGATCGACCACCAAGCTTAGCTCCTCTAAGGGTATCGGCCACCAAGGTTGCAAAGGAGAGGTGTCGTTCACCAAGGAAGAGGGGAAACTAAGGAACTAAAGGGATCCTTAGCAAGAGAAAGGAGATACATATATATAAGAGGGTGGAGGAGAAAACAAGGCAATGTGTCACCCACCTAAGGACACTTGTGCATGGGCAATGCCACCTTCTCATCTCTCCACAACCACATGTCCAAGGCTATTGCCACATGCAAGCATCATGCACCAAGTGTCCACTAGAGTGGCGACACAAATGAAGCCAAAGGTCAAAGATGGTCCATGGCCAACACACCTCACTTCCTTGCCCGACACAGCCCCATGGACAACACACCTGTGGCTGACACAAAGCTCACTTGCCCAATACAGGGTCCAACAAGGCAAAGCAAGGCCCAAACAAGGCAAAACAAGGCCCAACAGAGCTCAACAAAGCCCAAGGCAACTCAAGCAATGAGCCCAACCCTTCCTCTCAACTCTAGAGGAAGCAAGGAGAGAGAAAATCATCTCTCAAGGCGAAAAACTTGTTCATCAACCCTAAACTTAGGTTATTTGCAAGTAGCACCACCAACCCTCAACAAAGCACAAACAAACCCTAATCACCACTTGAGGTGATTAGCAAGAAACTAAACACAAGGTTTAGGCAAACCAAATAGGATAAGCCCAAAATGAAGGTCAGGGTCCTTACAAGCTATAAACCTCTACAAAGGGATTTTTCCCCCAAAATCCGAAGAGAAAAGTGAGGGATACTTCCTCCTCATATCTTCCTCGAGCTCCCACATGGCTTCCGCAACACCACGATGATGCCAAAGAACATTCACGAGAACCAAGTCTTTCCTTTTTAACTTCTTTACCCTCTTGTCAAGGATCATCATTGGACCTTCCTCTTAGGTCACATCTTCATCAAGCTCAACCTCAACTGGCTGTATCACTATTCCCGTGTCTGGATGACTTTTCTTTAGCATGCTGATATGAAACACCGGATGTAACTTGTGCAACTCTAGCGGCAGATCTTACTTGTAAGCTACCTTGCCAACACGTGCTATTACCGGGTATGGCCTCATATACCTGGGTGCTAGTTTGCCTTTTTGGCCAAACCTCAGTACGCCTTTCCAAGGTGAGACCTTGAGATACACTTTGTCTCCCACCTGGAACTCTAAAGGTCATCGATGATTATCTGCGTACGAATTTTGTCTGTCCTGTGCCGCTTTCAACTTTTGTTGTATCACTCTAATCTTCTTTGTTGTCTGCTGCACTAACTCTGGACCCAAAACTTGATACTCACTAGACTCATACCAACACAGAGGAGATCTGCACTTCCTGCCATATAGAGCCTCATAAGGAGCCATGTCGATGCTCCGTTGGTAACTATTGTTGTAGGCGAACTCTATCAAACTGAGATGCACATCCCAACTGCCTAGAAACTGCAAAACACATGCTCAGAGAAGATCCTCCAAAGACTGAATAGTCCTTTCAGACTATCCATCTGTCTGTGGGTGGAAAGCAGTGTTGAACCTCAACTACATTCCCAACGCTTTGTGCAACTGCTCCCAGAAATGACTCGTGAACTGGGGACCTCTGTCGGAAACTATCGTTGTTGGTACACCGTGCAAACACATTATCTCATCTACATACACCTAAGCAAGCTTCTCTGTTGTATACATTGCCTTTACCGGTATGAAGTGAGCAGACTTTGTCAATCTATCCACTATCACCCAAATGGAATCAAAATTCCTAGTTGTCCTTGGCAGACCAACTATAAAATCCATGGTTATATGATCCCATTTCCACTGCGGTATTGGCTTGGGTTGCAACGTTCCTGCCATCTTCTGATGCTCAACCTTAACTTGCTGGCATACCGCACACCTAGCCACAAACTCAGCTACATATCGCTTCAAGCCAGACCACCAATATAGGTCCTTCAGATTATAATACATCTTGGTGACACCTGGATGCATTGCATACATCGATGTGTGTGCTTCCTCGAGCACTAGCTTTCTCAGATTATCAACATCGGGGACCATCATCCTATTCTGATAACAAACTAGTCCATCATCAGACTCATGGAACCCATCACACTTTTTGCTATCGAACTCTGACCTGATCAACTACACTGTATCATCTTCCTGCTATGCGTCTTTGATCTGTTATCTCAGCGTAGGCTTGACTTGCATCTGTGCCAATAGTCCTGCCAATAAGGAAACTTCCAATTGCACATTCATCTGTCACAAAGAGACAAGCATATCCTGTCTATGGCATACCAAGGAACTCAATTGTGACTTCTTAGTGGAAAGAGAGGAAGACTTGCTGCTAAGTGCATCAGATACCACGTTTGCCTTACCAGGATAATACTCAATGGTGCAATCATAATCATTGATTAGCTCCATCCAGTGACATTGTCGCATGTTTAGCTCACTCTGTGAGAAGATGTACTTCAAGTTTTTATGATCTGTAAAGATCTGACACACTTCCCCATGAAGATAGTGTCTCCAAATCTTCAACGCATGAACCACCGCTGCCAGCTCCAAATCATGTGTCGGATAATTCTCCTCATGTTTCTTAAGTTGTAACGAAGCAAAAGAAACCACATGATCTTCCTGCATCAGCACACATCCTAAACCCTTCTTGGAAGCATCGCAGAAAACAACATAACCTTTCCCAGGCTCTGGCAGCACCAATTGTAACATCCCAGGATTTGAGGCCTCGGATAACATGATCTTAAAAGGAATGATTGGACTACCTATATCACCAAGGTGCACCTCCTTTTCTGGGACCCCATCACTAAAGAACTCCATAGTTAAGCGTGCTCAACTTGGAGTAGTACTAGGATGGGTGACCAGTCGGGAAGTTGACCCCGGCTTGCGCGTCAGTGTGGACAAAGTGCACAGTAAGTCTAGTGGTGGTTTGTGGGGCCAGTCATCATTCCTGAAACTCTACTAGAGCCTAGGGCAGTGGGCCCAGGCATTACAAATGGTATCAGAGCCATAACCCCTCCAGTAGGTGGGGCCCACATGGGCATGTGGCATGCCAGTCTTGAGTCGTGCGGTCCAGGCAAGTTGGAAAGGGCTATCCGTAGAGACAAGATGGAGCC
Source organism: Alisma plantago-aquatica (assembly GCA_963693085.1). Lineage (NCBI taxonomy): Eukaryota > Viridiplantae > Streptophyta > Magnoliopsida > Alismatales > Alismataceae > Alisma > Alisma plantago-aquatica. Next base: position 593,488,145 of record OY856409.1, read on the forward strand.
GCCCTTGCGCTGGTAGTCGTGGACGGGAGCTGGGTGTCCATGGCCATTGTGGGTCTACACTGAAATGGGGTCAGATTATGAGGCCATATATTTAAGACTTGACGAGGACGTCAAGAGTCTAAGTGGGGGAGATTGTAACATCCCAGGATTTGAGGCCTCGGATAACATGATCTTAAAAGGAATGATTGGACTACCCATATCACCAAGGTGCACCTCCTTTTCCGGGAGCCCATCACTAAAGAACTCTATAGTTAAGCGTGCTCAACTTGGAGTAGTACTAGGATGGGTGACCAGTCGGGAAGTTGACCCCGGCTTGCGCGTCAGTGTGGACAAAGTGCGCAGTAAGGCTAGTGGTGGTTTGTGGGGCCAGTCATCATTCCTGAAACTCTACTAGAGCCTAGGGCAGTGGGCCCAGGCGTTACACCAACACTGGAGCACTAGTCAGCTTCTCCTTCAAACTTTGGAAAGCTTGCTGACAACGATCATCCCAGACAAAAGGTACATCCTTCCTGGTCATCTTTGTCATCGGTAACGTGATCACACTAAAGTCCTTAATAAAACTCCAGTAGTATCCTGCCAAACCCACAAAACTATGAACTTCTATCAGCGTCTTTGGTTGCTCCCAATCTGCAACTGACCCCACCTTCTTAAGGTCCACTCTGACTCCTTCTGCAGATATCACATGACCCAAGAATGTCACTTCTTTCAACCAGAACTCGCACTTACTAAACTTGGCATACAACTGAGGTTGGCAAAGAAGAGTCAAAGCTTGTCAAAAATGTTGTTCATGCTCTTGACTGTCCCGACTGTAGATCAAGATGTCATCTATAAAAACCACAAAAAACTGATCTAGAAATGGACAGAACACCCTGTTCATTAGATCTATGAAAGCAGCAGGCGCATTGGTTAGCCCAAATGGCATAACCACAAACTCGAAGTGACCATACCTCGTCCTAAAAGCTGACTTTGGTTTGTCCTCATCCTTAATCCTCAACTGATGATATCCAGACCGTAGATCGATCTTTGAGAACACTGTAGCACCACACAACTGATCGAACAGATCGTCTATCCTTGGATGTGGCATCCAACTTATAAAAACATGATTTACTTAAGCGGAAGCATTTATTAGCAGCGGAATTACTAAAAATCACTAAAAATTAAAACTTTTTATAAAGAGATCCATAAACTGAAAAACGCTTTCATAAAGAACCAAAGTATTTCAAATACATTATGGTTTACTAGTACATCTCTTATACCATTTCTTCTCGAGGGTTACAAACATCAACTGCCCTGTTAGACTATACATAGGTAGTTTAAGAATCTTGAGGCATCAAGCCAAAATCTCAGGTCAATTTTAAACTAACTACTGACTCCTAGGACCTGAGAGTACAGAGACGACACATAGGGCTCTCTATTTGCAGGACATGACAACTAGTGTCTCCACCTGAGAAATCACTACTGTCTTTGTTGTTGTTGTTGCTGCTATTTTTCACCCACTGTAGGGTTTCTACTTCTTCTGCGTCTACCTAAAAAGTTGGATCCCACGGGGGTGAGACAATTGAAAATTGTCCCAGCGAGAGATATAACTCTTCTCCGAAAACATTATTATTGCAACTAATGGTATATAACTGATTAGAAGATTCATAAGTATTTAACAACAAATAATTCAATATATAAACAGATTAGAGCAGTATTCTCTATTCAAGTCTTTTCAGCTATATCTTGATAAAGCAGCCTGTTGTTATCAAATAAGGAATTGAAGAGCATAAATAACATTTGTCCATTTAGAACATACTATGCAAGTAACATCAACCAATGATTCTCATAATTCAACCCTAAGCAAATGCGCTACACGGATGATTACATTTTACAAGTATATTTAAGCCCTGAGGAGATGAGCTATACCACTCATACTCCAACTGACCATTGTGAAATCGAAATCGGTACCATACATAGGTTAATAGAAGAGCCAGATTTCCATGACCTCATCTTCCTCAGTCAGTGTGAGGACCAAATGAAGAACATCTTGTGTCTCTCCTAAATAGCTTTCCAGGGTATTCTGGCAACTTCGCTATTAGAGTTACAGTGGTATGATGTACTCTCTTCGTAATCGAGAGATATTATATTTATCTCACATCGATCCGGCATTAAGATCATCGGGAGATTAATGAGACATCCATCCCGGTCTATATAATGAAGAATTGAGAGATTTAATGTTTACCTCACATCAATTCCTCCATTAGGGCATAAGGATATTTGCACCCATAACCCCCACATACTCAAAAGTATGCCCTCTAGGAGTTCCCGTAGGAAAAACCTATTTCACCATCACCAAACTACTGATGATGATGGATCTATGGTCAGGGATCTACATGATACCATTTCACTCGGTTAATTAAGTACATTACAATATTCTTTTAGCATCAAACATGTTTTCAAACATAACATTATAATAACTGCTACAAACAGAATGAGTAGTATTTCTACCAAGTTTCTTTTCAAAGTTTTATTAAACATTGGGATTTCAATCCCTTATCACATCAGGGGTATTCTCAACCCTTAACATTTCATCATCATGATTATGAAGTATGGGTATTCAAAACCTCAATTCATCAAAACACTTGTTACCAATTTATCAGGTAACTTAATGGCTTCAGGTTATCTGACCAATGTAAACATAATATTTGCAATCCAGGTATTTCACATGGCTCTTAAAGCCCAATAATGTCTCTTGATACCTCTCACTAGGAAACACAACATATTATGGCTCACAAAGCCCATAAAGCAATTTCAATAGTAAAACATCATAGCTCATACCTGGCTATGTCCACCATCTCATGAAACCTGTATAATTAGTGCACATGATAACAATTATATCAATTACAAATCAACATTATGCATTGTAAGAGTAATATCACTATTTCCTCATTTGAGTTAGGATTTCCCAATTTATGTCAATTAGGAATACTTTATCTCATTACCCAGATTTGCGTTATGATTTATCATCATATTGCCCAACATTAGGGTTTCATACCTTATAACCCAAGATTAGGGCTCCACATATCTTTATCCTATATCAGTGTAGGATTTCATATCAAAGTGTCACATACCAGTACATAGTATCACCTTGAATCAGATTTTACATCAAATTATTGCATTAAGGTTTCATTTTGACCTCACCCTTGTTTAGGGTTCCACATGACATCACCCTCACTTAGGGTTTCATATGGCTTCACCCTTGATTAGGGTTTCACCGATTATTGCCCTCAATTAGAGTTAGGGCTCATCAACCTTCTTAATTAGGGTTTCATGATCTCCTTATCAAGGATCATACCCTAATTACACATGCATTCATATTGAAAGTGTTGAGGCTTAACCACTACATGATTATCATTCATGAAGGAAGTCCTCTCTCTCTCATTCTCTATAAGATGATACTTACTTAAGACTTGATTAGATCAACTTAACTTGAATGAAGAGTTGACATAATGTATCATGCTATTACTTCCATAGTCATTAAAGATTAACCATTCAAAAGGTACTAATCACCCTATCTTATTAAGGGTACAATTACCATAATCATTCTTGAATTACATCATGTAATGATCAATTAAACAATTGACCTTTAATCACCTTAAATGTCCATACGGTTTTGGTTAATTACTTCCCAAACGGTCTTGGTCACTTAGACCCCAAACGGTCTTGACCAACCAGACCTCAAACGTTCTTGCTTGAATGACCTTCAAATGGTCTAAGACCGTTTAGACCTCCAAACGGTCTTGGTCTAATGGTTTGAAACCGTTTAGCAAAGTTGGTGCTTGAAACCGTTTAGTGCAAAGATACTTGAGATCATTTGAGTCTCAAATGATTTGGGATCGTTTGGTCCCAAATGGCCTTGAGACCGTTTGGTCCAAACCTCCTCAAAACCGATTGGACGAAAAATGGTCTCAGCCACTCATATTGATTTAGGGTTTCCAAGATTAATTCCCTCATCAATTGAATCCATGTAACTACTCATCAATTGAACCTAAGCACCATACTTCGATTGGGTTTAATAAGTCATCCTTCAATTGATTAAACTTTCAATTGATCATCAATTAGGGTTTTGAACCCAATTGGATTACAGTTTGAAATCGATGAACCTTCAATATTAGTCATTTCGGAACTAATTGCTTTGAAATCATTGGACCATCATTCAAATTGGGCATGACCTGACCTCAAACGGTTTTGAGATTTTTTGGATGACCTCCAAACGGTCTTGAGACCGTTTGCCTCATCTGACATTAAAATTTGTGAAATTCAATTGGGGTTTAGATCGTTGAATTGCTCATCACATTAGCTATTGATTGCATTTCAATTTGATATCTCTAGATCTTCAAATACTCAACCATACTCAACCCTAGACCTCCAAACAGTCTTGGTTGACCTCCAAACGGTCTTGAGACCATTTAGGTGATCTACAAATGGTCTTGAGACCATTTAGGTGATCTACAAATGGTCTTGAGACTGTTTGGATTAATCAACCCAAAGTTTTAAATCACTTAATTGCAATTTCAACACTTAACCGGATTAGGGTTTGTTACTTGATGGACCTTCAATTGATGAACCCATTGAAACCAATTAATTAAATATAATGGATCATCAACCATCAATGCTAGCATATATTCTCCAAATGGTTAACTATGGTCAACCCTCCCAAACAGTTTGAAACTATTTAGCTCCTAACAGTTTGATGAAACCGTTTTGATTTCAAACGACTTTGTTGAAACCGATTGAACCACTTGTTGAAACTGATTGGAATAGAATTTCTTTAGGAAAAGTGCCCAAGATGATGTCATCATCATATACCTTCGTTCATTCAAAATCTACTGCCGTTTTCATGGTAATTATAGTAATGGATCAAGGGAATTTCAAATAGAACAAAATGATTAACAAATAATGTAGAATCTGTCCTATAATGGGAACAATCGAAGACACCGACAAAGATTGACAGCTTCTTAGGGTTGGCAAGCTATTACAGGAGGTTCATTAAGAACTTTAGTTCTATAGCTTTACCCTTGACTAAGTTAACCAAAAAGGAAGTCCCTTTTGTCTAGAATGACAAGTGTTAGCAATCATTCCAGTTGTTGAAGGAAAGACTGACAAGTGCACCAGTGCTGGTGTTACCTGAGCAAGGGAAAGGGTATATTTTTTTATGTGATGCCTCTAAGAATGGACTATGATGTGTGTTAATGCAGGATAAACAAGTGATTTCTTTTGCTTCTCGACAGCTTAAGAAACACGAGGAGAATTATCTGACACATGATCTAGAACTAGCTGTTGTAGTCCATGCCTTGAAGATCTGGAGACATTACCTCTATGGAGAAACATTCTAGATTTTCACAGACCATAAGAGCCTAAAGTACATCTTTTCTCAGTGTGAGTTAAACATGAGGCAACGCCGCTGGATGGAGTTAATCAAGGATTATGATTGTACAATTTATTATCATCCAGAGAAAGCCAATGTGGTTGCTGATGCTTTAAGTAGGAAATCAACAATACTAGCCCTAGATAGAGCACAGTTAAATTCTTTGGTGTGCTCTAGGAGGGATATGCTTATCTCTTTAAGGCAAGACAATGTACCATTAAAAGTATCATTGTTATCTGGGTTGTTAGCTGAGATGCACATAAAACCTACTCTGAGATAGCAGATCAAGGAAGCACAACAAGATGATGTTGTAGTTTAGCAGATTAGGTCAGAATATGGTAGCGAGAAACGAGAAGGTTTCCATGATTCAGATGATCAGGTAGCCTATTATCATGGTAGAATGATAGTACCTGATGTCGAGAACTTAAGGAAGTTAGTCCTGGAAGAAGCTCATTCTTCAATGTATGCTATGCATCCAGGAAGCACCAAGATGTATCATAACTTGAAAGATATGTATTGGTGGCCTAGTTTAAAGAAGGACATTGCTGAGTTTGTTATGCGGTGTCCGGTGTGTCAGCAAGTTAAACCTGAATACCAGAAGCCCACAGGAACAATGCAACCTTTGCCTATACCACAGTGGAAGTGGGATCATGTGACCATGGATTTTGTGGTTGGGTTACCCAGGACAGCCAAAGGTCATGATTCTATCTGGGTAATAGTTGATAGGTTGACAAAGACAACACATTTATTACATGTCAAAACAACCTATTATGTTGAGAAGTTGGCACAGTTATATGTAAATGAGATAGTGCGACTGCATGGGGTCCCAGTTACCATTGTTTCTGACAGGGGTCCCCAGTTTATGAGTCATTTTTGGGAGCGACTTCATAAAGCCTTAGGCACACAGTTAAGGTTTAGTACAACCTTTCATCCTCAGACAGATGGACAATCAGAGAGTACTATAGAGACCTTGGAGGACTTGCTTAGGGCATGTGTCCTTCAATTTATAAGAAGTTGGGATCTACTTCTAAGCTTGATAAAGTTTGCCTATAACAACAGCTATCAACACAACATTGACATGGCACCTTATGAAGCTTTGTATGGTAGATGTTGTAGATCTCTCCTATGTTGGTGTGAAACTGGTGAATATCAACTTTTGGGTCATGATCTTATGCAACAGACCACCGAGAAGATTAAAATAATACAACAATAGTTAAAGACTGCACAGGATAGACAGAAATCTTACGCTGATAAGCATCGTAGACCTTTAGAATTCTAGGTTGGAGACAGAGTGTACCTCAAGGTCTCACCTTGGAAGGGAGTTCTTAGGTTTGGAAGGAAAGAAAAGTTAGCTCCAAGATTTATGGGGCCTTATCCAATCATTGAATGGGTTGGAAAGGTAGCTTATAAGCTGGAGTTACCACCCGAGCTGCAAAAGTTACACCCAGTGTTCCACATTTCCATGTTAAGGAAATGTCATCCTGACACAGAATTAGTTCTGCAACCAATGGAAGTAGAATTGAATGATGATATATCCTATGAAGAAGGACCTATGTTGGTTCTTGAAAGAATAATCAAGAAGCTGAAGAAGAAAGACATTAGTCTTGTAAAAGTCCTCTGGAATCATCATGCCATTGAAGAAGCTACGTGGGAACTAGAGGAAGAAATGAGGAGGAAATACCCTACTCTTTTCTCTTAAAATGTTTTGTTAATGATTTTGGTGACGAAATCCTTGTAAGGGGTGGATAATTTGTAACATCCCTGACCTGGGTTATGTACTAACCCTAGGTGTTTTGCTTAATAAATATGATTAGATGTTTGCTCTTATATTTTGAAAAGTAATTAAGGCTCTTGAGGAACTTATATTTCAATTTCAGTCCCTTTTGAATAATGTTGAAACACTGTTTTGTTATTTTTGGAATAAAGTGCAAATTACCCAAGTTGAGGGGTTAACTTGCAAATTCCACATGATAAGATGTTCCTCTGATGTTCAGACATCATAAGAATGAATATGATGTAGTTTTATGGTTTCCACAAGCTTGGGCATCAAGATAAAGCTTGTAGAGCAAACCTTGTGCATTAAAACCTAGTTTTGGTGTAATGTGCAATTTATCCAAAATCTAGGGTTCAATATGCAATATATCACCTCTAGAGGGTCTCTCATGTTTCTTGGCATCAAGTATAGCAATCAAATGAGAGGGGCACCTCATTTGAATTATCTTGTAGGAGAGAGAATCTTGACATTAAAATAATCAAGATTTAAGCATATATGGAACTTTAACTTAATTTAATGCAAAAAGAAATAAATTAGTTAAGGATCCCTTCAACCAAAAGTTGAAGGATGTGTTTGCAATATAGTTGGACGAGCTTGTGCCTTTCTATGGCACAAAAAGATCTTGGTTGAGTGGAAGCCACCCACATTATTATAATAAAAAGTAATATCCACTAAAAGGATGGATATTAATATAAAACTCTTTAAGGTGCTTAATTTCTTTTCCATTAATCTTTGGATAATGGAGAGGTTTTTCAATATAATGAAGATGTCTTCGTGGCCAAGAAATGGAGGGGGATTTGATGGAAATTATTTTGGAATTAAAGAAAATATTTCTCTTTTTCTCTTTCCTTGAAAATCCCTTCTACATGTTCTTTTTCCAATACACATTAGGATTGTTTCCTTAGTTTCCTCTTACCATCTTTGCTTTGGCCGACCAAGGAAGAGCTCAGGAGCAGGAGAAAGATGAACACAACATGTTGGTAAGGTTTTGATCATCTTCTACCTCGGATTCATGATGAAAACCCTAAAGCAATGCTTGATTATTGGTTTTCTTCACCCGATTTCCAATCCTAGCCATCTTTTTCATCCAAAAGCTCAAGGATGGAGCTTGGACAATTTCTGGAACTCCATCCACCATTAGATCCGTGGATCATGGAGCTTGGGATCAGTTCTAGAGGTGGGTTTTATAACTCAAACCCTTAATCATTGCTATTGCATCCATTTGCTATAATAATCGTTGGTTATTCTTTTCTATTTGATACTCTTTTGATTCATAGTTGAAATTCCCATGAAACATGGTTGCTTTTCTTGGTTGTTCTAAGGAGAACGATGATGAAATCATCTTAGGTGTTTATCCAAGAAAAATTCCAGGTCAAATTGTCTCCTTAGTTGCTCAAACGGTTTCCCAAACTGTTTGGGAGCAAACAGTTTCAAACCGTTTAGAATGAAACAGTTTCATCAAACCGCATGGAGGGAAACAGTTTCAAACCATTTGGTGATGTTGACCAGGGTTGACCATTTGGGGATTTGTTCAAAATTATCTAGGTTAATACCCATAAATTATTATTGATTAACTCCAAGTGGTTTACTAGTTGATGGTCAATCAATCACCTAAACCCTAATCGGGTTAGGTGCTGATTTCATAAGTGGGTAAGTTTGAAACTTGGGTTGATTGACCCAAATGGTTTGAGGATCACCCAAACGGTCTCAAGACCGTTTGGGGGTCACCCAAGACCGTTTGGAGGTCTAGGGTTGAGTATGGTTAATTGATTGAAGATCCAAAGATATGGTATAAACCCTAATCGACTAAGTGCTGATTTTGCAATTGAATAAGTTGATGTTTTGGGTTGATTGACCCAAACGGTTTCAAAACTGTTTGGGGATCACCCAAACGGTCTCAAGACCGTTTGGGGGTCACCCAAGACCGTTTGGAGGTCCAGGGTTGAGTATGGTTAGGTGTTTGAAGATCTAAAGATACCAAGTTGATTTGCAATCAAATGCTGATTTGGTGATCGATCTAGTGATCCAAACCCTAATTTCATGACATGGATTTGGGTGATAAGATTAGCAAACGGTCTCAATACCATTTGGAGGTCATCCAAACGACCTCAAGACCGTTTGGGGTCAGGTCATGTCCATTTTGGATGATGCACCAATAGTTTAAAGTAACTAGTTTCACATTGAATAATGTTGAAGGATTATCAATTCCAAACCCTAATCCAATTGATTCAAACCCTAATTGATGATTAATTGAGGGTTAAATCATTTGAAGGTTGACCTGTTCAAATAAATTTAAGTATGGTGATAGGTCCAATTTATTATTGGTTACATGAATTCAATGGTTGAAGGAACCAACATTGGAAACCCTAATTCAATTTGACTTGTTGAGACTAGTTTTGGTCCTTGCGATTTTGAGGAGGTTTGGACCAAATGGTCTCAAGACCATTTGAGTCCAAACAATCTCAAGACCATTTGGGACCAAACGATCCCAAACCATTTGAGTTCATGCATTTTCAAATGTTACTTTATAAAACGGTCTCAAAAGTCAACTTTGGGCAAAAGGTCTTCACCACCTACTTTACTAAACGGTTTCAAGTATACTACCAAGACCGTTTGAGGTTTGATTTGGTCAAGAATGTTTGGGGTCTAAGTGACCAAGACCGTTTGGTGGATAATTAATCAAAACTGCATGGGTACTTAAAGTGGTTAAAGGACAAGTTGATCCATTGATTAATACATGATGTAATCAAAGATGATTATAGTATTTATACCCTAATGAGGTCGGGTGATTAGTGCCCTTTAAATAGTTAAGATTTAATAATCATAGTGATAATGATATGACCCACGATGTCAATTCTTCTTCAAGATTGAGTTGACTTAGCCTTATCAAGGCTAAAGTAAATATCATCCTATAGAGGGTGAGAGAGAAAAGACTTCCTACATGAATGATAATCAAGTTGTGGACTTCCAATATGAATGAATACCTAATTAGGGTATGATCCATCATACTGAGATCATGAAACCCTAATTATGAAGGTTAATGAATCATAACCCTAATTGAGGGCATTGATAGGTAAAATCATAATACATGATGATGGTATGATCTTAATTTATAATGATGACATGAGAAACCCTAATTTAGGGTACTTTGCTAATCACTCCTACTTGGAATGAATAGTAAACCCTAATCTAGGGTGATGTGATGTGAATAGTGAACCCTAATCTAGGGTGATATAATGTGAGTAGTAAACCCTAATCTAGGGTGATGCGATGTGAATAGTAAACCCTAATTTCAAATAAGGTAAATAAGAATGTGTAACCCTAATTCTGGGCAATACTTTATAGCATGAAGCTCTAAGGTTGGATAATGAAATGATGAGTCATTTATCCTAATTGAGCTAAGGGGATGATTAACCCTAATCGAAATGAAAAGGGAAACCCTAACCCTAGAAAGGGTATAGTGGTGTAACCCTTGAATAATGATGTCATAATTGTTTGCAATATGCTGATATGAAATTGATGTATATGTTATCATCTGTACTAATCATGCAAGTTTTATGAGATATTGATTATAGCGAGGTATGAGCTATGATGCTTTGTTCATTGAAAGTATTTTATGAGATTTGTAAGCAATGATATGCTATGTTGCCTAGTGAAATGTAACAAAAGAGATTGATAGGCTGTAAGAGCCATGTGAAATACCTGCATTGCAATTATCATGTTTACATTGACAGATGACTTGATGGCAATAAGTTACCTGTCAAAGTTGTAACAAGTATTTTGATGATCTCAGGGTTTGAACACCCATATTCTTGAATCATGATGAAGAGATGATAAGGGATTGAGTTCCCAATGTTAATAAAGCAGTGAAATTAACTTGATAAAATAGTAATCTTTCCTTAAAGCAATTATTATAATGGCTTATGTATGCAAACATGCCTGATGTTAAAAGAATGTTGTAATGTACTTAAATAATCATGTGAAATGATATCATGTAGAGCCCTGACCATAGATACATCATCGTCAGCAGTCATCTGATGGTGAAATAGGTTTTCCTAAGGGAACTCCTGGAGAGCATACTTTTGAGTATGTGGGGGTAATGGGCGCGAATATCCTTACACCCTAATGGAGGAATTGATGTGAGAATAACATTAAATCTCTCAACCCTTCATTATATGCATATGCCGGGATGATGTATCATTAATCTCTCGATGATGATGTTAATTCTGAATCGATGTGAGATAATAAGAAATCTCTCGATTGTGAAGAGAGTACAACATGCCACTGTAACTCTAATAGAAAATTTGCCAGTATACCCTGGAAATCTATTCATGGCAGAGACAGGAGATGTCCTGCATGTTGTTCCTCACACTGACTGAGGAAGATGAGGTCATAAGAATCCGGCTCTTCTGATGACCTATGTATGGTACCGATTTCGATTTCGCAATGGTCAGTTGGAGTATGAGCGGTATACCTCATCTCCTCAGGGCATAAATATGTTTCAAAAATGTAATCAGCCGCATAGCATATTTTCTTAGGGTTGAACTACGAGAAACAATGATTGATGATACATTGTCTATTATGTCCTAGTTGGATAAATGATATACATGTTCTTCATATTCCTTATTAAATAAATGACTTGCTGCTTAATCAAGTTTATAACTGGAATGAATTGTATAGAGAATACTGCTCTACATAGTCAATCAATGATTTACCTACTGTTGAATATTTATAATTATACTGCTCAGTGTTATTCTATTATTAGCAATAACAATGTTTTTGGTGGAGAGTTATATCTCTCACTGAGACAATTTTCAATTGTCTAACCCCCATGGGATTCAACTTTTTAGGTAGATGTCGAGGAAGAAGAAACCCTTCAGTGGGTGAGAAGCAACAACAACCATAGCAGCAGCAACAACAACAAGGACAATAGTGATCCTCAGGTGGAAACACTATTTGTCAAGTCTTGTATATATAGAGAGTCCTATGTGTCATCTCTATACTCTCAGGTCCTAGGAGTCAGTAGAGAGTTTGATATAGATTTGATATTTTTGGCTTGATGCCTCAAGATTTTTGTATACTACTTATGTACAGTTTAACTGGGCAGTCAATGTTATGACTCTCAAGATGAGATGATACAGAGATGTCCTGATGAATAAAATTGTAAATAACTTACTTTGATCCTTTATGAAAGAGTTTTACATGTTGTGGATTTCTTTGCAAAAAGTTTTAAATTTTTAGTGATTTTCAGTAATTCCGCTGCTAATAATTCACTTCTGCATTAGTTAATCTTGTTTTCATGAGTTGGTCGCCACAACAACAACACCCAGCTGTAATGTATTCAGCCTCATTAGTTGATAGAGCCATTGTACTCTGTTTCTTAGAGAACCAAGATACCAAACATGGTTCTAGAAGGAAGAAAGTGCCACTTGTGCACTTTCTATCAATCAAACATCATGTGTAATTAGTATCACTATAAGCAGTAAGAGTAAAGTCCCTTGACTTAGGATACCATAGTCTAAAATGTTGGGTTTTGGCTAAGTACCCAAAAATCCTCTTAACAACTATAAGATGTGATTTCTTAGGACTTGATTGAAAGTGAGCATACAAGACAACACTAAACATTATGTCAGGTCTAGAGGCAGTTAAATAAAGTAAACTTCCGATCATACCTCTATAGAGATTCTCATCCACTTTCTCACCTTCTTCATTATGGTCCAATTTTGTGGTGTTGGACATGGGTGTGTCCATCGACTTCATGTTTTCCATCCAAAAGCACTTGAGCAGTTCACTCATGTATTTGCTTTGGTTGATGAAGTTCCCATCTCTAGTTTGCTTGATTTGAAAGTTGAGGAAGAATGTAAGCTCACCCATCATACTCATCTCAAATTCACTCTGCATAAGAGAAATGATCTCCTTGGAAAGATTAAGATTAGTTATACCAAAAATAATATCATCTACATAGATTTGAATGATAAGAAAATGGTTAGAAGTGTGTTTAAGGAACAAGGTATAATCAACCTTTCCCATGATATAACCATTATTTAACAAAATGTTTTTTCATTTCTCATACCAAGCTCGAGGTTCTTGTTTGAGTCCATAGAGAGCTTCTTGCAATAGATAGACATGCTTTGGCAAACTATCATGTTCAAAGCCTAAAGGTTGAGAAACATATTTTTTTTATGAAAAAACTAATATTATTATGAAGTAGTCATATGACATCTACATGAAGAGGAAGACAAACTTATAACCCACACAATGATCAAGAAAAGATACATCCTACCACAAAAACTCATATCGGAATCTGATAAGAACGATGATGTATAGATCCCTCTTCTATTTCACTGGCTAATGAAACTTTCCATGAAGGATACCTTCAACTTGAGCATGTATTTGTGGTAGAGTAACTACACCAAATTGGTGTTTTGAAAAGACGTTGCCTCTGCACTTACTACCATACAACTACACAAAAAATTAATCAATAAAAAGTAACCTAATATGAGGAGAGAAAGAAACATCGATTAACAATGAGAAAGATAAAACAAGACATGGGAGAAACCCTACAAAAGAGGGGAATAACCTGCTTGAGTAGGGGATGCCAATAAAGTAGACAACAAAAAAGAACAAGTAGAATGAAAAATAGAACAAAGCAAGAAAAAAGGAAATCGAGCCGCAAATCTGAGAGACCAAGGCCAGAGCATAACGTACGCAAGGAGGCCACCCTCACGGAGAAGCAGGCCACCTCACGGCTACAGGTTCCGCTCAAGATCCAGGCTGAGGAAGGAGAGGAAACACCACTCAAAACCTCTACCATGGATCTGTTTGTCACCACTGCAGATGCTTGATATCCATGACCTCAGGGCACCGTCGAGAAGAACTTCAACACCCAGCCGAAGAAGACACCAACCAAACCGCGTCACCTCCAAAACTCAGACTCCAACTACGACCTGATGAAGAAGAGTCTTCCTCAAGGGTGGGGGAAGACTGACGTGACCCAGGGGGAGAGGGGGTTGTGATCACCCCCTTCCCCCATGTCCAATAGATGGCGGCGGATCCTGAGTCGCAAGAAAATCTCTCTACTAGGGCTCTGTTTGTGTGTGGTGGTAGGTTGAGAAACATATACTTCCTCCTCAATTGTACCGTTCAAAATTGTACTTTTAACATCCATTTGATATAATAAGAAATTTTTGTAGCTATCAAAAGCAAGTAACATTCTAATAGACTCAAGCCTAGCTACATGAGCATAAGTTTCATCAAAGTCAATACCTTCTTATTGATCGTAGCATTGAGCCACTAACCTTGCTTTGTTTCTTACCACCTTGTCGCTTTCATCTAGCTTGTTGCGATAGACCCATTTGGTGCCAATGATCTTTCGATCACATGGTCTTGGAATGAGAGTCCACACTTTACTCTTATCGAATTGCTCCAATTCTTCCTACATGGCTAGGATCCACTTGTCATCCCCAAGAGCATCTTTGACATTCTTTGGCTCGAGTTGTGAGATGAAGGCAACGTTGGCTTGTTCTTTATTATAGGCTGCTTTCGTCTTCACTCTTTCAAAGGGATCACCTATGATGAGCTCTTTAGGATTATTCTTTGAAAAGTAGGGGGTTGGATCCTTCTTTTCTTCATCTATCTCTTCTTCTTGGGTGACCACCTCTTTTCCTTTTTGAGTGATGTTGAGTTCTTTTAAGATAGGAATTACTTCATCTGCAACATCATCATTGGAAATATCCTTGGAAATAGAGGGGTGATTCTCAATAAATTTGACATTAATAGATTCTTATACTTTAGATTGATCAATATCATACACTCTATAAGCCTTGTTAGTAGTGTTATAGCTAAGAAAGAAAGCCTTATATGATTTTGGGTCAAACTTGTCAAGAGAATCTTTTGTGTTCAAAACAAAACAAGGACACCCAAAAATGTGAAAATACTAGATGGAAGGATTACTACCATGCCATAGCTCATAGGGGTTTTCTTAAAAGAGGGATGTGTGAAAATCCAATTTTGCACAAAAGCTGAAGTACTAACTACTTCGGCCCAAAACTTATTTGGGGTGTCATACTCTAGAAGCATGGTCCTAGCAATTTCTTGTAGTGACATGTTCTTCCTCTGTACAACCCCATTTTGTTGAGGTGTTCAAGGTGAAGAGAAGTTATGTGCATATCTAGACTCTTCACAAAAATGTTCAAAAAGATAATTTCCAAATTATCCCCCATGATCACTACAGATAGAAACGATGCTGCAAGAAGATTCGTTTTCAACTTGTTTACACAAGCTAGAGAAAACATCAAGAATATCGCTCTTAGAAACGAGAAAGAAAGTCCAAGTATATTGAGAAAAATCATCAACAATAACAAGACAATACTTGGAACCACGAAGAGATTGAGTTCTCATTGGTCTATATAGATCAATATGGAGAAGTTTAAGATCTCTCTTAGTACTAAGGACTCCTTTAGATTTGAAGGAGGACTTGGTTTGCTTTCCTTATGTACAAGATTGATATTCCTCATCCTTTTCAAAATCGAATTTGGGAAGTCCTCCCTTGACCAAGTCCTTTTTGCTCAACTTCTTTAATTGATGCATATTTACATGACCTAGCTGACGATACTAAAGAGAAAAATCATTCAAATTGACTACAAGGCATCTATCAACAACATGATTAGTAGAGTTAAGAACAATTACATCAAGATTACCATTCCTATTTCCCTTATATATGAAATTGTAAGTGAGGGAATCTAGCAGTAAGCATTCAAAAGAAGTAAACAACACAAGGTAACCATTATCACATGATTGACTAACACTTATTAAATTGTGATGTTGCCCATCCACAAAGAGAACATTCTTAATGCACAATGATTCAACTACATCACCCTTACCTTTTCCATTACCTTTCTTGTTGTCCCTAAAAGTAACCGATCCTCCTTTCTTCTTTGTGAAGTTGTTGAAATGGCTTATATTACATGTCATGTGCTTTGTGCAACCACTATCAGTAATCCATTTTTCTTTTTCCTACAAGAAAGGAGAATGTCAGTTCACAACTCAAACTTTGGGATCCAGTGTTAGCTTCGGGACCCATTTCATCTTTGGGTTGGTCCCCTTAGCCTTGTATGGAAAATAAGTATAATAGTGTTCATCACTCTTGCAATGAGAACAAAATATAGGATTCTTTGATCCATAAGACTCTCCATGGAAGAAAGGAGGTTCCTTACTCTTTTTATTACCTTTGGCCTTACTCTCACCCTTAGGAGCTCCCCCTACAAATTCCAAACCACTAGTACCACTTTTTTTAGTAGAATGATCAAGGATTTCATTTAGGGAGTTTCTCCCTTTGAGGAATTTCTGCAGAGAGGCTCTAAGTCTATGATTGTCATCAATAAGAGAGATAACAATAGCAGACATACTAGTAAGATCATATTGAGCATGTAAAAGGTTGGCCTCTACATAAAGGTCTTTAGTCAAATATGAATCTTTTTCAAGAGTGATAGAAGCAACATCATTGCTAGGAAAAATAGGTCTAGAAGATAAATCATTCACTTAGGCAAGCAACCAAGCATTTTTAGTTTTAAGAAATTGAATTTCTTTGAGATAAACATCTCTGTCATCTCTACGAGCATCAATAGTAAGCTTAAGTTCTACATTTTAAGTTTTAAACAACTCAAGCTCATCAAGGCATTTTTTGTTCTCTTCCTTAAGACTAGTGATATTCTTAGGGTAGATCCCATTCTCAACTTCAACCCCATTGTATTGGAGCTCAAGATTTCCAAAAATTATCCTTGCAAGGAATCAATGCTCTCAAAATGAACTTTCTCATTTTGCTTAAGAATATCAAGCTTAGCATACAAATCATCAATAATTATATCTAATATTTTTTTAGATTTACATTCAGAATAAGAAGAACAGGTAGCATTAATCTTGTCAATATGAGTTTATTTAGCTAACTCATGCAAACTTACCTCACTTACCTCATCAATGTCTTCACTTGTGGAGGCCATGAGTGCAAGGTGGCATTCTCCATCTTTATTGGAGCTTGATCCACTAGAGGATGATCCTTGTCATGCGGTATGAGCTACATCTTTGTTCCTCCTCTCCTTATTATCCTTCCTCTTGTCTTTTCTATTTTTCTTGTAGTCTTCCTCCTTCTTGGAGCTGCTCTAGTGGTGTGACTTTCTAGTCTTAGGACATTCACTCTTGTAGTGTCATTTTTAACCACACTTGTAGCACCTTGAAGTAGATGAGGAAGATGGCTTCCTTTTGTAGTGCTTTTCATTCGAGAAGTTGGCTTCATTCTCACTTGGGCCATCATCTTCACAAGAGGAGGAGGGAGAGGTTTAGCAAGCAAGTTGTTGTTGATGAATGAGAGCCTCCACTTGAGCTTTGAAGGCACTATCTTTGATCTTCCTTTTGTTCTTACTTTGCCTCCTCTTCTTGTTTGTCAAGTCTTGGCTCATGATCTTGTAGATTGCTAATAAGCTCCTCAGTTGGAAGATCACAAAGACTTCTTACTTCTTCTATGGAGGTCACCTTTGAGTCTCGTCTCTTTAGAGAAGACCTTAGAATCTTTGACTTGATTGCTCCTCTATCCAAAGTGCGTCCCAAGGCAGCAACGCCATTGATGATGATGTTGAGTCTTGCATACATCTCAGCTACTCCTTTCTTCCCGATCTTGAAGTTCTCTAGGAGGTTGTTCAATATGTAGATCTTTGCCTCCTTCATTTGCTTTGTGCCTTCATAAGTGATGCACAACTTGTCAAATATCTCATAGGTTGTGTCCCATGAGGAGATGCAGTTAAACTCAGATGGAGTGAGGGATGCTAATAGCTTTGGGATTGAGTTACACTGCCTTTAGAGTTGCTTCATCCCAAGTAGATACAGCTCTGTCTGGCTCCTTGTAGGGGTGCAATCATCACTTTCCACATGTCAACACTCATTCCTTGAATGTAAAATTGCATCCACCACTTCCAATAGAGGAAGTTGGTGTCGTCAATGATTGAGGGTGCATGGAGAAACCTCCCTCTAGGTTGAGGGAACCAAATAGGTTTACACTCATCTTATCATTTTGTAGGAGAGTTGCTGGAGAAGATCCTTGCTCTAATACCACTTGTTGGATCTAGGGCTCTAGAGGGGGTTGAATAGAGATTCAAAACTTGCACAAGAATAGTTAGACCTTCAAATAATATCAATTGAAACCAAATGCTAAAAGTGAATTTGAATTACTATCTAAAAAAGCATAGCAATGATGAGAGATATTGAGACATATACTTGGACAAGGTGTTTAGAATGGTTCCAATCTCCAAACTAGGAGACCGTCAGTACACTACCTAGAGGTAAACCTCTAGGAATTTGTAAACCATGTATACTTCTATTCCATTATAAGAGATACAAGATGACCAACTTACACCCAAGGGATTACCTATCTAAGATCTAGTCTTATACCTCACCATTGGTCTTATCCACTCTTGCAAGCAACTCGATTCCTTCTTCTAGGACACTTCTCCTTGCAATAAGTCTTCAACATCGAGGATCTACCCACCAAGATCCTTGGATCTTTCACCTTTTCCTTCTCCCTCACTTGGAGAATATCTTCACATCATCTTCATCCTTGAACAAACTCCTCCTTCACTCAGAGAAGATCTCTTCAACCTTTTCTCATAGAGAAAGGGGATTGGGAAGTGGAGAGATGGAGAGATTTACAAAGTAACAATGATGTAGATCTCCTACAACATGCCTAACACACTCATAATCATGAAATGCCCTATAAATGAGAGAGATAAAGGGGCTCAAAGGGGTTTAGAATACTCAACTATAGAAAGGACCAAGGATAGCATGAATGAACTCCAAGAGGTCTTATTTATAGTTGGGGGTGTTCCTTTGAGTGTGGGATCACTTAAGAATGAAAAATAGCCATTTTATAACTTGTAATAGATACATTTTTTTATTTTAAAAACTATGCAATTGTTGGAATCATTTTTTCTACATTTTCTGTACAATGTATATGGTCGAGTTTCAATAAAGGTAACTCAACTGATCCACTATCCGACAAAGACAATTTTCAAATGATCAGCTGAGTTTGTCCTGGGGTAACTTGATCGACTCACCAAAATCAACTTTGGACAAAAAGTTGGTCGGTCGAGTTCTGTGACTGTACAACTCGACCGATCTAAATCATTCCCAAAATCCGTCATGGATCGGTCGAGTTTGAAACTCGACCAGTAAAGTTGTTGTGATGAATTTTCCAAAATGATTTTTAAGTGATCAAATGATGGAATTAAGTGCCCCTGATTTTTATCATCTTAGTTACAATTCATATCATCAATACAAATGATTACAAAAATGTTCTAAGGTGATTTGGAGTGTTTTCCCAAACTGCACATTTGCATTTCTTTTGACTTGGAACTTCGACAAGCTAGGGCTTCATGAATTTGATCCTTTTCATGTACCTCATACCTGAAATTTATCTCAAAAAAACATATTAGATACATATGAATGGAATGGTTAAGTCATTATCAAAATATGCACAATGTATAACTCTCAAGTCAACATGACATGTACTGTTAAAAGTTGTTGTAGACTTTGTTGCACATGTATCAACAATCTATATTTTGTTATGTCCCATTTCTATTACCTACTTTGTTATCAAATATGGTGGTTTTGATAGTTATTAAACTATGTTATAGATGCTCTTGCACACGATGAATCATTTTCAATGGGTTGACGAGTCAGATGCTGCACTCGAAACGGTGTTGGGCCATCAATACTACTTGCATCACTTGCATGGCCATCATGTACGTCAAGGTTGGCATGATGCCCTTATAGAATTCCATACATTAACTGGGAGGATTGACATAAACATGGATATGTTTAAGTCACAGTGGAGAGTGTCAAAAATTGTAGATGCAGTTCCACTCACATTCTGGACCAGTCCCCATACTTACCCACTGGCAATACAACAACAACTTGATCAAGTGGGAAGCTCTCAAGAATGTGTTGGAGCCAATAATGATGCAGACAACGAGTGAATTGAATGCATATTATTTCCATTTTTTTAACTTTCATACTAAAGCTTTCAGATTGTAGTCGACACATTTTAGCTATTTGTGGGTGATCCAACATTATGTAACAAACATAGTAAGTTTGCAGACTGGTACCTAACATCATATAAACTTTTTATATTTGAAATTGTGATGGCACACGTGTTTAACTTATATTGTTGTTATTTCTACTACATCAACAAAAATGTATTATTACAATTTCAATTATTTTGCTAATTACCAATTTATACAAAAATCTACATGTGTATATACATACAACAAGACATATGCCTTGTATTCTCATAGTAGTGGGTAAAGTAATATTTATTTTAACTCATACATATAATAACTGTATACATTTATTGTAAATCATACTCAACTCATATTCATAACATAAAAATAATAAATGTATACATTTATTGTAAATTTTTATTCTGTATTGCAGTATCATCATAGTTTTCTATTTTTCAAATTGTCCTATATTAACAAAATCATCCAGACTGAATCATGACTCAATCCTGCCAAACAAGATTAGACAGAAGCCTGACTAGTTGCCAAACACAATCAGACTGAATCCTGACCAGATGACGAGAATTAGACTGGTTGCCAAATAGAATCAAATTGGATCCAGACTAACCCAATCTATATCTACTGACTAACCCCAACTAACCCAATCCTGACTGTAGAATCCTAGTCTCGAACCAAACATGGGCTAAAAAATCAAACACCCAATCAGTCATATTTTGGATACTCTAGGGACATTTACTTTCTTGTATTTTACAATATTAGGTTGTATTTATATCTCCATCAACCTAAATTTTAGGTTTGGTTAACTACAGTTGGGAAATTTAGTAGATATCAGAGTTTCACTGATAAAAAAACTATAGGAGAACATATTACATTTAAAAATCACGGTACAACGAGATACAATCGGGCACCCGACTCGCTCAAACTTGCCCACACTATCTTTGACCTTGGCTCTGGGTTTTACTAACTATTTCACCTTTTTCACTGTAGGTAGACCAAACATGAGGACTGACTTTATTGAATTTCTAAAACTCACAACTAGCACTGATCTTGGACATGATTAATGCATGACTTCCCAAAACCTAACCAAAATATGTAAACTAAACATGCTCTTTGTGTGACTAATCTATATGTCAAGGTAAGACGAGTCTATCCTATGGTGCAACCTCTCTGAAGATATGTCAGGACCTAGGCCTCAAGGAGGCATACAACTATGAATAGCGGTGGCATCCTCACCAGATCAAAAAATGTATACCTGTATAAGAGGCATGCATCGTACTCTGCAAGCTGGTAGGTTATCATGTTCGCCTCTTTGTACACTAACCTACTTGTGCTATTCCTATCATGCAAGAATTTTGAGATTCTAACATATTGTTTTTGATGCCGCTAAGGGGGATCATCACTAGCGAGGATTCTACATGTTCTAGCATCATCCACCTCTACTATAGAAACCCCATCCAACCCACACACCTAAGGGTCTCGATGCCTACCTCTAGAGAGGATAGAGCATCGATCATCCTGTCAACATCCATGTAAGGCCCTACAAAACCTCCCACCACAAGACCCTCATGAGTCCTTAGGATGCATTTGAACTCCATCCCTCTAAACTCTTGTCAATGGGTCTTCCAACTAGACACTCCTATGTTAAGTTTCACCTGGCCTATGGGAGGTTTAACCCACCTAACCTCCATAAAAGGAGGGACGTTGTCATAAATCCTCTCTCAAAAAGCAGTCCACTAACCCATCTATTCTCAAGGTCATTAGGCCCTCTAGACCTTGTTATGCTGACATTCTACATGGAGACTCGAAAAATGACTTATACTTTCTCCCAGATTCTCCTACACTCCATCTTATTACCTTCAAACTTGTTAGTGCATCGCTCTTGCCAAATTATCTAAATAATAATCAATGGTAGGATGCCTTTTGCTAACCCTAACCAGCTTTGACCATCTACCCTCAGCCAAACATTCCTAAGGTTCATATCCAGGGAACCACCAGCCGAGAAGCATGTACAGTCTAGGATTTCCTATGCCATCACCAAAACTAGCATGGAAATCTCCCCTCTCAAGAAGATATAATTAGTGGATTCATCATCCTTTCTCCCATAACATGCACATCTAGATGCCATCGAAATCTTACAATCCCTAACCTAGAGTTTGTCAAAATGGGTCGTTGCCAGAGTTTCTAATAAAAGAAGGAGATTTTGGCTAGAAACACATTATGCCATAAGATAGTCTATGAAACATATTTTTGATGGATTCCAAATCTTATAAGAAACATGTACTTCTCAACTACCATCTTCCTTTCTATTTTGCTTGATGTCCAGGTATAGTAGCCATCACATGAACTAAAGTTGGATTAGGGCATGTTGAGTAGGATAATAAATGATCAAAATGTGAATTTGCAATGATTTATATAGTATAGAATCACATTTTTCAGTTCAATAACATACAACTAAATTTATCCTTAAATAAAATTAAATATAAGTGAACAATATCTGATTTATAAAATAGAAAGTTGGATGATGTGAAGATTAAAACTTTTGTTGATTTTGTAACTTCATTAATTGTAAACATATAACACTCCTCTTTCTTTTAAAAAATGAACTGGCTTGTCCTATATTGAGTATGGGGTGTGATTCACTAAGAGGTGCCACAATCATAACAAGGTGAGGTTATGTTTATAGTTTAATCAAGAAAACATCATTTCTTTTACCTCAATGTGAAGTCATCATATCTTCTCTCTTTATATGAAAAAACACCATCACATGGAACATAGTACTCTTCATCTTTACAATTTGCACCTTACATCTAATGTTGACCTAAAATGACATATGATGCACTAAAGTTTTCCTATAATGTTCATAATTTCTAGATTCAAAGACAACAAAATTGTGTAGTGGAGCTAAAGTAATGGCTGAATTTTAAAAATATAAACTAGATTGTGAAAAAGAAATGACACAATAGAGTTATTCAAATGCCTTCATTGCTCAATGAAACATGCCTCTCACCAGATTGTTGCACTATTGAATATAACATCACTTTTTTAATTACTAGTCATACTTTTGTTTTGGATTATATGGTTAGATGGTGTAACATACTAAATCTCAGATCCTACCCTGGAAGTTGACATTTTGGACTTAGCTAAACAAGGTTGAAGGTTAGACCTAAATAGATGTTTAATATGATTATAATTATCACCCTAATGTAGCCTAATGTTTTCACATTACTCTTAGGTTAATAATGGATACATAAAATATGCAACATAACTCATTTTGGTACTAATATGAAGATAAAGAGCGTAAATGGATGAATAATTTAGATAATGGGTCGTTAATGGGCCATATGACATATATCATAAAAATAAGTCTCAAAAGTGGAAAAAAACTTCATATTTGTAATCTACATATTAAAATTAGCCTACATGTCAAAATTTTGTCTAATTTGGGCAACCTTGAAATATTAGGATAAGTTTAGGAGAGAGAAAATGAGTAAAAGGTATAAGGAATGAATAATATGATTATATAACTTCAAAAGATGTAAATAATGTCAAATTTGTATTCAACACATCAAAGTTAACTTGTGGATGAAGTTTGGTCCAATTTGGATGTTGTTTGTGTAAGTTATAAAATTTTAGGTACATTTTGGACTTTCTTGCAATTTACTCAATTGGGAGGTTTTCATTGAAAATTGTCACATGCATTATAGTATTTAGATATTACCTTACCATTCTCTAGTTTTTTAACCATTGGTAACCTAGTTTCACCTTGGTTTGAAGGTGTTTCTTTCCAAGGGCATTTTAGGGATTACCCTCTTTATAAATGAGCTTATCTTTAGAAGCTATCAACCAATGTGGTTATTTCTTTGATTGGTGGTCGGTTGGGATGGATTATAAGTGTCCATAAACCGAAATTTTATATTCAAGAAGCCTCTATGAGCTGTCCTCTTGTATGGCCATGAAATTCCTAGGCTAAGGACACATGGAAAGCCCCATGGACACCTTATGCTTGACTTCTTCCTTATCCATAAAGGTTTGCATGTCCATGGGCACCCTTAACATTAGACACATGGAAAGTAACTTGAAACCTCGTTCTTGTCTTATTCCTTATCCATAAAGGATTTCATGTCCATGGACACCCTTATACATGACACATAGAAAGTCTCATAGACACCTCATACTTGACCTCTTCCTTTATATAGCCATATCTACCCCTTCCCAATTACCAATTCGAAAACTCTTGCTCTCCTTTCTTTCCTCTAGCTTAGAGCAACGTTCCTACTCTGTTTTTTCATGAAGGTGCTGTCCCAAGGTAAAAGAGAGTTCTTACCTTTGTGAAGAAGGCTCTTAGGGTTCCAAATTTTCTCTATTTAGGGTTTCTAAAGCTCCTTCTTGGTGATTTTGACCAAAACTAGTAAGTTTCCTCCTTGCCTCCCCTATTTTCATTATGATAGTCTTCCTTACACCTTCCAAGTTATAACCATGGACTTCCATGGTGAAACCCCACCTAGAACCCATAAACACCTCATCTCCATGTTCTTTTCTTAGGGTTTTTCACCTCTAAAGTGGAGAAGGTGTTTTTTCTTGAGATAGGAGCTTTGTTGGAGAAACTAGCCTCTCTAAGCTTGGGAAACTTACTTATTGGACCTGTCCACCTTTAATAGAAGTTATTTGAAGGCCTAGGCTTGGATCTAGGATTGACTTGGGCTGTTTAGATTATGAAGTTGAGGTATGATGTATCCCCTATTCTTCAATGTTGAGTAATTCACCTATGCTAATTCATTCTCTTGGTCCTCAGAACAATATGTAACATCCCTGACCTGGGTTATGAGCTAACCCTAGGTGTTTTACTTAAATATGTAATTAAGATACTTGTGATTATCTTTTGGTATGTAATTAAAGCTCTTGAGGAACATATGTTTCCATTTCTGTCCTTTTTAAACAATATTGTAGTATTGTTTTGTAATACAAGGACCTATGTGAAAATTACCCAATTAGAGGGGTTAACTTGTAATTTACACATGTTAAGATGTTCCTTTAGTGATAAGACATCATAAGAATAAATATTATGAAGTATGATGGATTCCCCAAGCTTGGGCACCAAGATGCAGCTTGTGGAGCAATCCTTGTGCTTGAAACCCTAATTTTGGTGTAAAGTGCAATTTACCCAAAATGTGGGGTGCAACTTGTAAAATAAACCTTCTAGAATATCTTTTATGGCTCTTGTCATCATTTAGAGTAATAATGATGAAGGGAGCACTTCAATTGAATAATCATATAATAAGGAACACCTTTGTGATTAAATCACCAAGTTGTAAGTAAGGAGACACTTACATATATGTGCAACTTAGTAATAATTTGACCCTCTTTGCCTTTAATCCTTGGTTTTAGAAGGAGTTTTACCTTAGAAATGAGGAGGAGGGACGTGCAAAGAAGAAAAGAGGGACCTAGATGAGAATAAGAGAAATAGTTATCATTATCATGGAAATACCCCCTAAAGTATATAGTCATCTATCCTTTACAACTAAATGATCATTTCTTCACTTCTATCACTTATCACCTTGCTTGGACCGACTAAGGCAGAGCTTAGGAACATAGGAGAACGGCTAAGGAGAAGCTAGGTAAGCTTGGACCATCTTCTTGCTCGAATTCATGGGGGAAATTGGATTACAAGGTTGGTTTCATGGTTTTCTCACTTAGCTTTCTTCTTCTAGCCGACTTTTCCCAACCTTTCCTTGGAGAAACACCTTTGGCTGACCTGTGGAGCTCAAGACGCCATTAAATATTTTAAGATTGGAAGCTTGGAGCTCTAGGAATGACCTTAAGGCGGGTTTTATAACTCTAAACCTCTTGCTTTGTTTATGCATAACTTTGTTCTTGCAAATAGTAACTAGTTCTTCTTCTTCCCCACTCTTCCTTGCACTTTTGCAACCAAAACCACGAAGTAACCGAACTGTTCTAAGGTTGAAGATGATGGGTGTGAATTCCTAGGTAACTTTACCAAATGACCTTGGACCATTTGGTCTAAATGGTTTGCAAGACCGTTTGAAATCAAACGATCTCAAGACCATTTGAATTCATGCAGTTTGCAAGACCGTTTAGATTCAAACGGTCTCCAAGACCATTTGGTAGGGTTGACCAAGTGAAGACCATTTACAGGTCTGTTGGATACATATTGAATTAATCAATTACAAAGAATCACCACCTAATTGCAAACCAATCACAAGTTGAAGGAACTTCAACCCTCTAAACCCTAATCGGGTTCAATTGCTGAATTCAAGGACCACTTGTGTTGAAATTGGGGTTGAGTGGTTAACCGATTACAAACCCTAATTGAAATGGATTCAACCCTAATTGGCTATCAATTGAGGGTCAATTGAGTGTCCAATTGGTTAAGGATAACCCTAATTAGCTCAATTGATAAGTGGTTAATAAGGATGTGGCCAATTGAGGGGTTCAACATTGAAAATCCTAACCGATTACAAGTCTTGATGCACTTTTTGGGTCCAATCGGTTTTGAGATGTTTGGACCAAACGGTCTTAAGACCGTTTGAATCCAAACGGTCTCAAGACTGTTTGGGCTCAAACTATCTCAAGGTCGTTTAAATCCAATCGATCTCAAGATTGTTTCAACTCATGCGGTTTCAAGGTCGTTTCATCCAATCGGTTTCAAAGTCAACTCTCTCAAACGGTCAACAAGTTGAAACGGTTTCAAGACCATTTAAATTCAAACAGTCTTGAGGGTGACCAAGTTCAAATGGTTTGGAAGTCAACCTAACCAAATGGTCAACCCTTACAAACGGTCTCAGGACCATTTGGAGGTTGAAAGTGTGTAATCGTCTGAGGACTTTAGGGTTGTGATTACTTAGTGCTTTGAAGGTTTAAATGGCTGTTCAACTTAAACCCTAATCATAACTACATTAAGGGGTTAAATACCTAGTAGATTAAACCATGTTATGATTAATGGTGAATATAATCAAGGCACTTATAAAGGGTTCAAATAGGCAACACCCCTTGATCAAACAAACCCTAATGAACATAATGGTGATGACCTGGCCTATGTTAATCAAAGTTGACTTGACCTAATCTAATCTAGAGTGATGTAATCACCATCTATTAGTAAGAGGAGAGAGAAGGTTCCATTTATGGTTGAAACTCAAGTAAAGTACCTTCAATGTATGTGAATGTGCATGATTAGGGTATGATCCACCTATGTGAGATCATGAAAACCCTAATTATAATAATTAATGAATCTTAACCTAATTTGAAGGTATCAAGGATGATAATTTCATACATGGTGATGCTATGAGCTCAATTCTCTATGAAGTGAATAGTAAACCCTAATTCTAGGGTAATAACATGAGATGTGAATAGTAAACCCTAATTGAGGGTGATATGATGAAATGTACAATAAACCCTCATTCCAGGTTATGCTTTTAAGCATGCATCTTCATGATTAAAGTATGAGATGAGGAATCATTATTCCTAATCATAATGAAAGGGATTAGATAACCCTAATTAATGTAAATACGGGAACCTAGTCATAGCAAAGGCATGAAGGTACAAACCTTGAAACGAAAGATTAATTCTGCTTTATAAATTCCTGATCTGGAAATGAATTGTTTACTGTTGTCAATTGAATTAACCTTAAAGGTTCATATCAAGAAGTAGAAATGATGTATATGAAAGCATGCGGTAGATAACATCCTGAAAATGGAGATACCTAGAATAGTTGATGATGATTTATCCTACATCAACAATGTTTAAACTTATATCATTAAAGATAATTGGATAATTCTGATATATGATACATAGATCATATGAGGAAATAAACGAGTTAGTGGATTAAGTATCAAAAGAGAAATATCTTAATATTAAACTAACCAAATATTTCAAGTAAGATGGTAATGAGAATAAAAGTGATACATCAAGATATGATAAATATCACATTTGATAGCTCAGGGTATTATACTTGGATGAACCTCTAAACCATTGTACTTAAGCAAGGGACACTAAGAGTATATAATAGGTAGTTACCTATGATAGAGACATAATGAATTCAATGTACTCAATAAGTACAGATTATACATCTTGAGAGGTGAGTAAACCCAACCTATGATATGAATGAGAAATGGGTTAATACTTAGAATTGATGATCATTAATGATAATTGAATTGAAAGTAAACACATTTGATATTTTTGTATGCTACCAAGGGTGGTGGGGTAGTATGTTAAGATTGAACAGATAATGTGAACAGGAAATCCTCATTACTGAAAGATGGGATACCTTAACCCTAAGTTTGGGTTATGTTCTTAAACATGGAACCCTATGCATGAAATATGTAATAAAGAATCACTATACCTTCTTACAGGTAAGGAGGGGTGGAATATCCCTAGTTAAATTAACCAAGAGCATAATGGTACAATTCTTGAATTGAAAGGTTATCTTTGTTTTATACTATGCTGATATAGAGATAAATTGCTCATTATCAAATATATTAACCATGCAGGTTTTTATAAAGTAATAATCATAACCAAGAAAGGGTTATGATGTCATATTCATTGGAGGCATGTTATAAGCTTTATGAAAAGTGATATATGCTATGTTGCCTCAATTAAGTGACAACATACGAGGTTAATGGGCTGTAAGAGCCATGAGTAACATC
The DNA here is from genome assembly GCA_963693085.1 of Alisma plantago-aquatica. Lineage (NCBI taxonomy): Eukaryota > Viridiplantae > Streptophyta > Magnoliopsida > Alismatales > Alismataceae > Alisma > Alisma plantago-aquatica. Next base: position 593,517,050 of record OY856409.1, read on the forward strand.
AAGGTCATGCTGATAAGATGACTTATGATGATCTAAGGGTTAGACACCCCTATTCTTAATTCATAGTAATGAAATGATTAAGAATTTATCTCCATTTGATTACTGATGTGAGTTGATCTTGATACATTTAGTATTCTTATTTTATAGCAGAATTTTACTAAATTGAATGCTTGGAAACATGCTTGATGTTAAAAGAATACTGAAATGTACTTAATTAATCAAATGAAATCATACCATGTAGGGCCCTGACCATAGATCCATCATTGTCAGAGATCAAATGATGGTGAAATAGGTTTTCCTAAGGGAACTCCTGGAACATATACTTTTGAGTATATGGGGGAATATGGACGCAAATATCCTTACGTCCTAGTGTAGGAATTGATGTAGATGTACTTTAAATCTATCAATCCTTCACTATATGCTTATACCGGGGTGATATACCACTAATCTCCCGAAGAAATTACCAATACCACATCGATGAGAGATAAACAAGAGATCTTTCGATGACGAAGAGAGTACAAAACTCCACTGTAACTCTATACCAAAGTTTCCAGAATACCCTGCATAGCTACTATAGCAGAGACACAAGATGTCCTCCAAGTAAATCCTATTACTGACTGAGGAAGATGAGGTCATAAGAATCCGGCTCTTTTGATGACCTATGTATGGTACCGACACAATTTTATAATGGTTGGTTGGAGTATGAGCGGTATACCTCATCTCCGCAGGGCATAATAATGTTTGAAAAATATAATCAGCTGTATAGTATAACTGTTTAGGTTGAACTACGAGAAACAATGAGTGATGTTACATTGTTTATAATGTTCGGTTGAACAAATAGCATACATGTTCTTCATATTCTTTATTTAAGATATGCTTTGATACTCAATTATGCTATAGATGAAATGATTGCTAAAGAGGTATTGCCTTATTCCATATTGAACCTGCTGATAAATGTTAATAATTATACTGCTTACTGTCATTCCTTATTGCATTAACAAAGCCTCTGGAGGAGAGTTATAACTCTCGCTGGGACAATTATTTAAATTGTGTCACTTCCGTGGGATTCTACTTTTTAGGTAGACGCCGAGGACGAAGGAATCCATATAAGAATGAGCAACAATAGAAACAACAACATCAGGGGCAGCAGTGAATCTCAGGTGGAGATATTGACTGTCTAGTCTTATAGATAGTATGTCTTATGTCGTCTCTATACTCTCAGGTCCTAGGAGTCAGTAGGTCTGAGGTTTTTGGCTTTAAGCCTCGAGATTTTGTTGTATCTTGCCTCGTACAGATAACAGGGCAATGGATGTATGTAATCACTTGAGAGGTGATTCCACAGAGATGTAATGTTAAAACATGATGTAAACTGTTTATCCTGTTTCTTATAAAGAAGTTTTATAGTATAAAGATCTCTTCTCAAAAAGTTTTAATTTCTAGTGATTTTTCATAATTCTGCTGCCGGTTAATCACTTCCTCTTTAGTTGATCTTGTTATTTTCGAAGTAAGACATCTCAATTTAGTGGTATCAGAGCTTTAGGTTCGTTGAGTCTATAGAGACATAGGACTTAGGTAGTAGAGTATGTTCTAAGTGTCATCCAATGTATCTGATGGTATCTTCTGCTCACATAGGAGGAGAAGAACTTGAAGATGACTGGACCGGACGAGGAGTTTACTGTAGAGAGCAACAATGCTACACCAAGAAGAGGTGCAGAGGAGCAAGCAATAGAGGGACAATTGCCTGAGATTCCCCTAGCTCACCCAACCATGATAAGGAATTCTTCCTTAGGAATCACTGTTGGGGAATTTAGGGCAACCATGATGTATCTAGTGGATCAAGCACTAGAAATGCAACCCAGATTACCATCTCCTAATGATGATGTTTTGGATATCAATAGAATATGTGAACCACAACAGCAGGTTGAAGCAATAGTAAATGATGAAGCTTTGAACTTAGAGCAAGCTTGTACTCAACCACAGTCTGATGAATCAGTATACAGTAATATAGGGGTTAGAATAAAACTAGAAACCAGGACCTACTATAGGTGTAGGAAGCCTGGACATATCAGAATTAATTGTCTAGAAGAAAGATATAAAGGAAGAATTGAGAAAAGGCCTGTTCAAACCCAGGAGAAGAGACCTGGTAGTTCCAAAAGGAAGAAATTTCTGGTGTCAGCAACACAACCATGAACTAGTACACCAAGACAATGGTTATCTAGAAAGGGTAAGGAACCCTATAGATCACACCAGGGACCCAGAACTTGCTATCAATGTGGACAAGTAGGGCATCTGATGGGAAATTTCCCAACCAGAAATGTTATGGAAAATCAACCTTTGGGGCAGAATCAGCCTGAGATAACGAATAATCCTCGACCCATGACAGGTTAGACAAGATAAATGGTATTCCTTATATGTCTTTTTATGATCTTTTGGATTAAAATTGAAAAAGCAATTGATTGAACCATCCTTGATTTGTCCTATAAAGACTTATTATGTTGTGTAAAATAGATGTTTCATGTTACATACTTACCTCCATAAGAAGATAAGGTATTAAAGAATTGATCTAGATATAAAAATTCAGTAAAATTAATACTTATACTTGTGATAATAAGAAAAGAAAAGAAATATGGTAAAATACAAGTGCATATTACTTTATCTCAGTATTTATATACCCTGGCCAGGTATACAATTACTGATGATAAAGTAATTATGGAAACTCTTAGATTGTTATCTTTTTGATTGCTCTGATCAAGCAGTCATTCAGAAACAACCAAATGAGTATCATGAAATAAGAAATATGAGAATAAGGAAGGTCGACCCTGATCAGTAAAGGTTGAAAGAATAATAATAAAGATGTTTGTGTGATGAATACTTATAAAGGTATCAATTTAACCTAAACATTGGTTCTAAGGTGAGAATATATGTAATAAGTAATGTCCCATGATAAAAGGAAGAAAAAGATGTAATGTATTGATAACACATGTGATAAGTACCAAAATAAGAATGCAATAACATATCAAATGATTATATTAATTACTTGGAATGGTCAACTATGAAATTAAATTAGACATATAGAATGATATGAACATCACTTGTTAGGGGTTTATGTTTTTCATAAACATATCCTTCTCCAGGATGTCTGTCAAATAAATCCTTGCTTGATAAATAACTTTTCCCTATGATAAGAGAATGTACAACTAATGAGATAGTTAGTTCAAATAATAAGGAAAGTTAGTATGGTGATTATCGAATATGATGACACACTCAAGGTGCGAAAGCACTTATATGGTCTCAAATAAATAACAGAGTATGAGTGTGATCTTAAGAAAAGTTGAATCAAAACTCTATAACATCTCCCTAATAATTAGAATGTTACCTAAAGATGTAATAATATGATGCTTGAATAATACCTACTTTCCCTCTTCTTTCTGGGATTTGGGGGACGAAATCCTTGTTAGGGGTTTATAATTTGTAACATCCCTGACCTGGGTTATGAGCTAACCCTAGGTGTTTTTCTTAAATATGTAATTAAGATACTTTTTATTATCTTTTGATATGTAATTAAATCTCTTGAGGAACATATGTTTCCATTTCTGTCCTTTTTAAACAATGTTGTAGTATTGTTTTGTAATACAGGGACCTATGTGCAAATTACCCAATTAGAGGGGTTAACTTGCAATTTACACATGTTAAGATGTTCCTTTAGTGATAAGACATCATAAGAATAAATATGATGAAGTATGATGGATTCCCCAAGCTTGGGCACCAAGATGCATCTTGAGGAGCAATCCTTGTGCTTGAAACCCTAATTTTGGTGTAAAGTGCAATTTACCCAAAATGTGGGGTGAAACATGTACAATACACCTTCTAGAATATCTTTTATGGCTCTTGGAATCATTTAGAGTAATAATTATGAAGGGATCACTTCAATTGAATAATCATATAATAAGGAACACCTTTGTGATTAAATCACCAAGTTGTAAGTAAGGAGACACTTATATATATGTGCAACTTAGTAATAAGTTGACCCTCTTTGCCTTTAATCCTTGGTTTTAGAAGGAGTTTTACCTTAGAAATGAGGAGGAGGGACGTGCAAAGAAGAAAAGAGGGACCTAGATGAGAATAAGAGAAATAGTTATCATTATCATGGAAATACCCCCTAAAGTATATAGTCATCTATCCTTTACAACTAAACGATCATTTCTTCACTTCTATCACTTATCACCTTTCTTGGACCGACTAAGTAAGAGCTTAGTAACAGAGGATAATGGCTAAGGAGAAGCTAGGTAAGCTTGGATCATCTTCTTGCTCGAATTCATGGGGGAAATTGGATTACAAGGTTGGTTTCATGGTTTTCTCACTTAGCTTTCTTCTTCTAGCCGACTTTTCCCAACCTTTCCTTGGAGAAACACCTTTGGACGACCTGTGGAGCTCAAGACTCCATTAAATATTTGAAGCGTGAAAGCTTGGAGCTCTAGGAACGACCTTAAGGCGGGTTTTATAACTCTAAACCTCTTTCTTTGTTTATGCATAACTTTGTTCTTGCAAATAGTAACTAGTTCTTCTTCTTCCCCACTCTTCCTTGCACTTTTGCAAGCAAAACCACGAAGTACCGACCTGTTCTAAGGTTGAAGATGATGGGCGTGAATTCCTAGGTAACTTTACCAAATGACCTTGGACCATTTGGTCTAAACGGTTTGCAAGACCGTTTGAAATCAAACGATCTCAAGACTGTTTGAATTCATGCGGTTTGCAAGACCGTTTAGATTCAAATGGTCTCCAAGACCGTTTGGTAGGGTTGACCAAGTGAAGACCATTTAGATGTCTGTTGGATACATATTGAATTAGTCAATTACAAAGAATCATCACCTAATTGCAAACCAATCACACGTTGAAGGCACTTCAACCCTCTAAACCCTAATCGGGTTCAATTGCTGAATTCAAGGACCACTTGTGTTGAAATTGGGGTTGAGTGGTCCAAACAGTCTCAAGACCGTTTGGGGATCACTCAAACGATCTAAAGACCTTTTGGTGACACCCCAAGACCGTTTGGAGGTCTATGGTTAAGGTAATTCGACCAATTGAAGGTCCAAGCACAATAGGTTGTTGAATTAATTGAAAATGCTGATTTTAGACCTAATTAGGGTTCAACCCTTGATAAATTGACTTAGATTTGTATGTAGCTTTGGGCAAACGGTCTCAAGACCGTTTGGAGGGTGCCCAAACGATCCCAAGACCGTTTGGGCCAAGTTGGGGCCCAATTGGATGCCAATGGATGGGTTCACTTCAATTAGACTCATATTGATCAATGTTGATGGTTAACCGATTACAAACCCTAATTGAAATGGATTCAACCCTAATTTGCTATCAATTGAGGGTCAATTGAGTGTCCAATTGGTTAAGGATAACCCTAATTATCTCAATTTATAAGTGGTTAATAAGGATGTGGCCAATTGAGGGGTTCAACATTGAAAATCCTAATCGATTACAAGTCTTGATGCACTTTTTGGGTCCAATCGGTTTTGAGATGTTTGGACCAAACAGTCTCAAGACCGTTTGAATCCAAACGATCTCAAGACCATTTGGGATCAAAAAATCTCAAGGTCGTTTAGATCCAATCGATCTCAAGATCATTTCAACTCATGCGGTTTCAAAGTCAATTCTCTCAAACAGTCAACAAGTTGAAACGGTTTCAAGACCATTTAAATTCAAACGGTCTTGAGGGTGACCAAGTTCAAATGGTTTGGAAGTCAACCTAACCAAACGTTCAACCCTTACAAACGGTCTCAGGACCATTTGGAGGTTGAAAGTGTGTAATCATTTGGGGACTTTAGGGTTGTGATTACTTAGTGCTTTGAAGGTTTAAATGGTTCAATGGTTGTTCAACTTAAACCCTAATCATACCTAAAGACATTAAGGGGTTAAATACCTAGTAGATGGAACCATGTTATGATTAATGGTGAATATAATCAAGGCACTTATAAAGGGTTCAAATAGGCAACACCCCTTGATCAAACAAACCCTAATGAACATAATGGTGATGACCTGGCCTATGTTAATCAAAGTTGACTTGACCTAATCTAATCTAGAGTGATGTAATCACCATCTATTAGTAAGAGGAGAGAGAAGGTTCCATTTATGGTTGAAACTCAAGTAAAGTACCTTCAATGTATGTGAATGTGCATGATTAGGGTATGATCCACCTATGTGAGATCATGAAAACCCTAATTATAATAATTAATGAATCTTAACCTAATTTGAAGGTATCAAGGATGATAATTTCATACATGGTGATTCTATGAGCTCAATTCTCTATGAAGTGAATAGTAAACCCTAATTCTAGGGTAATAACATGAGATGTGAATAGTAAACCCTAATTGAGGGTGATATGATGAAATGTACAATAAACCCTAATTCCAGGTTATGCTTTTAAGCATGCATCTTCATGATTAAAGTATGAGATGAGGAATCATTATTTCTAATCATAATGAAAGGGATTAGATAACCCTAATTAATGTAAATAAGGGAACCTAGTCTTAGCAAAGGCATGAAGGTACAAACCTTGAAATGAAAGATTAATTCTGCTTTATAAATTCCTGATCTGGAAATTAATTGTTTACTATTGTCAATTGAATTAACCTTATAGGTTCATATCAAGAAGTAGAAATGATGTATATGAAAGCATGAGGTAGATAACATCCTGAAAATGGAGATACCTAGAATAGTTGATGATGATTTATCCTACATCAACAATGTTTAAACTTATATCATTAAAGATAATTGGATAATTCTGATATATGATACATAGATCATATGAGGAAAGAAACAAGTTAGTGGATGAAGTATCAAAAGAGAAATATCTTAATATTAAACTAACCAAATATTTCAAGTAAGATGGTAATGAGAATAAAAGTGATACATCAAGTTATGATAAATATCACATTTGACAGCTCAGGGTATTATACTTGGATGAACCTCTAAACCATTGTACTTAAGCAAGGGACACTAAGAGTATATAATAGGTAGTTACCTATGATAGAGACATAATGAATTCAATGTACTCAATAAGTACATATTATACATCTTGAGAGGGGAGTAAACCCAACCTATGATATGAACGAGAAATGGGTTCATACTTAGAATTGATGAGCATTAATGATAAATGAATTGAAAGCAAACACATTTGATATTTTTGTATGCTACCAAGGGTGGTGGGGTAGTATGTTAAGATTGAACAGATAATGTGAACAGGAAATCCTCATTACTGAAAGATGGGATACCTTAACCCTAAGTTTGGGTTATGTTCTTAAACATGGAACCCTATGCATGAAATATGTAATAAAGAATCACTATACCTTCTTACAGGTAAGGAGGGGTGGAATAACCCTAGTTAAATTAACCAAGAGCATAATGGTACAATTCTTGAATTGAAAGGTTATCTTTGTTTTATACTATACTGATATAGAGATAAATTGCTCATTATCAAATATATTAACCATGCAGGTTTTTATAAAGTAATAATCATAACCAGGAAAGGGTTATGATGTCATATTCATTGGAGGCATGTTATAAGCTTTATGAAAAGTGATATATGCTATGTTGCCTCAATTAAGTGACAACATACGAGGTTAATGGGTTGTAAGAGCCATGAGTAACATCAAGGTCATGCTGATAAGATGACTTATGATGATCTAAGGGTTAGACACCCCTATTCTTAATTCATAGTAATGAAATGATTAAGAATTTATCTCCATTTGATTACTGATGTGAGTTGATCTTGATACATTTAGTATTCTTCTTTTATAGCAGAATTTTACTAAACTGAATTCTTGGAAACATGCTTGATGTTAAAAGAATACTGAAATGTACTTAATTAATCAAATGAAATCATACCATGTAGGGCCCTGACCATAGATCCATCATTGTCAGAGATCAAATGATGGTGAAATAGGATTTCCTAAGGGAACTCCTGGAACATATACTTTTGAGTATATGGGGGAATATGGACGTGAATATCCTTACGTCCTAGTGTAGGAATTGATGTAGATGTACTTTAAATCTATCAATCCTTCACTATATGCTTATACCGGGGTGATATACCACTAATCTCCCGAAGAAATTACCAATACCGCATCGATGAGAGATAAACAAGAGATCTTTCGATGACGAAGAGAGTACAAAACTCCATTGTAACTCTATAGCGAAGTTTCCAGAATACCCTGGATAGCTACTACAACAGAGACCCAAGATGTCCTGCAAGTAAATCCTCTTACTGACTGAGGAAGATGAGGTCATAAGAATCCGGATCTTTTGATGACCTGTGTATGGTACCGACACGATTTTATAATGGTCGGTTGGAGTATGAGCGCTATACCTCATCTCCGCAGGGCATAATAATGTTTGAAAAATATAATCAGTCGTATAGTATAACTGTTTAGGTTGAACTACGAGAAACAATGAGTGATGTTACATTGTTTATAATGTTTGGTTGAACAAATAACTTACATGTTCTTCATATTATTTATTTAAGATATGCCTTGATACTCAATTATGCTATAGATGAAATGATTGCTAAATAGGTATTGCCTTATTCCATATTGAACCTGCTGATAAATGTTAATAATTATACTGCTTATTGTCATTCCTTATTGTAATAACAAAGCCTCTGGTGGAGAGTTATAACTCTCGCTGGGATAATTATTTAAATTGTCTCACTTCCATGGGATTCTACTTTTTAGGTAGACGTCGAGGACGAAGGAATCCATATCAGAATGAGCAACAACAGTAACAACAACATCAGGGGCAGTAGTGAATCTCAGGTGGAGATACTGACTGTCTAGTCTTGTAGATAGTATGTCTTATGTCGTCTATGTACTCTCAGGTCCTAGGAGTCAGTAGGTCTGAGGTTTTTGGCTTTAAGCCTCGAGATTTTGTTGTATCTTGCCTCGTACAGATAACATGGCAATGGATGTATGTAATTACTCGAGAGGTGATTCCACAGAGATGTAATGTTAAAACATGATGTAAAATGTTTATCCTGTTTCTTATAAAGAAGTTTTATACTATAAAGATCTCTTCTCAAAAAGTTTTAATTTCTAGTGATTTTTCATAATTCTACTGTCGGTTAATCGCTTCCGCTTTAGTTGATCTTGTTATTTTCGAAGTAAGACGTCTCACAATAGCCTATACACATTGCTCTTATATCTTGATATCATGGTTCATGTGAACGATCTTGCTTATTTTGGTCTTGGATATTCTCTTAATATCTTTTCGTGTGCTATGTTGTATGATAAACATGTTGATGGTATCTTCCCATTGTGATGTAGATGTTCATTTGTAGATATGTGATATCTTTTTCCCACTTACATGTGGATATATAGGTTGCCCATTGTGTTATGGTGACATTGTATAATTTATGACTATACTTTGTACTTTGCCTCTACATTTACCTATTGTGTGATTCAGTAGCACTAGAGTAGTATAATTGTATTGGTTTTATCTCATTGTGATTTATGGAAACATTGTGATATTTTGGATAGTGGATGTGTTATTCCTGGACCATGTTATATATACTTAGATGGTAGATGTGTGATTCCCCATGCAAGGGTAGGATGTGGGATTCTTGGCCCATGTCTCACAAGGTTCAAGATGTGTGATTCTTGGCCGACTTTGTCTTTATATTATTCTAGTGTTATGCTTATCTCACATGAATCCAGGATGATGGTTATGATATGTGCTTATGTGGCACCACTCTTTTGTTTAATTATGGAAAGTATCTTATTTATTATGTGATGATTATTCCTATCTTTTATGCCCTTGTGGGTAGTCCTTATCCTTTCTATGGGAAGCCTTTCATATTTGATGTCCTTTATTCCATATATTGCTAAATTTCCTATTTCGTATGCACATACCAACCTTTGCTGATGTCATCTATTTTCTCTTCTTGCTGGGGTATTCTTCCAACCCTAAGTGAAGGACTTGGATGATAAGGCATTAAGTTTTGGACTATCTTAAGGAGTTAAATCTTAGAGACAAAGTTTTATGGTTTAGATTTCCCTCTACTAGATCCTTATGTTGAGTGACACATGTAAACCCTTTATGGGAGATTATGATGTTCTTCTGTAACCTTGTGATAAATTGAATATAGTCAACATTTTTAATCCATTGATATACTTTGGTTGTTTTGAATACCATTTATTAAAGTTTGAAAATTTTGCACCTATTATAGCATACCTTTGAGTGTGTTTGGAATGGATGTTTTATTCTTCAATTTTTTAGTAAGGGGGTGATCCCGCTTCTTTACAACATGGCATTAGAGCCCATGGTAGTTGGAATCTGACTATTTCAATTTTGTCTCCGTAGTTAGAATACTTGCCTTACCTTTAAGTGACATGTTATCCCAAGAGTTGATCAACATATGATGAAGGGTTGATTTAGGATCCTATAGTTTCACATTAGAATAATGATGCATAGTTCCCTAAAATACTTACAACTAAAAGATGCATAAGTAACCATAGTAACTTGAGGTTGTTTATCTTGGCCTTTAGGAAACTACTAGGTCATGAAGTTGAAAGCAAAGGTGTCTAGAAAGGATCAGGGTTTGGGGGCTGGCTAGATTTTCCTCTGTACCACCAGCTTGGTTTACGAGGACTCCCGAATCCATATGATACTGGCCTGGGCTGAGCACATATGAATTGTCCAAAATAGCATGCTTTTAGGCAATAGTAGCCTTAGACATCTATATGATTTATCTTTAGGGACCCTAATATGTTGAACTAGTCTCCCAGGTGTAAAGACTTGTTTGAGGACGGATAAGAGAAAGTTAACCCATAGTTCATAGTTAGTCTTTACAAGTTATGTTTTTTTGCATGATGCTTATGTAGTTGGATGTAAGGAAGTGTAGTTGAAACTTTTGTACCTAAAGAATAGTTTTGAGTTAATAAGATGAATCCTTTAAGGGGTGGTGAATAAGTTGTTTTCTTATATATGGATGTTTTGATTTCGATGACAAAATCCCTTTAAGGGGTGGTGTGCTGTAACATACTAGATCTCAGACCCTACCCTAGAAGTTGACATTTTAGACTTAGCCAAACAAGGTTGAAGGTTAGACCTAAATAGATGTTTAGTATGATCCTAATGAGATAATAAATGAATTTATCACCCTAATGTAGCCTAATGTTTTCACATTACTCTTAGTTAATTATGGATACATAAAATATGCAACATAACTCGTTTTGGAAGTAATATAAAGATAAGGAACGTAATTGGATTAATGATTTAGATAATCGTCCATTAATGGGCCATATGACATATCTCACAAAAAGAAGTCTTAAAAGTGGCAACAAACTTCAAATTCAAAATCTACATATCAAAATTAGCCTACATGTCAAATTTCATTTAATTTAGACAACCTTGAAATATTAGGATAAGTTTAGGAGAGAGAAAATGAGTAAAAGGTATAAGTAATGAATAATGTGATCATATAACTTCAAAATATGGAAATAATGTCAAATTTGTATTCAACACATCAAAGTTAACTTATGTATGAAGTTTGGTCCAATTTGGATGTTGTTTGTATAAGTTATAAAATTTTAGGTACATTCTAGACTTTTCTGCGATTTACTCAATTGGGAGGTTTTCATTGCAAGTTGTCACATGCATTATAATCTTTAGATATTCCCTTACCATTCTCGAGTTTTTGAACAATGGGGCACCTAGTTGCACCTTGGTTTTAAGGTGTTTCTTTCCAAGGACATTTTAGGGATTACCCTCTTTATAAATGAGTTTATCTTTAGAAGCTATCAACCAATGGGGTTATTTCTTTGATTGGAGGTCGATTGGGATGGCCTATAAGTGTCCATAAACTGACATTTGATATTCAAGAAGCCTCTATGAACTGTCCTCTTGCATGGCCATGAAATCCCTAGGCTAAGGACACATGGAAAGCCCCATGGACACCTTATGCTTGACTTCTTCCTTATCCATAAAGGTTTGCATGTCCATGGGCACCCTTAGCATTAGACACATGGAAAGTAACTTGACACCTTGTGCTTGACTTATTCCTTATCCATAAAGGCTTGCATTCCCATGGACACCCTTATACATGACACATGGAATGTCTCATAGACACCTCATACATGACCTCTTCCTTTATATAGCCATATATACCCCTTCCCAACTCCCAATTAAAAAATTCCTGCTCTCCTTTCTTTCCTCTAGCTTATAGCAACGTTCCTACTCTATTTGTCCACGAAGGTTCTGTCCCAAGGTAAAAGAGAGTACTTACCTTTGTGAAGAAGGCTCCTAGGGTTCCAAATTTTCTCTACTTAGGGTTTCTAAAGCTCCTTCTTGGTGATTTCAACCAAAACTAGTAAGTTTCCTCCTTCCCTTACCTATTTTAATGTTGTTAGTCTTCCTTCCACCTTCTTCCAAGTTGGAACCATGGACTTCCATGGTGAAACCCCGCCTAGAACCCATAAACACCTCATCTCCATGTTCTTTTGTTAGGGGTTTTTCACCTCTAAAGTGGAGAAGGTGCTTTTTTCTCGAGATAGGAGCTTTGTTGGAGAACTAGCCTCTCTAAGCTCGGGAACCTTACTTATTGGACCTGCACACCTTCCCTAGAGGTTCTTTGGAGGCCTAGGCTTGGATGTAGGACTGACTTGGACTATTTAGACTCTGAAGTTGAGGTATGATGTATCCCCTATTCTTCTATGTTGAGAAATTGACCTATGCTAATTCATTATCTTGCTCCTTTGGACAATAGCCTATACACATTGCTCTTATCTATTGATATCGTGGTTCATGTTAACTATCTTTCTTATTGTGGTCTTGGATATTCTCTTGATATCTTTTCTCGTGTTATGTTGTATGATAAACATGTTGATGGTATCTTCCCACTGTGATGTGGATGTTCATTTGTAGATATGTGATATCTTTTTCCCACTTACATGTGGATATATGGGTTGTCCATTGTGTTATGGTGACATTGTATAACTTCTGACTATACTTTGTACTTTGCCTCTACATTTACCTGCTGTGTGATTCAGTAGCACTAGAGTAGTATAGTTGTATTGGTTTTGTCTCATTATGATTTATGGAAACATTGTGATATTTTGGATGGTGGATTTGTGATTCCCCATGCCAGGGAAGGATGTGTGATTCCTGGACCATGTTATATATATTTAGATGGTGGATGTGTGATTCCCCATGCTAGGGCAGGATGTGGGATTCTTAGCCCATGTCTCACTAGGTTCAAGATGTGTGATTTTTGGCCGCCTTTGTCTTTATATTATTCTAGTGTTATGCTTATCTCACATGCATGTAGGATGATGGTTATGATATGTGCTTATGTAGCACCACTCTTTTGTTTAATTATGGCAAGTATCTTCTTCATTATGTGATGATTATTCCTATCTTTTATGCCCTTGTGGGTAGTCCTTATCCTTTTTATGAGAAGCCTTGTATATTTGATGTCCTTTATTCCATATATTGCTAAATTTCCTATTTCGTATGCACATACCAACCTTTGATGATGTCATATATTTTCTCTTCTTGCTGGGGTATGCTTCCAACCCTAGGTGAAGGACTTGGATGATAAGGCATGAAGTTTTGGACTAGCTTAAGGAGTTAAATCTTGGAGACAAAGTTGTTATGGTTTAGATTTCCCTCTACTAGATCATTATGTTGAGTGACACATGTAAAACCTTTGTGGGAGATTATGATGTTCTTTTGTAACTTTGTGATAAATTGAATATAGTCAACATTTTTATTCCATTGCTATACTTTGGTTGTTTTGAATACCATTTATTAAAGTTTGAAAATTTTGCACCTATTCCAGCATACCTTTGAGTGTGTTTGGAATGGATGTTTTATTCTTAAATTTTTTAGTAAGGGGGTGATCCCGCCTCTTTCCAGATGGATCCTTAATCTAGTTCATGAGAAGCATTCAACCAAACTAAAGAAGTGATCTAGCTTTTAAAATGACTAAATTGAAACAATTTGTGGATAGACGTATAGATAATACCCAAGCTATTTAAGAAATCAATTGGTTGAGGTTACAAATTTAGCCAAAATCTCTTGAGATCTGGGAGTGAAATGGACTTTTAATGTAGCCACATATAAACTTGGGATAATTTTTCTAATGATGCAACTAGCATGGCTTGGCTCATGTTCTAGATCTCTTAATTTGTGGATAAGAGGAAGATGGTTTAAAATCCATCAAAGGCCTTTCTCAAAAAAATTACCCATGTCATCGTGGTGAATATAATCCCTGTTTATTTGAGAAAAAAAACATGTATGTTCATACTATCCTAGAAGACACAACTTTTGGACAGTGATATCTAATTAAAGCTTTGTCTTCATCTACTAGCACCTTACCCAGTTTTTTAGCTTTGAGTTTTGTAAAGTCCAAATGCTAAACATTTAGTAGCAAGTGTACGAGGTCTACTATAGCAAAATTTGGGAATCAATGACAAGGATAAGGGCTTTGAACCAATAGAACTAAGAGTTTTATTAGCTAGCTTGATAAAAAAATGATCAATTACCTACCATTTAAGAGAAGTAAACAATAGTCAGAATTAAATTTTAATAACATGTGATGTGACATCAGAGTAATGCCGTATAGATTTGGGTTTCCACCACCTCAATCACACTACTCAACCAAATTCAACTACCAAAATATAGATATCATGTAATTAGTCTATTGTCACTATAACTATACTGTCATGTCAAGTTTAGACAAAAATTGTAGATTTAATCACAAAACCTCACTCAGGCCAACTGACTGTGTTTGATTGTTGGGTCCTATAATCAAAATACACCACACAACCAAACCCTCTCAAGGTCAAACCAAATTTCCTCTTTTCTTAGAGTACAATACAAATTTGTCAGCATCATGGTAATTTTTGAAAGGTTGAATCTAGAAAGACAACAAACTAGAGAAAACAAATGATATCTATATCATTCAAATATTATAGTGGATAAATAACATGATTAAGGGGTATAGACCATGATCTAGAGAAGAGACCTAGTCTCTGATTACTGAATGGAATTACACATCTTGATGATGAAGAAAAGTCTCATCCTTGATACATAAGAAGAGAGAACCGAGAAGAGGAAGGTGTCATCATAGGAGAATATAGATGTCTATGTCATTACATATGTAGAAATCATCTTCTAGACATAAAAAACCATGATGATCCTCTAATTCATAGAAAAAGTTTAAGCATGACGAGGTGGGATAATAAATGAGGGCTGAGAAGCAGTTTCTAAATGATTGTGTAGACGGTTTTTTTTCTTCAAAATAATGCTATATTATAATGGAAGGTGGATAACCATTATGGAATAAGGAGTGAGAATTGAGTGGCATGGGAAAAGGTTCAAACCATGAGAATGGAGGTGAGGGGTTTCTCTTTGTAGATGAGAGAGTTGGGTGGAGGACATTTTTATTTCTTTTACTTAGAAGTCAGGTAGAATCTAGTCAAGGGTAGGTCAAATTAGAGATGGGATTATTTTGGCATTTGATTAGTGTCTTTGATCCTTGATCAAGTGTGGGAAATCTATAGTATAGATTCTATTGGATGGAATTTGTTCGCCATGCTTTGAAATACTCTACTATGATGCCTTTGTGCACCTGCCCAAATTGTTCTCAATCATCCAAATTGGTATCTAGACAAAGAGCTTGTAATTGTCATAGATGGTCTTCAATAGTCATATATGAGATTCATTCTTCATATTGGTTTACATTTTGAGAGACTATCTAATTGCAAACCACCCCAATGAATTAGATGTATGAGCATGAATTATCCTTTATGTTATTAGTCTACAAATTTGAGAACAATTAATAGTTTCTAAGGACTCTATGTAAAATACAACAATACTTCATTGGTTGACTATCTATGTAATGTGCATTGTCGGCATGTGTTGTTCACGTGCTTGATGGAGAATTTGGAATGGATGGATTGGATAGCGTCGTATAAGTTTCAATTAGTACTCAGATTGTATGCAAAATGATTATGTAGATTTCCTAGTACTATAGATAATATCAAGAACCAAATTCAATAGTGGATATTTCTCTACATTTAATGGTATCTTGAGACTTTTTGCACCTAAAAGGACATACAAAATTGGATGTTATCATATATGATGTGTATGATCCTTGTAACCTTATTTAAATCAGAAAAGTTAACTTTAAAAATCTACAATATGACAATTAACTTCTACTTAAGCATGTAGCCAAATGTGATCATGCCACTAGTAAAATTTTAAAGGGTTGTTTTAGTAAACAAACTTATAAGTAAAAATAACCATACAAATAGTGAAATCAATTATGCTATCGAACCACCATATGAGTAACACTATGACATATATGAAGGTAAGTTACAAAGGCCCAACTATATACAGTCTAGGCTTAGGGGAGGGGTTTCTGGAATCACACTTGTAATGATAGGGTTTTGGGCTTCCAACTTCGCAAACCAATAAAATATACTTTTACCTATATTTACTTGAAAAATAACCATGGAAACTTTTTATTTTTGCAATATTAAAAATAATAAGTCATGTGAATTTTATATTGACATTCCAAGGGGGGATGACTTTCAATGCACAATAGAATCAAAATAGTACAATATATTATGAAATATAAGAGATGTGGATCAGAACTCAGACTTGGGAAAAAACCACATCAGTTACCTATATCTTTCACAAGAAGTCAACATTCTCTTAGAAGTCTAGGAAGTTCTCTTCAATATTCTTTCTTTTTATTAAAAGTAACTTTATTTAAGTTTTGAAATATGTTAAGAAAGGAAGGCATGCCATAATAGAACATTTATTTGGCATAGAGAAAAAATGATTTCAAGGAATGGACATTTTAGTATGAAGATATGCATAGACTAAAGAGCATGGAATAAGGACAATGTGTGCTTAAATGTTCCAAAAGAATACAATATAAAAGTTTACATCTTTATACAATAATGTCAATAAATATGGAATCACAAGGTGAAATCATTACATGTTTTTCTGTGAAAAATAATGCATTAACACTAGAAAATCACATGTTAATCATTTTAGTGGAGTAAATAAGTTAATTAAAAGCACACACCAAACCATATTTGTGAAGTAACTACAAATAAGGGCATAAATTCATGTTGAATGTAATAATAAATAAGGATAAATATAATTTAAGTGACCTTTACTCCCAAATATGGTCATAATGAATTTTCCTTTCTCATGATTCTCAAACAAGGGCATAAACATCATTCATGCCTATTAATAATCGTAAAGGAAATTCATATTGTCTATACTTTTAAGTAAAGGTAGTGAAAGCACTCATTTTCTCCACTTATTAAATAAGTCTATGGGTAACACATAGTATCATATTGTCAACAACATGTTCATCAATAAGATATTTGATCCAATGGCCTTGAGTAAAAATAAATTAATTTAGCATTAATAATATGTTCATACATGAAATAATTCCTCAATAGGATCAATATATACCAAAAGGTAATATAAACCTAATCAATTAGGGATCACATGTGAGACCTAAACTCAAAGGATTTCTCCTTAATATTGAGTGATGTCCATATAAACATGTGAATCAAAACCCTACATGAAGATCATGCATATCTAAATGAGTAGTTAGAATCAATAGGGGTCTATATTCAAGTAATAATTATTTAGCATGGGTCATAAGAATTTAGCAATTAATGAGATATAAATCATTAAGGAGGCAATTCATATGAAAGTAATTAGAAAAGGATTTTATGATTGATGTGTTATTTTCATACCAATGAATGTATATCTATTATGGTTTCATTACATTTTCTAGATCAGTTTTGCTTAATCCCATCAGCTTTTGCTTATTGTTTTGCTTAGTTATGTTATTTTTCTTACGTGCTTAAATATTATATTTTTTATAAGATTTCTTGCTCTTATGTAGGGAAAAGTACAATTCAACTCAAGAGCACAATGAAAATCCTTCCCAAGATTCATTTCTTAAGTTTAGATAAATTTAGAAGGAAATTTTGAGCTATATAGCACAAATCAGGCAAGTTGATCAAGCGATCAAGCTCTGTGATTGACCAATCAACTTGGCCATTTAAGACATCTCCTAAGAAGGAATCAGCTCGGTTGACCTCCTTCACCAATCGACCAATCATAAGGCCAATCTCAAGATCAATAAACTCTGATGATTTTTGATAACCAAGTGGTCAGCCAACTGACCCTCTTGTGTGGCTAATCCACCTATAACACAAGGCCTCAAAGAACGTCCTGATTGGATCCACTTCATTGGACGATCGATTGGAATATTATCTTTGCAAATTAGTACTATCAACATTTTTGGGTGCTCTAATGGTCGATTGGCCTACTCATTCTACATGGAGCTCTCTAAAAAATTGATTGCCCCCCATCACTAGTCGACCAACTAGAATTCCATCAAACACACTACCAAGTTTTTGATCAACTGAACAGTCTACCCGGTCGCCCAACCAACATGGTAAATAGGCAAAAATACACAACTGCCAGCCAAACTGGAGTAAATAAAGGACATCCAAATGAAAGAGGAAAGACCCAATCTCATTAAGATATTCTCACTCAGTTTAGAGCCATAGTTGGAGCAAGAGATAGTAGGATAAAGGAGGGAAGAATATCATCTTTGTGGAGATCTTTGGATTATTTTTTGTTGGAATGGATGGATGTAGTTAGAGACTTCTGGATTCTATCTTTTTCTCTTTATGTGACATGCCTCTTCATTCTCTTCTTGTATTTGTTCGTTTTTTATGGAATGAGTGAGTAGACTCCCTTGCCGAGGCATTGGGAGTAGCCCCATCTCCCATACTTTGTCTTCATTGTTATTGTACCCAATTAACTCAAAGATATTAAATTATCATTCACTCATTTGTTGATTTCTTATTGAATTGATCCTGCAATTGGCTTGTTTGACATAATCTTGAGCGTAGAGACCAATAAAATTTAGGATTAGAATGAATTTGTAGGATTCTAGATGCGATCATGGAAGGGATCCTATAGGATGATTGAGTGATGATTGAATATAACAAGACCTTGAGCGTAAGGAGAATTCAATCCTTGTGTAACTTATGTTCTTGAAGGGGGAAAGCTGACTCGGTCCTAATCCAATTAGATGAGAATCACAAAGTTGTAATGATTAAGATGAGTACATAGGTGATGGTGGTGAAGGCTAAATGTCTAGTGTTCTTTAATTATTATTATCAACCCCTATTTCAATTGTTTATTACATTTTGATATTTTCATCCAACCATTAGCTTGTAATCACCCCAACAATTACTTTTCAAATATTGTTCTCAAGGAATGTTTCATTGATAATTTCTTGAATACGTTGTCTCTTTGGTTACACCCTTTGCCAAATTGTAATAGATTTGCTTGTTTATTGGTGAATTAGTTGCAATTGTGAAAAAGGTTTTAAACCTAGGATAATGCATCTTAGGGATTTTGTTGTGCAAAAAAGAATTCACATCAAATTTTAGCATCGTTCCCAGGGACAACAAAGTAGCCATCAAACCTTGGTGTTTTGAACAATTAGGATTTTTCTTTTCCAACTGATATTCACTCAAATCCACTTAATTTTTTCTTCCTTGATTATTATTATTATTATTAATTCTCTTTTCAGGTGCTAGAGGTTCATGCGGTGTTCCCAAAATGTTGATTCCATGCCTTTTGAATTTTATTCAAAGATTTAAAGAACTTACCACCACCTACACCGTGCATATCAGAATATGATGGACGAGGAAGAGGCCAACCATAGAGTGACTCTATCTCTTGCACCCAAAAGAGAAGCTCTTATCTAAGAAATAAGAGCAGTAATTGCTACAAAGAATAGAGTTAGAGAGGAATATTCCCTTGTAGAAGAATAGTGGAATAAACTCAAGGACTTTTCTATCCCTAAATCTACTAATGCTCGTCATCCAGTGGTGCCTCTCACTAGAACCATCGTGCAGTTCAAGATCCACACACAATGGATCACCATGTTATAAAACAATGCTTTCATTGGCAATAGAGATAATAATTTTTAAGATCACTTGTAGTGGTTTTCCAACTATGTGCCTTGAATAAGCATCTCTATGTATCTATAGATGTCCCCAAACTTTGGTTGCTCAAGTACTCATTGATAGATAAGTTTAGGAGTTTTTACAATTCCACAAAGGGAGACAATATCACGACATAATATGGTCTCCGATATAAGTTTCTAGAGAATTATTACATGACATTCCTCACCTACTGGATCAGGGGCCAGATCACACAATTCTTCATGGTCCTGGGAGAGTCCCTAGCTAAGTCTTAAGAAAAATTCAAGGATATTCTCTATCTTTTCCCGCACCACGGCATATCGATAGTTCAATCGATTGGGACTTTTTACAAAGGTGTTGACTGTGACACCAAGGAGTTCCTGATTCCTCATATAGAGGAAATTTCTTGTTGTAGTATTTTAATAGCACATGGGAGGATGTCAAAATAGGTTTTAAAAACCAATTCCATTCTAGTAGAGGATAAGAAGTATCCTCAAGGTGGACAAGGATGAACACAGTTCTAAATTTAAATCTATAGAAGAGTCTCTCAAGAAGTTATCCTTGATGCAACATAGTCTCGGGTCCACTTTCAATGATTCTTAGAGAAAAGGAAAGCCACATCATTTGCAGTAGTAGATGAAGTATGTTGATATTTTCTATGAAGCATGCAAGGGCCATGGCCAATCCACTCTCGCCTGCCAGCTCTTGTATAATGTCATGGTTAACAATGGCCAAGAACAAGATTAAGAAGGGCAGATGGAAGATGTAAATTCCATCCACAACATTCCGCGTCAAGGCTACTACAAACTGAACCAAGAAAGAAACCATCCCAATTTCTAATACGTCAACCCCATAAAAGTAAAAAATGCAGCACTACTGTGGCCAACCCAAGTGAGAAATCAAGTCTAGGGGGCCCCTTTTTCCAATACAACTGACAACAAAATTTAGGAATTAAGGAAGCTATAGGGGTAGTTTTCAAAATCATGGGTACAATCAGGGGCATCAATTTCAGGATCCACACCAAGCACCCCAAATTATACAACCTACTATCCTGGGATCCAATGATGACAAATGTTCTATCATGAAAAAGACTCTTCAATATCAACAATCCATGATTTCCATCCAACAAACTATGCTTTCAAATCAGTAACCTTACCAGAAATACATTTATCCCCAGTTGGCCCAACTTTCTACCTCTCTACGCCCTCTGGCATGTACCTTTATTGGCCTAAAAAAAATCCCACGCATCTGGAGCAATTGAAGGTCATTTCTATACATTCATGCAACATGTAAATTCCTCCTTCTCCAGTGATACCAACCACTATTCCTACTAATTTTAATGATGATGATACAATGATGGTTGAGAAGGAACAATTATAGGATGCAACTATTGATGTTAGCTGGTAAAGCTACTGGTGTTGAGAAAAAAATGAGTTAATTATATTGAGAAAGACATACCATTTTACAAGACAAGTCCCACCCACCATGCATGTCTTATGCAAACAAAGTTGGATGCTAGATTCATGAAGTTCAAGGAAGATATGAAGAAGCTTCATGGGGATATCCCCTTATTGGATGCCCTATTTGGGATTCCAACATGGTCAAAATATTTTAAGGCTTTTTTTTACCAAGAAGTATACCATCAGAAATATGAAATGGTGAAATTGGCAAGAACCACTTTAGACATCATTCACATCAAAATGCCTAAGAACCAAAAGGACCCTAGTTCCTTCAGGATTCAGTTGTTACCTCAGTAACAACACATGTAGAAAAGGTCTTGTAGATTTGGGTGCTAGAATTTCCATCATGCCATACAGTTTATGCCAGAGATTGGGATTCACTGAGATGATCCTTACCATCATGAGCATTTAGCTAGATGATTTCTCCATGACGAAGCCCATGGGTATCATAGAGGATGTTCCTGTGAAGGTTGTCAAGTATGATTATGCCCCTTGTGACTTTGTGATTATGTAAATCAAGGAGAATCTCCAGTTTCCTCTCATTTTGGCTGCCCATTCCTAGATACATTGCCACTTTGATTGATATAGAGGCAAGTTCCATTCTTCCAAGATTTGGGAGAGAAACATTTGAGTTTAGGGTGTTTGATAGATTGAAGGGCCCTAGCATTCATGAGTAAGCCATCTTGCTCGATTGTATTGACAAGTTGTAGCAAGCTTGGACAACATAGTGAAGTAATTGAAGATCCATTGAAAACAACCGTCATTAGCCAAAAAAGTTTAGGGTTTGATGATGAGTAGGTTAGCCAATTTCAGTTCCAGTTATGAAGAAGAACCCAATCCTGGAGTGGAAGAGATGAAAATGATTTTAGTGGTTGAAATGAAGGCAAATCCACCCGAAGCACAAGAGATGAAGTTCCTACCTCAGGGTATGAAATATGTTTTCCTTAACGAGTAGAAAGTTTTCCTAGTGATCATCAATTTATATCTCACACAAGAACAAGAAGACATGTTGATGATCGATCTTAGAAAAAGTAAGGCATCTTATGGTACAAAATGGCTCATTTGACATATATCAATCAAGCTATTTGCATACACAAGATACTAATGGTAGAAGATAAAAGACATCTAAAGACCCCCGATGCAAATTGAACCCCAATATGAAGGAGGTGGTCTGTATAGAGGTCATTAGAATTCTCATAGAAAGGATTATCTATCCCATTTTAGATTCTCCTTAGGTAAACTCAATACAGGTTGTTCCCAAGAAGGATGTCACTATTGTTTTGAGAAATGACAAGAACAAGCTCATTCCCATCCACAGGGTTACATGGTGGAGAATGTGCATTGACTATAAGAATTTGAACAAAGATAAAAGGAAAGACCACTTCCCCCCTTCCCTTCCTTGATCAAGCCTTAAAGTGATTGGTACATCATGAATTCTTTTCTATCTAGATGGCTACTTCGATTTTACCAAATTCTTATCCATCTCCATGACCAAGAGATTACCACCTCCGTATTCCCTTTTGGCACTTATTTCTTTAGGAGGATGCCCTTTGGCTTGTGCATCGTCCCCACTACTTTCCAATGTTGCATGATAACAATCTTTGTATAGTTGACATCAAATGTGATGGAGGTGTTCATGAATGACTTTTCAATATATATTGATTTCTTTATTCATATGCACTGTTTTTTTTAGAAAAATGTGAAGAAGCATATCTAGCATTGTATTGGGAGAAGTGTCACTTCATTGTGAAGGAATATATTGTCCTTGATCACGAAGTGAGCACCAAGGGGTTTGAAGTAGTCAAGGTGAAGATTGAAGTTATTGAAAAACTTGCACCGTCATCAAATGTGAAGGAAGACTGTACTTTTTGGGTCATGCAACCTTTTATCATAGATTTATCAAATATTTCTCAAAAATTGCAAATCCAATGACCCACCTTATTTTGAAAGATATTACCTTATCTTTTGATGCCACTTGTAACACTCGGGACCACTGCCCAAGGTCCTACTAGAGTTTTAGGAATGATGGTTGGTCCACCGACCACCATTAGCCTTAACCACACGCTTTGTCCTCACTCAAGCACAAGTCAGGATAAACTTCCTGACTGGTTACCATCTTTGTACTACTTTGGGTTGAGCACGCATAACCATAGACTTCTTTAGTGATGGGCTCCTAGAAAAGGAGGTGCACCTTGGTGATATGGGTATTCCAATCATATTTTTAAGATCATTTTATTCAAGGTTTCAAATCCTAGGATGCTACAATCTCTGCCACTTAGACTCTTGGCATCCTCATCAAGTCTCAACTATATGGCCTCATAGTATTCCCCATTTCAGTGTAGACCCATAATGGCCCATGGATACTAGTGCAAGGGTGGCTAAATCACCACAAACAACCCTTTCCAACATGCATGGACTGCACAACTCAAGACTGGTATGCCACATGCCCATGTGGGCCCCACCTACTGGAGGGGTTATGGCTCTGATACCATTTGTAACACCCAGGCCCACTTCCCAAGGTTCTAGTAGAGTTTTAGGAATGACAATTAGCCCCAAATACCACCACTAGCCTTAATTGCTCACTTTGTCCTCACTCACACACAAGCCAAGATAAACTTCCTAACTTGTCACCCATCCTAGTATTACTCTGGGCTGAGCACACTTAACCTTAGAGTTCTTTAGTGATGGGATCCCTAAAAAGGAGGTGCACCTTGGTGATATGGGTAGTTCAATCATTCCTTTTAAGATCATTTTATCCAAGGCCTCAAATCCTAGGATGTTACACAGCTTGCACAGAAAGTTTCACCAATGTGAAAGATTCCCTCACTACCACACTCATCATCCAAGCACCAAACTAGTCTCAACCCTTTGAGATCATGTGTGATGCTAGTGGCTACGTAGTGGGATCAGTCTTGCATTAGGAGATTGAGAAGAGGCACCGTGTCATCTAATATACCTCCAAAAAACCAGATGAAGCACAATAAAACTACACCACCACTGAGAAGGAACTACTTATTATTGTGTATGCTTTCAACAAATTCAAATTGTATCGTGTCAGTTTTAGGGTGATCATCTACACTGACCATGCTACCATCCACTACTTGATGGCAAAGAAGGATGCCAAGCCCAAATTGATTCAGTGAGTCCTTTTGTTGTGAGAATCTAATTTGGAATTTCATGATAAGAAAGGAAACAGGAACATGGTAGTTGATCATCTTAGTCATATTCATCTTCTTAAATGATGAGAATATGATTTATGATTCTCATCCCACTAACCATATCATAAAGATCTCTTTTGAAGTTTTGATATTCCTTGGTTCATAGATTTTGTAAATTGTCTAATGGAAGGAGTGTTAAACCCAAAGTACACTGGCCATTCCAAAAATAAGTCCACGAATGATGTGAAGAACTACTATTGGGACAAGTTGTTCCTCTTTCTCCTTGGAGAATATAACTTATATTAATCGTGTGTCACAAAGGAATAAGGGCACTCAATCCTTGATAAGTGTCACTCGGGTCCAATGGGTGGCTACATGAGTACAAACAAAATTGCCTTAAAGTTCCTCTATTGTGGATTATGTTGGCCTAAAATTTTCAAGGATAGTTACAAATACATCCTCTTTTGGGATCAATACCAAAATTATAAAAATATTTTGAAACACAGTGCTTGTTATGAAGTAGAGATATTTGATGTATGGGGAGTGGACTACACGAATCCATTTCCACCTTCTTGTGTCTACTTCTACATTCTTGTTGTACTTGACTATGTTTTGTAGTGGGTTGAGGCAGTTCCCACCGCCTCCAATAACTTTACACTTATCATAAAGATCTTTAAGGA
The DNA here is from genome assembly GCA_963693085.1 of Alisma plantago-aquatica. Lineage (NCBI taxonomy): Eukaryota > Viridiplantae > Streptophyta > Magnoliopsida > Alismatales > Alismataceae > Alisma > Alisma plantago-aquatica. The sequence goes on from OY856409.1 coordinate 593,542,396, forward strand.
TATCATCTTCCCTAGGTTTAGGGTAGCACACACGCTCATTTCTAACAACATATCTCATTTTGTAGAGAATAAGTTTGAACTTTTTTTGAAGATGTATGGAATTCATCATCAAGTAGCCTTGCCATATCATCCTCAAACCATCGTCCAAGTCAAAGTGTCAAACTAATTAGATCAAGGATATCCTTTCAAAGACAGTCAGGCAAAGAAGGAAAGATTTGGCACTAAACCTCAATGATGCTCTTTAGGCATACTGAATAATATTTTAAGAAACTGTTGGGTACTACTCCATTTCGATTGATCTTTGAAAATTCATGCCATCTCCCCATTGAGATGGAAAATTAAGTCTAGTTGGGAAATTCACTTTCTAAAATTTGATATGTATCTCATTAGAAAGAAATGATCTCCTCAATTATAAGAGCTAGAAGAACTATGCATGTATGCCTACAAGAACACACACATCTATAAGGAGTGGACCAAGATGTGGCATGACATTCACATGAAGATAAAGAATATCTAAGTGGGAAACTAAGTCTTGTTCTACAACTCCCAATTGAGGTTTTTTCTCAAGAAACTACAATCCTAGTGGCATGGTTCGTACCTTGTGAAGAAGATCTACCCTCATGGTGCATTCATTCTGTGGGACAAGGTCAAGGGAGAATTCATTACAAATGACCACTAACTGAAAAATTACATCACTTTTAAAGATTTTATAGCAAGTGAAGCGACTTCAATCCCCCTTTTTGATTCTTCTATCATTTAAGAACCCATAATTTTAGCCAATGACGTTAACAAGGTGCTTGTCGATGGAAACACAACCATTATCTAGTTAGATTTACATTTTGTTGGACTAGTTAAACTGCATTTCAGTTCTACTATTCCATCTCCTTAGATGAATTTCATAGTTGAACACTTAGTTGATTAGTAATTTTGGGCTTAATTTTCCTACAAGTAAATATCCAACTATTGGGACCCCATTTGCCTTTTAATCGGATGACCGTACCAGTCGACTGATTGATCAAAGAGTCACATTTTGTGCAAGAATTAACTATAGTAGGATCCAAGGATAAGCTCTTTTGGTTGGTCAACCCACATGTAGTAGGTATTTTTACCCACCCATGATCAACCAACAAGGTGTAGGGATCGACCAAACACAAGAGGTACTCAAATATCCTATAGATACTAGATCAATTATTTTAATTTTGAATGCTCGACCATGCTCATTGATTGGACAAACAAACTGTGATCCCAAATTGGTAGTAGGTACTAATCCATAAGATTTTAATTTTAATTGGCTGACCAACCAAGGCCATCTTTCACACATCAAAATTCTTGATCAAATGACTACATCCCATGAGATAAGTCAATCAACATGCAAAATATCTCACATCTCGGCTCCCCTGATTGACTGATCCTAGCTTTTTAGGTTGGCCAACCAATAGTGTGCCTTCTCAGTCGCAAACATAATCTGATCGGACGATTCAATCTCTCTGATTAGTTGGCTGATGTCCCTCTGCCTTTATAATAAGGCACAAGGAAAAAGAAGTCGACATAAACACCAATCCTCCCTTCCCCTACATAGCTCAATGCTCCTATAACATCCCATTTTCTCTCACTCACACACTCCTCACTACGGGCCATTGCCTCTATCAACTTTGATCGAGTGATCAAAGAAGCTTCAGATGACCTTGACACTAAAACCCCCTCTAATCCCCAATCTAAAGATCCATTTGTAAAGCTATTTTCCTTCCATTCCAGTCAACCTTTGTGTTTTTCCCTCCACCACATTCAACATCTTTGGGTGGCCGGTCCCAACACCACTGATTGGCCTTCTCAATAACCATCCCCAACCCCATCTTATTTGTTGATCGACCAATTTGCAATCTATGATGTGGGTGGTCAGATGTTCAATGAATTGATGTATGGATGCAACTAAGAGAAAGATCACACCCTATAGAATTGACTGGTCCACCTTTTAGTCGCATCCAGACATCAGTTCACTCAACAGATGACCACCTGCATGTGGATCACCCATACAGTTGATACTTCATCACTTCCACATCTTCACCAATAGTTTGACCAAATACCCTAAGATCGCCTGACCAGAGCATCCATCCCTAGTCCTTCAAACACTTCTAATGGATCGATCAAAACTCCTGAACAGTCGATCCACCGGGGATAAAGTTTCCTACATCTTCCCTAATTGACTGACCACACCATCGACTTCCCAATCTGGTGGATTCAGAATCCTATGACTATATTCTTATTGGTAGACTAGCCCAACCTGGTCGCTTGATCATCCTGCTTCAGAGTGAACCCTCCCCCTCCTGATCAACTGATCCACTCATTAGCTTGCCCAATGAGCATAACAACATATGCTACAGTGCCACAAACTCGAGTTAGTGGGTTAGAACAACCGTTGGGTGGTTCTGGCCGTTAACTCGTACAAAAGGACAACCTCTTCACATCTAATAAGAGAAAGGAAAATGCTACCTTGGTAGCTCCAACCCACTCCCCTCCCATTCCACTCAAAGCACTAGAAGCATTTGCATTTACAAGAGGCGCCCCTAGGTTGACCTACCTCCATTTGACGACATGCAAGAAGGTGAAGCCTACAACTAGATGTCATTGTTGTCAACATTTACATAGTCAAGTAGATCATTGACGACATTGATTCACAAGGGGGTGGTCATTCTTCATGGCTTGATCACTTCCTCTTCTCCTCCATCAACGTAGTCACCATCCCCTGACGATGTCCCATAGGCCTACCATCCTAGATTCCCATCTCACTTTTCCCCTCATCCAAGAAAGTACCAGACTCTGGTCTTTCCCGACCACAAGAAGCAATACAAGGCCATGGATGCCACTAGGGTGCAGCTTCCTTGTAGGGCATTCCCCAAAATTCTCAAGGAATTGGGCATCTATGAGCCCTTGCAACTCATCTTTCACTATGCATACATCTTCCTCTTCTCTTTATGTGTGTGAACTATTTCCAAGGATCTCATCCCAGTGTTCCTTGCATCCTTCACCAAGCACTACATCTATGATAATGAATTCAACTACTTCTTCTACATGTTAGGGGAGGATCACTCCTTGGACTATAAAAACCTCACCGTCGTCATTCTTGACATTGACAAGGATTGGCATGAGAAGTGGGACAAAGATTATCACAATCAATACAATAACAAATTCATCACCAAAAAGTTTTGGGCCGATATCACCATCCAAGTCTCATCCTTCCCTTGTGGATCCAAGGTGTCATTCATTTACAACCCGATAATCTACTATCTTCACTACATCCTTGTCTGCCCCATCTTTTTTGTATTGGTGCATTGGGCATCTTCACCATTGCTGACATCTACTACCTAAGGTGTGTTCTAAATGATGAGCAGTTCAATTGGGGGAGTTCTCTCATTGACCATCTACACAATTTGTAGCAACAAAACACTAGTTTCTAGTCTATCAGGGTATAGTTGTCACTGTCATGTCCTACTACCTTGGCTACACTCACATTCCATTCATCCCTGATGTTGACGCAGAAGACATCCCACTTGATTGAAATCAAGTACCTAGTGTCTTCTACAAATATCAAAGCCAAGGAGGATGGTATCTTCCATCTGATGTTTTGAGACAACCCCACCATTCAAACACTACCCACCCATGCATACTTTGTATCAACCAATCTCATCTACAACCTCGATGAATTGGGTGCACACAACCAACATTACATGAGGAAACATCCACCTGATGGAGGTTACGTTCCTGATCTAACCTCTGGAATATGCAGTGCCTCCATGGAGGAAAACTATAATGAGTGTGACCCTTTCCCGTCACCTTAATGATGTCACTCAAAGAGGTATGTGCATGTCAACACATGGTCACATAGTCCCTATGGCTTCATTGATCTCTAATATTAGTTGGATCTCATTGGGGGCACACAAAACAACATGGAGTGGGAGTAGAAGAGATAAGGCCACTAGATCAATCACATGTACCTGATGCAGTAGGTGTATGAGAAGTGATACGTGGGCAGAGGAGACACAAGGGCACACCTACTACATAGACTTCAGTGAAGGATAGACCTACCCTTCCCCAACTTTTCAATATTGGGGAAGCCATTACACTGATCCCTCACTGCTTGAGGAGCCTCTGATACCAAATGTAACGACCCCACCTCCCAGTAACCCCCAATTAAGGGAGACCAAGAGGTAAGAGCCGTTATACCAATTAACCAGATCAAAGGTTCAACAAATAATCAATAATAATTATAAAATTCTACCAAACTATACTAAAAGGCTGGAATAAAACTTTGCATACCTTTTAAAAACTTGGATATCTAACTTCTATCCACAGTTGGAATCTATTCTAACTAATCCTCCTTGCACTTTAATTCTTATTTCCACAATGTGCCACTTTACTATTTGTCCTTTTCAATATTATACCTAAAATGTCGACAAACAAAACGTCGGTCAGCATAAATGATTATGTGGGGACAACCAAAATTTTGCATATATGGCTAACAACCTAAATATCACAATCAAGTTAATTAACAATTCAATTTACGTTTTCAGTGTGTCTATCTCCACCACTTTTTCCCTATCCCTGGAATACCCTCCTTAGGGTTTCTCTTTTGCAATTGACTTAATGCCACCTTCTCCATCCTGAGCTTGGTGCCTGGGGTCACCTCTCATGGTGCCCATTAATCATGAAATATCATAAGGCCACCTTCTCTATCCTGATCTTGGTGCCTGGGGTCACCTCTCATGGTGCCATTGGTCTTCCCTCTTGGGCTTGACCTCATTGCAACTTCCATCAGGGTGGCATGTAGGTGAAAAAATACACACTTATAACATAATTGTGATAGTCATAGTGACTTTATGAATTTGCATATATGAACATCCAAGCAGATAGGTTGCATTCAATTTGATCAATCACCTGAGAAATCTCTGTGAAACTAAAGCGGTTAACAATAAATAACCACATACCTATTTTGCAAATCTTTGAGATAGAATAAACCAATAAGAGAAATCCAATCAAGCAAATACAAGGATCCTGAAATAACATGTCATTCCTTTTTATCAAGATCTATCCAAACCATCTTGCTTCTTAGGGTTTCTATTCCTTTTTTAGGATTTCTCCCTCTTTTTAGGGTTTCATATGCAATTAGAGTTTTGCCTCACTTTTAATGATTTTAAACCCTAATTATACAAAATTACTCATAAACCTTAAGTTTCTCTCCCAACAGGCTTAGGATTATCTTTTGACAACATATATCCATATTTTTGGATTAAGTACAATCTTCTCCTCTTTTACCCTAATTTAGGGTTTCTAAATGTATCAACCACCATATTAGGTTTAAAACCCTAAATCATGCAATTATCTTTCTAAATCAGGTTAAGACTCAACATTATCATTTAACAAATTAATATTACTCGAATTAACCTATTATTCCTCATAAATCCATCTATTAGTCTTAATTAGGGTTTCTAACCTAATTTTATTACATCTTCCATCAAAATAATATACTTTTGCAAAAAGAGACAGAATTAGGCTTTCAAACTATTTTTATCTTATTCCTTGTATTTTTTTGATCAACTTTCATGTATAAAGATTTGTCATTAGGGTTTCCTAGAAATTTCTATGATTTTTACAAGAAAAATCCTTTTTCTAGAATATTTGAGTAGAGAGGCAAATTACCGGAAAATTGGCGGCCATTTGATCAGTGGACCGGTGATCCGCTCTTCGGATCTGATGATTCTCATCGTGCATGCCTAAGATAGCTAGCTCTTCTCTAGATCGTCGGATTTCTACGTGGGATTACGATGGACCACGATCGGACAGTCGCTGGTCGTCGTCTTCCTCCTCTCGTGTACATGGTCGAGGTCAACTTTGTGGTTGACTCTGAGCTCGCGACCACCTACGAGCGCGTCGATTTCTCAAGGAGCTTTGTCTCCCTCCTCCGAACTCGACTATAGCCTTAATTGCTCGCCACAACCCAACTGTGACCACCTACTACTCGCCAGACTTCGGCCAGGTCCTCTGGGATGATGGGGGTGAAGGTCGGGATGAAAGATGGAATTGAGGGCACGGAAACATTCCTCTCGGTCTGCCGCAGAGTCTAGGGTAGCAAAAGAAGATGCGGGTACCCTCTCTCGTCCTCCCCTATATATAGGGTTGAGGATAGGGATGGGATGAATTGGGATCTTTCCCAATCATCGACCAAACCCCTACAAAGTAGGGATGGTCATCACCAGACTTCTCTCCTGAATCCAATACTGATCTTCCCTCATCCTAACTCTCTTTCCTTTTCTCACAATGACCTGAGTTTGGATCATCTCCAACCTATATGGTGCAGGACTCCTCGTGCCTGTGGGAGTAATCCCGGATCATTGGATCATGATCCAATGGTCCACATAAATCCTGAAATCATGAATTATCCAATTAATTCATATCATCGATTTCTTAGGTGATTAATAACTACAATTTAGGTAATTTGTAAATTACATATCTCAGAAACCATGTGGTATTTTCCAACAAAATTTTAAGGGTTTCTCTCTCTTTCCTTTATCTACTTGCATGTCAAGTTTGAGTCTGAAATTCCAAAAGAATAGGACTATCTCTTCATAAGCAAGTTACTCTTTAAATAAATCTAAATAATGGTTATTTTCTCTTTCCTCAAACCAATATCTTGCTATTTTGGACTCCTTGGAACCCTAAAGGCAAGAAATCCATCCTTGGAGGGTATTAACTAGCCTTCTAGAGGCTTCTACCTTTTTCTCTGCTCCCTTTCTTAATATGTATTCTTTTATTAACTGAATTTCTTTTTCTCTGTTATTTTCTTTTTCTTGTTATTGGGCCCAATGGACAATAAGGCCCACAAAGAAACTAACAAGGCTATTGTAAATGAAATTTATTCATTCAAATCAAACCACACCATTATTTCTTCATATATCTATATTATGAGAAATTGCATTTCTCACCAAAAGAACCCAAAATTGGGGTTGTAACATCCTTCCCCTCTTATGGGAATTTTGCCCTCAAAATTCCACCAAGAATACAAACAAACAAGATAAGACTTTCTCATATCCATCATGGCTCCAATGTGGCTTCACCCTCTCCATGGTACTTCCCAAGAACCTTCATCATCTTATATTCTTACATCTGAGTTCTCTGTCACCTTGGTATCATGTACTCTTGTAGGTGACTCAGGACATTTCAACCTCTCTTGAAGCTTAATAGGTTCATGGCTCAGCACATGGCTTGGGTACCTCACATAGTGATCTAGATCAGACTCATGGAACACATCATACATCTCGTTATCCTGAGGGGTAAGGCTAAACATAAGCATATCCACTAATCCATCTCAAATGGACCTATGTATTGGGGACTCGACTTTCTTAGCTATAACTCAGAGGGGTCGGATTTTCATACCACATATTCTCCCATAGTGAATTGCATGTCAGTCTGCTTTGCATTAGCTCATGAATCATGTCACCCATGGGCTTTCTCATCCATTGCATGATCAAAGTGATTTCATCTACACACACTGTGGTCTCTTTCTAACCTTAATGAGGTCCTTTCACCAACATCATCTTAATGAAGAGGTGACCAACACATTCTTCATTACAGAGCTTCTTACATCCCGATACTCTCATCATCCCGATACTCTCATCATACCCTTTGTGGCTATCATCACAAACAAACTCTCTTAGGGTAGGAACTGCCCCCATGTATCACCCTGAACGAGCACACATACTCTCATCATACCCTCTAGTCTGCATCATAATAACCATCAGTTAGGGGTGTTAAGCTGTACTAGCATCGAGTTCTTCATGTACCTACTTCCACCGCATGGAAGTGAATCTTTAGGTCATACTCAAGAACCTTTGAACTCTCATCATGGTGTAGTTGAACCATCTCTCTCTCTCTCTTATATGTAGTTCAACTTGGTTTGTCCCCTGATAGTACTCTCTCTTTCTCTTAGATTATGTCATCTAGGTAAGGTGATCTACCATAACCCATATCTCATCGTGACCTTCCTCAGTCGAGGGGAAACTCACCACACCGTCCATGGTGATCCACTCCCATTCCCTCTTAGGGACTCTGTATCCTCTATATCAACTCACTGGGTTACTAATATTCTTCCGTCACCTCCTGGCATGCATGGCAACAAGCCACATGCAACTCTATACCCTTCTTCATCTTAGGCACCCAAAGTACTACTGTCACTTACTATCTTAATAGTACCACTGTGTATGGTGAACTTAAAATCATGATCTCCTATATATCATGATTCCTCAAGGTTGGTTCCTTAAAAACCCTAAAACACTGTAGTCGTGGGTTTCATCACCTTCTTTTCCCGAGAAGTGCATCTGAGGTTCTACAACCATCCTTCTATCACATCAAGCCCTAGGTTGGCTAACCAAACAACCACTAACTTGAGCAACGAGTCTAGTTGTATATGAGAATTATCCATATAGGTCTCTTTTTCAAACTTAGGGCTCACCTAACAACCTCTTCTAGCCTCTGCACATGCTAAACAAGATAGCTGCATCTCAACTAGAGCATCCATTACCACCTTACATCCTTATGTTCTAGGTAACGATGAAGACATACACCATGTATTCCACTTAATACCTCATCTCAAACTTTAGGTCTATCTTTATCAAGAAAACTCAGAGCTCATCCTCTTGGTTATCAAACTCAAACTTATATAACTCATAAATTCCATACAACTCTTTGTAAGAACGTCCTTATAAGATGACTACCTTAGTTCTCTTGGTGTTTGTAAACCATCCACACATCGTACACTCCACAAAGGTATGCTATTATCTCTATCCTCATACATCATAGCAATGTTTCAACTCACATCATCTTTATCCTTAGTGTTTGTCATGCGTACTGGCCTATCTCTCACCCCCATAACGAGAGGAAATAACCATTTGGCAGCCGTCCAAACATAGAGTTCTTCCCATTCCAAGAGTAGAGATGGTGCATCCCACATCGCCAGTACACCTTCCAATCTAAGTTGGAACATGCATTACATGTCTCCTCATCATTAACAACTCAATTATGGGTCTACACCCATGGGAAGACTTGTCCCATCACCTTATGGATCTTAACATATCTCCTTTATGTACAATCCTTAGTCGTTACCTCAAGGTCTCTAGGGTGCCAACACTTTTGGAGTGATCTGACCTTTATGCATCTAGAGAGTGCCTATCACATTTACCCCTTAGGCCCCATGAACTCATGAAGGTGGCTAACCTCATAAACCATGGTCCTTGGGAAAAGGTAGTTGTTACCTCCCGAACCTATGGTCTGGTGCATCTAGGGAACATACAACTCCTACTTCCATCAGTCTTATCCCTTCATTACCTTAGTATAGACTTAGGATTCCATCATAACACATCTCATTCTTGAATCTTTACCCAAAACTCCATAATCTCTCTGGGCACAAACTGACATCCTTTCATAGGGATCATGGCGACCTACCTTCCTCAGTCTGGCCCCTTGTAGGTTACCTCCATGGCAACATATCCTCATGCCCTTTAGAAATGGTCAAACTTGGGTCTATAGATTCATGCTCATACTATGTACTCTCCACTTAGCTTCTCAAGGTCCTATGAGACCTCTTTAGGTTACCTCAAACCCAACAAAAATTGGTACATACCCTATAGAAGGGTCCCTCCCCAGGATGGGAGAAAACTATCTCTCGATAGCAACAAAGGTCACAAACATCCCTACATCTAGGGTTTACATCCACATGAGCATGCTTAGCCCTAGCAAGCTACTAAGGAACATAGATAACACGCAGACCACCTACTAAACCATGCTAGGCAAGGGGTTCATCAAACATACTCCTTAATCCAAGGGGTTTCCTTTCCCCTAAAAATGAGGAGTGCCATGCTCAAATCCATAGAAACTCAAATCTCGCCATGAGCATAAAGTACTACTACTTCCCCTCTTAGGTCTAGGAACCCTATGTTCACTTTTATGCATCAACCGTCTAACTACATGCTCATCTTTTTCAACCACAAACCAAACAGGTACAAGGTATAGCATGAACTTCCTACTATTCTTCCACATGAGCAACACCTGAGAGTCCTACACCAGGATAACCAACTAGGTGCAAGGCCTCACAACTTGATACTATACCCCCTCAGGGTCTAAGGAACTCTTCTTCCTATCCCTAGACGGTAAGGTAGGCACTGACAACTTCCATAGATCAGTTTAAGAAGTTTCTTTCCTTTTCCAGGGTTTGGTTCCTCTAAAGGAAACCAAGATGCCACAAGTCTCCAAAGATCATGCATGAGGTAACCACCACCATCCACTTAGGTCGTCCATTCTAGGTTAAAACATACCCAACTCCTCATGGTTCCTCATATCTCAGAGTCTAAGCTTCCAACCTTCTTTCTCGGGTCTTATTCTCTCTCTCTAGAGCTACCCCTACAACTAACCTTACCAATGTGGGTTCTCTCTCTAAGAAGGTGGATCAAGCTCACATGCATACACCTTCATGAGCAAAACATATGATCAAACCTATGTTCGCTCAAGGTTACCCATAGCTCTTCATGCTTATCTCATAAGCTATCCAACAGGCACTTCTGGCCTAGGTTTCAACGTACTGCCAGCACTACTGACGTGCTCTCCTACATAGGGGAATGCTCATCTATGCTCACATATGCCTATAAGGGTTTCTATATGGTCATCACTAACCTCATCAATGAAGGATTTATCCTTCACCCTAACATGCACAACCCTTCCCAAGTTGGGTCGCCCAAAAGGCACTAGGTCAAGCAACCTCGCATAGCTCATACTTCTCATAGGTATTCCAAAACCAAAATCATGTCAACCCACGCACATGGTCAACCATGATATCTAACTCATCATGCCATCTCTCTCTAACAACCACTTAGGGTTTAGGGTTAGCATCATCCTCATAGGATGCACCAGGTCTCTAGCTCTTTCTGGAGGCCTCTGCCTCCAAGGCTCGACTCATCCTCCTATTAAGAAGGTCTAACCTCAGGTCCCTCGTGAGGTCAGGTCACGACAACACATGTTATGCAAACTAAGCATGTAACTATCATTAGTTTACGCATAAACCATTATCTTATGTCCATGACATCTTGTTTACATGCTTTTCATTAATTTGGTGGAGGGTTCCTTAATCTAATCATACATACCCATACCTCAAGAGGGTGAGGAAGAGAGAGAAAACCCTAATTCTTAATATCCTTAATAGAATTTGAGTTGAGAAGGGATGAACGGGATGAGAGAGTCCTAATGGTATCTTATTTTGAGTCAGATCTTGAGACATTGGCCAGGCAGTCACACAGATCTGAGAGTCCTCATGACCGACTAGCGGGGTGGAGGCAAAAGTAACCCCCAATTAAGGGAGACCAAAAGGTCAGAGCCGTTATCCCAATTTTCCAGATCAATGGTTCGAAAAGTAATCAATAATAATTACTAAATTCTACCAAAAACTATACTGAAAAGCTTGAATAAAATAAAACTTTGCATACCTCTTTAAAATCTTGGATTTCTAAACTTCTATCCACAACTGGAATCTATACTAGCTAATCCTCCGTGTACTTTAATTCATATATTCACAATGTGTCACTTTAATGTTTGTCCTTTTCACATTGTACCTAAAACACCGACAAACAAAACGTCGGTCAACATAAATGAATATGCCAGTATGTGGGGACAACCAAAATTTCACAAATATTGCTAACAACCTAAATATCACAATTAAGTTATTTAACAGACCAAATTACATTTTCAATGTGACATTCTCCACCACTTTTGCCCTAACCCTAGAATACCCTCTCTAGGGTTTTTCCTTTGCACTAGACATAAGGCCACCTTCTCCATCCTGATCTTGGTGTCTGGGGTCACCTCTCATGGTGCCCAATAGTCATGCAAGAAACATAAGGCCAACTTCTCCATCCTGATCTTGGTGTCTGGGGTCACCTCTCATGGTGCCCAATAGTCATGCAAGAAACATAAGGCCAACTTCTCCATCCTGATTTTGGTCTCTGGGGTCACCTCTCATGGTGCCCAAAGGTCTTCCCTCTTAGGCTTGACCTAATTCACCTTCCCTCCAGGGGCTGGTCACACATCATACATCAGGGTGGCATGTAGGTGCGAGAATGTACATTTATGATTGATTTTGATAATCATAGTGACTTTAAATATTTGCATAAATGAACATCCAACAGTTAGGTTGCATCCAATTTGATTAATCATTTGAGAAAACTCTGTGAAACTAAATTGATTACTCATAAATAACCACATACCTATACTGCTGATTCAACACGCTAATAACAATTCCAAGCAAGCATGTAATCCAAGAAGCAGTTCAACAATCACAAAATTCCTGAAAAGCATATGTAACCTATTTACTACACTTTATCAAGAATATACCTATTTAATTGAATTGGATTCGCTTTCTAGGGTTTCTAATCTGAATTATGATTTCATTAGGGTTCTTTTAGATCTTTTTACGACTTTCCTCATTTATATCCACAAAACCCTAAAATAGCAGTTCTAGGTGCAAAACCCTTGTTATTCAACTTAAACATATTAAAGCCCTTTTATCATCTATTAAGCTTGGGATTAACCTAACATCACTTTTATACAAAGGATTTCCAATTATATCCCATTAAGACCACTAACACTTAGATTAGGGTTTCTAAGCCAATTAATTCATATTAAACATGTCTGACCATAGTAGCCCAGGTGGTAAGAGCTCGGTAAGTCCCAATGAAGGACCCGGGTTCAAACCTCACCGAAGGCACTTTGCGAATAGTAATTCACGCTGATTAGGCGCGGGAGGGGGGTGACCGGACCACACTTCTCATGCCTCGAGAGTTTACCATGTCGGCTTCGCCCGGGATGGGTTCTCTTGGTCATAAAAAAAATTCATATTAAACATATGAAACTCGAAATTAACCAATTAAACACATGGATCATCCTTTTAGATTTAAACCACCCTTTTTATCAACAATAGGGTAATATCATCTTAAATTACCCATAACACTTTACTCAATCTTATTAACATCAAAATCAAGGTTTTTCATGTCTTTAGTCTACTCTAACACATGTTGCCATACTTTTAGAACAGCATGCATAATTAGACTCTAAAATTATTTTATTTGGATTCCCCTCATTTTGCTGATAAATTTTCATATAAAGCTTGTCTAAATCTGAGCTATTGGTAAGTAATTACAAATTTTACAAAAATCACTTACTTGGACCAATGGGAGGCTGCCACGTCAGCCTTCCCATGCACCACATAGCTGGTTGAGAATATAATCAAATGATGTGTTTGCCCTTGCGTAAGTGATCGGTCTTCACACCCCAGAGGGATAAAGCATCCAACAATCCCGGGGTCATCTTCTACCTCACGATGCCCTAGCTACCTCCGACCTGCAACACTTCGCGGGTCCGCCCTCCCCTCCCCAGGGCTCGAGGGTTTCCGCCAGCTGCTGCCCTAGATCTTCCGCCCTCTACCGCACATTTGGCAGCTCCCAGCTCACGACCAACGCGGCTGGTTTGGGCTGGGTAGGCTACGACTTGTAGCCATGGCGCCAACCTTCTACAGGCGCTGCACGCTGGTCATCGTCATGGGAATGATAACCGATCTTCCTCAAGTTGTCATGGTAGCTTCGTGCCTCCATCGAGACCCATCATAGTTCCTCGTTTCCCCCGAGATAGCCCTATACCCTCTTGGTTAGGGTTTTGAGCGAAAACAAAGAAGAAGAAGGGAGTGGGATGCCCGAGATCCTCTTGGGCTCGAGGCTAAGGGTCCAACCCTTATATAGGGAGGGTAGCCACACCCTAACATGCTTACCCACAAAGAAAACAAGGCCTTTCCTAATTAGGAAACCCACTTTCCTTAATTAATAATAAATTCTCTTATTAAATAATTCCTTGTTTATCCATGATACTTGGTTATGAAGGAATCCAAATTTCATCTCTTTTATCTTCTTTGTGTTTGGATTTTAATCCATTGGCCATGAAATTTTACCTCCTTAAAGCAAATAGTATCTCTTTTTTATAACACCAAAAGTAATTATCTATATAGCACATTATCCTCATATTTTTGTATTATTTGTATTTTCTCTTTCTTCTTATCAATTGGGGACTCCTTGGACCCCAAGAAATCCTAATATTTTGAAATCCTTTTTGAAGGATGCTCATTATCCTTCTAGAAGCATCTACATCCATTATTTCTCATTATCTTCTTTACTAAAAGATTTCTTTTCAAGGATTTCTTTTTATCTTTTATTTCCTTTCCCTCTTTTCCTATTTCTTTCATTAGAAATCACATATAAACGAAATTTATTCAATTGTGGCCATTAATGCCACTTTCTAGAGATTTCCAAACATTTCTCATAAATACATTGCTCAATATCTATTATCTTTTATTTTTTTCTATAGTTTGGACTTTCTTTTTTTCCTCTCTTTTATATCCATTATTGGATTAACAGAACAATAGAAATCACAAAATTTATATCAAAGGGGAGATTTTGCAAAGAAACCCATTCTTTGAAGCAAAGCATACAACCTTCTCAATTCAAATCCATATTCATAAAATTATTACATTTCAATTATGAAAACACATAAAATTGAGGTTATAACATCCTTCCCCTCTTATAGGAATTTTACCCTCAAAATTCCACCAAACAAACAAGCAAATAATATAAGACTTTCTCATATCCATCATCGAATCCCATGTGGCTTCATCTTCTCCTTGATGCTTCGAAAGAACCTTTATCGTCTTATATTCTTACATCTGAGTTCTTTCTCACCTTCTTACCACGTACCCTCATAGGTGACTCAAGATATTTTAGCCTCCCTAGAAGCTCAATGGGTTCATGGCTCAGCACATGGCTCGGGTACATCACATAGTGCTCTAGATCAGACTCATGGAACACATCATACATAATATTATCCTAAGGGGTAAGGCTAAACATAAGCAACTCCACCAATCCATTTCAAATGGACCTATGTATCAGGGACTCAACTTTAGCTATAGCTCATAGGGGTCGGGTTTTCATAACACATATTCTCCCACAGTGAACTGCATGTCAGTCTGTTTTGCATCAGCTCACGACTCATGTCGCCCCTGGGCTTTCTTAGCCATCACATGATCAAAGCGACTTCATCTGCACACACTGTGGTCTCTCTGCCCTTCACAAGGTCCTTTCACTGACATCATCTGAATGAAGTGGTGACCGACACAACCTCCCTTACATAACTTCTTACACCCTGATACTAGCTATGGTGGCTATCATCACAAGCAAACTCTCTTAGGGTAGGAACTACTCCCATGCATCACCCGAATGAGCACACATGCTCTCATCAAACCCTCTAGTCTGGATCATACTCGCTTGACTGTCTATTAGTCAGGGGTGATAAGTTGTGCTGAACTTCAAGCTGGCATCGAGTTCTTCACGTACCTACTTCCACCGCATGGAAGTGATCTTGAGGTCACGCTCCATATATTGAACTCGACCACGGTGTAGATGAACTATCTCTTCCTCATCTATAGTTCAACTAGATCTGTCACACTGATAGTGCTCTCTTTCTTAGGCATGGGTTTAGGTCTGCTTGGTAAGGCGATCTACCGTACCCATATTGCATCATGACCTCCCTTGGTCCAAGGGAGACCCACCACAACATCTATGGTGATCTACTCCCATTCCCTCTCAGGGACTCTTCATTATCTATAGTAACTCACTGGGTACTAGTGTTTGACCTTCACCTCCTAGCATGCATGGTGACAAGTCACATGCAATTCTATACACTTCTTCATCTTAGACATCCAAAGTACTACTACGACTTACTATCTTATTAGTACCACAATATATGATGAACTTAAAATCATGGTCTCCTATTCATCATGATTCCTCAAGGTTGATTCCTCAGATACCCTAAAACACTCTAGTCATGGGTTTCATCACCTTCTCTTCCAAAGAAGTGCATTTGAGGTTCTACAACCATCCTTCTATCACAACAAGCCCTTGGCTGGCTAACCAAGCAACCACTAACTCGATCAACGGATCTCGTTACATCCGAATGTTAGCCAAACATATCTCACAACTTAGGTTTCACATAGCCACCTCTTCCAGCCTTTCCACTAGCTAAACTTGGCAGCTGCATCTCAACAAGAGCATCCATCACCACCTTTCATCTTTATGTGCTAGGTAATAGGGGAGACATACACCTCCATGTATTCCACTTATCATCTCATCTCAAACTTTAAGTATATCTTCATCAGGAAAACTCAGAGCTCATCCTCTTGGTAATCAAACTCAAACTTATTTAACTCATAAATTCCATACAGCTCATGATAAGAACATCCTTATAAGATGAATACCTTAGTTCTCTTGATGTTGGTAAACCATCCACACATCATACACTCCACAAGGGTACACTATTATCATAGCAACGTTTGGACTCTCATCATCTTTATCCTTGGTGTATGGAATGCATATTTCCCTATCTCTCACCTTCATAATGAGTGGAAATAAGCATTTGGCTGTAGTCCAAATACAGAGTTCTTCCCATTCTAAGAGTAGACATGGTGTATCCTACATCACCAGTACACCTTCCAATCTAAGTTGAAACATGCATCACATGTACGCACATCATGAACATTTCGATATCAGGTTTTCCTTCATGGAGAATTGGTCTCAAACACACTTGGGTCACCACACGATCCTTAGTCATATCCTCTAGGTCTATAGGGTGCCAATACTTTTGGGATCATCCCTCTTTCCTTATGCATCCATAGAGTGCCCTCTTCATCTTCCCTTTGGGTCCCATGAGTTCATGAAGGTGATCAATCTCCTAACCCATGGCCCTCAAATAATGATAGTTGTTACGTCCCGATCCTATGATCATATGCAACTAGGGAATTTGGCAACTCCTACTCCCATCGGTCTTATCCCTATCTGAACCTAGGATAGACTTAGGATTCTGACATAGAACATATCCAACTTGAATCCTTACCCAAGTTTCCATCATCTCTCTTGGCATTCATGGTATGAGTTACATCCTTTCATAGGGATCATGGCAACCTACCTACCTTGGTCAGGCCCCATCTACAAGAACATAGAGTTGGCTATCTATGGGTCTGTAGGTTCATTCTCATACTATGTACTCTCCACTTAGGTTCTCAAGATCCTATGAGACCTCTTTAGGTTATCTCAAACCCAAAAAAAGCTAGTACATACCCTACAGAAGGGTCCCTCTCCCAGGATGGGAGGAAACTATATCCTGATAGAAGTAAGGGTCACAAACGTCCCTATGTCCATGGTTTACATCCACATGAGCACACTAATCCCTAGAAAGTTACTAAGGCATGTATCTATCAAGAAGACCACCTACTAAACCATGCTAGGTCTCCCTGATAGTCATACTTGTTTCTATTCCTTCACATTGAACCATCATCATACATACATATGTCACCAACCTATAAGTAGGGGTTCATCAAACATACACTTTAATCCAAGGGACAGTCACACAGATACCAAATGTAATGACCCCGCCTCCCGGTAACCCCCAATTAAGAGAGACCAAGAGGTCAGAGCCATTATCCCAATTTCCAGATCAAAGGTTTGATAAATAATCAATAATAATTACTAGATTATACCATACTATACTAAAAATTTGTAATAAAACAAAACTTTGCATACCTTTTTAAAAACTTGGATATCTAACTTCTATCCACAACAACAGTCTATTCTAACTAATCCTCCTTGCACTTTAATTCTTAAATTCATAATGTAAAACTTTACTATTTGTCCTTTTCCATGTCGTACCTAAAACGGCGACAAACAAAACATCGGTCAACATAAATGAATATGCCGGTATGTGGGGGAAACAATAATCGTGCAATTAATTATAAGAAATTATGGTTTAGTAAGCAAACTTTACATCTTAAACATAACTACTCAATCCATACATACCCTAACCTCTGTGTTTTCCCTACAGTGGACCTGGATACTACCTCTCATATGATAGATCCTAATTAACCCCCATGATCCTACCTAACATGTAGATCAATATATAGGATTGATGAGTCGCATGGCACTACCCGTAGGTAGCCCAATTCCTAACTCATGATATGCTAAAGAGCCACATGGCAGTACACATAGCTAGCCCAATTCCTAACTCATGATAACCTAATGGTCCTACCTAACATGTAGACCATCTACTAGGTTATCCTTTTCATCATTTGCAAAGCCACAAAGGAGGACTAGGATCTGAGCTAGTCATGTATACATATTTAAGGTGATAATCATAGTCACTTTATAGTTGCATCAAATAAAAGTCATCCAAGTAGTTATTTTCAGGCAGCTGATAAAACATCTGGGAATCGTGTGAAACTAAAGCGATTTAACCATAAGCGTAACCACATACCTGTCAGGATGATTTGGGATAGAAATAATCCAATCAATGTAAGAAATACAATAGGCAAGCAAGCACACAAAGAGATCCTGAAATATGCATATAATTTCCTATCATAAATCATGTCATCAAGATCTATTAAACCTAGCTTGCTTCCTAGGGTTTCTAGTCCACTTTTAGGGTTTCCATTGTAGTTCGGGTTTTTCTTGTATTTTTATCACTACAAACCCTAGTTAGGAAAAATTTCTCTTAAAATCTAATGATTCTAACCTATTTCATTCAATAGGATTAGGATCATCTTCCAACAAAATATTATCACATATATCATATTAAAAGTGATCTTTTTCTCTTTTACCCTAAATTAGGGTTTCTAAGTGCTTAATCATTGGTGTAAAACCCTAAATCATGCAAGAAACATCTAGATCAGGTTCAAGTTCGTTATTAACTAACCAACAGGTTGCAAATACTCAATTTCAATAATTAAGTAACATGAACTCAACCAATATGCTCAATTAAGGTTTCAAGGTCTATTAAAGCATATTCATGTATATGGAACCTTAAATTAATTAAACTATGCATAATCATTATCCTTTTGGAGCTAATGTTTCCTTTTATAATCAACAGGTTAATATCAACTTTAAACATCCATATAACCCTTCCCAAATTATTAATCATCATATATTAGGGGTTCTTAAGCATTAATGCATTAAAGTTGGCAACTTCAACTACTATTCGAATTGCAAGAGGAATTAGGATCTAAATCTATTTTTAGTGGATTTCTCACATTTTTCTGAGCAAAATTCATATATTATATGTATCCATCCAAGCTACCATTAATTAGATACGATTTTTATGAAAATCATTTACTTGGACCAATGGGAGGCCGCCACATCAGCCTTTCCCATGCACCATGTAGTCGGCCGAGAATATAACTAATTTACTCTTATACCCTGTGCAGTGCCTTGGTTCTATACAACACAGAGGGGTAGATCTATCAAAAGCCGCCCGATCTTCTTCCTCCTCGTGAAGACCTAGCGCTGCTGACGGCAACAACTCATGGGGGTCTCCTCCTCCCCTTCCTTGGACCCAAAGGGCACCGGCGAGAGTCCCTTTACTTCTGCCACCCTCTGTCGTACCTGTAGAAGCCCCTATCTACGACCGAGGTGGCTGGTTTCAAGCACGACAGCCTGAGGTGTTCGACTGGTCATGTAGGTCTGCTACAGGTGGCTGCATGAGGTCGAGAGCATGGGGATGATAGCCGATCATCCTAGGTTGTCGTGGGAGCTTCATGCCTCCATTGAGATCCCATCACAACTACTTGTTGCCCCCGATATTTCTCTATGCCCTCTTGGTTAGGTTTTGAGAGAAAACAAGAAGAATGAGAGAGAAGGATGCATGGGATCCTCTTAGACTCGGACCAAGGGTTCTACCCCTTATATAGGGGAGGGTAGCAATGCCCTAACATGCTTTCCCATGAAGAAAATGAAGTCTTTTCCCAATAGGAAACCAACTTTTCTTAATTAAGAAGTATTGTCTCTCTCTTAATTATCTCCTTGATAATATTTATTCTTTAGATATTAGGAATTCAAAAATCATCTCTCTTATCATCTTTGTGCTTGGCTTTTAACCCATTGTCCACGAAAATATACTTCCTTATAATAGAAAGTACCTCTTTTGATAATACCAAAAATTCATTAATTTTGTAGCACATTATCCTCATATTTTTGTATTATTTGTATTTTCTCTTTCTTCTTATCAATTGGGGACTCCTTGGACCCCAAGAAATCCTAATATTTCGAAATCCTTTTTGAAGGATGCTCATTGTCCTTCTAGAAGCATCTACATCCAATATTTCTCATTACCTTCTTTACTAAAACATTTCTTTTGAAGGATTTCTCTTTATCTTTTATTTCCTTTCCCTCTTTTCCTATTTCTTTCATTAGAAATTGCATATAAACAAAATTTATTCAAATGTGGCCATTAATTCCACTTTCTAGAGGTTTCCAAATATTTTGCTTAATATCCATTATCTTGTATCTTTCTCCATTATTTGGACTTTTCTTCTTTTCTTCTCTTTTATATCCATTATTGGATTAATATAGTAATAGGAACCATGAAATTCCTATCAAAAGGGAGATTTGCAAAGAAATCCCTTCTTTGAAGCAAAGCATACAACCTTTTCAATTAGGTCCATATTCATAAAATCGTTACATTTCAATTATGAAAACATATGCAAAATTGAGGTTGTAACATCCTTCCCCTCTTATAGGAATTTTGCCCTCAAAATTCCACCAAACATAAAAATAATTCAGGATAAGACTTTTCCATATCCATCATTGGATCCCATGTGACTTCATCCTCTCCATGGTGCGTCCAAAGAACCTTTATCATCTCATATTATTTACTCTTGAGCTCTCTCTCACCTTGGTATCTCATACCCTTATAGATGACTCAGGGTAAGTTAGCCTCCCTTGGGAGCTCACTAGGTTCATTACTTAGCCCATGGCTCGGGTACCTCACATAGTGCTCTAGATCGGACTCGTGGAACACATCATACATTACGTCATCCTGAGGGGGTAAGGCTAAACATAACCATCTCCACCAATCCATCCCAAATGGACCCATGTATCAGGGACTCAACTTTCTCAGCTATAGTTCAGAGGGGTCGGATTTTCATATCACATATTCTCCCATAGTGAACTGCATGTCAGTCTTCTTTGCATCATCTCACGACTCATGTCGCCCTAGGGCTCTCTCAGCCATCACATGATCAAAGTGACTTCACCTGCACACTGTGGTCTATTTCTGACCTTCACGAGGTCCCTTCACCAACATCATCTTAATGAAGTGGTGACCGACACAGCCTCCCTTACAGAGATTCTTCATATCCCAATACTGGTTATAGTGGCTAACATCACAATTTTCATAGGACAATAACTGTCTCCATGTATCACCTTGAACGAGCATACATGCTCCCTTCAGACCCTTTAGTCTAGATCATACTAATCATCAGTTAGGGGTAATAAGTTGTACTAGCATCGAGTTCTTCATGTACCTACTTCCACTGCATGGAAGTGAATCTTTAGGTCACACTCAAGAACCTTTGAACTCACATCATGGTGTAGTTGAACCATCTCTCTCTCATATATATAGTTCAATCAGATCTATCTCCTGACAGTACTCTCTCTTTCTCTTAGATCATGTCATCTAGGTAAGGCAATCTACCATAACCCATATTGCATCCTGACCATCCTCAGTCCAAGGGAGACTCACCACAACATCTATAGTGATGAACTCCCATTCCTTCTCAGGGACTCTTTATCCTCCATATCAACTCACTGGGTTACTGGTATTCATCCTTCACCTCCTGTCATGTATGGTGACATGCCACATGCCACATGCAACTTCATCTTAGGAATCCAAAGTACTATTGCCACTTACTATCTTTGTAGTACCACGGTGTATGCTGAACTTAAAATCATGATCTCCTGTATGTCTTGATTCCTCAAGGTTGATTCCTCAGAAACCCTAAAACACTCTAGTCGGGGTTTCATCACCTTCTTTTCTAGAGCAGTGCATATGAGGTTCTACAACCATCCTTCTATCACAACAAGCCCTAGGCTGGCTAATTGTAACACCCCTCCATTAGGCATATAATATAATTAGGCGGAAGCTTTTATCTTGAAGGAGGAATGTCACATTTATGAAATCATAATAAATAAATACATAAATCACCATTGAGATTCATACATTGGTCTTTACATAGGAAACTATGGTTGAGTTCTATAACATGTCTAAACATTCCTAAGCATGGAAATCTAAACAGAAAAGCAAACATCTTTATAACATTGGATCGCCTAGTATGGATGGCACCCACCAGTTAGCTCTTCAAGATCTTCTAGCTCCTGAGCTTGCTCCTACCTACGGGAATCACGCCCCCAACCATGGAATGAAACCAATGGTAAGTGGATTGGACATATTATAAAGAAAACTTGAAACTGAAATAAACATATAACATTATACATTTGAACATTTAAAAGATATGAATTTTCTTTTAGATCAATTTCTTTTATCTTAACCTATATAAGTTTCCCCGAGTTTGCACAAATGTGCCTCTTCTCTTATGCACCGAAGTGCCTCTTAGGTTGCACTAAGGTGCCTCTTCTCTTATGCACTGAAGTGCCTCTTCTCTTATGAGGAACTTATATAAGTTTTATTTTATCATTCTCTTTTTCTTAAGGATCTTATCTTTACATTAGACTTTATTGGTAACATTATCATTAGGATTCATGAAGGTGATACCATACATCATAAACAACTCAATACATCTTAATCTTACTGAATTTAACAATTAGGAACAATAAATAACATAAACATGGCATTCATTGCAAACTTCATATATGCATAATTAAATCAAACAATTTAACTATGTTCAATTGCATGGACTACTTACCTTGGAGAAAAGCTGACCCTAAGATAATATCTCTGATCCTTGAGGCAGTTCTTGGATGTGATTTTCAAGAACATAGGCTAGTCTACTTGGAGTGAAGTTGATCCTAAGATGATCTCTCCAATCTTTGAGGCAGCGCTTGGATGTGATTTGCAAGAACATAGGCTATTGTGCTCTTCCTTAGTATGCTAGGATCATGGGGTTCCCTTTTATAGGTGTTAAGGGTCTAGAACTTTCTAGTCCAAGTGGATTTAAATTTTTTAATATCTTTTGTCCTTTAATTAAACATTAACCATTATTTTAACTCCAATATATATTAAAAGGTAAGAATAGGTGAAAAATGTCTCTCTTTGTTAATTATTAAAGTCCAACTTTGTATTTAAAATAATTATCTTTTATTTGTGAATTTCCTTTATTATCTTTCATATCATTTGTATGAGATATTTAAGAGACAATGCATTAGTGTTTACTTTTATTTGTTTATCAACAAATATTAAATTAACTAAATTACCATTACATTTTATTTGTAATCACAAAGAAAGAGAGAAAATGTGAGATTTGTACCATTCCTTACATAATTACCATGATGTCTTATTTCCATGTAAATAAGGCCGAGACACATTATTTCATTTTATTAAAAAAATCACAAAATGGAGGATAGAGAAAAAAGAACTTTATTTTACATCTACATGCACTAGTTGTATAGCAAGAGTATACAATGTGATTTCAATGTGTTACTTAAAAATTGTTGAATGTCATTACTTACTCCAATATAATTCATAGTTGCTTAAAACGATGTTATAACTATGTAACAATAAAACCATTTTTATAAATCCATATCAATTACATAAATTTATAACATCTTCTCATCCATAATGACATTTCAGTTTTCATATAAAGCTTCCTAGTTGTCTTGGAAAGGTGACGGGTAAAAAAAATCCACATTTTTATAGCCTCAAATTAATATATTTATACCATTGTATTCAATTATTAAAATTTTGGAACGTTAAAAAAATAATCAAACTTTCCTTCTAGCTTCCCTTCTACTATTTTAAATATATGGTCTCATATTTACTAATTTTTACCAACAATTAATTAATTTTTACATTGCATGTCTTAGTTGGATTGACATTGTGATTTATATTTATTTGAGAGGTTAAATTTTTTTGAAACAAAACCAAATTTGGACCACACATTAATTACATACTCTAAATCCTTCCTAGTCAGTAAAATTCGAATTTTGAGTATCTTTTATTCACAATGTCCATATTTGTTATTTACTTCATTTTCATGCATTAAAAGGTGAGATAATGTTAAAAGATTCTCCTTAATTATTTCTTTGACTCTAAAAATGAGATGATCAATATTTATTCACATTTAAGTCTATTATGACTTTTTGGAAAATTTTATTGAAGAAAGAGACTCGAGAAAAGATAATGTCACATGTATTCAATAGGGGAAAGCAAGTAATATCCACATCATGTGATTGATGAATATTCCTTTCTATGCATCCAAAATTAAGCTATTAATTGCATTGAATTTTTCTGTCTTTTGCGTATCCCAAAGAGGAGAGAAAAATAGTGAATTATAGTTTATCCATTTTATTTTAAAAGCTACAAAAGAAAGTAAACTTCTTGTTCAAGCCATATACTTATCATTTTGAATTATACTTCTTTTATTTTCTAATTTTATTTCTTTTAAACATTTTTAAGGATGAGAGAGAGAAAAAAAGAAGGGAAATCATTCATTCAACATTTTAAATTAATTGCAATACACGATGGCATATGTATAAGAGAAAGTTTATTTTTAGTTTTTTTAGTTTGTCTTCCTTTAGTTTTTTCTATACAGAATATCATTCCATGACTTTTTTAAATTAAGCCCTTCAACTATTGTTATTTTAATAAAATTCATTTTATAATTTTTTTTGTGAAAAAAAATTGGGGTGTTACACTAACCAAGCAACCACTAACTCAATCAACGGATCTTGTTACATCTGAGTGTTAGCCAACCATATCTCACAGACTTAGGGTTCACCTAACCACCTGTTCCAGCCTTTCCACTAGATATACTAGGTAGCTGCATCTCAAAAAGAGCATCCATTACCACCTTTCATATTTAGGTGCTAGGTAACAGTGAAGACATATACCTCCATGTATTCCACTTTTTGTCGCATCTTGGACTTTAGGTCTATCTTCATCAAGAAAACTCAGAGTTCATCTTCTTGGATATCAAACTCAAACTTATATAACTCACAAATTCCACATAGCTCATGGTAAGAACATCCTCATAAGATGACTACCTTAGTTCTCTTGGTCTTTGCAAACCATCCAAATATTGTACCCTCCACAAAGGTACGCTATTATCTCTATCCTCATATATCATAGCAACGTTTCAACTCACATCATCTTTATCCTTAATGTATGGCATGCGTACTGCCCTATCTCTCACCCCCATAACAAGAGGAAATAAGCATTTGGCAGCCGTCCAAACATAGAGTTCTTCCCGTTACAAGAATAGAGATGGTGCGTCCCACATCGCCAACACACCTTCTGATTTAGGTTACAATGTGTAACACATGTCTCCATATCATGAACATCTCGACATCAGGTTTACAGACAGTTGGTCTCGAACCCACTCGGGTCACCACACAATCCTTGGTCATCTTCTCTAGGTCTGTAGAGTGCCAGTACTTTTGGGGTCATCCCTCTTCCCTTATGCATCAGAGAGTGCCCTCCTCATTTGTCCTTTGGGTCCCATGAGTTCATGAAGGTGATCAATCTCCTAACCCATGGCCCTCAGACAATGATAGTTGTTACCTCCCAACCCTATGGTCATTTACAACTAGGGAATTAGGCAACTCCTACTCCCATCAGTCTTATCCCTACCTGACCCTAGGATAGACTTAGGATTCTAACATAGTACATATCCAAGTTGAAACCTTACCCAAGTCTCCATCATCTCTCTTGGCATTTGTGGTCTGACTTACATCCTTTCATAGGGATCATGGCGACCTACCTGCCTCAGTTAGGCCCCATCCCCATGCACTTAGAGATGATTATCTATGTGTCTTCATATTCATTCTCATACTATCTACTCTCCACTTAGCTTCTCAAGATCCTATGAGACCTCTTTGGGTTACCTCAACCCAACAAAATCTGGTATATACCCTACGAAAGGGTCCCTCTCCCAAGATGGGAGGAAACTATCTATTGATAGCAGCAAAGGTCACAAACATCCTTATGTCCAGGGTTTACATCCACATGAGCATGTTTAACCCTAGAAAGCTACTAAGACACATATATAACCAACATACCACCTATTAAACCATGCTAGGTCTCCATGGTAGGTCCTACTTGTTCTCATTCCTTAACATTGGACCAACATCATACATGCCCATGTCACCACTCTATATATGAGGGGTTCATCAAACATATACCTTAATCTCAAGGGTTCCCATTCCTCTAAACATGAAGAGTGCCATGCTTGAATCTATAGAAACTCAAATCTCATCATGAGCATCAGGCGCACTAGGTACTAACACTTCCCTTCTTTAGGCTAAGGAACCCTAGGTTTACTTTTCCTACATGAGCTGTCCAACTGCATATTCAACATTCCAACCATGAACCATACATGCATGAGGTATAACATGCATGTTCTATAATTCTTCCTTATGAACAACACCTCAGATACGAGTCCTCCTCAAGGGTAACAAACTAGGTATAAGGCCTCACAACTTATTACTAAACCTCCTCAGAGTCTAAGGAACTCTTCTTCCTATCCTCAGAAGGTAAGCATCTATATCATCTGCACATAGCAGCCTCATCCTTCTTCTAGGGTTTGGTTCCTCTAAAGGCAACCAAGATACCATAGGCCTCTAGGGATCGTGCAAGAGGCAACCACAACCATCCACACAGTCCATTCTAAGTTAAAACATACCCAACTCCTCATTGTTCCTCATATCTCAAAGTCTAAGCTTCCAACCTTCTTGCTTGGGTCCTACTTTCTCTCTCTAGAGCTAACCCCACAACCAACGTTACTACTAGAGGTTCTCTCTCCATGAAGGAGGATCAAGCTCTCATGAATACCCCTATAGGGGTGAAATGTATGATCAAACCTATGTCCGCTCAAGATTATCCATAACTCTTTATGCTTATCTCATAAGTTATCCCATATGCCCTTTAGTCTTGGGTTTTAACCTACTTCCAACACTACTAATGTACTTTGGGTGCATACTATGCCATGCTCATATAAGCCCATAGGGTTTCTATAGGTTCTTCACTAACCTCAACGATGAAGGAGTTATCCTTCGCTCTAACTTGCACGACCTTCCCCAAGGTTGGGTTGCCAAAGGTACTAGGTCAACCAACCTCACATGGCTCATACTATCATAAGTATTAAAAACCAAAAGCATGTCAACCCACACACATGGTCGACCATGACATCCATCTCATCATGCCATCTCTCTCTCTAACCATCGCTTAGGGTTAGGGTTAGCATCATCCTCAGAGGATGCGCCAGGTCTCTACCTTTAATGGAGATCTCCGCCTCCAAGACCCACTCTCTACTCATCCTCCTGACAAGAAGATCTAACCTCATGTCTCTCCTGAGGGTACGACAACACATGTCATATGACTTAAGCATGCAACTAATCTTTAGTCTACGCTTAAACTATTAAGCTTATGTCCATGGCATCTTATTTACATGTTTTTCATTAATTTGGTGGAGGATTCCTTAACCTTATGATACATACTCTATCCTCAAGAGAGTGAGGAAGAGAGAGAAAAACCCTAAACCTAAGAATCTTAACAGCATTAGGGTTGAGAAGGGACAAAAATAGATGAGAGAGTCCTAAAGGTATCTTATTTCGAGTCAGATCCTAAGACATTGGCCAGGTAGTCACACATATCTGGGAGTCCTCGTATTCTGAATAGCGGTGTGGAGAAAAATATTGTCAGCCCCCAGACGTGATCCTTTTCTAGACACCTCTGTCTTTCGAAAAATCCTCTAATAACTCCCTCAGTTCTATGGAATTTGTAAAATTTAATAATTACTAAAGATTAAATGAGGAACCAAAGGCTCTAATACCAAATGTAACGACTCCACCTCCTGGTAACCCCCAATTAAGGGAGACCAAGAGGTCAGAGCCTTTATCCCAATTTCTGGATCAAAGGTTCCACAAATAAACAATAATAATTACTAGATTCTACCATACTATACTGAAAAGCTGTAATAAAATAAAACTTTGCATACCTTTTTAAAAACTTGGATATCTAACTTCTATCCACAACAACAGTATATTCTAACGAATCCTCCTTGCACTTTAATTCTTAAATTCACAATGTAACACTTTACTATTTGTCCTTTTCCATGTCATACCTAAAATGTCAACAAACAAAATGTCAGTCAACATAAATGAATATGTCGATATGTGGGGGAAACAATAATCGTGCAATTAACTATAACAACATATTGCAAGCAATTATGGTTTAGCAAGCAAACTTTACATCTTAAACATAACTACTCAATCCATACATACCCTAACCTCTGCATTGTCCCTGCGGTGGACCTGGATACTACCTCTCATATGGTAGATCCCAACTAACCCCCATGATCCTACCTTACAGGTAGATCAATATCTAGGGTTGATGAGTCGCACGGCACTACCCATAGGTAGCCCAATTCCTAACTCATGATATGCTAAAAAGTCACATGGCACTACACATAGGTAGCCCAATTCCTAACTCATGATAACCTAATGGTCCTACCTAACAGGTAGACCATGTACTAGGTTATCCTTTTCATCATTTGCAAAGCCACAGAGGAGGACTAGGATCTGAGCTAGTCATGTATACATATTTAAGGTGATAATCATAGTCACTTTATAGTTACATGAAATAAAAGTCATCCAAACAGTTATTTTCAGGTAACCGATAAAACATTCAGGAATCGCGTGAAACTAAAGCGATTTAACCATAAGCGTAACCACATATCTATCAGGCCGATTTGGGACAAAAATAATCCAATTAATGTAAGAAATCCAATAGGAAAGCAAGCACACAAAGAGATCTTGAAATATGCATATAATTTCCTATCATAAATCATGTCATCAAGATCTATTAAATCTAGCTTGCTTCCTAGGGTTTCTAGTCCACTTTTACGGTTTCCATTGCATTTAGGGTTTTTCTTGTACTTTTATCACTACAAACCCTAGTTAGGAAAAAATTCTCTTAAACCCTATTGATTCTAACATATTTCATTCAACAGGATTAGGATCATCTTCCAACAACATATTATCACATATATAAAAAGTGAACTTTTTCTCTTTTACCCTAAATTAGGGTTTCTAAGTGCTTAATCATTGGTGTAAAACCCTAAATTATGCAAGAAACATCTAGACTAGGTTCAAGTTCGTTATTAACTAACCAACAGGTTATAACTACTCAATTTCACTAATTAAGTAACATGAACTCAACCAATATGCTCAATTAGGGTTTCAAGGTCTATTAAAACATATTCGTGTATATGGAACCTTAAATTAATTAAACTATGCTTAATCATTATCCTATTGGATCTAAAGTGTCCTTTTATAATCAACATGTTAATATCAACTTTAAACATCCATATAACCCTTCCCAAATTTTTAATCGTCATAGATTAGGGTTTCTTAAGCATTAATGCATTAAAGTTGGTAACTTCAAATACTTTTCAAATTGCAAGAGGAATTAGGATCTAAATCTATTTTTAATGGATTCCTCACATTTTTTAGAAAAATTCATATATTATATGTATCCATCCGATCTACCATTAATTAGATACATTTTTTTACAAAAATCACTTACTTGGACCAATGGGAGGATGCCACGTCAGCCTTTCCCATGCACCATGTAGCCGGTTGAGAATATAACTGATTTACTCTTATACCCCTGTGCGGTGCCTTGGTTCTATACAACGTGAAGGGGAAAATCTGTCAAAAGCCACCCGATCTTCTTCCTCCTCGCGAAGACCTAGCGCTGCCGATGACATCAGCTCATGGGGGTCTCCTCCTCCCCTTCCTTGGACCCAAAGGACACCGACGAGGGTCCCTTTACTTCCGCCACCCTCCTCCGTACCCGCAGAAGCCCCCAACTGTGGCCGAGGTGGCTTGTTTCAAGCACGACGACCTGGGGTGTTCGGCTGGTCGTGCAGGACTGCTGCAGGTAGCTGTGTGAGGATGAGAGCACAGGGATAATAGCCAATCATCCTAGGTTGTTGTGGGAGCTTCCTCTCTCTATTGAGATCCCATCACAACTACTTATTGCCCCCAATATTGCTCTATACCCTCTTGGTAAGGGTTTTGAGAGAAAACAAGAAGAAGGAGAGAGAAGGATGCTTGGGATCCTCTTAGACTCGGGCCAAGGATTCTACCCCTTATATAGGGGAGGGTAGCAATGCCCTGACATGCTTGCCCATGAAGAAAATGAAGTCTTTTCCCAATAGAAAACCAACTTTTCTTAATTAAGAAGTATTATCTCTCTCTTAATTATCTCCTTGGTAATCTTTATTCTTTAGATATTAGGAATTCAAAATCCATCTCTCTTATCATCTTTGTGCTTGGATTTTAATCCATTGGCCACGAAAATGTACTTCCTTATAATAGAAAGTACCTCTTTTGATAATACCAAAAATTCATTAATTTTGTAGCACATTATCCTCATATTTTTGTATTATTTGTATTTTTTCTTTCTTCTTATCAATTGGGGACTCCTTGGACCACAAGAAACCTAATATTTCTAAATCCTTTTTGAAGGATGCTCATTATACTTCTAGAAGCATCTACATCCATTATTTCTCATTATCTTCTTTACTAAAAGATTTCTTTTCAGGGATTTCTCTTTATCTTTTATTTCCTTTCCCTCTTTTCCTATTTCTTTCATTAGAAATCACATATAAATGAAATTTATTCAATTGTGGACATTAATGCCACTTTCTAGAGATTTCCAAATATTTTGCTTAATATCCATTATCTTGTATCTTTCTCCATTATTTGGACTTTTCTTCTCTTTTATATCCATTATTGGATTAATATAGTAACAGGAACCACAAAATTATTATCAAAAGGGAGATTTGCAAAGAAATCCCTTCTTTGAAGCAAAGCATTCAACCTTTTCAATTCGGTCCATATTCATAAAATCGTTACATTTCAATTATGAAAACATATGCAAAATTGAGGTTGTAACACATACCCTTCCTCAACTTTTCAATATTGGGGAAGCTAATAAATTGATCCCTCACTGCTTGAGGAGCCTCTGAGATCTTCTATAAGTCTAGAGTGGACTAACAAAACATCTTGGGAATCTTTTCAGACTCAACCTAGACAGACCCCTCTGACTCCAGAACAACCACCACATCATGACAACATGACAAATGGTGTAATTTCCAATAGTTTTCTCACCCTCCACTATAGACCTAGATTTCTCTTGAGGATGAGAAAATTTCTAAGTTCACATTGGAGGGTGGTTAGTATGTCTCTATTCAACTCACTCTATCTTCCCTTTTGTCATTTTCATTCTAATGTTACAATTACATCCTATTTCTTATTTTCTAATCCAAAATTTCAATTATTAGTTGCATGTAGTTGGTGATTATCTAGTTCGACTAGATCCATTTTCTATTTTCCTATTTTGTTATGTATAAATCATCAATGTACACACCTTGAATGAAGTAAATCTTTTTGCAATGGTGAATCATGAATTGATAATGCTAGAAACTATCATATCACCAATTATCTTTAGTAACATCATTTCCTATCAAAGATGGTAATTCATATTGAATTGAGAGGAATCAAATTGCAGTGTGCCTCTTATTGATTAGCATAACTTCTCATGGATATGTCTTTGTCTGTAATTTACATGATGTGATTGAGTTGTTTGTTAAAGATCATTTCTATGCTCTGAACTAAAATATAATAATTTGAATTTCATAATCTTTGACACTTCTTCCACCATCTTTTACCCCACAATTTGTAAAAAAAATGAAAAAGCCAAAAATAATGTGCCAAACTCCAACTTCTAGGTGGCACCCTCTTTGTCACCCTATGCTTCTTCCATACCCCTCCTATGTAATAGGAGCATATCACAAATAAAAAGATTCCAATGTGCACAACAAAAATAAAAGATGCAATCAATGTAACTATAGTAGAAATAAAGCAATCTCAAGTGAATAATTGAGTACATATTTGCAAATTATTCCTTCCATACCTCCATCCCCTCTAATTTTTCTCGAGGGAAATAATCACCCAAATAACATTCTACCTGAAATTGAACATTGTTCTTGTGCAAATCTCATAGGAAAATTTAGAAATCTCTAAAGCATCAATGATATTATGACTATGATGTACATGCATTGATATAGAAGCATATTTGTGAAATTGAAGTCAAAACAAGGAGTTTCAAGTTGCATTTTGTGATTCCAAGACATTAGGGTTGCTTGGACATATTTAGTTGTAGGGAACCAAGTTGTGTTATGAATGAAAGGATGACATGCTAGTAATATTATTTTGACAAGTTGTTTGATTCAATATGGTTTGAGGATGAGCAACTTTTAGGTTTAGGTAGTCTGATGAATGCTTATTCATCATAATTTCATTGCATTTTCTAGATAACTTTAGTTTTTCATTATTGTTTTGCTTAGCTTTGTTGTTTTTCTTTAGTCCTTAAGTATTATGAATTTTGATAAGATTTCTCTCTCTTATATAAGGAAAAGAAAATTTTGACTCAAGAGCATGATGAAAGTCCTTCCCCAGATTCATTTCTCAAGTTCAGAAGAAATAAGATGGAAAATTGAAGCTTTACATCAGAATTTTAGTAAAGTTGATCAGGAAACTTGGCTCCTTAATAGACTGATCAGCCTGACCATTCAAGACAACTCTAAAGCAAGAATCAAACTGTCCATCCTCCTTCACTTCTCGAATGATCAGAAGGCCAATATCAAGAATAGTAAAAGCTGATGAATTTTGGGGACCAAGTGGTCTGACAACTGACCCTCTTGGTAGGCCGATCCACTTGTAGCACATGATCTCAAAGAAAACCCTAAACGACTAACTCCCTTTTCACCAATCAGTTAATCAAAATACTACCCCCCAAAGTCATTACCCTCCAACCTTTTTGGGTGCCCACATGATCTATATACCCCATGGATCGATCAACCTACTCATTCTCTAAGATTCTCTCCAAAAATATGATCGGCCAATCCCCCTCACTGGTTGTTTGAATTCGCTAGAAGTCCATCAGATGTGCATCCAAGAGGTTGATCGGCCAACCAAACTATATGGTCACTCGACCAACATGACAAACATGCAAAAAATACATAGTTGCCAGCCAAATTGGAGTGAATAAAGGCCATATGAATAAAGAGGGAAGACCTAATATTTCTAAGACATTCTCACTCAGTTTAGAGCCACAATTGGAGCACATGAAAGATAGATGGATAAAGGAGGGAAGAGGATCATCTTTGTAGAGATCTTTAGACTAGTTGATTCTAGAATAGATTGTTGTATTCATAGACTTTTTTCTTCTCTCTTCTTCTCTTTCAGTGGCATTGCTTCTTCTTTCTCTTCTTGTATTTGTTCTTTTGTTATAGACATGAGAAATTAGACTCTCTCACTAGGACATGAGGAGTAGACCATCACTCATACATTACCTTAGTTGTTATCAAAACTCCATATAATTAGATTGTGTTTCATTTCTTTGTGGTTTGCTTGTTGAACTGATCCCTCAATTGGCTTTTTTGATATAATACTAAGAATAGAGACCACTAAACTTAGGATTAGATCCTTTGACTGAGTAGTAGGATTGCAGATGCGATCATGGAGGGAATCCTATAGGATAATTGAGTAATGACCTGTGCTTAGAGAGACATCGAGCCCGTGGAGAATTCAATCATTGTTTAACTTGTGTTCCAAAAGGGGGAAATTTCACTTGGTCCTAGTCTAGTTAGATGAGAATTCTTGAGTTATAACAATTCATATGAGTACATAGGTGATGGTGGGTGAAAGAAAAATGTCCTAGTGTTCTTTAATCATTATTATCAACCCATATTTCAATCATTTCTTGCATTTTGATCTTTTAATTCAGCCATTGTATTATATTCACCCCAAGCAATCTGTTTTAATTATTGTTCTCAATCATTGGTTCATCAAGTATTTCTTAAATATGTTGTATAGGATTCAATCCTTTGGTATACTACAATTGATCTGTAAGTTTTCAAGTGAGTTAGTTGCAATTGTGAAAAAAGTTTCAAACCTAGGATAATCTATCTTAGGAATTTTATTTGTAATAAAGCTCGCATCAAGTACCACTCAAATTCACTAAGATGTGAAATCCTAATTTTTTAGCAAGAAAATAACACAAAAAACACCACCGACAAGTGGACGTGTCTTATTATCATGTAGCTAATGGGTCTTATCGTATTATAGCTAATGACCACACCCAAAACACAAGATGTTTAAGAAAAAAATTGAATTTTTAGTCTAATTAAAGAAAAATATTTTATAAGGATAGATGGTATATTTTTGGTTTGATGGACTAAATTAACATTGCTAGAAATGCAACCAAACTATGAGTAGAAAGTATTTTTACCAATGGTAAAATCACCTAGGAGACAAAATGCACCAACACTACATATATATCCCATCTCTAATGTTGCATCATTCACTTGCAATATTATAATATTTAGGCCAAGGAAATTCCATATCCTTTCTAAGTATGAAATTTATAAGGACATATTTTTGCATAGGATCGAGCTCCTGTTACCTAAGGATCTAATTTTTTTTGCCTTGGAGAACCTATTCCATGATCTCATCCAAGATTTAACAAGGATTATCTGATATTGTATCCTTAAGTTTTAAGGTCTATACACTCAGGATTGTAGGTATCTACACTTAGGATTGTAATAGACACATAATGTGAGTAGCGAATTCATAGAACATGCACCAAACAATTAATCAAAAATCTAATAGTTCAATCAAGTAGTAATTCACAATGTAAGATCATAGTATAGGCAACAAGGTTAATCCACATGCCCAATAAGGATTTACTCTCTACTCATATTAATGATACAAGATAAAATAGATAAGAAGATAAATCACATTGAAAATATAGCATAATGAGGAAAAACTTAGTGGTCTTATCACCACTCCCAAATAAGCACTGAGATCTTTGATCACATCCTTTTACAAAGTGTGTCTCCATGTCAAGCCATCGACTTCCCTATGCAGATCTCCTTGAAGGTGGCTAGGATTTTGGATGTGAGAGAATAGGTCATGAACCCTTAACATAAATGTCCCCTAAGTGATTCTATATCATCCCATAGAATATTAGATCCATGCAAAATAGTCCAATGACAGTCAATCTTAT
This sequence comes from Alisma plantago-aquatica, assembly GCA_963693085.1. Lineage (NCBI taxonomy): Eukaryota > Viridiplantae > Streptophyta > Magnoliopsida > Alismatales > Alismataceae > Alisma > Alisma plantago-aquatica. The sequence goes on from OY856409.1 coordinate 593,577,661, forward strand.
GTTGTAATTTCCATTGCAACAAAATGAGTAACCAAGAGGCTTGTGTATTAACTGGAAGCGGTTATTGAAAATATTCTTTTCATAAATAATAGAATTATGCTTCTAGCCAAATTTAGTCACTGAATTTTGACATAAATATGTGTAATCTATAGATGTTTGAGTATCGAGGTATATTTTGCATTCGACCGACTCATAGTGTGAGTCAAACAACGAGATAAATGTCATAGTTATTATGATTTCTTATGAGTTTCCCAATTGAATGACTTAAAGGCAAGTAGGCCAAATGGTCTGTATATATACTTATTTTTTAGATAATTGAATTATGCATCCAATGACTTTTAAATCATCCAATTCTGAGTTTGTATGCAAAAGTTAGGGCCATTTGATTAACCATTTATACTTTGGTGATCCTCCCTCCAATTTGCAGAGTTGGGGAGTGAGAATATACAAAATTTGAAATTTTTTTGAGGATTTTCATGGAGGGATAATTTCTTCTATCTTTGACTTGAACCAACCCTATAGATTAAACATAAAAATTGTTAAATACCAGACAAATTTCATAAACTACTAACATCTTAAAATAAGTGAAATATAAAGTAAAATGCAAGAAAATTTGAACAAAATATAATATGTAATTAAGAAACATGATGAATAGACATCTATAACAACCACAAGCTTAAATATTTCCCATCCTCAATTAACACAAAATCCAGAATACTCTCTAAAAAGTACTTTTAACCTATTTACATGCATCATACTTGCATCATGTTTGAATCACGATGGCTCTATGGTCAAGCAACTCAGCCTCCTAAGAAAACTAAACACAAATTGCTATACCCCTATTCCTAAGTTTTCTTCACAAAACCACTTTCTCACCACCATCCTTGATACCCCACATGTATAATGATTCTATAGAAGTAGAGGAATCCCAAAAAATCACAAGCATGCACACAATTCAACACCTTGGTATGTTAAAAGGATATCAATTGAGCATGTAATGAGCCCTTAGCGGGGAAATGAAGTGATGGGGGTATGGAAGGAATAAGGCACATCTCCACTCTATTCAACTTGATATTGAATTGTATTGGTGCAAATACATATATTGCACAAATGTTTTTGTGTGTTTACATTGGCATTTATTTATTTATTTTTGGTGATACACCCATATTATATACAAGGAATATGGAAGAAGTGATTATAGATGGAATGGGTGGTGTGCCACCCCAAGCTTAGGGTTTGGCACACTTCATGGCTATTTTTTCCTTTTTACTAAGTGAAAGGTAAGAAGATGGAATAAAAAGTGTAGAAGAGCATGCAAAACTTGTTTTTATGATTAAATGTGTCAGTTTATTCATCTAATTCAGTAAACATAAATAATGACATGAGAATGGGATGCATGTCAATTCCATAGATAAAATTTACTAATTAGTAGAACTAACATCATATTTGATCCCTCTTTGTTCCTCTAACACCTGCCATCTTTTCTAGGAAAAATGATGTTTATATTCATTAGCTACAAATGGTCATTTATAATGATTGGCATGTTTTAAAAATATAGTTAACGTGAAGAACTCACTTAGGGGGTTGTATGAAAAATTCTATATGGAATGAAACATAAACATAAAGGAAGCTGACTAGATTATGTCTTCAACTACTATTTCTAGAACTATGAATTGAAATGAGAACCATTTAAGCTCCATAATAGAAGTAATCTACACACAGATATAACATGATGATATATAAATAAGAATATACAAACAAATATGTGTGGGTGGAAAATATTATGTTCCACCTAACCTCCACTCCGAGCTTCAAAACTTGCTCATCCATGACAAAACACTAAACCCAAGATGAAGAGGAAGAAATACTCAATGCTCATCCAGGTGGTGTTGATATTTGATCAATTATTTAATGCATGTCAAATGAATTAGCTACCCAATTTTTGTACATATTGCAACCCTTAGAATTAATACCTTGAAACTTAAAATCAATATATCAATTAGTCTTTGTTGAACACCAGATGAGATCATGGAATCAGTTCTTTGGGTGACAGATTCAGAATCCATAGGTAATGAGACCTTGGGCCTATGGTGAAATATTATAGGGAAATATGGAGATAGAGATAAGTAGAAACAAAAAAAATTCTTACCATTTTCTACTTAGACAGCAGATCGCATCAACAACTATGGATTGGGAAGGAAGGTTGCAAGGCATATACCTGGTCCTGAAGAAAGTATAGTGACTATCTTTACAGTGGCATGCTTCTTTCACAAGTAGCCCACAGACAATTTTCGGGGCAGCCTCCAGGTGCAACACCTCAGACGATGGTGGTGGTTGTCCTCCTAGCGTGGTGGTAACAACCTACATACCTCTACATTGTCTACACGGACCACCGTGAACTCGTCATCACACTCTAAAGCCAACGAGAAGGAGTTGTCAATTTGAATATCAACGTGCTAGTGTTGACTTGCTCTCCCTTGTTGTCTTTCCATTTTTGTCTCTCCCTTTTAGGGGTAAGACTTGCTTGTGCTTTCACACCACCACAATTGTGAAAGGACAAAAATTGTAAGATCTTATTGTTGTGTCTTCTTAAAGACTATACTACCCCTTTGTATAGGATGACCAGGGTCAGGGTTTCCAGATCATTTGGGAGATGAAGAGATGGAATTTCATGAATTTTCTAGAAGCTACAAATGTTGAACTGGTCTTCACTAATGAACCGGACGGTTCACATGTGAAATAATTAGTTCAACACTTGAATCAATTAGTTCACATTATTTCTTGTTGACAAACATATTGACTTTAATGTGACGGTTAATGCACAACATGATGTCTGCATCATTCCTTGATCCAATTGTGTTGATCTTCCAACCAATCGGTTCACAACTTGAACTGGTCAGTTCGCTAGCTGAACTGATCATTTCGTATTTCTTACAACCAATTTTGTTTAAATTGATATCTAAATACTTTAGAAATCAAGTTAAACAATATTTATAAGTAAAACCCTATTCCAGATTTATCTATGGGTGTGACCCTATAGGTCCCAAATTACGCTGGCAGTGAATGTCCATAACTAACTTATGACATCATAAGAAATGAGAGATATCTAGCAACACATCGTTTCTACCCAAGTAATTGAAATGTTGGAGAACAACTTCAACCTACAATCCAAGATTAGTGTTATAATGATTGTATATTTCCTTTATCTCTGATATCTAGATTGAACTAGAGGCATGGAAATGTCATCCTCTAATTCAATCTATATTCCTTGAACTAGAGAAGACTGTCTGAGATTCATGTGAGCTCACATATCATATGTTGATCCACATGAGTATTGCCATACGTTTCTCCATATTGCTTATCAACTGGCCTAAATATCAACTTCAGTAGGAGGGAAAAATCTCATCTAAATCGCTCAAATTCAATCCCCATGTTTCACAACGTATCTGAGCATAACCTAATGGTAACCCTCATTCAAGGTCATGTTGGACGATGTCAAATGTAAATTGAATGACATGTGATAAATTTAGTGATTTCAGGTCTAAGAACTACAATCACTACTATCACTGTGAGAGTTGATTCTGATTACCATTCAATGGTTTCCATGCATCACTCTTAAGGTGGGTATGTCTGATACATTTTTCTCAAACATGTATCTATTTGTTTGGTTTGATATCACACATCATGACTGATGAGATTCTTCCATCAACCAACATACACTCTAGTCTTGTGTATTACTATTGTCTATTTTTGTTCCACAGTAATATCCGACTAGGGACATAACAAGAATGCATGTGATCTTATCATACATATGATATCATTATTCAGATCCTCAAACTAAATAAATATGTCATTGAGTAACATCATTCTTTAGGCATCTATCGTGTTATACCATTATCTCATTCTTGAACAAACATATAGATGAAGATTTCCTTTATTATTAATCAAATCATTTACATGACATGTCACTACAATCATCATATGACTGGTTCTCTAGTCATACATACCAACAAATATGTCCTTGCGCATTCCATAATTTGAAAGGATATGGAATTTCCTTAGATTCAATCTATTAATCTTTTAAGTGACTGATGCAATGTGAGATAGTAGATATGTAGGCAGTTACAGTGAAATCCATCGCCCCTATGATTTTACCATTTTTAGAAACCATTTCTTTCATAGTTAGGTTTCATTTCTGACATTGTTAATTTAGTTCATCAAACAAAAATCAGCCATCTATCTGTTGGGTTATATGTCTTGAGAGGCATCATTTTCTGATTGTGAAAGAGATACTTTGAAATTAATTTGATTTATAATAAAAGGTAACTCCACTTATTATGTTTGTTTTAGTATTTAGATAATTAACAAACCTAATAATGTCCTAAGAATGTTTTTTCGTGATGACATATGGTTTTTGGTAATGACCTAAACAAGAGATTAGATGTATAATAAGAATATTCCTTCTTATTACGTCTCTGGTGGGTTATTATTGAGGATATTATAATACAACAATAGTATAGAAGACTAGAATCTATTATAAGTGATGGCTATGTTTCTTTAGTCAAGATACATGGGTACTTGTTAGAGATTAAGTTATATTAAAAAAACACCTTTGAGATTGATACATGGAAGTCATTTAATGACACGTCAAAGTCATATCTCAATGTGAAAATGGTGATTGTGATCCTTATACTTGATGTCGCTACAAAAATCACATGTTGTTTTGTGTACTTTGACACTAGCCCAACGTAAATCTGAAATAGTGGTTGCCATAAAGGTGGTGATTGGGTACACTATGACACATGGGTATCACTATGAGTGATGTGGATGGAATCTATCCCTCCTTTAGAAATGATATCCTAGCCACTTCATAAGAAAAATTATGAAATGCATGACAATGATTATGTGAGTCAATATATGATATTTAGCTCATAATATCTTGCATAGTTTGGTTTGGTTCAAGGAACATTGATTGAATGCTAAGAGGATGACATTCCATGCCTCATTTTCAATTTGGATATCTATGACAAAGGGAATATACAGTCATGGTACCATTGGTCATTGTACTTGTTGTAGTTATTCTCTAACTCATTTCTATTACTTAGGTGGCAATGATGTGTGTCTAGACACCAATATTTTCTTTTCAAGTTTTAAACATCACTATAAAAATAATTAGGAAGCTACCAGATCACACACATAAGGATTCATAAAGGAATTGAATTTCAAAATCAAATAAATGATTAGAATGGTTCTGAATCACAAATAGGCTAATTTCTTGTCTAATTAATGACCAAAATATCTGATTATCCGATTGGATTGGTCAGGGTCAGTCGATCAATTGATTGTCTATTGGTGAACTAAGTTTTGTACTTGATTGGCCCGATCGACTGATCAGGTAACTTGGTCAGCCAATTACAAAGCAATAGGGGAAGCCTCAAATTCAAAAGTAATTCAGATCAGGATCTGAACTAACCATACTGACCAATCACCTAACTTGTTCGGTCGGTCAGAATGTTTTTTATTCCTAACAACACCCTTATTGATCTATCAAAACTCTAGTCCTAGTTTTTAACATTGTTTTTTTTTGGGACTGGATTAGAGAAGTGATTGGAATTAGGGTTTTCTTAGAACTTACTCTCCTATGTAAAGGGAGCATGTCCCATAGGGCTGGACACATCTTTTGATACAACTTGTGAGACATGTTGAATGTCGAACTTCTCACTTAGAGAGAGGAAGAAACCCAAAAATTGGATGGCCAAGATAGGAAAAGAAAGGGAGCTTCAGGATGAGTAGCACGTCGATGACTCTAGTTCCTCTTCAACTTGGTGGCCAAAGTAGTGCACCACGTTATCCCTCATCTGCATGAACCAAATAAAGGTCAGGGCACACATACAGAAACTTGGAGAGTCTATTCTACAAGACGACAATAAGTTTTTGTGAAGAAGACAGCCATGAAGCAACTTGGTGGCCAATTTGGATCTTGTCTTGATCTATCTAGATTTCTTACTGTCTTATTCATATCTAGACCATCAAGTTCTTCACCAAAAAAAAATATTTCTATTTGTTGAACAAATAGTGTGTAAAAGGCATAACCTTTATTCCTTCTTATGTCTTTTATTCATTGATATTTTATAGATACTACAAATCAAATGGATAGGGTATAAATAGAAGGTTTTTATTATTATTCTGATGCGACCCCTTCTCATAAACCCTACAATGCTATCAGAGCCGATGTCTTACACTTTTAAATCCATTTTGAATTTTGAACTATAAATGATTCATTGTATGGATTATGTGCAAACTTGTATCCACGACAATCAACTAATATATATATATATATATATATATATATATATATATATATATATATATATATATATTACATATACCAATGTGACACCTTGAAAATTGTTTTGTTTGATGGACATGGATATGGAAATTAGATCACGTGGTATGATCTAAAACATGTAATATCACTAATTTTATGTTGATCAAACATCATGTAACATGTATATGGCTTGTATACTATGCCTCTTTCTCTATTTATTCTTCATGTAAATTTTAAATTATACAATGATGTGAAGAAATAATCGGTCGACCATGGTGGAGAGGAGGAGATGATCAAAAGCCCACACCAAAGAGAATGGCCCTTAGAGGGTTTGTGATCAATACAAAATGAAAAATGAACAACAACACTAGAACTTTCCAAATTAGGGACTTTTGATAGGTTGACCGAATTAAATGATTGACTAACCAAAAACCCTGAAAGGATTGGCTTCAGATTACATTTAGATGTGAATCTCTTGGTTTTTTTCCTACAACACATGTAGGCTCAAGTTGTCGTCCTAATTGTCATATCATATTTTATCAAATGTGTTGATTGTTTTAGTATATGATACAAATAACAATGTATATTAATGGCTATTGGCTACATATGCATATATATATATATATAATCAATGTTGAAAATTTTTTCCAAGTGAAATACACATGAAAAACTTGTTCCACTAAGTGTGGACATGTCAGGCATGGTGTTGTTGGGAAATTAGGCATCATATAAGGCAGCATAAACACAACTTTAAATGCCATATTACCCTTTGAACAGTAGACCTAATCAACAACTATGTAATGGTAAGGAGGGTTGCAAGGTTTATACCTAGTGCTGGAGCAAGTCAAATGACAATCCCTTGATGTAATGTGCAACTTTTTTCAATTTGCACCTAGACGACAACATCAGAGGCTTCTTAGTTGATAACCATGGACATCAGTTGTATGTGTCCTCCTAGTGAGTGGCTATGATCTCCTTGCCTCTATAGTAGTCCACATGGACCACTAGGAGCTCCTACCAATCTATATGAATGGACACAAAGGAGTTTGTCTCTCCTAGTCAATTGTCTCTCCCTTTTTGTTGCTCCCTTTTATGGGTAGAACTTGCTCAGGTTCTCACATTACCATAAATGTGAGAAGACAACAATTATTTGAGCTTATTATTGTGTCTCTAGAAGGCCCACAATACTCCTCCATTTGTAGGAGGGGCAGGGTATGGGATCCCAGTCTGAGCGGGAGTTGAAGAGACGAAACTTCAAAAAAAAATTGGTGCGAACGTCAAACCGGTTGGGTCACTACTGAACCAGTCAATTCACATGTGAGAAAATTGGTTCAAACCTACAACTGGTCATTTCACTATGTTCCCAATCACAATTATATTGGTAGTTAATATTCAACTAATGCACAACATGATGTCAACATCAATCCTTGACCCAATTGAATTGATCAACCAAACGGTTTATTCACAACCTAAATCTATTGGTTCACAGACCTGAGCCGATCGATTCACTTACTAAACCGATCGTCTCATGCATCTGATTGTCAATGTCGGTACAATTGACCTGACACTTGAAGTAGTCGGTTCAATACTTAAGCTGATTGCTTCACAGTTCAATCAGTCAACTTTCAACAATTGTTGTTTAAATTGAATACCTAACACCTTAGTATTCAAGTTTAAAATTTGTTCATGAATTAACTCCTATTCCAAGTGTATCCTATGTGGGTGACCCTATAGGTTCCAATTTACTTTGGCAGTGAATGTCTGTAACTGATTTATGACATCACAAGCAATGAGTGGTATCTAGCAAGACATCATTGCAACCTAAGTAATCATAAAGTTGGAGAACAACTTCAACCTAAAATAAGTGATTGGTATTGTAGTGATTGTATAGTTCCTCTATCTCTGATATCTAGATTGAATTCAAGGCATGGAATCATCATCCTCTTCAATGTTCAATTCATATTCCTTGAACTAGAGTAGTCTGTATGAGATATATGTAAGCTCAATATCATATATTTACTCAAATGAGCATGGCCATGTATTTCTCACTCTCACTTATCAAGTGGCCAAAATATCAAACTCCTATAGGAGGGAAAAATCCCATCTACATCACTAATAGTCATCCATGTGTGTCACAATGGACCCGAGCATCACCTTTATGTCAACCCATATTTAAGGTCACGGTCGATGATGTCAAAGCACATCGAACATCATGTGATAAGTGTAGTGATTTTAGGTCTAAGAACCACAATCACCACCATCACTATGAAACATGATTCAGACTACCAATTATGGTTTCCATGCATCACTCTCAAAGTTGGTTTGTCTGATACACTATTCTCTAACAAGTATCAATGTGTTTGGTTTGGTATCACATATGTCATCAACCAACACACACTCTAGTCTTATGTGTTGTTGTTGTCTATCAACCTTCCACATAAATCTGACTAGGGATAAAACAAGAATCCATATAATCTTAACATTTATATGATATCATTATGTAGGTCCTCAACCCAAAGACATACATCATTGAGTAATATAATTCTTTATACATTTATTATGTTACACCATTATCTCATAACTGAATAAAATAGAATAAATTTGGTAGATTGCCTTATAAATAATTCAATCATTTACAAGATATGTCATTACAATAATCATATGATTGTCTCTCTGGGCATACATACCAACAGACTCCCAATTGCACTTAGATCCAATCACCCATGAACTTAATCCCATGTGATCTAACATGACCCTCATGCTTCTGCTGTGAAAGTGCTTTTATCAAGGGGTCAACCACATTGCTTTCAGTTGGTACACTGTAAATCTTCACATCTCCTCGTTGCACAATTTCTCCTATGAGATGGAACCAACTTTGTATATGCTTGGAATGGTGATGTAATGTTGGTTCATTAGCTTGTGCAATAGCACCATTGTTGTCACAATATATCTCAATTCCATCGTTGATGTTTGGAACCACCCCAAGTTATGAGATGAACTTCTTGATCCAAACATCCTCCTTTGATGCATTAGATGCATCAATATACTTGGACTCTACTGTAGAATCCATAATTGTCTCTTGCTTGGAACTCTTCTAGATTATAGCTCTATTGTTCAGGAAAAACACAAATCCAGACTACAATCTAAAGTCACCTTTGTCAATTTGGAAGCTTGCATCGGTGTAACCTTTTACCACCAACTCTTCCTCTCCTATGTAGACAAGGAACTGATCCTTAGTTCTTCTCAAGTAATGAAGGATGTTCTTCATGATAGTCCAGTGAGCTTCATCAGGATCTAACTAATATCTTCTCATCATGCTTAAGGCATTGCAACATATGGACAAGTACATAACATTGTGTACATGAAATATATAATTGTTGATGCTCATGGAATATTATTCATGTACTCCCTTTCTTTACAATATTTGGGACATTATTCTCTAGAGATAGTAAATCCATGAGACATGGGTAGGTTTCCTCTCTTTGAGTTTTCCATGATGAACCTTTTCAACACTTTATCAATGTATATGCTCTGACTTAGTCTAAGAAGCCTTCTAGATCTATCTCTATAGATCTAGATTCCTAGGATGTAGGATGTTTCACCTAAGTCCTTCACAGAAAATGTATTTCCTAGACAGGTCTTTACCATCTGTAAAGTAGGGATGTCATTCCTTATCAATAGTATGTCATATACATACAATATAAGGAATACAATCATACTCGCACTAACCTACTTTTAAACACATAGCTCATCTTCATTTTGACTAAAGCCAAACACATTAAGTATTTCGTCAAATTGAAGATTCTAGCTTGAAGATACTATCTTCAATCCATAGATTGACCTTTGTAGATTACAGATTGTATTTGCATCCTTTGGATTTATAAAACCTTCAGGTTGTTTCATGTACACATTCTCAAGAAGATTCCTGTTAAGGAATGCAGTTTTATCATCCATCTACCAAATCTCATAGTCATGATAAGTTGTAATGGCAAGCACAATCCCGATGCACTTAACCATGGCAACTGGAGAAAATGTTTCATCATGGTCAACACCTTGAACTTGTTTGAAACCTTTTGCAACCAATTTGCCTTTATAGATTTGTACATTACCATCCATGTTGGCCTTCTTCTTGAAGACCCACTTGCACCCTATGGGTTTTACCCCTTCAAGTAGATTCATCAAGGTCCATACCTTGTTGGTATATATGGATTTTGTTAGGACTATACATCGGTCCAAGCCGGTTGTCCAAACCTGGACCGGACCATCTTGGACCAGACCATATTGAGACCTAGTTAACAAAAAAATCATAGACTGAGGATCGAAGCAAGTAAGAACCAGTCCGGTCTGAGACCAGACCGAGAAAATGAAGGATCAGACTGGGACCGGACTGAGACCAGACCAGATAACAATATTCATAAAGTAAAGAAGTAAAACCACCTCTCTACTAAAAATTTGAAGAATAAAATCTCCAGTCCAAGCACACCCTTAAGGTATCTTGGAATGGGTGTAAATTTTTTGAATCTTATTAATGGTATTCAAAACAACCAAAGTGTAGAAGTGGAATAAAAACATTGACTATATTCATAAAGTAAAGAAGTAAAACCACCTCTCTACTAAAAATTTGAAGAATAAAATCTCCAGTCCAAGCACACCCTTAAGGTATCTTGGAATGGGTGTAAATTTTTTGAATCTTATTAATGGTATTCAAAACAACCAAAGTGTAGAAGTGGAATAAAAACATTGACTATATTCAATTTCTCATGAGTTTACAAAAGAACATCTTAATCTTACATGTAAAGGTACATCATAAGGATCCATGTAGAGGGGAATCTAAACCACATCAAGATTGTCTCCAAATATTTAACTTGTCAATCTAAGTCCATAACTGCGTGCCATGTCCTCCATATCCTTCACCCCAGCAAGAAGAGGAAATAGACTACATCAGCAAAGGCTGGTATGTACATACCAAAAAAAATGTAAATTGAGCAATATATGGAATAAGGACATCAAATAAAGTGAATCTTCCCATAGAAAAGAAAAGTACCACCCAAGTGGGCATCAAGAGAATTGATCCACATTAAAAGAGATACTTGCCATTAAATCAACATATAAAAGTGGTGCCACATAAGCACATATGAAACTAGGGAACATAACCCATAATCCATAAACACCATCCTACATGCATGTGAGATAAACTTATCCCTAGAACAATATAAAGGCAATGGAAGACAAGCCTCAGAAACTTGAAACCTGATAGAGAATGGCACATATAAAATGTGGGCCAAACCTCATGAATTTGAAACTCGGGTATGGGACACATAACCTCCATCCCAAAAATATAATAAGGGCACATACCAAAAACCAATGCAATTACACTAGTCTAGTACTACTGAATCACATAGCATGTTAAATGTAGAGGCAAGTAAAAAGTATAGTCAGATTATACCAAAGTAGTCACCACATAAGTGACCAACATATACATCCACCTCATAAGCGGGAAAAAGACATCACATCTCATCATATAGAGTTCCATCATGAACCAAGCATAAAATAAGAGTCTAAAAGAATACATATGATCACAAGATCAATAAAAAATAAGGTAGTTCACATGAACCATGATTTTCAAAAGAAAAAGACATTGTGTATAGGCTAATGTCCATAGGACCAAGAAAAAGAAGAATATAGGTGATTGCTCAACATAGAATAATAGGGGATACAACATTCATCTGTTCATAGTCTACTCTATCCAAATCCAAGTCTAGGTCCAACCCTAGTCCTCCAAAGAACCTATGATGCATATATGTGGAATTAGGGTTAGGTTTCCATTATTTATTCAAAATCCAAAAATCACTTTTTTTCTTACATATGATTTAGGTTATCAAAACTATGCCATATTTTAGGTTTTCTGAGTCCAAAATATATTTTATTATATTTTTTTGACATATATATATTTATTTATGAATTTACAAGTTATTAACTATTTAAGTAAATTCATTAAAATCACATATTTTCAAGATTAGATTTGAACAACAATGCTAATACCATTATATAGCCCTTATTTTTATGAATTCATCGGCTATTTATTTGTATTTTTCTGACCAGTATATAATTAGTTATCAAATTTTCAAAACCAACTAATAAGAAAAAGCAAAAAAGCCACATGGAAAACCTGGAGCCCAAGATGCACATTGCTGAGATGGCCCGATAAACAAACACCACCTGGAAAGGACCTCCAAATAGATCATCATGAGAGGAAAACCAACTATTTGGTAAAAAGATGAATATGCCCTTGGATGAAAACAAAAAGTAAAGAAAAATGAGGGGCATATAAGACCAATCACTATTGATCATCTTCTTCATTTTCACAGAATCATGAGAAGAGACAACCATGATGAAATTCCGATGGCAATGAACACAAATCATGATTCCATTTGCTAAAACATCCCTATGTTATGACCTACAAGTTCACAAGATTGAAACAGACTCAAGGGCCCAAAAATTGACTTGCACGATGACCAAATTACAAAGATGGAACCCAAAATTGTATAACAGCAAATGAGAAGTTCAAATGAGGGAAACATGGTATATACCTCGTCATGTTCAACTGGCATTGTAGGAAGTTCTGATTGTTCACTCTGAACAAATCTAAGTAGTTTTGGGCCACTCTGAGGATCCAGAACCCTCCGGAGCCAGGGTGCACGCCACAGGTAGGTTGGGTAGGTTAAATATGCTTGAGGCCATGTGAGAGCAATCCAACAGTGAGAAATGAAGCTGGGTCGCCGGGAAGACGTGAGGAAAGGATTTCCCAGGAGCCGGATGCCCTAGGATGGTGAGGAGAGGTGAAGAGGAGGAGAAGCAGAGAGGGAATCGGGTAGCGACAGAGGACCATGGGAGGAGGCTTGTGGAACTAAGCAATGATGCTCTGAGCCCTAATATTTATAGGGTCTAAGGATTCAGGAGGACTTGAGGAAATTGAAGGAGAAGAAATCGGAGGAAAAGGAAGAAGGGAGAGGGAGAGATCGGGGTCGAAGAGAGAGCAGGTAGTGGGTGCTAAAAAAGGAAAGGGAGACAAGAAGTGTAAGGTAGGAGAAAGTACTATAATCGTTGGATCTAGATCCAACGTTCTACAAAGAATGCGCAGAAAAAGAAAGGGCGTGACATCAAACCAGAAATCTTATACAAATCGAATAAAGTGATGTATTTATTATTTTTCTTTTCCTCTATCTTTCTTTGAGGGTGCAAACAAATCCAAGATTAGAATTTTTTTTTGCATACAAGCTAATCAAAGCATGTAGATTCTGATTATGCAATTAGATTTGCCTTTTGAGGACTTTTAATGTGTTAAATAAATCAAATCTTGTTTTTTCTTTCCTCATGAATTAATGACTTTAAGATTCTCCAAATTTTATGAAACTTCACACACAAGTCATATTTAATGTGTTGGATATGAATTTTCCATCAATTATATATGTTGAGTTATTTGTACCTTTATTTAATATTTAGAAGGTTCTACACACTTTCTCTCTCCCGATTTCTACTTTTAGGCAACTTTCTCCAAATTGGATGAAAATTCACCCGAAGGCTATATTTATTATGTAGATTATGAATCTAAGATTATTTTCCTCTTTTGGAGTCATTTATTACTTTATTTGATATTTTGGGTAAAACTTAGATCTTCTCTTTCCAAAATGAATTAAATTAATTATTATTATGTGAATAATGTGAAACTTGACTCCCAATGCAATTGGGACCCAAGGAACAAGATTTTAAACTTAGATTTCACTTTTGGGACTTACTTTAATGAGATATATCATATGACCCATTAGTGGCCCATTATCTTTATTATTCATCCAATTAGGCTCCTTATCTACATATTACCTCCAATTGAATTATATGACATATTAGGCTACATTTATGTGATACATTCATGCATTAACTCATTATGGTTATACTAAACCTCATCTAGATCTATCCTCAGCCTTGTTTGGCTAAGCTTAAGATATCAAACTTCCAAGGTAGGGTTCAAGTTCTGGTATGTTACAATACTCCACCCCCTAAAAGGATTTCATCCTCAAAATCTATAGATCTAAACATCAACAACCAACTACTCTCCACCCCTTAATAGGTTTAACCTAACAAGTCAAACTAAACAACATTTAGGGTTACCCACATATCTTTTAGTTATAAATGTTTTAGAGATTTATGTTATCCTTGTATCCATCAAAAAGTCAGAACCAACTAGGGTTGAGCTTTAGGTCCTTGTGTCTCTAACCTATCAACCCTAACCAACAACCAAAAAGTCATAGGGTACAAAGGTAGGTCAATTACACCTTAATATCATTCCACATATTCCTAGTCACATCACAAAGCCAATATAGGGTTAACAATAGGTTTAGGGTTTCACTACCAAAACTTCTCAAAATCTTAATTGTGACTTAATTTAAGAAAAAATCGATAAAATACAGAATACTTTGTACATATAATAGTATATTTGAAAAAAACATTGGCCATGAAATCTATTCGAGGTGAAACAAAATATGGATCCAAAATCGATTGTGGAACCAAGTCACAACTTTCCATAATAAAATCTCCTCATCCTACTTAATACTCATCCATAAAACCTAATTTTATCCTCAAGTCAATCCCCATACATATATAGATTCATCTCACCAAAGACCTATATGGTAGGGTATGATCATCTAATCCTCATAACATTAGGGTTCACTAAACATCAACCTTTCATCATCTCATGGACAACATAGGCAACATCTAGGGAAACATCTCACCTAAAGGGTAACTATGTAAGTTAAGGTTTCTAATAAGGGAGACAAAATTGAAATAGTCAGTTTTCGACTACCACAGGCTCTGATACCATGCTTTAAATAAGTGAAACCACCTCTCAACTAAAAAATTGAAGAATAAAACCTCCAGTCCAAACACACCCTTAACGTATCTTGGAATGGGTGTAAAATTTTCAAATCTTATTAATGGTATTCAAAACAATTAGCAGCGGAATAAAAACATTGACTATATTCAATTTCTCATGAGTTTACAAAAGAACATCTTAAACTTACATGTAAAGGTACATCATAAGGATACATGTAGAGGGAAATCTAAACCACATCAAGATTGTCTCCAAGATTTAACTTCTCAATCTAAGTCCATAACATCGTGCCATGTCCTCCATATCCTTCACCTATGATTGGAAGCATATCCCAGCAAGAAGAGAAAATAGAAGACATCAACAAAGGTTGGTATGTACATACTAAAAAAAAGTAAATTGAGCAATATATGGAATAAGGACATCAATTAAAATGAAGCTTCCCATAGAAAAGTACCACCCAAGTGGGTATCAATAGAATTGATCCACAATAAACGAGATACTTGCCAGTACATCAACATATAAAAGTGGTGCCACATAGGCACATATGAAATTAGGGCACGTAACCCATAATCCATAAACATCATCCTACATGCATGTGAGATAAACATAGCCCTAGAACAATATAAAGACAATGGTGGACAAGCCTCATAAACTGAAACCTGATAGAGAATGGCACATAACCAAACTCTCAAATATATATAAAATGTGGGCCAAACCTCATAAATTTGAAACTCGGGTATGGGGCACATAACCTCCATCCCAAAAATATAATAAGGACAGATAACCCAAAACCAATGCAATTACACTACTCTAGTGCTACTAAATCACATAGCATGTTAAATGTAGAGGCAAGTAAAAAGTATAGTCAAATTATACCAAAGTAGTCACCACATAAGTGACCAGCATATAGAGTTCCATCATGAACCAAGCATAAAATAAGAGTCTAAAAGAATATCTATGATCACAAGATCAATAACAAACAAGGTAGTTCATAGGAACCATGATTTTCAAAAGAAAAATACATTGTGTATAGGCTAATGTTTATAGGACCAAGAAAAAGAAGAATATAGGTGATTTCTCAACATAGAATAATAGGGGGTACAACATATCTCTACTCAAAGTCTACTCTATCCAAATCCAAGTCTAGGTCCAAGCCTAGGCCTCCAAAGAACCTATGATGCATATATGTGGAATTAGGGTTAGATTTCCATTATTTATTCAAAACCCAAAAATCACCTTTTTCCTTACATATGATTTAGATTATTAAAATCATGCCATATTTTAGGTTATCTTTTTTTTTGTCCAAAAGATATTTTATTATATTTTTTGACTTATATATATTTAGTTATGAATTTTACAAGTTATTAACTATTTAAGTAAATTCATTAAAATGACATATTGTTGAGATCAGATTCGAACAACAAAAGGGGTACCATTATATAGCCCTTATTTTTATGAATATATTTTTTTGACCAGTATATAATTAGTTATCAATTTTTCAAAACCAACCAATAGGAAAAAGAGAAAAAGCCGCATGGAAAACCTGGAGCCCAGGATGCACGTTGCTGAGATGGCCCAATAAACAAACACCACTTGGAAAGGACCTCCAACCAGATCATCTCAAGAGGAAAATCAACTATTTGGTAAAAAGATGAATATGCCCCTGGATAGAAAACAAACAGTAAAGAAAAATGAGGGGAATATCAAACCAATCGCCATTGGTCATCTTCTTTATTTTCATAGAATCGCGAGAAGACAACCACAATGAAATCGTGATGGCAATGAACACAAATCAGGACTCCAGTTGCTAAAACATCCCTACGTTATGACCTACGAGTTCGCAAGACTAAAACAGACTCAAGGACCCAAAAACTGAGTTGCACGATGATCAGATTACAAAGATGGAACTCGAAATTATAGAACAACAAATGAGAAGTGCAAAAGAGGGAAATATGATATATACCTCTTCAGGTTTAATTGGCATTATAGGAAATTTTGATGGTTCACTCTAAACAAATTTGGGTAGTTTTGGGCCACTCTGAGGATCTAGAGCCCTTCTCCGAAGCCAGGGTGCATGCCACAGTTAGGCTGGGTAGGTTAACTATGCTCGAGGCCATGCAAGACCAATCTAGTGGTGAGAAATGAAGTTGGGTCACCGGGAAGACGTGAGGGAAGGATTTCCCAGGAGTCTAATGCCCTAGGATGGTGAGGAGAGGCGAAGAGGAGAGAAACATAGCGGGAACATGGGAGCAATAGAGGACCATGGGAGGTAGCTTGTGGAACTGAGCAATGATGATCTGAGCCCTGGTATTTATAGGGTTTAAGGATTTGGGAGGAGTTGAGGAAAGTGAGGAAGAAAAAATTAGAGGAAAAGGAAGAAGGGAGAGGGAGAGATCGGGGTCAGAGAGAGAGAGCAGGTAGCGGGTGTAAGAAAAGGAAAGGGAGATAGGAAGCGTAAGGTAGGAGAAATTCCAATAATCATTGGATCTAGATCCAATGGTCTACAAAGAATGCGCAGAAAAAGAAAGGGCGTGACATCAAATTGAAAATCTTATATAAAACGAATGAAGTGATGTATTAATTATTTTTCTTTTCCTCTCTCTTCATTTGGGTGTGCAAACAAATCCCAAATTAGATAAAATTTTGCATAGAGGCTAATTAAAGCATGTAGATTTTGATTATGCAATTAAATTTGGCTTTTGAGGACTTTTAATGTGTTAGATAAATCAAATCCTATTTTCTCTTTCCTCATGCATTAATGACTTTAAGATTCTCCAAACTTTATGAAACTTCACATACAAGTCATATTTAATGTGTTGGATATGAATTTGCATCAATTTTACATGTTGGAGTTATTTGTACCTTTATTTAATATTTTGAAGGTTCTACACACTTTCTCTATCCAGATTTCAACTTTTAGGCAACTTTCTCCAAACTGGATGAAAAATTCACCCAACAACTATATTTATTATGTAGATTACGAATCCATGATTATTTTCCTCTTTTGGAGTCTTTTGTTATTTTATTTGATATGTTGGGGAAAACTTTGATCTTCTCTTTCCAAAATGAATTAAATTAATTATTATTATGTGAATAATGTGAAACTTGACTCCCAAGGCAATTGGGACCCAATGAACACAATTTTAAACTTAGATTTCACTTTTGGGAATTATTTTTATAAGATATGTCATACGGCCCATTAGTGGCCCATTATCTCTATTATTCATCCAATTAGGTTCCTTATTTACTTTTTACCTCCAATTGAATTATGTGACATATTAGTTACATTTAGGTGATACATTCACGCATTAACTCATTATGGTTATACTAAACCTCATCTAGATCTATCCTCAACCTTGTTTGGCTAAGCTTAAGAGATCAAACTTCAATGGTAGGGTTCAAGATCTGGTATGTTACACATATACTCTTGCTTATAGAAAATAAATAATTATGTTATTATTATTAAATAATTAATAATCCATTTGAGTTTGTTAACACAAACCAAGTTACACAATTAAATTCTTACAAGTTGAGAGAGTAAACTATCATAAGAATATTTGGAACATTACTAATACAATATTTATACACATCAAGACATTCAAGACTAACTGTCGTAAATTTATATAACATAAAAAATGAACACTTGCAATAATTTATAAAATCAATTTGTCTGATAGTTAATATGTAATACACTTATTTATTAATAATTAAATTCAATGTGCAATGTCCTTTAAGTTTTTCATAGGCATAATGTAATGCAATATTCAAACTTATTTAGCAGCTACTCGGTATTTGCATAGGTGCAATGGTTAATGTAATTCACATTTATTGATATAAAGACATCAGTGCAGGAAAAAATATTAATACACCTTTTGGTAAATTCTAGAGTATCCTTCATAAATATTGGATTGCATTAATATGTATAAGACATTTTTTATGTTATCTCGTCCAATCGATCCAGACCAGCTTCTACCAGACCGAACCAGACAGAGGACCGGATTTAGGATAAATAGCAGACCAAGGACCAAACCAAAAGTCAAGTCAGTCCAAGACCGGACCAGATCGGACCGAATAGTCAGTCTAAGACCAGACCAGACTGAATAGTCGATTGGGTCCATCGATTTGGACTGAGAAATGTACAACCCTAGATTCCATCATAGATCTCATGGTCTTGAGCCATTTCTCAGACTCTAGTCTTTTAACAACTTCTAGGTAGGTAGTTAGCTCATCCTCAATGATCGACTCATCACCTTTTTGAGTTAGTAGATAACCAAATTTATCTGGGTCAAGGCATGTCCTACTAGATATGTGAGGTTCCTATCACATGAGGAATTTCATATTCCACAATAGTTTGTGACTCTCTATGTTCTTCTTGTTCATCTATAGGTTCTATGCTTTATTGTTGGTCTCAAACTTCTTTGAGTTCTACTTTCCTCCCACTGATTTCTTTGAAAATAAATTCCTTTTCTAGGCACGTAGAATCTCTGGAAACAAATACTTTATTGTCAATTAGGTTATACAAGTAGTATCCATTGGTTTCTTTGGGATATCCAACAAAGTAAATTTATCTAATCTAGGGCCAAGCTTTTTTGGAAACATTTTTTTGATATCAGCTTCACATCCCCAAACCCTCATAGAAGACATTTTAGGACGCCTCCCAGTCCAAATATGATATGGTGTATTTTGAACAAATTTACAAGGTACATGGTTAAGTGTTTGCGGTTTCTAGAGCATAACCCCCAAAGGAAGTCATAAGACTGGAAAAACTCATCATCAGTTGTACCATATCTTGCAATGTTTGATTCCTTCTTTCTAATACACCATTGCATTTTGATGTTCCAGGTGAGTCCACTGTGATACAATACCACTGGTTCACAGAAGGTCCTCAAAAACTTGGTTTAAGTATTCCCCACCTCGATTAGAATGAAGTGCCTTAATACTTTTAGCAAGTTGGTTATATAGTTCATTCATAAAATCCATGAACTTTTTTCAAGAGTTTATGATTTATGTTTCATCAAGTAAACATAACCATACATATTAAATTCATCAGTGAAGGTAATGAAGTACCGATAACCACCTCTATCGTTAGTTCTAAAAGGGCCACATACATAAATATGTATATGTCCTAATAAATCACTAGCCCTCTCACTATTTCTAGTGAAGGGATTCTTTGTCACCTTTCCTAACAAACAAGACTCGCATGTCTCTATTGATTCAAAATCAAAAGAGTCTAGATAACCATCTTTATGGAGTCTAGGGATATGATTCCCATTGATGTTCCCTAGACGACAATGCCAAAGATATGTTTATTTTTATTTATCGAGTGTTAGCCTTTTGGTATTTACATTATAAACGTTTGTCTTAAGATCTAATAAATAGAGACCATAGTACATCGGGGAACTACCATAAAAGATCTCATATTTTGAAATAGAACATTGACCATTCTTTATATGAAATTCCTATCCATCCTTGTCTATACAAGATACAACAATAATGTTTCTATTTACAAGAGGTACAAAACAACAATTCTTTAACTTTATTACAAGACCCATGGGTAGAGATAAATTATAGGTTCCAACTACAGTGGCAACAACTCTTGTTCCATTTTTAATGTGCAGTTCAACCTCGCCCTTTCGTAAAAGCTTATTTCTTTCAAATCATGCATATTTGAGTATATGTGAGATCATCGTCCGTATCTAGTACCCAAGATGAAGAAGTAAATAAATTTATCTCAATAACATATATACCTAAAGGTGAGATATCTAACCCCTCCTTCTTCTTCCTCAGTTCCTCCAGGTAGAGAGCGTAATTCCTCTTCCAATGTCCAGGCCGATGACAATGGTGAAAATTGCCTCCCCTTTTCACCCCTCCCTTTTCTTTGAGTGTAGAAGACTTGGGTTTATGTCCAACTTTAGAACTCTTCTTAGATTTTCCTTTTCCCTTGGACTTTCCCTTTCCTTTGTTGATCATAATCAAAAATTTGGGTTTGTCCTTCTTCATTTGCACTTCATGAGTCCTCATCATGTCAAGCAATTCAAACAATGACTTGACAAAATTGTTCATGTTGTAGTTCATGAAAAACAGGATATATGATTTTGGTAGTGAGTGTAGAATCACATATGTGGCCACTCTTAACCCAAGGTAAATAATAGTCTAGAAAGGTTCTCCACATACCCAATAAGCATGAGCACATGGGAACCTACTAGATTCTCTCATGCCATGTTGCACTTGGGTTGTGCCTTAGAGACATCATATCTCTCCTCTCTTGTATGATCTTGGTAAATGTTCTTAAAACATGGGACCATCTCAATGACATCCATTTTCTCATGGTGTCTCTGCAACTCATAGTTCATTGAGCATAACATCCAACACTTGACTTCCAAGAAATCTCTAGAGTGCTTCTTGTAAGCATCCCTGTCATCCTTACACGCACTGGGAGCAGGTTCATCTGAATTGAGTGTTTCTAGGATATAAAGATTGTGCTCCTGTGTGAGAACAATTCTCAATGTCTTGAATTAGTCATGGAAATGATTTCCATTCAACTTGTCCTTCTCAAGGACTGATCCCAAGGAAAATGTGTTATTTGTCATCATTTGATTCTACAAGAGAACATTTATAGTTTGTCAAAACACTTTTGATTTGATTAAA
Organism: Alisma plantago-aquatica; assembly: GCA_963693085.1. Lineage (NCBI taxonomy): Eukaryota > Viridiplantae > Streptophyta > Magnoliopsida > Alismatales > Alismataceae > Alisma > Alisma plantago-aquatica. The sequence continues at coordinate 593,599,521 of OY856409.1, forward strand.
ATAAAATTTAATGATATTTAATTAGGCCTTAAATTAATTATCGCTCCAACTATTTTGTTCAAATTGATATATTTTACTTATAAATTTAGAAGATTGCATCGTACAATCTTCTAGTGATCCAAGATCAATATTTCATCAAATCATGAGTCAGCTTTGCCTGATCGCCCACAACTCAACTATTTAGGCAAGAAACTTTTTCCAATTGCATCTAAATGTAATTCTTGGATAGATGGTGTGCACAACTCTTTCTCACAATCCATATTCATGCTTCTAGGTACTTAATCTCATTAAGATCACTTAATTAAGCCTGACCTAAAAACCAACACAATAGAATATGCACCCTACTTTAGCAAATCTACATATCTACCATCACACTTCCACGAGATGGACAACAAACCATGCTTTGGCATAACCTACACTTAGTCAATCAAGTTTATCATGTGTGTTTCTTATGTAAGGCATCTAAGACTAAATATTACATTGAGGAATTTTATATTTATATACATATACATATCCAATCACAACATAATTATCATACAAATAATGCACATTCTATATCCCACAAATGAAAACATGCAATTATAAAACATGAGCGAAGGTTATGGACATATCTATTATAATTTCTTGGAACCACAAGGAATTACTACCATCTAAGGTCTACATAATTTGTAGCAACCTATTACTAATGAAGATTTGTGCTTGAACCAATCTGGGTTGATCGTCTCAACTCCTGAACTGGTCATCACGCCTCCTATTCGGCCAGTTGGTCATTAGCCCGAATGACTTCAGAACACCTCATCACTCGATTGGGCCCCCAGCTGATTCATTCATCTCCTCTTGTTGTCTAGCCTCCTTGGCCCTCCAACCAATCAATTTGTCTTCTAAAATGAGTGGTTCGTAAGGTGCTAAGCGAATTCTTTGCTATAATAAGAAATTAAAGCTATCTTAATCCTATTTAACATATTACATGGTAATAGAGAAACCTTAAGTTACATTCGAGAGGAGCATAGGAAGGAGTGAATTAATACTTGTATATATGGAAGAGTTGATGAGACTCAGTACAAAAATTGAGATAAAATGGAAATAACAACCATCAAACCACATAGATATCTAGGGGTTATTGGCCATAACCATGCCAACCATCCACCATCAAAACTGATTTTAGGGCGACATATGTAAATTGCATATATATCATATATATATATATATATATATATATATATATATATATATATATATATATATATATATATATATATATATATATATATATATATATATATATATATATATATATATATATATTAGTTGGGATTGTATGCAGTATTTAATCAGATATGTGCCTTGTAAGTATTTCACATTGTATGCAATAAATAAATGATAAAATAGAAATCCAATCATAATGATTAAATCCCAAAGCATAATAAATTGATATGGCTCTAATACCACTGTTGGGAAATATGACATCAAATAAGGAAATAGAAATAAAAATTTAACTTCCATATTCCCCTTTAAATATTAGACCCCATCAACAACTATGTAATGGGAAGGAGGCTTGCAAGGTTTATTCCTACTCCTGGAGTAAGTCCAATGACAATCTCTTGTTGCAGTGTGTGACTTTCTTCAAGTTGCACCTAGACGGAAACACCGATAGCTTCCTGGTTGATCACCATAGACAACAGTGGTCTGTGTCCTCTTAGTGGATATCAACAGCCTCCTTGCCTCTCTAATACTCCACATGGACCACCAGGAAATCCTATCATTCTATATGAATGCACATGAAGGATTTTGTCTCTCCTAGTTGACTTGCTAGCATCAACTTGCTCTACCGCAATTGTCTCTCCCTTGTTGTTCCTCCCTTTGACAGGTAGAACTTGCTCTGATTCTCACATCATCACAACTATTAGAAGACAACAGTTGTTAGAGCTTATTCTTGTGTCTTTGGAAGGCCCACATTATCCCTATATTTATAGGAGGGTCAAGGTTTTTAGTCTGAGTGGGAGTTGAAGAGACAGAGTTACATGAATTTTCTAGAACATGCAAATGTTGAACTGCTCGGTTCACTACCAAACTGGTTGATTCACATGTGAGCCGATTGATTCAAACCTTGAATTGTTTGTTTCACTATGTTTCCCAATCACATTTTATTGGTAATTAAATTTGATTAACTCACGACATGATATAAACATCAATCCTTGATCCAATCAAATTGATCAAACAAACAGTCGGTTCATAATCTGAACCAGTCAGTTCACAGACCTGCCAATGTTGGTTCAATTGACCTGACACTTTTACTAGAACCGGTAGGTTCATAATTTAGTCAGTCAACTTTTAGTCGTTGTTGCTTAAATTGAATACCTAATACTTTATTAATCAAGTTTAAACTTAATTCATGAATAAACTCCTATTCCAAGTGTTTCCTATTTGTGTGACCCCATAGGTTCCAAGTTACGTTGGAAGTAAATGTCCAAAACTAATTTTTGAGATCACAAGCAATGAGTGGTGTCTAACAAGACATCATTGCAACTAAAGTTGAGACATCTTACTTCGAAAATAACAAGATCAACTAAAGCGGAAGCGATTAACCGGCAGTGAAATTATGAAAAATCACTAGAAATTAAAACGTTTTGAGAAGAGATATTTATACTATAAAACTTCTTTATAAGAAATAGGATAAACAGTTTACATCATGTTTTAACATTACATCTCTGTGGAATCACCTCTCGAGTGATTACATACATACATTGCCCTGTTATCTGTACGAGGCAAGATACAACAAAATCTCAAGGCTTAAAGCCAAAAACCTCAGACCTACTGACTCCTAGGACCTGAGAGTATATAGACGACATAAGACATACTATCTACAAGACTAGACAGTCAGTATCTCCACCTGAGATTCACTGCTGCCCTGATGCTGTTGTTGTTGTTGTTGCTCATTCTTATATGGATTCCTTCGTCCTCAGCGTCTACCTAAAAAGTAGAATCCCACGGAAGTCAGACAATTTAAATAATTGTCCCAGAGAAAGTTATAACTCTCCTCCAGAGGCTTTATTATTGCAATAAGGAATGACAGTAAGTAGTATAATTATTAACATTTATCAGCAGGTTCAATATGGAATAAGGCAATACCTCTTTAGCAATCATTTCATCTATAGCATAACTGAGTATCAAGGCATATCTTAAATAAAGAATATGAAGAACATGTATGTTATTTGTTCAACCAAACATTATAAACAATGTAACATCACTCATTGTTTCTCGTAGTTCAACCTAAACAATTATACTATACGGCCGATTATATTTTTCAAACATTATTATGCCCTGTGGAGATGAGGTATACCACTCATACTCCAACCGACCATTATAAAATCGCGTCGGTACCATACATAGGTCATCAAAAGAGCCAGATTCTTATGACCTCATCTTCCTCAGTCAGTAAGAGGATTTACTTGCAGGACATCTTGTGTCTCTACTGTACTAGCTATCCAAGGTATTCTGGAAATTTTGCTATAGAGTTACAGTGCAGTTCTGTACTCTCTTCGTCATCGAAAGATCTCTTGTTTATCTCTCATCGATGCGGTATTGGTAATTTCTTCGAGAGATTAGTGGTATATCACCCCGGTATAAGCATATAGTGAAGGATTGATAGATTTAAAGTACATCTACATCAATTCCTACACTAGGACGTAACGATATTCGCGTCCATATTCCCCCATATACTCAAAAGTATATGTTCCAAGAGTTCCCTTAGGAAAACCTATTTCACCATCATTTGATCTCTGACAATGATGGATCTATGGTCAGGGCCCTACATGGTATGATTTCATTTGATTAATTAAGTACATTTCAGTATTCTTTTAACATCAAGCATGTTTCCAAGCATTCAATTTAGTAAAATTCTGCTATAAAAGAAGAATACTAAATGTATCAAGATCAACTCACATCAGTAATCAAATGGAGATAAATTCTTAATCATTTCATTACTATGAATTAAGAATAGGGGTGTCTAACCCTTAGATCATCATAAGTCATCTTATCAGCATGACCTTGATGTTACTCATGGCTCTTACAGCCCATTAACCTCGTATGTTGTCACTTAATTGAGACAACATAGCATATATCACTTTTCATAAAGCTTATAACATGCCTCCAGATCATCATAAGTCATCTTATCAGCATGACCTTGATGTTACTCATGGCTCTTACAGCCCATTAACCTCGTATGTTGTCACTTAATTGAGACAACATAGCATATATCACTTTTCATAAAGCTTATAACATGCCTCCAATGAATATGACATCATAACCCTTTCCTGGTTATGATTATTACTTTATAAAAACTTGCATGGTTAGTATATTTGATAATGAGCAATTTATCTATATCAGCATAGTATAAAACAAAGATAACCTTTCAATTCAAGAATTGTACCATTATGCTCTTGGTTAATTTAACTAGGGTTATTCCACCCCTCCTTACCTGTAAGAAGGTATAGTGATTCTTTATTACATATTTCATGCATAGGGTTCCATGTTTAAGAACATAACCCAAACTTAGGGACAAAGTATCCCATCTTTCAGTAATGAGGATTTCCTGTTCACATTATCTGTTCAATCTTAACATACTACTCCACCACCCTTGGTAGCATACAAAAATATCAAATGTGTTTGCTTTCAATTCATTTAACATTAATGCTCATCAATTCTAAGTATTAACCCATTTCTCATTCATATCATAGGTTGGGTTTACTCCCCTCTCAAGATGTATAATTTGTACTTATTGAGTACATCGAATTCATTATGTCTCTATCATAGTTAACTACCTATTATATACTCTTAGTGTCCCTTGCTTAAGTACAATGGTTTAGAGGTTCATCCAAGTATAATACCCTGAGCTGTCAAATGTGATATTTATCATATCTTGATGTATCACTTTTATACTCATTACCATCTTACTTTAAATATTTGGTTAGTTTAATATTAAGATATTTCTCTTTTGATACTTCATCCACTAACTCGTTTCTTTCCTCATATGATCTATGTATCATATATCAGAATTATCCAATTATCTTTAATGATATACGTTTAAACATTGTTGACGTAGGATAAATCATCATCAACTATTCTAGGTATCTCCATTTTCAGGATGTTATCTACCTCATTCTTTCATATACATCATTTCTACTTCTTGATATGAACCTGTAAGGTTAATTCAATTGACAACAATAAACAATTCATTTCCAGATCAGGAATTTATAAAGCAAAATTAATCTTTCATTTCAAGGTTTGTACCTTCATGCCTTTGCTAAGACTAGGTTCCCTTATTTACATTAATTAGGGTTATCTAATCCCTTTCATTATGATTAGGAATAATGATTCCTCATCTCATACTTTAATCATGAATATGCATGCTTAAAAGCAAAACCTGGAATTATGGTTTATTGTACATTTCATCATATCACCCTCAATTAGGGTTTACTATTCACATCTCATGTTATTACCCTAGAATTAGGGTTTACTATTCACTTCATAGAGAATTGAGCTCATAGCATCACCATGTATGAAATTATCATCCTTGATACCTTCAAATTAGGTTAAGATTCATTAATTATTATAATTACGGTTTTCATGATCTCACATAGGTGGATCATACCCTAATCATGCACATTCACATACATTGAAGGTACTTTACTTGAGTTTCAACCATAAATGGAACCTTCTCTCTCCTCTTACTAATAGATGGTGATTACATCACTCTAGATTAGATTAGGTCAAGTCAGCTTTGATTAACATAGGCCATGTCATCACCATTATGTTCATTAGGGTTTGTTTGATCAATGGGTGTTGCCTATTTGAACCCTTTATAAGTGTCTTGATTATATTCACCATTAATCATAACATGGTTCAATCTACTAGGTATTTAACCCCTTAATGTCTTTAGGTATGATTAGGGTTTAAGTTGAACAACCATTAAACCATTTAAACCTTCAAAGCACTAAGTAATCACAACCCTAAAGTCCCCAAATGATTACACACTTTCAACCTCCAAACAGTCCTGAGACCGTTTGGAAGGGTTGACCGTTTGGTTAGGTTCACTTACAAACCGTTTGAACTTGGTCACCCTCAAGACCGTTTGAATTTAAACGGTCTTGAAACTGTTTCAACTTGTTGACCATTTGAGAGAGTTGACTTTGAAATCGATTGGATGAAACGACCTTGAAGCTGCATGAGTTGAAACGATCTTGAGATCGATTGGATCTAAACGACCTTGAGATCGTTTGAGCCCAAACGGTCTTGAGACTGTTTGGATTCAAACAGTCTTGAGACCATTTGGATTCAAACAGTCTTGAGACCGTTTGGATTCAAACGGTCTGGAGACCGTTTGGTCCAAACATCTCAAAATTGATTGGACCCAAAAAGTGCATCAAGACTTGTAATCGATTAGGGTTTTCAATGTTGAACCCCTCAATTGGCCACATCCTAATTAACCACTTGTCAATTGAGCTAATTAGGGTTATCCTTAACCAATTGGACACTCAATTGACCCTCAATTGATAGCCAATTAGGGTTGAATCCATTTCAATTAGGGTTTGTAATCGGTTAACCATCAACATTGATCAATATGAGTCTAATTGAAGTTGAACCCATCAATTGACATCCAATTGGGCCCCAAATTGGCCCAAATGGTCTTGGGATCGTTTGGGAACCCTCCAAATGGTCTTGAGACCGTTTTCCCAAAGTTACATCAAAATCTAAGTCAATTTATCAAGGGTTGATCCCTAATTAGGTTTAAAATCAACATTTTCAATTAATTCAACAACCTATTGTGATTGGACCTTCAATTGGTCAAATTACCTTAACCCTAGACCTCCAAACGGTCTTGGGGTGTCACCAAGCAGTCTTGAGATCGTTTGAGTGATCCCCAAATGGTCTTGAGACCGTTTGGACCACTCAACCCCAATTTCAACACAAGTGGTCCTTGAATTCAGCAATTGAACTCGATTAGGGTTTTGAGGGTTGAAGTGCCTTCAACTTGTGATTGGTTTGCAATTAGGTGATGATTCTTTGTAATTGATTAATTCAATATGTATCCAACAGACCTCTAAATGGTCTTCACTTGGTCAACCCTACCAAACGGTCTTGGAGACCGTTTAAATCTAAACGGTCTTGCAAACTGTTTAGACCAAATGGTCCAAGGTCGTTTGGTAAAGTTACCTAGGAATTCACAACCATCATCTTCAACCTTAGAACAGGTCGGTTACTTCATGGTTTTGCTTGCAAAAGTGCAAGGAAGAGTGGGGAAGAAGAAGAACTAGTTACTATTTGCAAGAACAAAGTTATGCATAAACAAAGCAAGAGGTTTAGAGTTATAAAACCCGCCTTAAGGTCGTTCCTAGAGCTCCAAGCTTCCAAGCTTCAAATCTTTAATGGCGTCTTGATCTCCACAGGTTGGCCAAAGGTGTTTCTCTAAGGAAAGGTTGGGAAAAGCCGGCTAGAAGAAGAAAGCTAAGTGAGAAAACCATGAAACCAACCTTGTAATCCAATTTCCCCCATGAATTCAAGCAAGAAGATGGTCCAAGCTTACCTAGCTTCTCCTTATCCATTATCCTATGTTCCTAAGCTCTGCCTTAGTCGATCCAAGCAAGGTGATAAGTGATAAAAGTGAAGAAACGATCGTTTAGTTGTAAAGGATAGATGACTATATACTTTAGGGGGTATTTCCATGATAATGATAACTATTTCTCTTATTCTCATCTAGGTCCCTCTTTTCTTCTTTTCACGTCCCTCCTCTTCATTTCTAAGGTAAAACTCCTTCTAAAACCAATGATTAAAGGCAAAGAGGGTCAACTTATTACTAACTTGCACATATATATAAGTGTCTCCTTACTTACAACTTGGTGATTTAATCACAAAGGTGTTCCTTATTATATGATTTTCAATTGAAGTGCTCCCTTCATCATTATTACTCTAAATGATTCCAAGAGCCATAAAAGATATTCTAGAAGGTGTATTGTACATGTTTCACCCCACATTTTGGGTAAATTGCACTTTACACCAAAATTAGGGTTTCAAGCACAAGGATTGCTCCACAAGCTGCATCTTGGTGCCCAAGCTTGGGGAATCCATCATACTTCATCATATTTATTCTTATGATGTCTTATCACTAAAGGAACATCTTAACATGTGTAAATTGCAAGGTAACCCCTCTAATTGGGTAATTTGCACATAGGTCCCTGTATTACAAAACAATACTACAACATTGTTTAAAAAGGACAGAAATGGAAACATATGTTCCTCAAGAGCTTTAATTACATATCAAAAGATAATAAAAAGTATCTTAATTACATATTTAAGCAAAACACCTAGGGTTAGCTCATAACCCAGGTCAGGGATGTTACAAATTATAAACCCCTAACAAGGATTTCGTCCCCCAAATCCCAGAAAGAAGAGGGAAAGTAGGTATTATTCAAGCATCATATTATTACATCTTTAGGTAACATTCTAATTATTAGGGAGATGTTATAGAGTTTTTATTCAACTTTTCTTAATATCACACTCATACTCTGTTATTTATTTGAGACCATATAAGTGCTTTCGCACCTTGAGTGTGTCATCATATTCGATAATCACCACACTAACTTTCCTTATTATTTGAACTAACTATCTCATTAGTTGTACATTCTCTTATCATAGGGAAAAGTTATTTATCAAGCAAGGATTTATTTGACAGACATCCTAGAGAAGGTTATGTTTATGAAAAACATAAACCCCTAACAAGTGATGTTCATATCATTCTATATGTCTAATTTAACTTCATAGTTGACCATTCCAAGTAATTAATATAATCATTTGATATGTCATTGCATTCTTATTTTGGTACTTATCACATGTGTTATCAATACATTACATCTTTTTCTTCCTTTTATCATGGGACATTACTTATTACATATATTCTCACCTTAGAACCAATGTTTAGGTTAAATTGATACCTTTATAAGTATTCATTACACAAACATCTTTATTATTATTCTTTCAACCTTTACTGATCAGGGTCGACCTTCCTTATTCTCATATTTCTTATTTCATGATACTCATTTGGTTGTTTCAGAATGACTGCTTGATCAGAGCAATCAAAAAGATAACAATCTAAGAGTTTCCATATTTACTTTATCATCAGTAATTATATACCTGGCCAGGGAATATAAATACTGAGATAAAGTAATATGCACTTGTATTTTACCATATTTCTTTTCTTTTCTTATTATCACAAGTATAAGTATTAATTTTACTGAATTTTTATATCCAGATCAATTCCTTAATACCTTATCTTCTTATGGAGGTAAGTATGTAACATGAAACATCTATTTTACACAACATAATAAGTCTTTATAGGACAAATCAAGGATGGTTCAATCAATTGCTTTTTCAATTTTAATCCAAAAGATCATAAAAAGACATATAAGGAATACCATTTATCTTGTCTAACCTGTCATGGTTTGAGGATTATTCGTTATCTCAGGATGATTCTACCCCAAAGGTTGATTTTCCATAACATTTCTGGTTGGGCAATTTCTCATCGGATGCCCTACCTATCCACATTGATAGCAAGTTCTGGGTCCCTGGTGTGATCTATAGGGTTCCTTACCCTTTCTAGATAACCATTGTCTTGGTGTACTAGGTCCTGGTTGTGTTGGTGACACCATAAATTTCTTCCTTTTGGAACTACCAGGTCTCTGCTCCTGGGTTTGAACAGGCCTTTTCTCAATTCTTCCTTTATATCTTTCTTCTGGACAATTAATTCTGATATGTCCAGGCTTCCTACACCTATAGCAGGTCCTGGTTTCTGGTTGTATTCTAACCCCTATATTATTGTATACTGATTCATCAGACTGTGGTTGAGTACAAGCTTTCTCTAAGTTCAAAGCTTCATCATTTACTATTGCTTCAACCTACTGTTGTGGTTCACATATTCTGTTGATATCCAAAACATCATCATTAGGAGCTGGTAATCTGGGTTGCATTGCTAGTGCTTGATCCACTAGATACATCATGGTTGCCCTAAATTCCCCAACAGTGATTCCTAAGGAAGAATTCCTTATCATGGTTGGGTTAGCTAGGGGAATCTCAGGTAATTGTCCCTCTATTGCTTGCTCCTCTGCACCTCTTCTTGGTGTAGCATTGTTGCTCTCTGCAGTAAACTCCTCATCCGGTCCAGTCATCTTCAAGTTCTTCTCCTCTTATGTGAGCAGAAGATACCATCAGATACACTGGATGACACTTAGAACAGACTCTACTACCTAAGTCCTATGTCTCTGTAGACTCAGCGAACCTAAAGCTCTGATACCACTAAATTGAGACGTCTTACTTCGAAAATAACAAGATCAACTAAAGCGGAAGCGATTAACCGGCAGCGGAATTATGAAAAATCACTAGAAATTAAAAATTTTTGAGAAGAGATCTTTATACTATAAAACTTCTTTATAAGAAACAGGATAAACAGTTTACATCATGTTTTAACATTACATCTCTGTGGAATCACCTCTCGAGTGATTACATACATCCATTGCCCTATTATCTGTACGAGGCAAGATACAACAAAATCTCGAGGCTTAAAGCCAAAAACCTCAGACCTATTGACTCCTAGGACCTGAGAGTACAGAGATGACATAAGACATACTATCTACAAGACTAGACAGTCAGTATCTCCACCTAAGATTCACTGCTGCCCCTGATGCTGTTGTTGTTGTTGTTGCTCATTCTTATATGGATTCCTTCGTCCTCGGCGTCTACCTAAAAAGTAGAATCCCACGGAAGTGAGACAATTTAAATAATTGTCCCAGAGAGAGTTATAACTCTCCGCCAGAGGCTTTTTTATTGTAATAAGGAATGACAGTAAGCAGTATAATTATTAACAATTATCAGCAGGTTCAATATGGAATAAGGCAATACCTCTTTAGCAATCATTTCATCTATAGCATAATTGAGTATCAAGGCATATCTTAAATAAAGAATATGAAGAACATGTATGTTATTTGTTCAACCAAACATTATAAACAATGTAACATCACTCATTGTTTCTCTTAGTTCAACCTAAACAGTTATACTATACAGATGATTATATTTTTCAAACATTATTATGCCCTGCGGAGATGAGGTATACCGCTCATACTCCAACCAACCATTATAAAATCACGTCGGTACCATACATAGGTCATCAAAAGAGCCAAATTCTTATGACCTCATCTTCCTCAGTCAGTAAGAGGATTTACTTACAGGACATCTTGTGTCTCTGCTGTAGTAGCTATCCAGGGTATTCTGGAAACTTCTCTATAGAGTTACAGTGGAGTTTTGTACTCTCTTCGTCATCGAAAGATCTCTTATTTATCTCTCATCGATGCGGTATTGGTAATTTCTTCGGGAGATTAGTGGTATATCACCCTGGCATAAGCATATAGTGAAGGATTGATAGATTTAAAGTACATCTACATCAATTCCTACACTAGGATGTAAGGATATTCACGTCCATATTCCCCCATATACTCAAAAGTATATGTTCCAGGAGTTCCCTTAGGAAAACCTGTGTCACCATCATTTGATCTCTGACAATGATGGATCTATGGTCAGGGCCCTACATGGTATGATTTCATTTGATTAATTAAGTACATTTCAGTATTCTTTTAACATCAAGCATGTTTCCAAGCATTCAATTTAGTAAAATTCTACTATAAAAGAAGAATACTAAATGTATTAAGATCAACTCACATCAGTAATCAAATGGAGATAAATTCTTAATCATTTCATTACTATGAATTAAGAATAGGGGTGTCTAACCCTTAGATCATCATAAGTCATCTTATCAGCATGACCTTGATGTTACTCATGGCTCTTACAGCCCATTAACCTCGTATGTTGTCACTTAATTGAGGCAACATAGCATATATCACTTTTCATAAAGCTTATATCATGCCTCCAATGAATATGACATCATAACCCTTTCCTGGTTATGATTATTACTTTATAAAAACTTGCATGGTTAATATATTTGATAATGAGCAATTTATCTCTATATCAGCATAGTATAAAACAAAGATAACCTTTCAATTCAAGAATTGTACCATTATGCTCTTGGTTAATTTAACTAGGGTTATTCCACCCCTCCTTACCTGTAAGAAGGTATCGTGATTCTTTATTACATATTTCATGCATAGGGTTCCATGTTTAAGAACATAACCCAAACTTAGGGTTAAAGTATCCCATCTTTCAGTAATGAGGATTTCCTGTTCACATTATCTGTTCAATCTTAACATACTACTCCACCACCCTTGGTAGCATACAAAAATATCAAATGTGTTTGCTTTCAATTCATTTATCATTAATGCTCATCAATTCTAAGTATTAACCCATTTCTCATTCATATCATAGGTTGGGTTTACTCCCCTCTCAAGATGTATAATTTGTACTTATTGAGTACATTGAATTCATTATGTCTCTATCATAGGTAACTACCTATTATATACTCTTAGTGTCCCTTGCTTAAGTACAATCGTTTAGAGGTTCATCCAAGTATAATACCCTAAGGTGTCAAATGTGATATTTATCATATCTTGATGCATCACTTTTATTCTCATTACCATCTTACTTGAAATATTTGGTTAGTTTAATATTATGATATTTCTCTTTTGATACTTCATCCACTAACTCGTTTCTTTCCTCAAATGATCTATGTATCATATATCAGAATTATCCAATTATCTTTAATGATATAAGTTTAAACATTGTTGATGTAGGATAAATCATCATCAACTATTCTAGGTATCTCCATTTTCAGGATGTTATCTACTGCATGCTTTCATATACATCATTTCTACTTCTTGATATGAACCTGTAAGGTTAATTCAATTGACAACAGTAAACAATTCATTTCCAGATCAGGAATTTCTAAAGCAGAATTAATCTTTCGTTTCAAGGTTTGTACCTTCATGCCTTTGCTAAGACTAGGTTCCCTTATTTACATTAATTAGGGTTATCTATTCCCTTTCATTATGATTAGTAATAATGATTCCTCATCTCATACTTAAATCATGAAGATGCATGCTTAAAAGCATAACCTGGAATTAGGATTTATTGTACATTTCATCATATCACCCTCAATTAGGGTTTACTATTCACATCTCATGTTATTACCCTAGAATTAGGGTTTACTATTCACTTCATAGAGAATTGAGCTCATAACATCACCATGTATGAAATTATCATCCTTGATACCTTCAAATTAGGTTAAGATTCATTAATTATTATAATTACGGTTTTCATGATCTCACATAGGTGGATCATACCCTAATCATGCACATTCACATACATTGAAGGTACTTTACTTGAGTTTCAACCATAAATGGAACCTTCTCTCTCCTCTTACTAATAGATGGTGATTACATCACTCTAGATTAGATTAGGTCAAGTCAACTTTGATTAACATAGGCCAGGTCATCACCATTATGTTCATTAGGGTTTGTTTGATCAAGGGGTGTTGCCTATTTGAACCCTTTATAAGTGCCTTGATTATATTCACCATTAATCATAACATGGTTCAATCTACTAGGTATTTAACCCCTTAATGTCTTTAAGTATGATTAGGGTTTAAGTTGAACAACCATTGAACCATTTACACCTTTAAAGCACTAAGTAATCACAACCCTAAAGTCCCCAAACGATTACACACTTTCTACCTCCAAACGGTCATGAGACCATTTGGTTAGGTTGACTTCCAAACCGTTTGAACTTGGTCACCCTCAAGACCATTTGAATTTAAATGGTCTTGAAACCGTTTCAACTTTTTGACCGTTTGAGAGAGTTGACTTTGAAACCAATTGGATGAAACGACCTTGAAACCGCATGAGTTGAAATGATCTTGAGATCGATTGGATATAAACGACCTTGAGATCATTTGAGCCTAAACAGTCTTGAGACCATTTGGATTCAAATGGTCTTGAGACCGTTTGGTCCAAACATCTCAAAACCGATTGGACCCAAAAAGTGCATCAAGACTTGTAATCGATTAGGATTTTCAATGTTGAACCCCTGAATTGGCCACATCCTTATTAACCACTTATCAATTGAGCTAATTAGGGTTATCCTTAACCAACTGGACACTCAATTGACCCTCAATTGATATCCAATTAGGGTTGAATCCATTTCAATTAGGGTTTGTAATTGGTTAACCATCAACATTGATCAATATGAGTCTAATTGAAGTTGAACCCATCAATTGACATCCAATTGGGCCCCAACTTGGCCCAAACGGTCTTGGGATCATTTGGACACCCTCCAAACGGTCTTGAGACCGTTTTACCAAAGTTACATCAAAATCTAAGTCAATTTATCAAGGGTTGAACCCTAATTAGGTCTAAAATCAGCATTTTCAATTAATTCAACAACCTATTGTGATTGGACCTTCAATTGGTCAAATTACCTTAACCCTAGACCTCCAAACGGTCTTGGGGTGTCAACAAACGGTCTTGAGATTGTTTGAGTGATCCCCAAAGGTCTTGATACCGTTTGGACCACTCAACCCCAATTTCAACACAAGTGGTCCTTGAATTCAGCAATTGAACCCGATTAGGGTTTAGAGGGTTGAAGTGCCTTCAACTTGTAATTGGTTTGAAATTAGGTGATGATTCTTTGTAATTGATTAATTCAATATGTATCAACCATAACTCTAAATGGTCTTCACTTGGTCAACCCTACCAAATGGTCTTGGAGGCCGTTTGAATCTAAACGGTCTTGCAAACTGCATGAATTCAAACGTTCTTGAGATCGTTTGATTTCAAACGGTCTTACAAACCGTTTAGACCAAATGGTCCAAGGTCATTTGGTAAAGTTACCTAGGAATTCACGCCCATCATCTTCAACCTTAGAACAGGTCGGTTACTTCGTGGTTTTTCTTGCAAAAGTGCAAGGAAGAGTGGGGAAGAAGAAGAACTAGTTACTATTTGTAAGAACAAAGTTATGCATAAACAAAGCAAGAGGTTTAGAGTTATAAAACCCACCTTAAGGTCATTCTAGAGCTCCAAGCTTCCAAGCTTCAAATATTTAATGGCGTCTTGAGCTCCACAGGTCGGCCAAAGGTGTTTCTCCAAGGAAAGGTTGGGAAAAGTCGGCTAGAAGAATAAAGCTAAGTGAGAAAACCATGAAACCAACCTTGTAATCCAATTTCCCCCATGAATTCGAGCAAGAAGATGGTCCAAGATTACCTAGCTTCTCCTTAGCCGTTCTCCTCTGTTCCTAAGCTCTGCATTAGTCGGTCCAAGAAAGGTGATAAGTGATAGAAGTGAAGAAACGATCGTTTAGTTGTGAAGGATAGATGACTATATACTTTAGGGGGTATTTCCATGATAATGATAACTATTTCTCTTATTCTCATCTAGGTCCCTCTTTTCTTCTTTTCACGTCCCTCCTCCTCATTTCTAAGGTAAAACTCATTCTAAAACCAAGGATTAAAGGCAAAGAGGGTCAACTTATTACTAACTTGCACATATATATAAGTGTCTCCTTACTTACAACTTGGTGATTTAATCACAAAGGTGTTCCTTATTATATGATTATTCAATTGAAGTGCTCCCTTCATCATTATTACTCTAAATGATGCCAAGAGCCATAAAAGATATTCTAGAAGGTGTATTTTACAGGTTGCACGCCACATTTTGTGTAAATTGCACTTTACACCAAAATTAGGGTTTCAAGCACAAGGATTGCTCCACAAGCTGCATCTTGGTGCCCAAGCTTGAGGAATCCATCATACTTCATAATATTTATTCTTATGATGTCTTATCACTAAAGGAACATCTTAACATGTGTAAATTGCAAGTTAACCCCTCTAATTGGGTAATTTGCACATAGGTCCCTATAATACAAAACAATACTACAACATTGTTTAAAAAGGACATAAATGGAAACATATATTCCTCAAGAGCTTTAATTACATACCAAAAGATAATCACAAGTATCTTAATTACATATTTAAGCAAAACACCTAGGGTTAGCGCATAACCCATGTCGGGGATGTTACAAAAGTAATTGGAAAGTTGGATAAATAATTCAACCTACAACATGCGATTGGTGTTACAATGACTACATAGTTCCTTTGCCTCTGATATCTAGATTGAAGTCGAGGCATGGAATTGTCATCCTCTTTAACATTCAATCTATGTTCCTTGAATAGTACATTGTTTGAGATATATGTAAGCTTAGTATCACATATTGACTCACAGAGTATGGCCATGCATTTCTCAGTCTCATTTATCAAGTGGCCAAGATATCAAACTCCTGTAGGAGGGACAAATCCCATCTACATCACTCAAAGTCATTCCCATGTGTCACAATGCACCTGAGAACCACCTTTATGGCAACCTTATTCAAGGTCACAGTGGATGATGTCAAAGCACATCGAACGTCATGTGATAACTGTAGTGATTTTAGGTCTAAGAACCACAATAAGCACCATCACTATGAAAGATGATTCTGACTACCAATCATGGTTTACATGCATCACTCTCTAGGTGGGTCTGTCTAATACATCATTCTCTAACAAGTGTCTATGTGTTTGGTTTGATGTCACATATCATGATTAATGAGATCTTGTCATCAACCAACACACACTCTAGTCTTATATGTTATTGTTGTCTATCAACCTTCCACAATGACATCCAACTAGGGACATAACAAGAATACATATACTATTAACATCTGTATGATCTCATTGTTAATGTCCTCAGCCCGAAGACTTATGTCACTGAGTAATATTATTCTTTAGACATTTATTCTATTACATCATTATCTCATAATTGAATAAACTACAACAAATTACTAGATTGCCTTTATTATTAATCAAATCATTTACAAGTTATGTCATTACAATCATCATATGATTGGCTCTCTGGGCATACATACCAATAGGTGCAACGTATATCTCGACAAAGTATGATAATAAGTATGTGTGTCAGCAGGGTGTATATCTTATTATATTGGCCTCGAGTTGAACAAGCAAGGTAGGATAGATATGTTGTCTGAAAGATGTTGTTTAAGTGCAAAATGGTGGAAGGTGATCCTATTGGACCTTATGTACTCCAGTTAATTGGGTATGTGAAAAGTCTTGAATGACTTGGATTTCCTTTAGGATAAGATTTGCCCATAGATGTGATCCTACAATAATTTTCAGATTCATATAAACAATTTTTCATATATTGCAACATAAATAGTTATGATATGCTATTGACAAAGCTACTTGGCATGTTGAGAAATGTTTAGAAAATGAAATACAAGCCCAAATCCATGTTTATGGTAACCAAAGAAAAACGAAAGTCCAACAGAAATTTAAAATCTAAGAATAGTTCTAAAATTGGACAAAAGTCTTCTATACTTTAAGAAAAAGAAGGAATGTGTAAGGAAGGCAATTTTCACCACTATCACCGCACTGGACATTAGAAAAGTAATTGTCCTCTATACCTTGAGGACTTCAAGAACAAGAAGCACGGGATTTGGATCTCCACTTCAGGTATATAATGTTATGGAAATATACTTATCTACTTTTTCCTCTTGAATATTGGATAATGGGTTCGGATCTCACGTATGCTTAATTATGCAGGATCCGAAAAGAAATAGACCCTTGAACAAAGGAGAGGTGGAACTACCTATTACAAATGGAGCTAGAGTTGATTCCATTACTATAAACACCTATTGTTTATCTCTGCCCAGTGGTCTTATAATAGAGTTAGAGAATTGCTTCTATGAAATGTCCATAAATAAAAAATAATTTTAGTATCTTGTTTAAACAAGAACAGATTTGGATTTGTAATAAAGAATGGCCAAATTTCCATTTATAAAGATGAGATCATTAATGGAAGTTCCCCTATGTCTTATGGTCTTATTATATCTCGAGACACATGTATATAACATAAATACCAACAAGTTAGAACTCAATGACTCAAACAAAACTGATCTTTGGCACTATCATCTAGAGCACATAAATAAGAATCACATTTTTATATGGTTATTTGGACTCTTTTGATTTTTAATCAATAGAGACAGATGAATCTTGTTTATTAAGCAAGATAACCTCTTTCACTAGAAACTGTGAAAGAGCGTGTAACTTATTTGGACTCATATGAACTGATATGTGTGGACTATTTAGCACAAGTGACAGAAATGGGTATTGGTACTTCATCACTTTTACTAGTGACTTCACTAGATTTGTATATGGGTATCTTATGAAACTTAAATTTGGAATCCATTAAAAGTTCAATGAATTCATGAATGAAGTAAAACCTCAACTTGAAAAAGAAATAAAGCAATTCGATCAGATGGAGGTGATGCATAATTAAACGAAGAGTTTGAGGCCCTTCTAAGATATTGTATATTGTTTCACAATGGACTCCACCTAGAACACCAAAACATAATGGTGTGTTGGAAAGAACGAATTACACCTTGTTGGACATGGTACGATCAATGATTACTTTAGATAATCTTCTGATAATTTTTGGGGACATGCTCTTGAAACTGCCTCGTTTACACTTAATTGAGTATCTTCCAAATCAATTGAAAAGAGACCATATGATATGGAGCGGGAAACATCCCAACATGTATATCACCTTGTGTGAATAATAAGTTTTGTGAAAAGCTTGGTCCCAAATAAATGTATCTTTGTTGGATACCCCAAGGAAATTGTGGGTTACTACTTCTATATTCCATCTGAAAATAAAGTGCTTGTTTACAAAATTGTTGTATTTCTCAAAAAGGAATTTATTTCTAGAGAACCAACTAGGAGAAAGTTAATACTTGAAGAATTTTAAGATCAAAAACACAAAATTGACATATGGAGGTAGATAAGGAAGAAGAGAAACCACAAATTATTACATAACTTTAGGTCTCTATCATAATACAAGAACCTCAAAGGTCTAGTAGGACACATATTGAGCTAGAGAGATATGGATTTCTTGTTACTCAAGAATACAATGTGAGGATGATGAGTCAACAACCTACAATGAGGCTCTTTATGGACAAAATCTTGAGAAATGGCTAGAATCCATGAGATTTACAATGGAATTCATGTATACCAACAAGGTATTGACCTTATTGAATCCACATGAAGGGGTAAAACTCGTAGGGTGAAAATGAGTCTTCAAGAAGAAGAAGAACATGCATAGTAATGTAAAAACCTACACAATTAGATTAGTTGCAAAAGGTTCTAAATAAGTTCAAGATGTCTATGATGAAACTTTTTCACATGTTCTTATGGTTAAATTCATCAAGATCATGCTTTCCATTACAACTTGTCTTGACTATGAGATATGGCAAAAGGATGTAAAACTACTTTTATTAATGGGAATCTTCTAGAGGATGTGTACATGATTCAATCTAAAGGTTTTATCACTCTAAATGAAGCAAATAAAATATTTAAGCTACGAAGGTCAATCAATGGATTGAAGCAAGAATCTCGAGAGTAGGAATCTTTGTTTTGATGAATAGTCAAATAGTTTATCTTTATTCAAAATGAAGATAAACCTTGTGCTTACAAGTAGGTTAGTGGGAGCATAATCGCTCATATTATATGTAGTTGGTGTAATACTAATGGGAAATGACATCCCTACTATACAATTGGTTAAAACATGGTTGGGAAATTCCTTCTCCATAAAGGACTTAGGCAAAGAATCCTATATACTAGGATCAATATCTATAGAGATAAATCTAGAAGGCTTCTTGACCTGAGTGAAAGTGTATACATTGACAAGGTGATAAAGAGGTTTAGCATGTAAGAGTCTGAGAGAGAAAACTTACCCATGTGTCATGGAATAAATCTATCTAGAAATCAATGGCCCAACTCTTTGGAAGAGTGGGCACGCTGTAAGATTCCATATGCCACATGCAATGATATGTATATACCAGATATTTCATATGCTTTGAGAATGATGAGTAGGTTCTAGTTGGATATGGGTGATGGACATTGGATTGTCATAAATAACATACTTATATACTTTAAAAGTACTAAGGATCACTTATTGAGGAAGAGTTAGTTGTAAAAGGTTACACTAATGCAATCTTCCAAACTAACAAGGATAATTAATGATTGTAATCAAGATTTATGATTTGCCTAAAAGGTGGAGTTGGAAGCTGGATAAGTTACAAGCAAGAGATAGTGGTTGATACTATAATAGAGGCCAAGTACATTGCCACCTCAAGTGAATCATAGTAAGTAGTATGGATCAAGAAGCTCATAAGTGAACTTAGGGTGGTTACAACTATTAAAGACACCGTAGAGATTTGTTGTCACAAAAATAGAGCTACTGCATCAACGTTCTAAGAACATACTTAAGTGTTACAATATTATATGTAAGATCTACAATGAGAAGATATAAATATTTGCATAGTACCAATTGAAAGAAATGTTGTTGATCCTTTGACTAAAGAACTTTCACAATAGAAGCATGATGGTCATGCTAGATCGATTAGACTTAGGTTCATGAGTGATTGGCTCTAGTGCAAGTGGGAGACTATTGGTTATATGCATTGAGATCCATCATACGATGACTGTAAAATGGATATTTTGTAATTTATTTGATTATTAATAAAATGCAATTCCACTTATTATGTTTGTTTTAATATTAAGATAATGAATAAACCTAATAATTTTGAAAGAGTTTTTTTGAATTGATGACATATTATTTAGATCAAGGACCAAAACATGACATTATATGTATAATAAAAGTATTTATTCTTGTTATGTCCCTAGTTTTTTGTTATTATGGATATTATAGGACAAAAATAATACACAAGACTAGCATGTATGGTGAGTGATGGCCACGTCTCTTTAGTCATGGTATTTGATAGCAACAAAGATACATAAGTACTTGTTAGAGAACAAGTTGTACTGGACAAACCCACCTTTGATATTGACACATGGAAGTCATGTAATGACACGTTAGAGCCATATCTCAATGTGATAGTGGTGAGTGTGATCCTTAGACCTAAATTCTCTATAGAAATCACATGATGGTCTATATACTTTGACACTAGCCTAACATGACTCTAAAATAAAGGTTACCAGAAAGGTGGTGATTGGGTACACTATGACTCATGGGGATCAATATGAGTGGTATAGATGGAATCTGTCCCTCATTTAGGAGTCATATCCCTACCACTTGATAAGTGAGACTATGAAATGCATGGCCATGCTCATGTGACTTAATATATATTATTGATCTAACAATATCTCAAATAGTTTATTCTAGATCAAGGAACATAGATTGAATGTTAAGAGGCTGACATTCCATGCTTCATTTACAACCTATATTTCTATGACAAAGGGATTATACTGTAATGTAACATTCGACATTATACCTATTCTAGTTGTTATCCAACTCACTCAAATTACTTAGATGGCATTGATGTCTCTCTAGACACCAACCTTTGCTTATAAGGTGTTGAACATAACTACCAATGTAACTAGGAACCTATCGGGTCACACACATAAGGATGCATAAGGAAATTGAAGTTTGCAATCAAACAAATGACTAGAATGGTTTCAAATCATAAATATGTTGATTTCTTGTTTGTCAAGCAACCAAAATGGCTGATCAAATGATTGGATTGGTTGGGGGCAATGGATCAACTGATTTTGGTGTTTTTTGAATGAGTTTTGCACTAGACAGACCCAATATGTCGATTAGGTAACTTGGTCGGCCAATCAAAATTCAATAGGGAAAGTCTCAAATTGAAAAGCAATTTTGATCTGGATCTAAATTGACCTGATTGTCCGATCAAGTAGCCGAATTGGATGAAAAAAATGCTTTTTTTATTCCCAACATGACCCTACATCAGTTGATCAGGTAATCTAGTTGACCAATTAGAATTCTAGTATGAGTTTATCAGCAGTGGTCTACTTTTGGGATTTTTATTAGGAAACAAAATTAAATTAGGATTTTCCAAGCCCATGAAGCTCCTACATAAAGGGGGCATGTCCCAAAGTATTTAACGTCTTTTGAGATTACTTGTAAGACAAGTTGGCCATAAAACTTCTCTTTTGGAGGGAGGAAGAAACCCAAAGGACTTGTGACATCCCCAAATTTTCAAAAACTTAATCTGATGTGTGACGTCTAAATTGAAACCCTCACCTAAGTGAGAATCCCAATTTAAACACCACACACTAGGATAAGAAAAATAAAATTAGAGGAAGTCAACAAGAAAATAATATTAGCACATGCACATGAACAATAAACAAGCCATACAAACACAAGCTCACAAATCAACATTTAATTCCAAAAATGAATTACCATTACAAATTGATGTTACATATTGAACAATAAACTTTTACATATGCACATGCTACCTTCCAAAACATGATCTTAAGACAATAGGTCCACCTGGACATCAGCTCGCCACACAACTCTCAACTATCTTGGTTCTTCAGAACATATGTCCACATCACCTAAACAAAATATTACATGTGGTACACGTCAGCACAATATTCAAAAATATTATACTGAGTATGCCTTTGTGTCTTTTATATACATATCATTACTGAGACTTGGCAATAAGAAAAAACTAATACTTGGCAGTAACATAATAAATATATAATGAGAAGCATACTTGAACAAAGATTTTTATTAACAAAAGAGAACACATATTTTAAGCATATTTTCCATTATATATCCATGCATTGACCTATGAAGGTTTTGATGCATTCTCTTGACTCTCAAGGAGATCAATATTGAGACCTTTATGATCGAATACCAAAGATTTAGATCATATGTAAAATGTGACTCACTACCAAAGCGTTAAGTAACTTCCAAGCATTATACTACCAAAGAGTTTAGTGTTTCATATAATGGAATAAATATATTATGTTTCATGTGTTCATAGCCATAAGTATGGAAAATCAAGCAAGATATCATACAAGAACAATCATTTCATCTAATATCATATGCCAAATATTTTACTACACATATAATACAAGCATATTGTATAATAAGCCAAGTAAGAGGTAAAGCGTTCCTTGATCAAGATATCCTAATTTTCATATATCACATTGCTTATGTCAATCATGTATCCCAAGTCAAACCCTAATCAAGACAAGATCATATATACCATCATTTGATTCTCATCATCTTAACCCTAGTTATGTCCATTTTAGGGTTTTTCTTAGGTCATTCAGACATGTGCTTTATTACTTGTCTTATATTCTTATCTTAATATTACTAGTCTTACATTCCAAATTAAGATACATAATCCGATTATTTAGTTGCATATAATTATGTGCAAAAATTAACCCTAGGTTACATTTATTAATCAATGTTAGGATTTCTCATCATTTTAAGAACAATTAACATAAAACCTATGTTTTATGAATCATCATGATGTCATAATTACATATTAGCTTCCAATTACTTATATGAGATTACTCTATGATTTCTAGGGTTTATTAAGTACATTAATTAGGGTTATTATCCCTATTTAGATATATATAAAGCAAATTACATGATTTCATGCATCCTACTTATAACATCTGACATCATACATGTTATATATCATATTTTTAGAGTTTCTATTGTGTTATCATAGATTTAGATCATAATTTGATATTTATTACACATGATATAAGTATTACGCATATTGTTGAAAATATGTGTTATTTAACCATCAAAAGACTAATATAGTGCTTTCATGTTGTTCTACTCATTTCGTTGAATATCTTGGTAATTTATTTGTATTTTTTCTAACAAACGAGATAATTAATGTGAATTATACAAGATCTGACCATTTTTACCTTTTTTTCAGCCAGTTAGTTGCCACCATGTGACCACAATGGGACATTTCTCTTCTACTTGATTGTTCAGTCAGCCTGTCTGAGCGTTTGGGCCCGGTCTATGTGCTCTCCCTTTCTCTTCTCTCTTACATCACATTTTATGTGAGTTCTTCTACTCAGCACTCGTCTTTGAGTGCCGCCACCTGGGATGACATGGAAATGAGATCAATTGTAAGCTACTCATCTGGTGGATGGATCTCTGACAAGTAATGAACGAGACACAACTTGTACCAAACTGCTCTGGATGTCACCCTCACCTTGACATTGGGTATGGGAATCGAAGGAATAAGGATAGGCATGCCACTTCTCTCTCCGCCTGACATTGCGTGCATCGATTCACTGTGCCAATGTGGCTTGACAATGAGCACTGGTGATCATTGAGGGTAGGGCTTGAAAGAGATCCTCTTCTCCAATGAACCCTTACTCTCCTTTGCTTCATATGGTGTTCAACCTCTTCCATTAGTGCGACCCTTCTTGGATGCAAGGCTACTCGTCAACCACTCATGTGCTCCATAATCATGAACTCACGATTGGCCAGTCAAGGCCACTATGAGGGAGAAGGTGAAGACATTATTAGCTACTCCTAGCTCAAAGCCAGAGACTCCAGAATCTCCATAGTGTTCCTTCAACTTCATACTTTATCTCCCTCTTGTTCAATTGTCCCGTGAAAGAGCACTGGAGAACCAGGAGAGACAGGGAGAGGGTTCTTCCTTCTCTGTGAATGGATTCAACTAATGGGTTGGCAGACATTGTGTTGAGGGGAGCATAACTTACGACTCAACCTCCTATATACTCCCTTCTTTGCTAACGTGGGATCATGGGCTAGTCGTGTTAACACTACACTGCATCGTGTAACTCCAAAGTAGAAGAAGATCACAAGTTCTGATTTCTCATCTGTAGTGAGATGAAGCACATACTAATGGATCTAGGGCTCTAGAGGGGGGGTGAATAGAGCTTCAAAAATTCTCACAAGATAGATTATACCTTCAAATTATATCAAATTAAAACCAATAGATTAAGTGCAATTTGAAGTCCTAACTAACAAGCATAGCAAGGATAAGAGGAATTGATAGTAAGCACTTGACAAGGTCATGTAGAGTGGTTCCACTCTCCAAACTAGGAGAGAGTCAGTCCACTACCTAGAGAGGTCATCCTCTAGGACTTTTCAAGTGCTTTTCTCTATATATTCACCAATTATAGTTACAACACAAGACCACCAAAGGACTTACCCATCCAATCACAAAGAGTATTCCACCTTACCAAGGGCTTACCCACTTTGTAAGAGTCTTCAGCCTTCTTCCAAGGTCTTACCCACTCTAGCACAAGTCTTCTGCCTTCAAGGACTTTTCCACTCTTCTTGGATATTTACCCTTTGCCTTCTCCTTCACCTAGAGAAGATCATCACCTCTTCTTCAACCTTGAAGAGGAACATCAACAACTCCACCTTCACTCAGAGTAGCTTGCTTCACCTTTGCTTCATGGAGGAAAAGGGTAGGGAAGATGGAGTAGATGAGAGATTTACAAACAGAAGGAAGTAGCTCTCTTACAACAAGCCTATCTCACTCATAATCACAAAATGAAGTGTAAGGGCTCAAGGAGTTGCAACACACTCAACTATAGCAAGGACTTAGAATAGCATGAATGAGCAAACTTGGAATGAACTCCAAGGGGTCCTATTTATAGCTAGGGGTGTTCTCTTGAGTTTGGGATCACTTAGGGTTGAAATATAGCTATTTTTTAAGATGCAATATATCTATTTTCACCCAAAACAACGCACCAATGGTTATAATCACTTTTTGTACATTTTTTTTATAATACATTTGGTCGAGTTTAAATGAAGGTAACTCGACCGATCAACTAAAAGACAAAGCCAATTTTCAAACTATCGGTTGAGTTTGTTATGGGAAACTCGACTGATGAGCTAAATTTAGATTTTCTCAGTGAGTCGATCGGTCAAGTTCTGTAAGTGTGCAACTCGACGATGGGTCATCTTTAGAAAATCCATCATAGGATCGGTCAAGTTTCCAACTCGACCGATGAACAACATGTTACACATTTTTTAATTTGACTTTTGAGTGATTAAAACTTGGAATTAAGTGTCCCTGGTTTTTTCTCATCTTTGTTACAAGTCGTATCATCAATACAAGTGATTACAAAAATCGTCAAAGGTCATTTGGAGTGATTTCCCAAATTGTGCACTTGCATTACATTTGACTTGAACTTGAACAAGCTAGGGATTGTGTAGTTTGATCCTTTTCATGTACCTAAAGCCTAAAATCAATCTTGAACAAACATATCAGATATATGAGAATGGAATGCTAAAGTCATTATTAAAACATGGACAATGTAGAACTCTCAAGTCAACATTCTCCCCCTTTTTGACAATGACAAACAATTCCTCAATCATATTGAAAAGGATATTGAAGTTATACCTTTACCTTGTGAATTGTGAGGGGATTCAAGATTTGAACAATGTGAATTGTTCCCCCTCAATCTATGCTTACTTTAACCTGCATAGTTAGTTTATCTACACAAAGCAACATGACATACATATACTATATGGTCCTTTCGCAAGTCACATGACAAAGCATATAATGAACAAGAAAAGGATCACATAGGCAATAAAAACAATATGGTTGAGCTTCAAAACATTGAACTTCTCTCCCCCTTTTGACATTATCAAAAAGGAAGGGGGGTAGAAGAGCATAGAAATAGGTCTTATCCAAGCACAACTAATCATACGGGCTCAACATGCAATCTCAAAACATGAAAAAATAGAGACAAGAGAAACAAATAGTCTAATTCATAATCAAAATATGGTAAAACATGGCACCAACTCATGAGATATAGAAAATCAAAGAGTAAATCTACACAACATTAAGATTACAAACTAGAAAACAAGTTCTCAAAAAATAGCTACAAGCCAAAATGATGAAAATCTATATGATAAAATAGTACAGCTCAGAGCATGTGCCTAGATGTTTTTAATACAAAATAGCCTAGAAACATATATATGATCAATATCTAGACCAAAAACTAGAACAACTAAACATCTAAACTATCTATATCCATAGCATCATCATCCTCAGCATCAGGCTCGTAGTCATCATCTCTGTTTGAAGGTGCAACAACATCACCTTCATCACTAGAGTCACCAGCGAAGCCATCAGAGCCATCATCAACAGAAGCATCACCATCCTCCTCATAAGCCTCCTCATCAGCATCAGCACCCTCCTCATCAGCCTGGTCTAGCATCTCTTCATCAGCAAAGGGACCAAAACCATTACCGATTCAACGAGCATTTTACTCATCCCAAGACATACCAAGAGCATGAAGCTCATTATCCTATGGGAAGGAAGGAGTAGAACTACCGAGGCTAGCAAGCAGAGTGGTCAAGGGTCCAGTAGGCACCAGGGGTAGATCCACCAGCAGCAGAAGGTGTAGAAGCAGAAGATGCAGGTGGAGGTTAAAAGTGATCATATGCAAAGGATTCATAGTCACCTCCTGGGTAGGGTTGGTAGGTTGGGTAGGGTGTGCACAAGACATGCTCTTATTGGACATGATGGAACAAAGATCCCGATGCATGTGCTCCTAAACCTGAAGGTTGTATTCATGTTGATGTATCATGTAGCCCACAAGAGTTTCATTTGACACATGGAATAAGGCATGGATAGGTCAGGAAGGCTGAGGTGGTGGAGGTTCTTGGGTAGAGGTAGAGGTAGAGGTAGAGGTAGAGGCACCAGGTTTGGTGGAGGAGAGGATAGGTACAAACTTCTGAAGAGTGTTCTCACTAAAACAACCTTCTTTCTGGGAAGGTTTGTAATAAAATTCGTGGAAAAGAGATTTGCCGATGGCAAGCTGGAACAAACCACAAATCAGGGCAAGGTAGGGAGGTTGGGTGCCACGAGTGTTCTTGCCTAAGTCAAAGCAGGTCATATGGTGGAGAATATATCTTGACCACTTGACTCTGATGTTCTTCAAGAGATAATACATGATCACCGTAGTGTTTTCTGCAATCTCAGTTTGATTCTTCTTGGGGTGAATATTGTAGTTAACAACTAAGGCGATGATGCGTCTCTTGAGGTCCAAGGTAGAAGAGGGAAGGGTGCACTTCTTCCTATATGGGAATTGAGGCTTCTTCAAGAACTTATGAATATTAGGAAGAGTAAGATCATATTTCTTGTAGAAGGCCTCAGGCTCAACTAGGTCAAAGTACTCTGGGTAGTCCTTACATCAGGTGTCAATCACTTCGGTACTAGAAAAGAAGATGCTCAGGGTATCCTCAGAGACTTGGAATTTCTTCCCGGCTATCATTGGATGTAAGGACTACTTGAGCATTAGGGGGGTATGAGAGTGTCATAATTCCAACGCAAGTTAGCATAGAATTCATGAATTGCTTTCGTGCTAGTGATGGAATTGTTGTAGCACGTGTGTTCAACACTCAAGGCTGAGAGATGGTGATCATAAAGCAACTCCTCTACTTGATATATGACCTATTATCCTCTAGGTCTAGGCTCAAATAGGGCATGAAAAGGGAAAGTATTACGGCGAAGGATCTCCTTATACCTATTTACAGCCTCATTTGAGACAAATAGAGTTTCATCAAACGAAATCAAGTGGGAGCTGGATGAAGATGGAGGTGCATTAGCTGGGGCGGCCCTCTTCCTCCTATTGGATGCCATAGAGACAAAAAGAGAGGAAGGAGAGAGCAAGAGATAAAAACTCACCACAAAAACTCATCCACAGACCTAGGTTAGCAGGGGGGTTAAGGGAGGTCCAACTAGGTAGAGTGGGGCTAGGGAGAGGAAGGTTAGGGTTAGGGTAGAGAGCTTAGGGGAGCTGGAGGTTAGATCAGTCAACTTTTCTCTAGTAGAGAGGGATAATAGTCGGTTGAACCCATCTTAAAATTGCTCCAGCCCGGCCATGGGTCAAGTTCTCTAATCTTGGAAACTCAATCGATAGGCTCTTTTAAAAAGCTCTCGGCATCTGATCAGTCGAGTTGGCAACTCGACCGATTGTCAACCTGACCTAAACATACAAAACCTAGTTTCTAGCCATTAGAGTGCTAATTGAATTTATTTTTCAAGTCCATTATGTATTTTGAACATACTTAGGCACATAAAACTCATCATTGGGAACTATTTTATGATAAAACATATGTTTGCAAAAAATACCCAAAAACAAGAGAAAAAAGGAAAATGAACATGAAACAGAGGATTTGTAGCATATTAGCAAGCAATGGTGATCAAAACATAAACTAAGCATATAGGATAGATGACAACTAGATAGAAGGCATATCAGATTCATTCAAAGTAGTTATAAGCAATTTTTATCTAATAAAGTTAAATTTCTCTCTAGCTAAAGGTTTAGTGAAAATGTTCGTCAATTGATTTTCTGTGTCCACATGTGTGATATAGATATTCTTTTTGGCAATGTGATCATGAAGAAAATGACGAAGAACCTCTATATGTTTATATCTACTATGAAAGATAGGATTATATGACAAGTTAATTGCACTAGTATTATCACACTAGATAGGAGAAGCATCAAAATGAATGTTAAAGTCTTGTAGCATTTGCTTCTTCCATAGGACATGTGCACAACAACTCCCAGTTGTAATGTATTTGTTGGTATGTATGCCCATAGAGCAAGTCATATGATGATTGTAATGGGATACTTTGTAAATGATTTGAATAATAATAAAGGCAATTTCCAATCTATATGTTTAAACTGTTTCTGAGATGACGGTGTAACATGATAGATGTCTAAAGATTGTTTTACTCAATGACATATGCTTTTAGGCTCATGACCTAAACGATGAGATCATATGGATGTTAAGAGTATACATTCTTGTATAGTCCCTAGTCGGTTGTTATTGTGGAAATAACCATAGACATCAATAACACTAAAGACTAGATTGTGTGTTGGTTGATGACAGAATCTCATTAGTCATGATATAGTGATATCAAACCAAGCACATAGGTACTTGTTAGAGAACAAGGTACCGGACAGACCCACCGTGAGAGTGACACATGGAACCATGGCATGGTAGTCACAGTCAGCTCTCACATTGATGGTGGTGAGTGTGATTCTTAGACCTGAAATCACTGCACTCAACACATGTCGTTGGGTACACTTTGACATCATCAAACGCAGTCCTAAAACATGGGTTGTTATAAAGGTGATGATTGGGTGGCTTTGACACATGGGGCTTTTGAGGGGTGAGTGATAGATATGGGATTTGTCCCTCCTAAGGGAGTTTGATATCCTTGGCCACTTGATGAGTAGGATTGAGAAAGGCATGTGCATGCACGTGTGAATCAATATGTGATATTGATGTCATACACATCTCACTCGGTCTACTCTGAGATCAAGGAAATGAATGAACATTGACAGGATGACTGTTCCATGCCTCGAGTTCATTCTGGATATCAGTGACAAAGGAATTATACATTCACTGTAACACCATTCACGGATTGTAGGATGAAAGTTGTTCTCCAACTTTCTACTTTCACTTGGGTAGCACTGATGTGTGACTAGGCACCGCTCTTTGCTTGTGAAGTCATAAGTGTTATGGACTTTCACTGCCAACGTGAAATGGACCTGCAGGGTCACACACATAGGATTTAACCTGGAAGAGGAGTTTTGTCCACAAAGCAATGTTTAGATAGATTACTAAAGGAGTTTAGTAGTTCAATTAAACACTCAATCAGTCGATGGCTCAATATCGTATGGTTCAAGGTGTTGGACGCATTGATTGGAGTATCGGATTGATTGAAATCACAATTGACTGATTTTGCCCAACCTGTGCTCCCAACCGATCGGTTCATGTGATGAACCGGTCGGCTGAGGTTGTCGAACCGGTCGGCTGGAGTGTCTAGGCCGATCGGCTCATGCCCAGGTTGAAACGACCGGTTCAAGGGTTGAACCGATCGGCTCAACTGGTGCAACCGACCAGTTGGGAAAAAGTCATGTCGGCAAGAATTTTCCTTTGGTTTCAAATTGCCCAATTCGATTGGGAATAACATTGGTATTTGATACCAATTGGGAACGAAACAAGGAAAGTCTTTTTGAGCCGGATTAGGACTATGAACCGATCGGTTCAGGGCACCAACCGATCGGTTGGAGTGCCCCAAACGATCGGCTCAGGTCCAACCAATCGGCTCAATGGCCGAACCGATCATTTCAGGTTGCGAGATGGTTGCTTTTTGGTGGAAAATCCCGAACCCTTCTACTCCTGCTTTAGTCCCATATTTCCGGGCACAGAGAACCCTGTCCCATGATCTGCCTATATATATAGGGGTATTGGGGGCTTCTCAGAGTACAACTCAGTGCAAGTTGATTGCTCTGCAAAGTTGTCGTTCTCTCTGGTTTTGGTAACCGAGAGAGAGCCCGAGCAAGTGCTTCCCACAAAGGGAGGTGCAGCGAGGGAAGGACAACTACAGTTGCAATTGATAGCAGGAGAGTGTGTTGACGACTAGTACGTCAACAGGAGGGTGCGACTCCTTCCACTTCCTTGTGGGACAAGGAGAGTGGAGTTTCGGGTGGTCCGTGTGGACTACTTCAGAGGCGGGAGGTCACTGCCGCTCAGGAGGACAACTTTCATCCGACAGTCCGGTAGTAGGAGGAGTCTTCAGTCCCGGTGCGACCAGGAGCTGCACAGACACCGTCCAAGACCGGAGGTGAAGACCGCGCAAGGCGCGTGGTATTGTCGCCGAGAAAGCCTCGGGACAAGGTATGATTCACAAACCATCTTTCCTATTATATAGATGTTGACGTGATTCCTTTTGTTCGAGGTTTGGGGAGAAAATTTTTTGTTTCCGCTGCTTCTCTGATTCCTCCAAAACCTAACAGTGGTATCAGAGCCACGTCAACCGCTCTATATTTTAGGATTATCGATTAGATCGATTTTTGGTTTGTCGCCTTTATTTATTGCATGCGATGCGAATAATATCGGCTTTATACATGTCCAATCCACAAATCCCTAATATACATATATGATATGTAATATTAATGCACTCGATATGCGTCGCCCTTAAACGAGTTTTGTGGTGGATTTGTAGCATGATTATGGCCTATAAACCCCTATATCTGTGTATGGTTGTTTGTGTGGTTGCTTGCATCTCGGTCTGCGCACCGATTCCCTTTCTCATATTCCTAATGTAACTCAAAATAATTCGAGAATTCTTTTCCTACCTTTGCTCCCCCTGAATGTAACTCGGGGTTTCACAATTCAATTGTAAATAGGATAGATTTTATTTCCTGTTATGTCAAAGAACGGTGGACAACCTGAAGACGATCGGTTCAAGGAGTGAACCGATCGGTTGGTGATCCAGACGGCCGGTTCGAGGAATAAGATGAGCAGGTGGCGACCTGAGGAGATGCACGATGACCGGTGAACCGATCGGCTAGAGGCGCCAGTCGATCGGGTGGTGGCACCCGAACAACCTACCTGATGGCGAGCCGATCAGTCATGGAGATGAGCTGATCAAACCCAGAAAGGCAGGCACAGATTTCATCTTGTACATGTTGCATGTGATGTAGACCTAGATGACAGTGATTCCTCTTGGCTCGAGGAATCACAAATAGGATGGCCATAATCATTGCCTTTTATCGTTTATGCATATTGTCTGTGGGATATAGCATGTATATGATACGTACTATATATTGTGGTGATTGGATATGTATATGTATATATAAAACCAAATCTCTCATTAAAATATTAAGTCTTATACGCCTTCCATTAGCGACACACAAGGCAAACTTGATCGACCAAGCGTAGGTTACGCCAAAGCGTGGTGCGCCATCTATCTTGTGGAAGTGTGAAGGGTCGACATGTAGGTTCTGCCAAAGTAGGGTGCATGTTTACCGTGTCGGCTTATGGGTTTGACTTAACTGGTGATTCTTAGAGCGTCTAAGCCTAGAGGCACGGAATGTTCATGGCAAGGTGTTGTGCATGTTCATTCATCAAGAGTTGCATATGATGCAATTGGCAAGAGTTGCCTACCCAGAAGATCTGAGTTGTGGGTGACAGCCAAAGCTGGTCCATGGCTTAGAGGATTCTAGGATCTTGACCCACTAGAAGATTGTACGCTGCAATCTTCCAAATTGATGGTGAGGGCTATCAATTTGAGTCAAAATAGTGGGAGCGGTAATTAATTAAAGGCCTAATTAACTATCGTCAAATTTTATTCAAATCAAATCAAAAAGGGTTTTGACAAATGCAAATTTTCTCTTGTAGAATGGCAAAAGAATCATCTTTTAAAATGGGCAAATTAATTGAGAATAAATTCCATAACTGGTTGAGGACTGTGAGAAGTGTTCTGCACAATCCAGATATACCAGGAGCCTTAGAATCCACTCTATGTACGCTAAATGCGTTGGTGAAGAAGAAAGTAGATAAGGGAGAGAAGTGTTCTCTCGCCAAACCAATTTCTTCTACATGGAGAGGATGGAAGGAACAATGGAAGAAGAATTCGGAGATAGAGATCTCTACTTCTGGTGTATACATAATAGAGATTAACTTTACTACTTCTTCGTCATGGGTACTTGATACCGGATGCGGATCTCACATTTGTTCAAATGTGAAGGATCTTAAGAGAAGTAGTCCTTTGGGGAAAGGCGAGGTTGAACTACGTGTTGCTAATGGGGCAAGAGTTGCCGCCAGTGCCGTAGGAACCTATGAGTTAACTCTACCTAGTGGGCTAATAATAGAGTTGAAGAACTGCTATTATGTACCTGCCATAAATAGGAATATCATTTCCGTCTCTTGTTTGGACAAAGATGGATTTGAATTTCTTATTAAGAATGGAAAGTGTTCCATTTATAAAGATGGGATCTTTTATGGCAGTGCCCCTATGTCTTATGGTCTATACTTGATAGACTTGGAGACAAGTGTATACAACGTAAACACCAAAAGGCAAAAACTCAACGACTCAAACAAAACATATCTCTGGCATTGTCGTCTAGGGCACATAAATGAGAAGCGCATTTCTAGACTCCATAAAGATGGTTATCTAGACTCTTTTGATTATGAATCAATAGAGACATGTGAATCTTGTTTGTTGGGCAAGATGACCAATACTCCCTTTTCAGGTAAAGGTGAGAGAGCTAGTGATCTATTAGGACTCATACATACTGATGTATGTGGGCCTTTTAGAACTAATGCCAAAAATGGGTGTCAGTACTTCATTACCTTCACTGATGATTTCAGTAGGTATGGCTATGTGTACCTGATGAAACATAAGTCAGAAACCCTTGAAAGGTTCAAGGATTTCATGAATGAAGTACAGAACCAGCTTGGTAAAAGTATTAAGGCACTTCGTTCCGATCGAGGTGGAGAATACTTGAGCCAGGAGTTTGAGGACCTTCTGCGAGCCCGTGGTATTGTATCACAATGGACTCCGCCTGGAACACCACAGAATAATGGTGTGTCTGAAAGAAGGAATCGCACATTGTTAGATATGGTGCGATCAATGATGAGTTTTGCTGATCTTCCAATTTCTTTCTGGGGTCATGCTCTTCAAACCGCCGCGTTTACACTTAACCGTGTACCATCTAAATCGGTTCAAAAGACACCATATGAGATATGGACTGGGAAGCGTCCCAATTTGTCTTTTATGAAGATTTGGGGTTGTGGGGCTTACGTCAAGAAAATGTTTCCTGATAAGCTTGGACCCAAATCTGATAAATGTTACTTTGTTGGATATCCCAAGGAGACCAAGGGATACTATCTATACCACCCTACTGACAACAAAGTGTTTGTTGCCAGGGATGCTGTGTTCCTAGAGAAGGAATTTATTTCCAAAGGAAACAGTGGGAGGAATATAGAGCTTGAAGAAGTTCAAGCCCAACAAGAGAACATTGAATCGGTAGATGTACCAGAGGAAAATACAGATTCGCAAGGTGTTGTGGAATCTCAGTCTCCTCAGGTAACACAAGGACCTCGTAGATCTAGTAGGACTCACCTTGAACCTGAGAGGTTTGGATACCTTGTAACTCAGGAAGGTGGAGAGTTGATCATAGATGATGATCCAACTACCTATGTAGAGGCTATGGAGGGACCAGATTCTGAGAAATGGCTTGAAGCCATGAGATCTGAGATGGAATCCATGTACTCCAACAAAGTATGGACTTTGGTGAAACCACCCGAAGGGGTAAAACCCATAGGGTGCAAGTGGGTCTTTAAGAAAAAGACCGACATGGATGGCAATGTGCAAACTTATAAAGGTAGATTGGTTGCAAAGGGTTTTCGACAAATTCAAGGTGTTGACTATGACGAAACCTTTTCTCCAGTTGCCATGATTAAGTCCATCAGGATCATGCTTGCTATTGCAGCTTATTATGACTATGAGATTTGGCAGATGGATGTTAAAACCGCATTCCTCAATGGGAATATTCATGATGATGTGTACATGACACAGCCTGAAGGTTTTGTAGATCCAAAGAATGCCAATAAAGTCTGTAAACTGCAAAGGTCAATCTATGGATTGAAGCAAGCATCTCGGAGTTGGAATCTTCGATTTGATGAAGAAGTCAAAGTGTTTGGCTTTATTCAAAATGAAGATGAACCTTGTGTGTACAAGAAGGTTAGTGGGAGCTCGACCACATTTCTCATATTGTATGTGGATGACATACTTTTGATGGGGAATGATGTCTTAGCCTTAGAGAAGGTAAAGACTTGGCTTGGGAAAACTTTCTCAATGAAGGACTTAGGAGAAGCATCCTATATTCTAGGAATTAAGATCTATAGAGATAGATCTAGAAGGTTTCTCGGACTAAGTCAGAGCACGTACATTGACAAGGTGCTGAAGCGGTTCAGCATGGAGAACTCAAAGAGAGGCAACGTCCCTATGCTACATGGAGTTACCGTCTCTAGAGCTCAATGTCCCCAATCTTGTGAAGAGAGGGAGTGTATGAATGGGATCCCATATGCATCAGCCATCGGATCCATCATGTACGCTATGTTGTGCACACGCCCAGATGTCTCGTATGCTCTCAGCATGACGAGCAGGTACCAGTCAGATCCCAGGGATGCTCACTGGACAGCCGTGAAGAACATCCTTAAGTACTTGCGAAGGACTAAGGATCAGTTTCTTGTGTACGGCGGCGAGGAAGAGCTGGTTGTAAAGGGTTACACCGATGCAAGCTTCCAAACCGATAAAGATGATTACAGATCGCAATCAGGATTTGTGTTTTGCCTTAATAATGGAGTTGTGAGTTGGAAGAGTTCCAAGCAAGAAACAGTTGCCGATTCTACTACAGAGGCCGAGTATATTGCTGCTTCACATGCAGCAAAGGAGGCTGTGTGGATCAGAAAGTTCATTTCTGAACTTGGTGTAGTTCCCAGTAGTTGTGATGCAATTGAGCTTTATTGTGACAATAATGGAGCTATTGCACAAGCTAAGGAGCCCAAATCACATCAGCTGTCCAAGCACATACTGCGGCGCTTCCATCTCATACGAGAGATCATACAGTGAGGAGATGTGAAGATTTGCAAAGTACCAACTGAAGACAACATCGCTGATCCACTGACTAAGGCCCTTTCTCAGCAGAAGCATGATGGTTATGCTAGGTCACAAGGACTGCGTTTCCTTGGTGACTGGCTCTAAGTGCAAGTGGGAGTCTGTTGGTATGTATGCCCATAGAGCAAGTCATATGATGATTGTAATGGGATACTTTGTAAATGATTTGAATAATAATAAAGGCAATTTCCAATCTATATGTTTAAACTGTTTCTGAGATGACGGTGTAACATGATAGATGTCTAAAGATTGTTTTACTCAATCACATATGTTTTTAGGTTCATGACCTAAACGATGAGATCATATGGATGTTAAGAGTATACATTCTTGTATAGTCCCTAGTCGGTTGTTATTGTGGAAATAACCATAGACATCAATAACACTAAAGACTAGATTGTGTGTTGGTTGATGACAGAATCTCATTAGTCATGATATAGTGATATCAAACCAAGCACATAGGTACTTGTTAGAGAACAAGGTACCGGACAGACCCACCGTGAGAGTGACACATGGAACCATGGCATGGTAGTCACAGTCAGCTCTCACAGTGATGGTGGTGAGTGTGATTCTTAGACCTGAAATCACTGCACTCAACACATGTCGTTGGGTACACTTTGACATCATCAAATGCAGTCTTGAAACATGGGTTGTTATAAAGGTGATGATTGGGTGGCTTTGACACATGGGGCTTTTGAGGGGTGAGTGATAGATATGGGATTTGTCCCTCCTAAGGGAGTTTGATATCCTTGGCCACTTGATGAGTAGGATTGAGAAAGGCATGCGCATGCACGTGTGAATCAATATGTGATATTGATGTCATACACATCTCACTCGGTCTACTCTGAGATCAAGGAAATGAATGAACATTGACAGGATGACTGTTCCATGCCTCGAGTTCATTCTGGATATCAGTGACAAAGGAATTATACATTCACTGTAACACCATTCACGGATTGTAGGATGAAATTTGTTCTCCAACTTTCTACTTTCACTTGGGTAGCACTGATGTGTGACTAGGCACCGCTCTTTGCTTGTGAAGTCATAAGTGTTATGGACTTTCACTGCCAACGTGAAATGGACCTGCAGGGTCACACACATAGGATTTAACCTGGAAGAGGAGTTTTGTCCACAAAGCAATGTTTAGATTGATTACTAAAGGAGTTTAGTAGTTCAATTAAACACTCAATCAGTCGATGGCTCAATATCGTATGGTTCAAGGTGTTGGACGCATTGATTGGAGTATCAGATTGATTGAAATCGCAATTGACTGATTTTGCCCAACTTGTGCTCCCAACCGATCGGTTCATGTGATGAACCGGTCGGCTGAGGTTGCTGAACCGGTCGGCTGGAGTGTCTAGGCCGATCGGCTCATGCCCAGGTTGAAACGACCGGTTCAAGGGTTGAACCGATCGGCTCAACTGGTGCAACCGACCAGTTGGGAAAAAGTCATGTCGGCAAGAATTGAAAGTGAGCACACAAGCCAACACTAAACATCATATCAGCTCTAGAGGCAGTTAAGTAAAGTAAACTTCCAATCATACCTCCATAGAGCTTCTCATCTACCTTCTCACCTTCTTCATCTTTGTCAAGTTTGGCGGTTTTTGACATGGGTGTGTACATCGGCTTGGTGTTCTCCATCCCAAAGCATTTGAGTAGTTCACTTGTGTACTTGCCTTGGTTGATGAAGTTCCCATCTTTTGTTTGCTTGATTTGAAAGCCGAGGAAGAACGTGAGTTCACCCATCATACTCATTTCAAATTCACTCTGCATAAGATCACTAAATTCTTTACAAAGATCAAGGTTAGTCCCCCCTAAAAATGATATCATCAACATATATTTGTATGATAAGAAAATTTTTAGAAGTGTGCTTTAGAAATAAGGTAGAATCCACTTGGCCCATGATATACCCATGATCTAACAAAAAATTCTTTAATTTCTCATACCAAGCTCTAGGTGCTTGTTTGAGTCCATAGAGAGCTTTTTGCAACAAATAAACATGGTTTGGTAAACTATCATGTTCAAAGCCCAGAGGTTGTGCAACATACACTTCCTCTTCAATTGTACCATTAAAAAACACACTTTTAACATCCATTTGATAAAGAAGAAAGTTTTTATCACTACCAAAGGCAATCAACATACGAATGGACTCGAGTCTAGCTACAAGTGTATATGTTTCATTAAAATCTATGCCTTCATGTTGATTGTAGCCTTGAGCCACTAACCTTACTTTGTTCCTTACCACTTTGCCACTTTCATCAAGCTTGTTGTGGTATACCCATTTGGTGCCAATGATCTTTCTATCACTTGGTCTTGGCACTAGAGTTCAAACTTTGTTCTTTTCAAATTGCTCCAACTCTTCTTGCATATTTAGGATCCACTCATCATCCTCAAGAGCTTCCTTGACATTCTTTGGCTCGAGTTGTGAGATGAAAGTGTTGTTGGCTTATTCTTTGTTGAATGTAGACCACATCTTCACTCTTTCAAATGGATCACCTACAATCATCTCATTTTGATGATTCTTTGCAAATTGGTGGGTTGGATCCTTCTTCTCTTCATCTTTCTCTTATTCTTCTTGAGTGACCACCTCTTTTTCCTTTTGGGTGATGTTAACCTCTTTTAGAATAGGAATTACTTCACCTGCAACACCATCATTTAGAACAATATCTTTGGGAATAAAGGGATTAGTCTCAATAAACTTAACATTTATGGATTCTTCTACTTTAGCAAGATCAATATTAAAAACTCTATAAGCCTTGCTAGTAGTGCTATAGCCAAGAAAGAAAGCCTTGTAAGATTTTAGATCAAACTTGTCAAGAGAATATTTCATATTCAAAACAAAACAAGGACATTTGAAAACATGAAAATACTCGATAGAAGGCTTCCTACCATGCCATATATTATAGGGGGGGTTCTTCAAAGAAGGATGAGTAAAAACCCAATTTTGCATAAAACATGAGGTACTAACAGCTCCAGCCCAAAACTTCTTTGGAGTATCATACTCAAGAAGCATGGTCCTAGCCATCTCCTGTAAAGACCTATTCTTCCTCTCTACAACCCCATTTTGTTGAGGTGTTTGAGGTGAAGAGAAGTTGTGTGCATAACCAAATTCTTGACAAAAATGTTCAAAAAGCTCATTTTCAAATTCTCCCCCATGGTTACTACGGATGGAAACAATGCAGTAAGAAGCTTTAGTCAACTCATTTACAAAATCTCAAGAAAACACCAAGCATATCACTTTTAGAAACGAGAAAGAAGGTCTAAGAATATCTAGGGAAATCATCAACAATAATAAGGCAATACTTGGAACCACGAAGCGATTGAGTTCTCATTGGTCCAAATTGATCAATGTAAAGAAGTTCAAGAGCTTTCTTGGTACTAAGGACTCCTTTGGATTTGAAGGAGGACTTAGTTTGCTTTCCTTGGGTACAAGGTTGGCATTCCTCATCCTTTTCAAAATACAATTCAGGGAGTCCCTTGATCAAGTCCTTTTTGCTCAACTTCTTCAACTGATGCATATTTACATGACCAAGCCAACAGTGCCAAAGAGAAATATCATTCGAGTTGACCACTAGACATCTATGAACAACATGCTTAATAGAGTCAATAACAATAACATAAAGATTGCCACTTCTAGTTCCCTTATATATAACTTGGTAGGTGAGGGAATCTAGAATCAAGCATTCAAAGGAAGTAAATAACACAAGGTAACCATTTTCACATAGTTGACTAACACTAATTAGATTGTGATGTAGGCCATCGACAAAAAGAACATTCTTGATACACAAGTATTCACCTACATCACCCTCACCTTTGACTTTACCTTTCTTATTGTCCCCAAAGGTGAGCGAAACTCCTTTCTTTTTGGTGAAGTTGTTGAAATGGCATATGTCTCCTGTCATATGCTTAGTGCAGCCACTATTAACAATCCATCTTCCTTTTTCCTATAAGAAAGGAGAATGTTGGTTCCCAACTCAAACTTTAGGATCCAAAGTTAGCTTGGGGACCCATTTCATCTTTGGGTTGGTCCCCTTAGGCTTGTAAGGACAATAAGTAGAATAATGACCATCACATTTGCAATAAGAACAAACTATAGAATTCTTAGTACCAGAAGACTCTCCTACAAATAAAGAGGTCTCCTTGCTCTTTTTCTTACCTTTGGCTTTTCTCTTGCCCTTTGGTGCTCCCCCTACAAATCCCAAACCACTAGTACCACTTTGTTTGGTAGAATGGTCAAGGATTTCATTTAGGGAGTTCTTTCCTTTGAGTAATTTCTACATGGATGCTATCAATCTATGGTTATCATCATTTAGAGAAATAATAGTGGAAGATAAACTAGCTATGTCATACCTAGCATGAACAACATCATCCTCAAGACATAAGGCTTTAATTAAATATGAATCCTTTTGAAGAGAAATGGAAGAAGCATTAACACTAGGCATATGAGTCTAGAAGATAGATCATTAACTTAACCAAGTAACCTAGCATTTCCAGATTTAAACATTTGGACTTCTTTAAGATAGACCTCTTTCATCTCTACGAGCATCAATAAGGACCTTAAATTCAGCATTTTCAGTTTTAATCATTTCAAGCTCTTTAAGGCATTTTTGGTTTTCTTCC
Source organism: Alisma plantago-aquatica (assembly GCA_963693085.1). Lineage (NCBI taxonomy): Eukaryota > Viridiplantae > Streptophyta > Magnoliopsida > Alismatales > Alismataceae > Alisma > Alisma plantago-aquatica. Next base: position 593,640,513 of record OY856409.1, read on the forward strand.
TTAAGATTTTCAATATTCTTAAGGTAGATACCATTCTCAACTTTAACTCCATTGTATTGGATCTCAAGATCAAGGTATTTCCCTTGAAAATGATCAATACTCTCAAGATTGGTTATATCATTCATTTCAGGGATTTCAAGTTTAGTATATAGATCATCAATGATTTTTCCTAACCATTTTCTTTTATATTTACATTTAGCAAAATATGAACGGGTAGAGATAAGCATGTCAATAATAGCTTCCTTATATAACTCAAGCAAACTTACCTCACTTACTTGACCAATTTCTTCACTAATAGAGGCCATGAGTGCAAGGTGGCACTCTCCATCTTCTTCGGAGCTTGATCTGCTTGAAGATGAAGCTTCCCAAGCTGCATTCTTGTGTCTCTTCTCCTTCTTGTCCTTCCTCTTGTACTTGCTCTCCTTCTTGTACTCTTCTTCCTTCTTTGAACTGCCCTTGTGGTGTGACTTTCTTGACTTGAAACATTCACTCTTGTAGTGTCCCTTTTGTCCACACTTGTAGCGTCTAGGAGTAGAGGAGGAGGAGACTTGCTTTTCCTTGAAGTATTTTCCCTTGATGTAGTTGGCTTCATGCTCACTTGGGCCATCATCTTCACTAGAGGAGGAAGGAAAAGTCTGGCAAGCAAGTTGTTGTTGAAGGATGACCGCCTCCACTTGTGCTTTGAAAGCACTATCTTTGATCTTCTTGGCTTCCTTCTCTTCTTGCTTGGCTTCTTCTTCTTACTTGTCAAGCCTTGGCTCATGGGTTTGGAGGTTGCCAATGAGCTCTTCGGTTGGGATGTCACCTAGGCTCCTCACTTCTTCAATGGAGGTGACCTTTGACTCCCATCTCTTTGGTAGAGTCCTCAAGATCTAGGAGTTGATTTCACCTCTATCCAAAGTGTTACCCAATGCATCCAACCCATTGATGATGACATTGAGTCTTGAGTACATATCAGGAATCTCTTCTTTCTTGCCCATCTTAAAGTTCTCTAGAAGGTTGTTCAAAATATAGATCTTGACCTCCTTGACTTGCTTTTTGCCTTCATAGGTGATGTACTATTTGTTCCAAATCTCATAGGCGGTGTCCCAAGATGAGATCTGGTTGAACTCCTTTGGGGTAAGGGCTGCATAGAGGATTCTTATGGCTTTGGCATTCAGTTGGGCTTCTTTGAGAGCAGCTTCACTCCATGTTGCAACAGCTCCAGTTGGCTCCTTGTAAGGTGTGACCATCACCTTCCACATATCAAAGTTCATGCCTTGAATGTAGAATTACATATGCCTCTTCCAATAGAAGAAGTTGGTTCCATCAAAGATTGAAGGACGCATGGAGAAGCCTCCCTCTAGGTTGAGAGAACCAAGTAGGTTATCGTCCATCTTCTCATCTTGTGGGAGATTGTTGGAGAAGATCCTTGGATCTGATACCACTTGATTGATCTAGGGCTCTAGAGGGGGCGTGAATAGAGCTTCAAAATTCTCACAAGATAGGTTAGACCTTCAAATTATATCAAATTAAAACTATAAGCTTAAGTGCAATTTGAAGTCTTACCTAACAAGCATAGAAAGGATGAGAGGAATTGATAGAAAGCACTTGACAAGGTCATGTAGAGTGGTTCCACTCTCCAAACTAGGAGAGAGTCAGTCCACTACTTAGAGAGGTCAACGTCTAGAACTTTATAAGTGTTTTTCTCTATATATTCACCAATTAGAGTTACAACACAAGACCACCAAAGGACTTACCCATCCAAGTACAAAGAGTATTCCACCTTACCAAGGGCTTACCCACTTTGTAAGAGTCTTCAACCTTCTTCCAAGGTCTTACCCACTCTAGAACAAGTCTTCTACCTTCAAGTACTTTTCCACTCTTCTTGGATCTTCATCCTTTGCCTTCTCCTTCACCTACAGAAGATCATCACCTCTTCTTCAACCTTGAAGAGGAATAACAATAGCTCCACCTTCACTCAAAGTAGCTTGCTTCACCTTTGCTTCATGGAGGAAAGGGGTAGGGAAGATGGAGTAGACGAGAGCTTTACAAGCACAAGGAAGTAGCTCTCTTACAATAGGCCTATCTCACTCATAATCTCAAAATGAAGTATAAACTAGAGAGAGAAAGGGGCACAAGGAGTTGCAACACACTCAACTATAGAAAGGACTTGGCATATCATGAATGAGCAAACTTGGAATGAACTCCAAGGGGTCCTATTTATAGCTGGGGGTGTTCCCTTGAGTTTGGGATCACTTAGGGTCGAAATATAGTTGTTTTCCAAGATGCAAAAGATCTATTTTCTCCCAAAACAACTCACTAATGGTTATAATCACTTTTTTTACATTTTCTGTATAGTACATTCAGTCGAGTTTCAATAAAGGTAACTCGACCGATCAATCAAAAGACAAAGCCAAATTTCAAACTATCGGTCGAGTTTGTTATGGGAAACTCGACCGATGAGTTAAAATTAGATTTTCTCAATGAGTCGGTCGGTCGAGTTCTATGAGTGTAGAACTCGACTGATGGGTCATCTTCAAAAAATCCATCATAAGATCGATCAAGTTTCCAACTCGACCCAATGAACAACCTGTGACAAATTTTCTAATTTAACTTTTGAGTGATTAAAACTTGGAATTAAGTGTCCTTGATTTTTTCTCATCTCAGTTACAAGTCATATCAATAATACAAGTGATTACAAAAATCATCCAATGTCATTTGGAGTGATTTCCCAAATTACACACTTGCATTGCATTTGACTTGATCTTGAACAAGATAGGGCTTGTGTAATTTGATCCTTTTCATGTACCTAAATCCTTAAATCAATCTTGAACAAACATATTAGATACATAGGAATGGAATGGTAAAGTCATTATCAAAATATGGACAATGTAGAACTCTCAAGTCAACACATACCACCTTATATTCGTGGCACCTTACTTCCTAATATTTGAGTCACATAAAGCCACCGATCAATGGCTAGGAAAGGGTCGCACATCCCACTCAAACCAACTACCAGATGACATATTTATATCTGGCTTGGATTAATACATCTCAAACTATACTCCACAACTAAAATATCTAACCTTTGATTCCTCAATCTTCAAACATATACATATCTCAATACAAACTTCATATGAACATGAAACTTCAAACATAGATCCATAATATCTTAAAAGACTTCTCACCAACTTTGAGGTCTAAACTCCAATGATTGAATCATTAATTAGTTTCTCCAAATTGGCACATATCTAGGTATATGAAACATGATATCTACAAAACATAAAAGCATATAGACTTAAAAGTCACTTAAATTTTCAAATTCAAGATTCTTCTTATCTAATTGGGTATTTAAAACCCTAAAAGTTCACTCCATTACATCCTACACACCTTAAAAGAAATTTCATCCTCGAAATTAAGCCGATATCTAGTTCATTACATGATTGTTGCCCGAGATAGGAGGAGAATTCTGGGATGACTAACACATCAAAAACACTTGTCCCTCTTTGAATTGGTCACCAAGGTGGTGCACCACATTCTGTCTCATTTGTGTGGACAACGTAGAGACCTAGGAACACATGTGGAGGCTTAGTTCATGTTTGGTATGTGGTATATAGCAGCCGCAAGGGATCTATTTTCCAAGGGAAATGTTTTACTGTGTTTGGTAAGACTGTCGTATATGATACACCGTATCCGAAGCGGCCTTATTATTCGGTATACGGTGGATTAAGAAAAGAGGCGCCACCTCCCCCCCCCCCCAAAATTTGATATCCTATCGCTCAGAGTGGTAACCAAAAATTATCAATTTGCTAAATTGTTGCCTCGTCATCTAGAATTATGTATCATTGCTACTCGCACCATCCTCCTCCACGCACATAGGCATATTCATCTTCTACAAGTCCACACAAGTTACCACTTCTTAAGAAAATGGTGGACGCGAGCCTTTCATCACAGTGGAGTGCCCATCATCCTTCTTGCTCAGTTCAACTGAAGGCCATTGAAGGGTTTGAACTGAACTCATCCTATCCATCCTCCATAGATGATGTGACCTCATGTTTCTATCCACCTATTAGCAGGTCCTTGTTTACCCCCTGATGGCCATGAGGAAGATGATGGCAATGGAAATCGCTTGTAGCTTCTTCAGGAGTTGGGTCATTTTACAAACCAGCAAACAGTGTTGCAATTTGCAGTGCGATGGAGAAACCACTCCGACTGGTGACTATATCAATTTTAACAAAATGTCATATTTATCATGACATCATATCCCTATACAAACCAAATGTAGGAACAGAATTTGGATTCCTTTCCGGTCAATATCCCTTCCCTTCTCATCCATCTCTACATCCTCTCTCTCTGATTTCCTGCCAACCAAACACGGCCTTAGAGAAGTTGTTCTACAAGATGACAATAACATGCATCAGCTTGGTGGTCAATCCAAATCTCTTATTTTTCTATGTAGATTTCTTGGTGGCTTATTTGGATCTATATCTAAGAGATTAAGTTCTTCACTAACAAAAGATGTGTCCAGTTGTTGGAGGACTATTGTGCACAAAAGTATAACCTCTATTCCTTCTTATGTCTTTTGTACACTAACATTTTATAGCTATGATAGATTCAATGGCTAGGGTATAAAGGGATGAATTGTTTATTATTCTTTTATGAACCCTTCCTAAAATCCATACACTATGCTTGTTAATTGCTTTTCATTAATTGTATTAAAAACCAAATTCTTAAACCATTTCTCTCATGTTCGATCCTTAGCTATACAAAAATAAGACTTGTTCTCTTACCGGTGGTGTTTTTGCGATATTAATTTGGTAAGATCTACGATTTCTTATCTTGGTAAATTTAGGGCTAAGTGTTTGGTTCCATTTTCGAGGAAAATGAGACATTTTAGATTTTTAATCTATTGAGATAAATCTAGGATTATTTTTTTTTGTTTGCTTCTATAATTTTTTTTGGTTTGGTACTTTTAGTTTTATTTTATTATTTCCTAGTTTTTATTTTTTTAGTTTTGTTGACTCCTTTTAAAAAAAAATTGTTTGTATAGTTTTTTACTATGGTTCCATAATTCCTTTTAGCTTAGATTTTATTTCTATCTCAAAAATTTCTAATTTATTATTCTATTATTTTGTAAAGAAAATAAGATTATCTTTATTCATTGGACAATATATATCGTCAGCCTGATGTTCAGATCTCTCTATTTTTAGACATCCTGCTACAAGTGGAGTGTCCAATATTGCAAATTATATAATTTCAAACACTCTATTGTTTCAATCAAGATGCATGGGCAGACAAGAAAGGGTCTAGAAGCTAAAGTATCAATGTGTAGGATCATAGCCAACGACAATGCTAGGATGAATAATGCACACAAGATCTACCCTGAATTGGCTCCACAAGCCCAAGCAAGAAACAAGAAGACTCAACATTGATCTCTTAATCTAAAAATGAAGCATAAAACAATCAACAATATATTGAGGGTTACTATAATGAGACGTTATGTGAAGATGATTATCCAGACTAAGACGGCCATAATTAGAAGTATTATATAAGTTACGGTGAATAACATTACTGTGTATATCAATATCCACTTGATAGATATGAGAGGATGGATACTTTTTAAAAAGATGTTAGTTGACTAACACACAATGCTAGCCAATAGAGAAACCCGAGTCAAAGGAATGGAAACACGACTTGCCTAGATGAAAGGACAAAATCTCACAACATCTCGAGGTTGCACCACCCTTCCCTATTGTAGGCCACAATCAATGGTTGAGTATATCCTGGAAGATAACCAATCAACTTCTATTACTATAAGGAGTGGGTCTCTGAAATAGGACCATTCGTTACTTTTGAAATAATGAATACAACCCCAAAATACATCCTCAATTAATAAATGGAAGGGGTGAATAGTATTGTTCAAAATTGTATGGGATACAAAGCATGTAGAGTATTTACAGTGGAACAAACTATAACTATTGCAAGAAAATGTAATTTCTTAGCATATTGGTCCATGATGGATAAAAGAAAATTTAAGTGAAAGTATTAATTAGATAAAACAAAGGGCGAGGGCCACCTAGGCATCTCAATTTATTCTCTAATAATGGATGATTCCTTACAAACCTTTATTTCACAAGGTCTTGTTCCTCAAACTTTGGGTCCTTGAATTGCTCAAATTCTGGGTGGAGGGGGACATCACCCAATAAATAAGGAAAAATAAGAATAGGACTTAGAATAACACTAAGTACATACATTTGAATAACATTTTGGGCATTATAAGGATCATAATATAAAGAAGTTTGCAATGCAAAGAGAGGACCATAGCATATAGGTAGCACAAGAAAAAGTACTCAAAAGAAAATCAATCAAGAAAATGAGGCATTCAAACTATAAGAGCAATGTTTAATGTCAACTTCTTGACAAATAATCCATCTCCACAAAGAAAAATAATTATAGCTTTTTTACATGCATGTATATAATATGCTAGAAGTATCTAAGGTAGGCCAAGACACCATTAGTCATTGGTCAAAAGTGGATGGAGAAAGCACAACCTGGGTGGAGATCATGACCTAACAAGTACATGGGTGGAACGACACACCCTGGATGGAAACATGTCGTAACAAGTATATGGATGGAATAACACACCCAAGGCATAACAACACACCCTAACAAGTATGGGTGGAACTGCACAACGTGGGGAAAAACATGCCCTAATATATAAAATAGGTTAGACCAACATACCTGGGATGGACCAACACGACCTAATGGTTATCACTACATTAGGTAAATAGTCCATGTAACATACACACAAAATAGGGAATGGCAAGATGAAATAATGCAATCACAACATATTCAATGGTACATAGCAGACAGGCAGGGTCATAGACCCAATGTACATGTATGATCAATAAGTTGAATGAAATCAATGAGTCACATTTTATGATTCAAAAAATGGAGTAAAAAGAGGAATAAATTAAAAAAATATTTGCCTTGTTATGGAGAAATGGTTCATAGTCATTTATAATGCCTAGATGAATAGGAAAGAGTACATACCTCGAAGTCAACTTACTTATCCAATAGTAGTCCTAAGGCCAGGGTCAATACTTTTCAACACCTGGTCGCAAAATATGTATATTGAGTTATCAATTATCCCATTTAATATAATTACCATAAAAGTGACCTTACTCTAAACTCGAAATGGGGTTCTAAAAATTATTCCATTAAATCCAATTATTCCTTTAGAGAGCCAATAATTAGTTATAAATTTTGGAGTTTAATTAGTTTTTTGAGATTATAACCAAAATTCATGCGGAAAGATTAGATTACCCTTACGCATCACACACCATGAGATGAGAGCATTCGAGGGCTCAATAGTCTTTTATCACTCAAATCCTCCCACAATATCTGAGAACTAATCCGACATGGACGAAAATACTCACGAGATTTGAACACAAAACGAGAAAGGGCTAAAAAGGTAATAGAACATATCTAAAGAACAAGTCCTAGCCGAGCGATGTCATGGTCTTGGAGATCCACTCGTGTGTTTGCAATCGCGCGAGGGGCATCATGATGTTTCTCTTCAGGTCTTTTGGGTGTCCTGGACTCAAAGGTCAGGGGTGTCAAGGGACCCAGCGGCTTTTGTTCTCAACCATGGTTGGAGAGGAGGGGGGCGATAAACCTATTGCACCCCAGATCGATGAAGGTCAAGCTCTCCTTCAAAACCAATGTCGCCGAATCCTTCCCAGAAATCATCCGATCTCGGAAAGCGCTAGTCATGGCTAGAGGCAATGCGGAGTTCCAAAGCATTATATATGCCGCAATGATTTTCACAAAGACGGAGCTCCAACCGAAGAAGAAACGAGAGAAAAACGAGAGAGGGCAAAAAAAAAAAGATCGGTTTCTGGACTACACGACAGGCACACGGGAACCACAAAGTTGAGAGGCCTGTAGTTGGCCATAAGATTCAGGTTACCCTCACACAGCGTAAGGAAGGCGCGCATATGAAGAAGACACAGAGGTCAAACAAGATCTTATACACTCAAAACAAACTGTCGATGAATGAAGACCTACAACAACAGGGCCGGGGTTGATGTGTACCTGGTCACAAGCCAATCTGTAGGTGGAAGAGCCCCGCCCGAGGTCGTCCGACCCCTCTCCCGACCTCGCCGGACAACAGGAAACCTCTGAGAGGTCGCCGGGGAGATGTACTGCAAAAGCTACGGTGGAAAGAAGGAAAGGATACGGAGAAGGAAGAGAAAAGAGGGATCGGAAAGGGTGAGCGTCTAGGGAAAACTAGGTATATATATAAGAGAGAGAAAGGTGTAGAGGGAATGACGAGCCCAGCGGATTTGCTGCACCCGATTTGGATAGGAGCAGGCTGCTCCTTACTGCAGATGGTGCCGCGTGTAAGCAATATTTAATCTAAACCGGTATTACACATTTGCATTGGCCCATGAACGGACGTGATAGCAGGAGTAAAGCAGGAACAGCAAATCCTTGCGCAATGACGAGGGGAAGAGTGAGGGGAGCAGCCGCCGATTACGGTAAGGTTGTGTCTGAGAACGATGAACAGCAACGCAGAGAAAAAGTTAAGATATCACTAACACTGTGTTCGGGTAATAACTTTTGAAGGTCCGGGATTTTATGCGTGAATAATGTAGACGAAGTAGTTCAGCTCCTCCGTCAATGCGTAGCCGTAGCAGGTAGGCGCCGAATGAATGGGAGGAAACATCGAGCAGAAGCCATGCAGCATTTTCAAATTCGGTCAATATCGGCGTGATTCTGAATTACATTTTTTATTATTGAATTGGACGGTTACAGGTATATTTATGAAGTCCGTGTGTATTAATCGAATGCAATAACCATAATGCAGAAATGCCGCATTCAAGTATCTTCTATCCAAACTAGGCCTTACATTGATTTATCATGGCAAGTAAATCTATTATGGTTGAATACCAAAAACGTAGCCAAGTCGATGCTGAGGAGAAGATGCATATCACTCATACCTAGGTGCTTGTGCAGCTAACTTACACAAATTTTCCTATGGCAACTTTGGTGGCACGCTACCGAAGCAGGTTAAACGGCCTATCCACTACAAAACAACGTACATATACTACATATTGATCTACTGGGTTTTTTTTTCTTAATGGACTACAGTTCGTTCATCGGCCAAACGATTGAACTACGGGCCTTTAGTTTTAAACACTTCTGGTAATGACTAATAGATACATTGTGGTGTCTTTGAGACTCCTCTCCCATTCTCCGTGCACTCGCGTACTTTGGGTTGTCCGTGAGACTCCTTTCCCAGTCTCCGTTTGCTCGCGTCTCGCGCTCCGGACACGGCGATTGATCGAACAAACTGCAGAGGTCACAGGGAGTTCTCGGTATCAGCTCTCTGGTGCGCAAGATCATCTAGCACTGAGATCAAAGTGCCAGTTTCGTCGAGGACGAACAAACACCAGTCCGGATTCGGTCCGGAAAACCCCTTTCCTCGTGACGCCATGAACAAAGTTTTGACCGCACGACTAGAATTTAAGCTTCCGGATCCTCTGCTCGCCAGTATAACCGTCTGATTCTAGCGGAGGTAACTTAGTCTTTGGCCACCCACAACAACGGTCAATGCTCATGTCACAGCTTCCCTTCGGCTGTCAAGACGCCTCACTATACTCGATTGCTGATGCTCGACTAGACGGCGGAATGATGAATTGTGTCTATTTTTCAAAAGAGTTGGATTGCACTTTGTTTTGCACTACTGTTCTCCCACCGAAACAATAACAACAACCACCCTAAGGATGGTCGGAGAAAAAATCCACCCTATTATATTCCTTTCAAGCGACGATGAGGAGCCTAGTGAGAGAAAAAGGGGTTTCTCGAGGCCCGCCACCGAGTTCCAAGGAAAATTTTCAGATTCTGCCTCCACTTGCGACACCAAGAATCGGCTTGAGACGACGGCGACAGAGGTCAACGACAAGCTGGAGTGTAAGCGCTCTGTCGTGGTCTCCAGCGACGAGGAGGGAGAGCGGCCTGAAATGGAGGGCAATGATAGGCGCCCTAGGCGAAAACTGTCATTTATTGTATCCAGCAATGAGGAGGAGCTTAGCAAGATGCAGAGTGGGCCAAAGTTGAAGCCTCGCGAGAGCTATACTGAACCCCGTCATCAGAAGTCCCAGGGTTCGATCTTAGAGTGGCGTTCCACAGGTTGTTCGTCTGAAGCCATACACATTGAGTTACATGTTATCCAGCGGACGCACATTGAAATGCTAAACTGGATATGACACAACAAGATTCCAAAGTTTGAGGCGTGCATCTTTGGTCTTAGCTTACATTTCTTCTTATAAATCACTAAGTATACTTATTTATAACTTTTTTACAGTGCTACAAGAAGTAGGACGATATAATAACCTTGACGGCGGAAGATATCCGATCTTACATAGAAGGGTGTTACATCACCGATGACATCATCGACGCAGACGTTCATGCAATGAACAAAAAAAATATAGAGTAGGCAAATGGAAGGGTTATGAGATTTTATCTTCTGATGCTTCTATGTGTACGTAAATGTTGAGAACTGGTGTTCCCTTTCTCTGTTTTGTTGTTCCTTCTCACCCCTTCTTAGTTCTTTTTTTTGCAGTACTTGTTCCCTTTCTCTTTTTCGTTGTTCCTTCTCACCCCTTCTTAGTTCTTTTTTCCCAATCATCATTCCTTTTCTCAACGTCCGCATTCCCTTGATACCGCTCATTGTTCTTGTTCTCGGGTTCCTTATTTCGTTTCTCCACCTTGTTGTTCTTGTTCTCTTTCTTTGTTACTCCCACTCCATGTTCATTTGTACCCCTCTCTCTCCTCCTTCCATTACTCCCACTACATGTTCTGATGCTTCTATGTGTACATCAATTTGTTTCCTCCTTGTTCCCTTTGTCGTTGTACTTATACCTTTTTCCGTTTTATTGTTCCTTTTCAACCAATCATAGTTACATTCTTCTAATCTTGGTTCCTTTTCTCATCATCCGCGTTCCTTTGATACAACTCTTTGTTCATGTTATCGAGTTCCATATTTTGTTTCTCCCCCTTGTTGTTCCAGTTCTCCTTCTTTATTACTCCCACTCTATGTTCCTTTGTACCCCTCCTTCTCCCTCTTCCTTTACTCCCACTATATGTTCTGTTCTACCCCTCCTCCTTCTTCCTTTACTCCCACTCCCTGTTCCTTTTTCCCCTTCCTTATTCCTGTTCTCCTTACTCCTTCTCCAATTTTCATTCACTGCTATATTCTAATATATAATTGTTTCTTGTTTGATATGTATGTTTCCTTATTTTGCAGAAAATTGTTACTTTAAATATTCGCTCATCCAAGCCAATTAACGAGGATTGTGAATACAACAATATCTGTGACATGTTCCAGTTATACGACTTGAATAATCAACACAACTTAGATCATGAAATTTGTGATTATGTGAGTAATTTCTACATCAGTATAACATCTTAGCACAATTTGGTGGCTACTCTCACTTTTTTTAATATAAAATACAATACATGATTCCTATCTGCCACCATAACCATTACTTTGTTGTTTGATTTGACTTCCCTGCGGAGCAGTTCGTCCTGCTGAATAGCATGGACACTCTGGCTCTAGAAAAATAGACTCTTTACATACAAATTTGCGAGGAGGCGGTGAAGTACTTTAAAATCTTTCTCACTATCACCAGAGGGATCGCAGATTGGAGCACATCAAAATGGGATATTCTAGTTGTTCATGAACAAAGTGACTTATATAGCTGTGAGGTCTTTACCATACTATTCATGAAACATTGGAACGACAAAATTGAGTTGAAAAAATTCATTCAATGAAATGATATGAAATATATTTCCCAAATGTGTATGAAGATGGCTACAAAGATAGTTTGTAGTTGTAGAAATGTACTTTTTAATTTTGTACAAGAGCGTACAATCAAAGCCCGAGATAGGGGCTATTAATGTCATATACTATTCCCCTTTTGTAATATAAATTTGATAATTTTTTTAAAAGAAAGTGTGTCTTTTGTGATCTGCATGTATGCCATTTTTTTGTAATAAAAGGAGAGAATGATGTTGAGGAGGAGAATAGTACCAATGCGTAGGAAAACAAAAACCAGTAGGGTAAAAATAGGAACAATTATCCTTATGAATGTTTACGGTCTACTTGTTTTCTATTCTCATCTTATATTACTCCCCATGCAAATAACAAAGGGCTTGAGTTGTGGAACAAGGACGATGATTACAGGAACAAGGATTGGTAATAAAGACTCAAATAAGAGAAATAAATAGGTGGAATGTCAAAATGTATTTCATAATTGTCCAATAACATAATTTATTATACACTCGCATGTAAGTCACATAATTTGCATCCAACAAGAGTGTCATTGTTAATTCAAAAAGTACTACAGCAAGAACAAGAATGGGTAGTAAAGGAACAACTGTCCTTGAACATGATCAAATAGGGGGAGTAACGGATGACGAGCATATACTCATCGTCCTTGTTGAACGGAGGAGAAAAAACACAAGGATAGGGAGGAGAAAAAGAATTGAGGATAGGGAGGAGAGCAGTAACATGGAAAGTGAGGATGGGAGCATGTAACAGGAACACATGATCGACGATTGTGATATAGGAAAAAAGGAATAGGCCATGAGAAAAGGAATAAAGACAAAGGAGAAGAGGATTATTTAGAGAAGAACAGGATCAAGGAGGGGGATCAACGGAAATCAGGATGACAAAAATAACTGGTACTATGAAATCCAATTTTGCAAACTTTAAATAAGGTTCATATTGTCTGAAAACCTATTTGGTAGTTTATAGGTGTCTGTGGTGATTATGTACTCGGTAATTTTTTAAATAAAATAAAAAAGAAGGTTTTGTGTCGTCATTTTTTATGTCGATTCCTCGAGTCCAACGGTTACTTTCAGAACGACTACATGTATTCACGAACTGACCGAACGATTGCTATAAGCTCAGTTGCAACACTCAGTTATTCACTTCCTTTCCACTTGATCTTTTGACGTCGTCTCCAAGCAAGAACTTGTCGTCTGATATTTTCTCACAATCTACAAGCACGAACTTGTCGTCTCGATGTAGATAGCCTCCTCCAAGAATGATTTCATATGGAATTCCCAAATTTGTGAAATGGGGGTTCTGATAGAAGTGAATAACCAGGTTCGATTCTTCTGAAAAATCTTCTAATTCTTTGTTTTTCTTCCTTTGCGTTTCAGATGGAAAGCCGCTTCTAGCACAGGACGAGGACATCCTTGGTTGTGAAGGTGAACAAGAAAATGAAGACGATGGCCACAATCAAACAAGTCAAGAAGCATCTGAAAATAGCAGGTTTTTCTACGCTCCTAGAGTTGAAGATGAAGTCTCTCACTCTGTAAGTTCTCCACTTCGTGTGTATCGATTTTTATCCAGAGAATGTGGACTGGCCGACCCTCGGTGGTGAGAAATTGAAGTTGATGGAAAATGATGTTCGATGATTTTATAACATCCCCTCAGGTTCTATCACGGTCGATATGCAATCTACAAACAAGGTGTCCAATGGAAGAGTTCAGGAAATGGCGAGAAGGATGGGTCTATCACCTAACAGGCAATATTGTGTTACTTGTGAAGATGCGGAACAGAGGATATTTGAGTTAAACAATCCTGAACATATAGCCTAATTACATATTTTATTAGTCTTTGGATGCATTCTTGTTCCAACAACATGTCCCATTCATGTTTACTACCTCAAATATATGGAACCTCTTAGTGGAATGAGGAACTTGAACTGGGCATGTTACATCCTGAAATATTTGAAGAGGAATTTGCTGACTTTCAAAGAGAACAATTACTGCGAAAGGCCAACTAGAAATTTGCACATTCTAATAGTATATAAGAATTATTTGAACATACTTCAATACACTTTAATACTACTTATTGTACTCAATAAGACTCTTCTATTGTTTCTTTTAGGTGCAATACATAGATCTGTCTTTCGGCACAGGACAATCACCCTTTGCACCTACATGTAAGGTTTGGATTTTTTTACCAAATTCTAAAGAAATACTGAGTGGAAAGCAACCTGCTCTTCATCAACATAATGACATTGATGACCACCTGCTCGTCGGAATAGAAGACGCACAAGACGATGAAGGCATGGAAGATGTAAAAGACGCAGAAGACGATGATGGTTGTAAATCATTAGAGGAAAGGATTCTTGAGGTAATTAATACCCTACTCTAAATTTATGAAGCCATAATATGTGTTACCTTCTTATATTTGTAAATAACAATTGCGTGTAGAAATAAAAATATACGAAAGCACTACTCATCAATGATTGATTAAGAAGAATGCTACTGAACATAAATTGTAAAGATATAAGAAAGCACTTCAATGACAATTGATGGGACCAGTTGTTGAGGATGAAATTCCACATTCTGAGGCATTTCAGACCCTGAAAGCAAACAGGAAGAAGAGGAAAATGTCCTACAAAGTACCTGCTCTGGAAACATTTGAAGAACACCCGCATAGTGATGTATCCTTCAAAGTAAGTATGAGAAATGTCCTTGAAATTGTGAAGGAGGCAATGTTAAATGTTGCGGATAAAGTTGGAGAAGACAATGAGAAGTCTCTTGTGATATGATATAGGAAGAAGAGAATGAGGGCGACTACGTCATTTGGGGTACAGAGGACACAGATTGTTGAGAAGAAGAAAAGATCTTCAAAAGAAGTGGAGAAGAAGAAAAAATAACAAGGAGGAGAAGAGGGATAAGGAGGAGGAAGATACGACCACATAGGGGAAAAAAGAATACAGGGGGAGGAGAACATAAAGGAGGAAGAAGAAGACAGTAGCAAGTCAGCTGCGAGGGAGGAGAAGGATAGCAGCAAGGCCCCTATAGAGGAGGAGAAGAGGGAGAAGGAGGAGGAGGACATGACCATAGAGAGGGAAAAAAGTGTGATGACCCGAAACAAATCAAGCCATCACCAGTAAATAATTGCAAAATTACCATAAACAACGGATTAACAAAAATCACTAAGAATTAAAACCATTTTTGCAAGGAGATCCATTACTAGGAAACTCTTATTGAGAGATCCAAAACTTATATATATCATGGTTCACATAGTACATACACTATTTCATCTCATCTCGAGGACAACATATAACAGTTGCTTTGTCAAAATATATACTGAAGCAATCATAAAACCTCGAGGCATACAAGCCAAAATCTCATATCGTTCATGAAACCATTACGTACTGACTCCAAGGACCTGAGAATATGGAGACGACACATATGACTTATATCCACATGACACGACAGACAGTACACTCCACCTGAGTTGTCACCGCTGTCCCAGCTATTGTTCTCCTTCTGCAGAAAGGTCTCTACTGCTTTGTGCACATCCACCTAAAAATTGTGAAACCCACATGGTGAGATAATTGTCCCAGCGAGATATATAACTCTCCACAAACTATATTATTATCACAGTTAAACAGTATAAATCTGAGCAGAGGTTCTTTTATATTAATAAGCATGATTAATCACTGTTATAAGTAGAACAAAGTAATCTCTTTGCTTAAAAAGTGATGCATCTATCTATGGTAGAGCAATAAGTCATTTATTCACTTTGCAAGGAATATAAAGAAACATGAATAACATATATCCAACTAAGATGTATAAAAGGAGTGTACATCAACCAATATCTTTCCGTATTCGATCCTTAAGCAAATATGCTACACGGTTGATTACATATTACAATCACACTTATGCCCTAAGGAGATGAAATATACCTTTCATGCTCCAACTGACCACTAGTAAGTTGAAATTGGTGCCATATAAGGTCAATGGCAGAGCCGACTATCCTGACCTCACTTATCTCGGTCAGTACGAGACCACTTAGATTTAGCAGGACATCTTGTATCAGTTGCTGGCAGGACATCTTATGTCATCTGCAAATAGCATGACGGGTATAGCGGCATCTTCGCTATAGAGTTACTGTCGTAGCATGTACTCTCTTAGGGAAAATTCCATGTAGCTTTCCTGGATTATAATATAAGGATAAGGAAGATCAATATCAATTCCTCTCCTAGTCAGGAGATTTTATACTTGAATCCCGATACCACTTAGAAATGAAGGATTTACACATCAATTTCTTATTTGGTCAGGAGATTCACATCATCCCATGATAAATAAGGAATGTGTGAAACCAATTCTTCATTGGGATTTTCGGATATACTTCATCCTTATACTTCATCCTTCACCCCCACATATTCAAAAATATGCTTCTGAGTCAAACTCATTTCACCATCAGCAATTTCGGACACTGAATGGATCTATGGTCAGGGTACTACATGATGAGATTTAACTTAATTAATTAGGTACATTACAATAGTCTTTTAGCATCAACCAAATTTCAAACATGAACTATAACATATGCTATAAAGAAAAGGTAGTACTTTAAAGATATTTGGAACAATTTTGAAAGTATATCACTCGGGATCTCAGTCCCTTATCACATCATTGGGGATTCTCATCCCTTCATATCATCATCATCATGATTACTGGATCTGGTTATTCAAACTCTTAGATCACCACATAGCATTGTTACCTCAGTAACAGGTAACTATTACCTCTAGGTCCTCAGACTAAGGTATTCATCTCACTTGTTGTACAGGTATTTCACATAGCTCACATAGTTCATTAAACATCTTGTCACCTCTTACTAGGCAACAACTTATCTTTTAAGACATCAGACTGTATAATCATTATACTTGTTATACAAGTATTTCACATAGCTTACAAGACTTATTTAAATCTATTTATGTAGCACATCATAGCTCATATCTTGCTATGCTCATCATTTCATGATTCTTGAATAGTGTGCACTTTATGATGAAAAACTCTTAACAATATATGACATCACTATATAATTCAAGAGAAATGCATCCTTCCCATGGTTAAGGTTAGGATTGTCTACATCATCACCCTGTGATATAAGAAAGTACATCCTTCCCATTATTAGGATTAGGATTTCTCAATCTAACCAATTATGGTTGTAAGAGCATACCATCACCCTTCATTAGGGTTAGGTTTTCCCTTTATTAACAAATTAAGGATTCAAGATCATAATGTCAAGAATCAAACCCTAATTCATACTCCACTCATCTTAGGAGTATCAATGCATACTTATCAACATGTTTATCACACATGTAAAAGTCTCTCTCTCATCCTCATTAGGATATTGATTGCATCTTTCTTTTACTAAGTTGGTTCTATTCTCCTCTAGAGGTACATTATCTCACCATTATCAAATCTCATTATCTTTTATATTGCAATTAACACAACACAACATATGTTACTCAATCAAATACATATGTTTGAAGTATCTCTTCCATATTGGGTCTCAAGATGTGTGTATACTATCATTTTATACTTCAGATACGTCTTTTACTTCATATCATGCATCCATATCGGGAATGTGGTATAACCTCATCACCATATCATGTTTTAGGTGTATCCTTTTAACACCATATTGTGTATCCATCTTGGTTAGCTATCACTTAATTCTTATTATTTCAAGCTAGCTTCATATCGTGTATGAGCTAGGTGCTTGACCTCATATCGGGTATAAGCTAAATGCTTAATGCCATATCGTGCATGAGGTGTGCACCATATCGGGCATAGAGTATATGCCTCATGATGCATCGTATTGGTGGTATATACAAGGTATCATATCAGTTTACCATCTTTATCATATCGGGTTTCCATGTTGGGTAACATATAAGGTTACCATGTTAGGTAGACCCTTAGGCTCGTAACCTCTTTATGCCTTCAAGGATCAGCTCTATCATATGGTTACATGACAAGCTAGGTGTCTAGTTGAATTTCTCTTACCACAATCCATTACATAAAGGATAGGGTATATCGGGCTTCAATCCATCATCTAGGGTTTTCCACCATATCGGGTATAGTGTACCATATTGTTCATGAGGTATGAATTTGACCTCATATTGTTCACAAGGTAGAAATAGGTGCTATTCCTATCGTCCAAAAGATATCAATCATATCGTCCATGTGGTATCCCTCACCACTATATCAGGTTACCTCTCATCTTAGGTTTCAACTCTATATTGTTTTTAGAGTGTTCAACTAACACTATACCGTGTATGAAGTATGATCTTAACCTTGTATTGTGTATAAGGTGTAAGTAGGTATCTCCCATATCATTCATAAGACATTCCTCATATCAAGTATGAGGTATCACCTATCTCTATACCGGGTTAACCCCCATCTTGGGTTTCATATCGGGTTTAAGGTATTTCAAACCATGTCGGGTTGTACCATATGTTTGACTCCATGTCTTATATCGTGCACAAGTATGTTCTTAACAACATATCATGTACTAGGTGTGTACTTCATGATCATATTGTGCAAGAGGTGCTTTCTTGTCTCCCTCATCTCGGGTTACTCAAAATTAGGGTTTAACATATTAATTTATAAGTGTGTACTTGACACTATATTGTGCATGGAGTCTTTGCTTGACTTCATATCATGTATGATTGACACCATATCATGTTCAATATGTGAACTTCATCTCCATATCATGCAAAGAGGTATAACTCATAAGCATATCGTTCTAGTGATGTATGTACATAATCATATCGGGTTAGAGGTACTTGCTTAGGTGCTTGAACCCAATATCAATTTATAAGGTGATACCATCTTCTTCAAGCTATATACCTTCGTTCTAACTATTATTGTTCATGGACAACAGGTATAAGAAACTACTAGAACTCATAGATTCATCAAATATTTCAGAAAATCTCGTAATTGAAAGTAGAACATTAAGTATAGCAAGATAGGTGGTGAATAATAACATAGTTGGGTTCAAGTTATATAACCCACCTTATAAACAACTTCCAAGCTCCAAAGCTGCACATTCCTAAGGTTGAATATGAGCTAATAGAAGTCCAAGGCTTGAGCTCCTTAGCACTTTCCATGATATCTTCACCTCGTGTGGCCGATATCACCTTGCTTGACTGATATCACCTTGCCTGGCCGATATCCTTCTTCTATGGCCAATACCAAGCTCTAAATCGACACTCCCCCACTTGTGCATGATACCAAAGTGGTATGCACGATATCTAAGAGTATATGCATGGCATATCAAGGAAATAGAGTTGTGGGGTTCGTAAATTTTCATTAGTAAGTGGAAGGAGAGGTATATATACTTGGGTTCATGAGAAAAGGTGTATAAGAGGTGTCTTCACCATATGCTACTAGGTGACAAGTGGCCATGCATGGTTGACACATGTACATGCATGCACACACTCTTATATTGACATGCAAAAG
The DNA here is from genome assembly GCA_963693085.1 of Alisma plantago-aquatica. Taxonomy (NCBI): domain Eukaryota; kingdom Viridiplantae; phylum Streptophyta; class Magnoliopsida; order Alismatales; family Alismataceae; genus Alisma; species Alisma plantago-aquatica. The sequence goes on from OY856409.1 coordinate 593,659,842, forward strand.
TCTAGAGGATAATCTAGGGATAATATCTTAGCCATTCCTTATCTTATTGAATAAGATATCTCATCTTTATCTCATAAATAAAGCAAACTGATACACTTTTTGCAAGGGGCATCTAACCCATAATGGATTACCTTAGTGAGGTGCATAGGTCGTCATGGAATTTTATAAGAGTCCAAAAACCAATAGGAGACTCTCCCTATGGCCCCTTAGCTGATAGGGACTCCCATTCTAAGTCTACAACTCGATATAGCTCAAGTAAGGGCTTTACCTTCAATTCTTTCTTAGTCTTTTCATCACTAAGAGTACCATCACTCAAAGGTGGTTCAATCATGGAACCTACTTCTTTATCTATCCTCTAAACGATACATAGAGGGAGTATGGACACACTATAGGTGGTAATTTGCATATTAATCCTATATTTTGGGTCAATTACAATTTGTACTAAAATTGGTACACAAGGCACTAGCATTATTCAGACAAGCTCAAACTTGGAATTTAGGCTTTCCACAAGCCACCACTTAGCATCATTCTCTCTATTATGATATTAAAACACTTAGAACATAATCAACATGTGACTTTTTGCAATGTAGCCCGTCATCTTGGGTAAATTGCACTTTTCACTCAGACTATAATATAATGCACACATAGTTTGCAAATAAGCTCAAACTTGAAAATAAACTTCACAAAGATCCTTAATTACTTTTCAAAATATTAGAACAAGTTTATAAATAATTTTCTTATGCAAAACTTCTAGGGTTAAGCCATAACCCAAGTCAGGGGTGTTACAATTATAAACCCCTAACAAGGATTTTGTCCCCGAAATCTCAGATGAAGGAAGTCAATCGTTATTCATGTATCATATCATCAAGTCTTCATATAACATCTCTTTGTCACAAAAATTCTATAGAACTTGGACCAGTACAAAAGTCCTTCCACTTACAGTTATCATAGAATCTACCATGCAGGACACATATTCAACTGTACTTTTCATTAATGATTGTAGTGTCAATTCTGTGTTAGGTAACACTTTCTAATTCAGAGCAATACTATTCATACTTTGAATAATTTAGATGTAAAACCTTATTATCACCTTCTCAACTTACATCCTTTATGTAATAATATTCTTGACTTTGGGGAGTTTACCACACCCCCCCCCACTTAGTTTAACATTTCTAGACTAGAATTTCATTGTCACTCATTTGGGACTACTAGTTTTATCATATTTCTATTGTGCCTTCCTTATGACTTATACCAACTATACTTTAGCTGTCTATTTCCTTGTCATAAGGAGAGTCTACTTATCAATGAAGAACTTATCTCAGAGGTATCTCTAGATGTCGTGTATAACCTACCTCAACAGATCTAGATATGGATATTCTAAGGAATTATTTTTGGCTTGATAAGCTTTTTCCCAAAACAATTCTACAATTGTTCCTTTAATTAATAGATTCTTAATGATGTTATGTTTATGCAGATCATAAACCCCTAACATATGATATCCATACTATAGTTATCTCAAAGATGGTCCTTCTAGGTAACCAAACATGATTCATCTTATCAAGAGTCATGTTCTTATTTTCTTATACCATTGAAAGTTCTTGGATACAAGGATTCCTTACCTTGGTATCCATTACATGTTCTAAAAACATATCATATCCTTATCATATCCATCTCCCCATTGTTATTACCAAAGAAAAACATATAATAAGACCTTTCTTTCATCTTGGGATATTACTTATCACATATAACTTTGTTTTGAAACCAAAAATCCAGGACTAACTGATACTTTTCTATGTATTCATCGAAAGAACACTTCTAACTCATGCACATAAAGTGTCATAAGACTTGACGAAGACATGATCAAGGCAGTTGCGGGGGGAGAGAAGGACAGCAACAAGACATCTGTAGAGGATGAAAAGTGGGAGAAGGAGGAGGAGGACACGACCATGGAGGGGGGAAAAGATCCAGGAGGAGGAGAAGAAGAGGGACATTGAAGAGGAGAAAATGAGCAACGAGGGCAAGAAAAGGGATCGACAAATTTGAGAATAGGAAGTAGAATGACAAAGACAGGATCAAGACAGTTCTAGGGGAGGTGAAGGACAGCAGCAAGGCATCTGTAGAGGATGAGAAGAGGGAGAAGGAGGAGGACATGACCACAGAGGGGGGAAAAAGGATCCAGGAGGAGAAGAAGAGGGACATTGAAGAGGAGACAATGAGCAATGAGGGTGAGAAAAGGATTGACAAATTTGAGAATAAGAAGCAGAATGACAAAGACAGGATCAAAGATGATAGCATCACAGAGAGGGAGAAAGGGATCAAGAATGATGAGAAGAGGATCCAGGAGGTTGCTGCAAAGAAGAAGGTAGAAGAGAATAGTGATGATGATAAGCCACTTATCATCCACCAAAAAACTTCCTCGATCAAGGTTATCGAAGAGGTATGTCATGTTGTGTCTTTATCACCAGTAATTGGTTATGTGATTTATAAAATTGCATGTCGTTCTAGCAGAAGAAGATGAAAACGTAGAGGATAGAGAAGTTTGAAATTCGCCGAAGTGAGAGGGTCAAAGATCATCACTAGTTTAGGACATTTGTCGATGCAACCTTTAAGAGAAAGCCACGTAATGTTATTGATGAAATAATTACCTCTATTCCTAAGAAGCAAATGATATTATCTTCAATAAGCAAAAGACCAAGGCCCACTAAGAAAAATCCAAAACTATTTATCACAGAAGTTGAGAAGATAGTATGCAATTTTGCACTACACATCAAGTTAAACTTGTCTCTAGTCCTATTCGATGAAGGAATGATCAAAATATATGGCAAGGATCGACATACTCTCAGACCAAGAGAATGGTTGGTAGACAATATAATTGAAGCATATGGACACGCGATCAAAAAACAAGAAGTTAGGAGAAGGTCAGGCAAAGTAAAGTGAGTTTGCCTCCCATTCAGCATTACTGTAAGTTATTTTGTGTCCCATGTTACATTCAACTATGCATCGGTCTTCCTAATCACTAGTTCCTCCTTTTTTATATTCATAGAAAAGTTTTCAAACAAACTTGAAGAATTCTAATTACGAACAAAGCCGCAAGTATGAAACAAAATTCGCACTAATGGAAGATATCTTCCAGTATGATTATTTCAAGGATGGGGACGTTGACCATTCTGAATGTGATTACGTGAGTGTTAGTTTGTAGAAGTTGTAAATCTAACTTATTCCTTATCATTGTTCCATTACTGGATATTTTTGTTCTTTTTCATATCATGATTGTTTCTTTTCTCATCCTCCTTATTCCTTATCTCATTGTGTTCGTGTTAATTTGTAGAAGTTGTAAATCTAACTTATTCCTAATCATTATTTCATTACTATATTTTTTCCTTTTTAAGTCATGATTGTTCCTTTTCTCACCCCCCTTATTCCTTATCTCACCGTGTTTGTTTTACTTTGTAGAAGTTGCAAATCTAACTTATTTCTTGTCATTGTTCCATTACTAGATATTTTTTTCCTTTTCACGTCATGATTGTTCCTTTTCTCGTCCTCCTTATTCCTTATCTCATTGTGTTCATGTTAATTTGTGGAAGTTGTAAATCTAACTTATTCATGTGCAGTATTTCTTCCTGGTTGTATCTGTAGATCATTTCTACGTGATCGCTCTCGATTTTCCACAGAAGAAGTGTTTGGTACTAGATAGCCTGCCAAGTGAAGCTTCTTTTGAAGTGGACAGAAAACCGCTAGAAAAACACTTGTTGAAAGTAGTAGCTCCCTTCCTAGAAGTTACAAGAGCATTATCAGGCATGGATATATGGGAATTGCAGCAAGCATCAGTTCCACACCAACCAGATCATTTCAACTGTGGAATGTTTTGTTACACCCCGGTCTCACAATAACCACTAATCATGATATTAGGGTATAAATTGAGAATTTAACGTAATACAAAGATCACCCTTAACTTTTTCTTCTTTTTCAAACTCTTTGTTTTCTGGCATTGAACCACATAAACTAACTTTACAAGAGAATTAAACTTTATTTCTCTAATGTAATCTCATCATTAATGATACACATCCATACATTCATTATGTTTCTCACACTTTCATGTACATACGACATGACAATCATTTGCATTCTCTCTTATTAAGGAAACAAACATAAAAAAACATCATTTACAACGCTCTCACATCTATACAAGGACCTAGAGTGACAGGGACTGACTGAACTTAACTATACTCAGACTTAACTCTTGTGGCAGATCTACTCTGATTCAATGATATATTCTTCAAGTACATGTGATTTCCCTAAAATTTTTTAGTAGAGGGGTGAGCCTACTCGCTCGGTGAATGAGTACTTCAAAGAAACAGTCTAAAGCACTGATATAATTACAGATATACTTTTGAGCAACTGATATCAATTATAACAGCAGTAAGCTTTAAAGAGTCTAATAATTGACAATCATAAATATGGCAGGATACTCTAGATATCTATAAGAGTGAATCAATATATGAAATGCTTGATTGATCATAAAGAGAACTAATAATTCAAAAACATACAAAGAATAATTGAATAAATGTACACACTTGTTTGACCTCTCATTCATTTTATTATGCCCTGATCGTATGCAGTGTACTCTACATATGAAGACTCATAGTGCACTACGATCACACCATACAAGACTTAGTGGACACACCTGGGTAATGCTAAGTCTGACTACTCTCCTTGTCTATAATAGGGAAAATGGCTCTCTGGCCTAAACTGGACTCCTCCTCTAATTTGAGCACACAGACAGAGAGTCAATCCACCTCTTGGATTTTCTGTACTCTAGTACCACCAAGACTTCTGGTTGATGTTGGACACTACAAACTATAATTTAAGGAGACTTCCATTAGGGCTTCATCCCCCGTGCCACCTAATAGCACGTTCCGACCCCCGTATACTGGATGCACCGCCAGGGTAGGTCATTTCATCCCTAAGGTGCAAACCTCTCATAGGGATTCTATGGTGTTCAGGGCTCTTAAGTCTATTATTTTATTATTCCTAGAAAGCTCTTTCTACATTGTACCTTTCTCTTACTTATACTTGACTCTAGTATCTCTATGGTTTCGCGTCTACTTATTTAAAGTTATAATACAACATGTATATCATTCTAAACTTGTCAGAGCAGTATATTCAAAACATTGTAATATACTGAGTAATCAACATACTATACATGCAGGCAGACTAAAATTCTTAAATAAACAGATTTCATGTCCACTTGGCACATACACACTAGAATCATGCATATCAACCCAAATCTTGAGTTGTGCATTTCATAACTCAATTAAGAGTTAATTACTTATCATGACAAGAATTATTAATAACAACTGAGAACATTGATATCATAATACTTGATTCATTGAACACCCTACCCTTAGGGTTTCATTTAATCACCACAAATGCTACAAAGAAAGGTGTAATACATCTATCATGTACTTTTCAAATCTTTAAAACACATGATACCTGGGATCTCAATCCCTTATCACATTATTGGGAATTCTCATCCCTTCACACCATTATCATGATTACTGGATCTGGGTATTCAAACCCTTAGATCATCACATAGCATTGTTACCTTTGTAATAGGTAACCATTACCTCTAGGTCCTTAGACCAAGGTATTCATTTCACTGGTTGTACAAGTATTCTCATGTCTCACAAGGCCATCACACATCTTGTCACCTCTCACTAGGCAACAACTTATTCACATGGCTCCCATAAAGATTTCATACAACATAAACATTCATTAAAGAAAGACTACTATCAACAAATCATATAAAATCAATATATGTATGAAACCTTGGAACTGAGTTGAATTTGGGTTTCCATGCGATTCAATAGGATATCATGCATCAATAATAACATTGAATAAATAAAGTCTATCATGTCAAGAAAATTCCTTCAAATGGATTTCCCGATATCTATTTACAAATATCCAACCTTCCTCGCATCTAGGGTTTCACCCTCTTTACGGAGATATCAAACAACCACTATTCACCTTGAACAAAATCCAAGATAGTATCTGACATATATGTACTATGAATTTATATAAACAATCATTCATAACGAAGGGGAACTAGATAAGTAATTTTCTCTATTTACTTATACAACAAATTTTAGTCATAGACAAATTCCCTATATTTCAGTTTACTCTTATAACCTCTATAAATACTTAGGGAATTCTCATTAGGATGTATTGTATATATTTATAATATGATTTTATCATCCGAACTTCATCCAAATAGAGGAAGAATCTATTTCCTATCATTTTGTAACAACTTAGAACAAATAGACAATTTAGGGTTTGTAGTCGCATACTAGCAATTAAAGATTATGGATGAATTGACCAATTTTCGTGCAGTATACTGTTTAAAGAAAGTTCCCAATCACCCTATGGTGTGAAAACACCTTAAAAACATAGCTCATCACTAAAAATCTTGATCTCATATCAAATCCCTAGCAATTCACCCAATTCTTCTTCCTTTCAACTCGGAAACCCTAAAAATGAGGGATTATGAGGAAAGAGTGAGGAAAGGGGAAGTTTTGATACCATTTTGGATCAAATCAGAGGAGGGAAGGAATTTTTACATGTGATAGAAGATTCACAATGAAACTATATCCAAAGAAGCTAAACTTGCATGATTTCATCATTCCTCGGACTGCAAAACCCTAGGTCAGCATCTCCATCAATTTCTCATCTCAAACCCTAACTCTCCCTCTCTCTCTATAGGAATTAGTTTCTATGGTTTGAATCACAAATTATGAGATATTCTTGTGTGTTAGGTTGATCATATATAACAATTGAGCTGCTTGGGTCAATTGCACTTTGACCCCTCACTAAACGTTTTCTTATTTCAGCATATTTTTCTGTCATAAAAAGGTTTCTATAATTCGTGTATTTAAGAGATCAAACCTTCTCCAAAAATTATGATAATTTATCATGTTGTGTATAATTGAGTTTCTAAGCTTCATTTAAATTTTGAGATCATTCCAAGATCCCATTAAATAATTAAAATCGAATAGTGCACTACTATCCAGAATTCTACAAAAATTCCAGTTACTGTAACGTTTATTCACAAGGTCTAAACGCATCCAAAAATTATGAAAATTTTACATGTTGTTTATGATTTATTTTCAGATCTCAATATAAAATTTCAGATCATTTGGAGTTACCAATAAATAACTAAAAATAAAACACTACACTGCTGAAAAGCACTCTATTAGCATTTTGGTCGAAGTATAGTTCGACCAAGAAACACATTCAAAGAACACTCAAATATTCTGAAATTTTTCTATAATATGAATGATTGAGTTATACATATCATATCCAAAATTCAATTAAAAATAAAAATTTTAGAAAATAAGAAAAATCATTTACCACACTGCTATCCTCATCAAATTCCATACTCATGTACCATCAAAACCCTAATTTTTGCCAACTAGGGTTTATATTTCTCAAACCCTAATTTTTCAAACAACAGAAAACTTAACATTCTTATTAGGTTTAAAACATTATAATTGAATTATCATCATTAATTAGATTTAAGCAATGATCAATCAAATTAAGCATATAATCATCCAGGTAAACCCTAGTTTACCAATTAAGCTCGGATACGGTCATAACAGTTTTGTATTCTATACATGCAACATTGGAAAGGAGAAATCCCAAAGGAGAACTATGATCGTTGGACCGTCACTTAGCTAGCAACACTTTGAAGGACTTTTTCAGTGACACTCCTTCTAACCACTGATAAAAAAGTCATAAATGACGTGATCAAGCATGCTCTCGCTTGTAATACAAGTAGGTTGTCAAGTCACATCTCCTTGCCCCCTCCTAGATCTGATGTAAAAGAAATTATTGATTAATGAAAAAAATTGTAATAATAGAATCCTTATGTTTATCATTGTATTGAATTAAAGTTAATTATACACTTACACTTAAGCAACATAATTTTAATCCTACAAAAGTGGCATATTTAATTCAAAAAGGAATACTGGCTTTGAGTGTGGGAACGAGATCAAAGGAACAATTACGACTACAAGAAGAGTAAAGGAACAATGTGAACAAATTTTGGATACATTCAACAAATTTTTATTAGCAACATGAACAAGAATAGAGTTACGATTCTGCATTTTCACAATAGGAACATGAATGTTTAGTAAAGGAAAAAATTGTCTGAGGGAAGGAAAAAATAGAAGAAATAGTTGGATGAACCAGATCATTCTTGGTTAGTACATGGTCCCTCATAGACTCCAGTTCGTACATAAGCAACACACACATTGGAACTATTTGAAGTCTGAAGGTGTCACTTCTTGGAGGAGAAGCTTCTACATCAGAACTGATTTGTTCATGGAGAAATAAGCCTTGACGGTGGAGGAATCCAAACCCCAATAGAGAAATCGTGGTTTGGCTTCCATCACCTGTAGGGTTCCCCATTAGGTTGGGAAGAATCGGAAAATAGTTGAGTTACAATGAGGCACAGATGAAATCTTCCATAGCTACACTACTCTGAGTTGGTATTCATAGGAGGAGAGTTGGTATTGGTATGAGGAGAGTTAGTTGTGGAAAATTGGTAGGCAGTGTTGCCTGAGTTGGTATTGGTACCACCATTGGCCTTATTTTATAGCTATTGGACGATTCCCTTGAAGCTAGGGTTTTGCAAGCTCACCTTCCCTTGTGATGCAGCAGCGATCAAAAGCTATTGGTTCATAGAAGCAGTAAGTGTGCCCGTTAGTAAGTGTGTCTGGCCACTGGTGAAGGAACAATGACATGAATGAGAGTAAAGGAGCTTTACCACTGAGTAAAGGAACAAATTTTATGAGTAAAGGAACAACTTCAAGGAGAGTAAAGGAACAAGTACTCAGTTTGTTGATGTAATCATAGTCCTTGTTGATATGGTTTCACAAAAGGTATTGTCTCATTGTTTTGTTTGTCCTAGGGTTTCACAAAAGAAATTTAGTTCACCTTTAAGCGCTTGCCCATACGAGTGCACATGTGAATGAATGAAAGCGGAAATTTGTGACTAGCCACTATCGCTAGAGGTGACCATACGAGTGAATACAGTTGAAGATGAGAAAATAATAAGAATGGGGAGTAAATTTGTTTGACCCATATCCTAATCCCCACTGATCATTTTCTCCTACTTTCATTCCTCTTTTATTGTCATTCCTCTACAGTGAGTATGAGAAAAGAACAGTGACAATGAGTAGTGGAAAAAGAAATATGATAATAGGAGAAGAGACCGGTATAAAACTAACAGTTACTGTAAGTGGGAACAGGAATGGAGAGTATAGGAGCATTACCACCGAGAAAAGGAACAAACGTTATGAGTAAAGGAACAACATCAACGAGAGTAAAGGAACAAGTACTCCATTTTTTGTTGTAATCATCGTCCTTGTTGCTATGGTTTCTCTATATCATTATCCAGTAACATAGTTAATTATACAACTGACACGTAAGCCACATCATTTTGAAAACAACATGAACTTTGCATAGAGTTATGATTCCTCATTTTTACAATAGGAACATGAATGTTTAGTAAGGAACAAACTATCCAAGGAAAGGAATAAATAGAATAAATCGCTGAATGAACCCGATCATTCTTGTTGAAGGGGAACTACAAGAATGGAGTTACGATTTCCCATTTTTACAATAGGAATGGTTAGTAAAGGAACAAACTCTTTGAGAAAAGGAGAAAATATGGGGAGTAACGGCTCTGGATCATTCTTATCAAAGGGGACTCCCGGCCAAGAAATCATCCTCCCTCATTTTTAAGGGGAACTACATGTCCATCTCCACTAAAACTAGTCTCATCCTTAGTTAGTAGATGGTCTCTCACAGACTCCAGTTCATACATAAGTATCACACCTGTTGGAACTATTTCAAGTCTAAAGATGTCACTTCTTGGAGGAGAAGCTTCTGCATCTACATCGACTTGGCCATGTTGCAGTAAACCTTGATGGTTTTGGAATCTAAACCCCAATTGAGAAGTTATGGTTTGGTTTCCATCACTGTAGGGTTCCCCATTAGGTTTGGAAGAACTGAAAAGTAGTTGAGTTATAATGAGGCACAGATGCAATCTTCCATAGCTACACTGCTCTAAACCAGTATTTGTAGGAGGAGAGTTGGTATTGGTATGAGGAGAGTTGGTTATGGTGGATTGGTAGGCAGTGTTGCACTGCTCTGAGTTGGTATTGGTACTACCATTGGCCTTAATTTATAGCCAGTGGACGATTCCCTTGAAAGCTAGGGTTTCGTAAGCTCACCTTCCCTTATGATGCAGTAGTGGTCAAAAGTAATTGGTTCACCTTTTGGCGCCTGCCTGCGAGTAGCAGCAATAAGTGCACCCGTGAGTAAGTGTGTCTGGCCACTGGTGAAGGAATAGTGACAAGAATGAGAGTAAAGGAGCATTACCACTGAGTAAAGAAACATTTTTTTTGGGTAAAGGAACAGCTTCAAGGACAGTAAAGGAACAAGTACTTTGTTTGTTGTTGTAATCATAGTCCTTGTTGATATGGTTTCACAAAAGGTATTGTCTCACTGTTTTGTTTGTCCTAGGCTTTCACAAAAGAAATTTGGTTCACCTTTAAGTGTCTGCCCATACTAGTGTGTCTGTGAATGAATGAAAGTAGAAACATGTGACTGGCCACTGTCGCTGGAGGTGACCATACGAGTGAATACAGTTGAAGATGAGAAAAGAACAAGAATGGGAAGTAAATTTATTTGATCCTTATCCTAATCCCCGCTGATAGGAGTACTGGAAAAAGAATTATGAGAATAGGATTCGATACTGATAGAAAACTAAAGTTGGTTCACCTTTAAGCACCTTCCCATACTTCAGTAAACTTCCCTTACGATATCATTCTTCATTACATGTTCCAATTCTCATCTTCTATTAGTCCCTGTACACGAACAATTATTAGGAACAATGAGTTGAATGTTAAAACGTCGACCATTATGAATCCAACAAACATATTATTACTAACTCAAAAAGTACATTCCTACAACAGGAACAAGAATTGATAGTAAAGGAGCAAGATCAAATAGAGGGAGTAATGGATGTCGATCAAGTAGTCACATTCCCTGTTTCCTGAATGCAAGGTTGTTGGAAAGTGTCGACCGCCCCGGTACATAGTCATCATCCTACAAATAATGCATGAGCAGCACGACAGTGCGGACTGCCATGCAAGACTCCTCTTGCTTGGAGGAGAAGCTTCAGCATCGGCTGAACCATGGTTGAATGCTTGGAAGTGCCATGCAGTAGGTCAGGACATGTATAGTAGCCATATGAATGCTTGGAAGTGCCATGCAATATGATTTCCCATTAGGTTTGGAAGGATTGGAAAAGATTTAAATTGTGATGAGGCACATATGAAATCTTCCATAGCTACTAATCTCAAACCAACCACTTTAGGAGGAGAGTTGGTTGTGGCAGATTGGTAGGTGGTCATGCCCTACTTTGAGACGGTATGGGTACCACCAATGGCCTTCATATATAGTTGATCAACGATTCCCTATAGGGTTTCAAAAATAACATTTAGGAGTAAAGGGTTGGGGTCTATGAGAAAAGGAACAATGACAATGACTACAATAACACAGAGCATGAGAAAATGAACACAAAGTGCAAATAAAGGAACTAGGACAATGTCTCAAAATACTATTACTCAGATAAAAGGAACAATGGCTATAGGTACATGAATGAGAATGGAAGCAATAGAGGAATCTCTGGCCAGTTGCAAGTCACAGGTTGTCGCTATCATGGGTAGCATTTACAGGAACCGAAAGGAAACCCAACTATACAACAGGAACAAGAATGGAGTTACAATTCCCCATTTTAGGGTTTTGCAAGCTCACCTTCGCTTCAGCAGTGGTGGTCAAAAGTTATTGGACTACCTTTCGAAACCTGTGAGTAGTGACAATAAGTGTGCCAGTGAGCAGCAGTAGTAAGTGCGCCTGTGAGTAAGTGTGTCTGGCCACTGGGGAAGGATGTTATCATACCATGATATATAACAAGAATGGGTAGTAAAGGAACGGTGATAAGGAGAAAAGGAAATATTACGACTACAAAAACAACATTTGGGAGGAAAGGGATGGGGTTGCGAGAAAAGGAACAATGATGGCGACTAGACTAACAACTACATGGAGAACATGAACAAAGAAAGTGAATATAGGAACTATGACAACGTCTCCAAATACTATTACTCAGAGAAATGGAACAATGGTTGTAAGTACAAGAACGAGAATGGAAGTAGTAGAGGAATCTCTAGCGAGTTGCAAGTCACAGGTCGTCGCCGTCACGGGTAGCATTTACTACAGCTGTTAGCAGCAGGCACCGAAAGGTAACCCAATGACAACCACCAGTGCTACTTCTCAAGGGAATTATAAGAATGGGAAACCCCACCTTCAAAATGAATTGGTGACTAGCTATAAATACAGGGCAAAACCATTTTAGAGAGGGAAACACCACCTACCAATGGTGAAGTGTCAAACCAACTCCCCTCTTTCTCCACCGCCACAACCAATTGTCCTCCTTCTCCACCACAGCCTATGTGTTCAAGAAATGGTGAAGTCTCGAAAGATCAACATTGGTCGGTTGGATCTCATTGATATCATAAGTCCAAATATTTTCCAAACCTTCCAGACCTAATGGGAAACAGTATCTCTTTAGAATCCAAATCCTTTCCAATCCTTCCAAACCTAATAGGAAAGATATGGATTTTAGGATCCAAGTAGGTCTATTGAGAGAAGCACAGGGAGCTTGGTGTCCTAGCCTGGTGTCTAGAGGTTGGGTGCACACCATGCATACGCTAGGCTATGCTGCCAGGGCTGGTGGTTGTTGTTGTAGCTGATGTGTTGTATTGAAACTGTATTTGAATACAGAAAAGGAACAAGGATGATGATTACAAGAACAATGCTTGGGTTTTTCCTTTTCTACCCTTCCTTACTCCTTTACTCCCAGTTGTTGTTGCCATACTTGTCATACTTATTCCATTCCTATAACTCATTGTTCCATTTTCTCGCCAATCTCTATCTTTATGTATGTGTATCTTTTGGTGTAACTGTATCTATTTATGTATTCTTTGTTTCCGTATTATCAGTAATTGTTTTTTTTATCCTACTCATTGCACGAATTCTCTTACTCATTATTCATTTAGGGAGAGGATGAAGAACGATCTTGAAAAAGGAATGAGGTTAGGGAGAAGATGAACATAGAGATTGAGAACACATACGATTCAATACTATACAACATTATTGATTAACAAAAAAAATATGTCACAACATTATGTATCTGAATGCTAGTGAATAAGACATTTACATCCACATGAATTGTGGAGTATTTTTACATTAGTCTAATCCCAAGTTAAACATAGGTATCTTTCTCTATCTTTCTTATTGTCGATGCATCTTCAACCGTGCATTCTGTCTCCCAACCTCCACAAAACTTACCAACCTTTTTCTTGACCTGTTTGGATTTTCACAAACCTTAACTGACTTGCCTTTAAATAGAATTGGAGGAGGCATTGGAACTTCAACTTCAAATGGATCACGGTTTTCATTATGGTTGGCCCTAAGAAAATCATCCTTAGAGCATAACAAATCAATCTCGTTGTCTACCATTTGGTACACATCATCATCCATGCAAACTAATGTGGCCAATTGAACCATTTTGTGACATATATGTTGACAGTGTTCCCCATATTCAGATTGTTTGTTGACACTGGGGCTGGAGTCTAGTATACTACTCCCACTCTTAGCAAGCTTTGTCCAACGACAGGCTATGTCGTGTGGGGGGGGGGGTTGTTCTCAAATTTTCTTCTCCAATAGAGCCTAGGACATCCATAACTTTGAGAATATGTTTACAGAGCATTGCCATACTTTTGTACATATGACAGGAACATTTGAACTTCATATCACCCGTTTGGACTAACACAGTCCTCTCATCTACTCTATTTTCATTATCACTTTTGAAAACAATATATGCAAGCTTACAGCCAATATTCTTTTCTGGTGTGAACTTGATTACATACTCCACCATCTTTTTGAACTACAATTCGAAGATTGCAAACATATTAGGCGTATAAACCTCAGCGGCCCTTATTGCAATGGGGTTGTAGGAAAAGATATTGTTTGTTAATTTATGTGCATCTTGAAACTCTTATTCTTTTTTGTTACTCTTCCTGCTAGAAATCATTCTATTAAAGTGTGTGAAGAACTGAACGAAGTTGTGATCTGGTTGGAGGAAGAGTCTCATAACAACATTTGTATGATTCACTGAGCTGGGTAGTTTTCATTCCAACAGTAAAATGTTGTTTAACCCAAATCAAGGACCATTGTTTGCAAAAACCATATATTCTCTCAATCCAACGATGCGGTCAGTTAGGGAAGCATTCTTCAATCATCTTTGACCAAGCAAAACAAAATTCATGTTCGGTTTCAACGTTGTACATGAGGAGAGTAAGATGGTTGCTCAAAATAGGAGTGAACAGGTGAGTGAGGTTCTTCTAAGCATTGTAATATATGTCATATACAGAGAACATGGAACGTATCACGGAGAACTTCTCTTAAATCTGAAGACACTGCGGCATCTTGATCTGTGAAAATAACTAAAGGTGCTTTTTCTGACTTGCATTTAAGAAATGTTCAGAATAACCATTCAAAGGACTCAATAGTTTCATTGTAGAGGAGGGTTGTACTAAATATTACACCATGACAGTGGTGGTTAAAACCAACAAATAAAGTTGCATGCAAAAAATAACATGCCAGTTCAGAATAATTCAATACTAGAACACAAATGTTGATTAAAGGAACAAAATATGTCGAATACTGGAACATAAGATATCGAATATTGGAACAAATGATTCTATCGAGTAATGGAATAGAATATTTCGAATAGTGGAACACAAGATATAAATCACTGGAACACATGATTATAGTAAGTACCTAATGGTCGGTATCTCTTGTTCGTCCGAAATGTTGTATCAAAAGAAATGATGTCACTGAATAAGCGATAATCAAGCTTCACCTGCCATTGGCCCAGAAGATGTTTCAAATTCTCTCTTTGTTATCAACCTCAATCATGTAGTAAAAGGATGGGTTGTTGTATGCTTCATTATGGAAGTACTCTTGTAAAGAAGTGGCCTCACCGGATATCATTCTCTTCTGTCTCCTAGGCCTCAAATTATTCTTTAAATCTAGTCCAAGAAACCTGATACTCTCACATCCACCGGTGACTCAAGACATTGCATCATAGGAATTTCTTAATTGAATTCCAACATCTTCGTTGATCTCTACTACTAATCCTTGCATGTTTGAAACATTTTGATTGGATGTGATAAGGTGAGTATATTCCTGAGGGTGAAGTGCATGGTTATGATCAACAACCCAGTGATTTATCTTGAAGAGATTAATCCAGGGATCCAAAATTAGGTTGATGTGTGCTTTGCACCCGGTCCGTTCTTCTCTATGGTGCCACACTTTTTGAGTTTGGCTATCTACTGATTCTTATATTATTTCTTCAATAGTGAAATTAAGTAAACTTACCTTACGATATTCTTGTTTATTACATCCATATCATAAATACTGAATCTTTTCATGATCCAGTATCTTCCCTGTACACTTCTTCTCCCACTTGATCTGGGTTGCAAACCCTTTTTGATGATCATAGTCATTACAAAACTGACGAGAATCCCCTGGATAGATAAATTCAAGGTTTTTCTAGTATTCCTACTTATCAACTTCATCTGAGATGAAGAAAGGCAATTTGATTAATGGAACTGGAGTAAATGAGGAGGTCAAAAGGACCGAGGAGGGGAGGAACGAGGTGTGACGGAGAAGAGGAACACAAAGCTTGAGAAAAGGAGTAAGGGGGAGGTGAAAAGGATCAGGCATAGAGAGAAAAGGAACAATGACGTTGTGGAGAGGAGGAATGAGGTGTGATGGAGAATAGGAACACAGAGCTTCGGTAAAGGAAAAAGGAGGAGGTGATAAGGATCGTGGATAGGGAGAAAAGGAAGAACGATGTTGCAGAGAGGAGGAATGAGGTGTGACGGAGAAGAGGAACACAGATCTTGAGAAAAGGAGTAAGGAGGAGGTGAAAAGGATCAGGAATAGGGAGAAAAGGAACAAATACATTGTGGAGAGGAGGAACGAGGTGTGACAGAGAAGAGGAACATAGACTTTGAGAAAAGGAAAAAGGAGGAGGTGAAAAGGACCAGGCATAGGTAGAAAAGGAAGAATGACATTGTAGAGAGGAGGAATGAGGTGTGATGGAGAGGAAGAACACAGAGCTCGAGAAAAGGAGTAAGGAGGAGGTGAAAAAGATCAGGCATAGGGAGAAAAGGAACAACGACGTTGCAGAGAGGAGGAATGAGGTGTGATAGAGAAAAGGAACACAGAGCTTGAGAAAAAGAGTAAGGAGGAGGTGAAAAGGATCAGGTATAGGGAGAAAAGGAACAACGAGTTGCGGAGAGGAGGAATGAGGAGTGATAGAGAAGGGGAACACAAAGCTTGAGTAAAGGAAAATGGAGGAGGTGAAAAGGATCGAGGATAGGGAGAAAAGGAAGAACGATGTTGTGGAGAGGAGGAACAAGGTGTGACGAAGAAGAGGAACACATATCTTGAGAAAAGGAGTAAGGAGGAGGTGAAAAGGATCAGGCATAGGGAGAAAAGGAACAAAGATATTGTAGAGAGGAGGAACAAGGTATGACAGACAAGAGGAACATATACTTTGAGAGAAGGAAAAAGGAGGAGGTGAAAAGGATCAAGCATAGACTAGAAAAGGAAGAACAACATTGTGAAGAGGAGGAACGAGGTGTAACGGAGAAGAAGAACACAAAGCTTGAGAAAAGGAGTAAGGAGCAGGTGAAAAAGATCGGGCATAGGGAGAAAAGGAACAATGACATTGTGGAGAGGAGGAAGGAAGTGTGACGGAGAAGAGGAACACAGAGCTTGAGAAAATGAGTAAGGAGGAGGTGAAAAGGATCGGGCATAGGGAGAAAAGGAACAAAGACTTTGTAGAGAGGAGGAATGAAGTGTGATGGAGAAGAGGAGGTGTGATGGAGAAGAGGAACACAGAGCTTGAGAAAAGGTGTAAGGAGGAGGTGAAAAGGATTGGGCATAGGGAGAAAAGGAACAACGATGTTGTAAAGAGGAGAAATGAAGTGTGATGGAGAAGAGGAACATAGAGCTTGAGAAAAGGAGTAAGGAGGAGGTGAAAAGGATCGAGCATAGGGAGAAAAAGAAGAACCACGTTGGAGAGAGGAGTAATGAGGTGTGACAGAGAAGAGGAACAAATAGATTGAGTAAAGGAAAAAGGAGGAGGTGAAAATGATCGGGGATAGGGAGAAAAGGAAGAATGACATTGTAGAGAGGAGGAACGAGGTGTGATGGAGAAGAGGAACACATAGCTTGAGTAAAGGAAAAAGGAGGAGGTGAAAAGGATAGGACATAGGGAGGAAAGAAAGAACTACGTTGTAGAGAGGATGGACGAGGTGTGACGGAGAAGAGGAACATAGAGCTTGAGAAAAGGAGAAAGGAGGAGGTGAGAGGGATTGGGTATAGGGAGAAAAGGAACAAAGATATTGCAGAGAGGAGGAACGAGGTGTGACAAAGAAGAGGAAAATAGAGCTTGAGTAAAAGAAAAAGGAAGAGGTGACAAGGATAGGGCATAGGATAAAAGGAAAAATGACGTTGTAGAGAGGAGGAATGAGGTGTGATGGAGAAGAGGAACAGAGAGATTGAGAAAGGAAAAAGGAGGAGGTGAAAAGGATCGGGCATTGGGAGAAAAGGAACAATAATGTTGCAGAGAGGAGGAATGAGGTGTGATAGAGAAGAGGAACATAGAGTTTGAAAAAAAAAGAAAAAGGAGGTGAAAAGGATCAGGCATAGGGAGAACATGAAGAATGATGTTGCAGAGAGAAGGAATGAGGCGTGACAGAGAAGAGGAATGCATAGCTTGAGAAAAAGAGTAAGGAGGAGGTGAAAAGGTTTGGGCATAGGGAGAAAAGGAACAACGACATTGCAGAGAGGAGGAATGAGGTGTGATGGAGAAGAGGAACACATATTTTGAGAAAAGGAGTAAGGAGGAGGTGAAAAGGATCAGGCATAGGGAGAAAATGAAGAATGACATTGTGGAGAGGAGGAATGAGGTGTGACGGAGAAGAGGAACACAGAGCTTGAGAAAAGGAGTAAGGAGGAGGTGAAAAGGATCGGGCATATGGAGAAAAGGAAGAATGACATTGCAGAGAGGAGGAACGAGGTGTCACGGAAAAGAGGAATGAGGTGTCATGGAGAAGAGGAACACAGAGCTTGAGTAAAGGAAAAATGAGAAGGTGAAAATGATCGGGGATAGAGAGAAAAGGAAGAATGATGTTGTGGACAGGAAAGGAAAAAGGAGAAGGTGAAAAGGATTGGGGATAGGGAGAAAAGAAAGAATGATGTTGCAGAGACGAGGAGCAAGGTGTGACAGAGAAGAGGAACACAGAGCTTGAGTAAAGGAAAAATGAGGAGGTGAAAAGGATAGGTCATAGGGAGAAAAGAAAGAACGACGTTGCGGAGAGGAGGAACGAGGTGTGACGGATAAGAGGAAGAGAGAGCTTAAGAAAAGAAAAAAGGAGGAGGTGAAAAGGATCAGACATAAGGATAAAATGAACAACAATGTTGCGAAGTGGAGGAACGAGGTGTGACGGAGAAGAGGAACACAAAGCTTGAGTAAAATAAAAAGGAGGAGGTGAAACGGATAGGGCATAGGGAGAAAAGGAAGAATGGCGTTACAGAGAGGAGGATTAAGGTGTGACGGAGAAGAGGAATAGAGTGCTTGAGAAAAGGAAAAATGAGGATGTGAAAAGGATCGAACATAGGGATAAAAGGAATAATGATGTTGCGGAGAGGAGGAACGAGGTGTGACAGAGAAGAGGAACACAGATCTTGAGTAAATGAAAAAGGAGGAGGTGAAAAGGATCAGGCAAAGGAATGAGGTGTTACCACTACTAAAATAATGGTCTATAGCATCAGTTTTTTTAAGCCTATAGCGTCACTTTTTAACTGATTCCTAAGTTACAGTCGTTAAAGAATTTGTTCTATGGGGTCGGTTTTCTTGACTAAAGAAAACTGACCTTATAGAGTAAAAACTGACCCAAGAGGCTGTAAAAAACCTGACCCAAGCGAGAAAGAAGAGGCTGTAAGGTCAGTTATTCCTAAAACATTGACCCTAAAAAGGACTTGTAAGGTCAGTTATTGCTAAAAAAACTGACCATGTAAAGCAACAGAAGTTTGCTCAGTCGAGAAATATGTCGACCAAGAGGATTTTGGTCAAGAAAATTATCGACCAAGAAAGTACTATCTAAAGCTTCCCAGATCCTATAAGGTCGGTTTTTTGTTAAAAAATCAACCCTAGAAAGGACCTGTAAGGACGGTTATTTAAAAACCTGACCCAAGAGAGTACCAAAAATGAGCTTTATCCCATTGTCGATAAGGTCGGTTATTCCTAAAAAATCGACCCTATAAAACAATAGAGGGTTACTCGGTCGAGAAATATGTTGACCGAGAGGGTTTCGGTCGAGAAAATTTTTGACCAAGAAAGTTTTTGTTAAGCTTCCCAGATCCTATAAGGTCAGTTCTTCATAAAAAACCGACCCGAGAAAGGACCTCTAAGGACGGTTAATTAAAAAAACCAACCCAAGAGAATATAAAAAATGAGCTTTCTGATCTCATATCCTATAAGGTTAGTTATTCCTACGAAACTAACCCAAGAAATTTATAAGGTCAGTTTTTTATAAATAACTGACCCTAGAGTTTAAAAAACCGACCCTATAAAGAAATAGAGGTATTGTAAGGTCACTTTTAGGATAATACAGTAACTTGCTCAGTCGAGAAATATGTCGACCGAGAGGATTTCGGTCGAGAAAATTATCGACTAAGAAAGTTACTATCTTAAGCTTCCCAGAGCCTATAAGGTTGGTTATTACTAAAAAAACCAACCCTATAGATCTATAAGGTCAGTTTATTAAAATAACCGACCCTAGAGGTTACATTTTTCTTAAAAGAAAAATTATGCAGAAAAGAAATCTTCAGAACAAAAACCTACAGAACAGAAATCTACTTTACAAAGATCAAAACCTATAATTGAAAGTAGACTTGCAAATGCAATGATGCAAGCCAGAAATTCATTCCAAAGCCACATTTGCTAGCTTTTATGTCCAATTCTATTCGAATTGATTATCAATTTCGAAACCACACACATTCATAACAAAAATAATTCATATATATTTAGTTGAGACATATTCATACACATAGCACATCATAACATTCACAAAATAATAGATTGCAAGTCTGAGATGATATTAAAATTCATGTCAGATACAAAAGTAAATTTGAAAGTTCTAAAATCACATACATAAATGGAGCTAACGTATATGCTACAATCCAATGCTATATTGACTTCATTTAGAAAAGCATATGACCACTCTTCTCAGAATTCATTCAAGTCCTCAGGTGTGTATAGCTGAGTTGTAAGGATCTACAACAGAAAATACACATGCTAATATTTTATAAAATGACTACAACTCACTTGTAAATTTATGAGGTTTCTTTATTACCCGATCTATAGTCTGAATTTCATGTGATGCTCCTTTGACAATAGTTTGCATATATTTCATTACATAGTAGCCATAAGCCCAACCATTATTTTATATAGGACACTACAAATAATGAATTATACTTAATGTTAGTAAACTACTATAAACAGAGTTGAGATAAGACTATAAGAGTTGACATATAATAGCTAAAATTAATACATATAAGACTAAGCAGTTGTCAAACTAGCTACCTTGACATTTTTCAAAGTCAATGTCTTTAACTTTGTGGGTATTTGTCCTCCACCTTCATGAAAAGACTTTATACCCCTATCAATTAAATGATAGTTGGTAAAATAGAAATTCTAAATAGAAATATCATTTTGAAGCATAACAAATGACTAAATTTATGCTTACTCCATAGTTGGCAATTTTAGTTTGTGGCCCCTTGTTGTTTTTTCCATTGGGTCAAGATAATAAAGAGTCATCAATTTTGGGACAACCACCAATAATTCCCAATGTCTAGATCTGAGTAAGAATAAAACAAACATTAAAATAAAGAAATTTATTAATTATTAAAATTATATTGAATAATAATACTTAGACATTAAAAGGAATTAGAATAATTTCCTTTCCCACACTAGCAAAATATTTGAATGTAGTAGAGAAGTACACATTCACTTCATCAATATGTGTCTCCACCTGACTAGTGACTGAAGGAACTAAGAATCCAACATTCTTTATATCAAAGTTTATAGCCTCGGTATATAAGTGGCTTTATAACATTTGTAATCATTTCATATATGGAAATAAGTTTAAAATGTATATTGGAATTTTCTATATTGATAGATCCTTACCTTATCCATACTTCTAATATCGAAGTATTTAGCCATTCATATTGGAACAAATCTATAATATCATCAAGAAAAAATATAATTTTCAAAGTCCCTCCCAGTTGCATATTCTGTTAAATTGACCAACATTTGTGATCCTGAGCTTTGGTTGGATAAGTATCGACACAAACATTTACATTTACTTCCCAACTCATCGAATGTGGATTCTGGAATAAAAGATGTCTTGGGCATAGGAGGACGACTAGTAGAATTTTTACTTTTTAGTTTACAAACCTGTTAATTAAATTACATACTTATATTACATGAGTTCATATATGTAGTCAAATATGAAAAACATGATAGAATTTAGGTATACCTTGTCATTGATAACCAAGTATCTAGGACAACTCACCATAGCACCTTCTACTTCTTCAACTGTACTGTATTCATGATTATATATGGGTAATGGTTTTTCCCCCATTCTGCCATATACAAGATGGATGGACACATGACAAATGTCATCAGTAATTGGTTGGCAATGCAATATACCACCAAGGTTGTAGCCCACTGCCAAAACATTACATTCTGGAACCTCCACTACAAGTTTACAGTTCATATCAACCTAGAATTGAAATAATATAAGTTATATATGAATCGGTAAACCAGATACCTACTACAACTATATATATATATATATATATATATATATATATATATATCATACTAATAACACAACATATAGAACAAACTTACTACATATTGTTGTGGTGGGTCATGGGGAGTGTTCCCACAACCTTCTACAGCTGGAGCATGAGCTTGTACCTCATCATCTGAGAGACGCACAGTTTGAATAGGTTGACAAGGTTGACTAGGCTGAAATGAAGACATTATTTCTTTTTACTTTCTGTGCTACTAATGCTTCAGCTTCCTCTTGTGTAAGACCTCTTGTATGACCTCTTTTAGATTGTGAGGGGCCAAAATAAGACTTGAATCCTATGCTAGCTCCTAATCCCCTAACAGGGCCAGGATGCTCCTTCGTACCAAGAGCAACTGATAGTTCATCCATGCAGCTAGTTGGGATGAACTTTCCTTCCTTCCATTACTCATGGAGATCAATCTATTCATAGTTAATAAAAATATTAAAATCACAAATCAATTAGATATAAATAAATTAAAGTTTGTGGGAGTTACTCTTTACTTAGTTGGCATGAACTTACAATCTTTTGTGCCACCTCCTTAGTTGCATGGTTGACAATTTCACCTGCTCAATTTTTTCTAGCATCAATCCACTGCAAGTGTCGGGGTGGATGTTCAACTTGAGTGGTACTAGACTCTTCTCCAGAAGAGAGTTTCTTCTCTTGTAGTTGGCGGCAGAAGGCATAACCATCGGGCCCCAAGCGATGGTCATGCACATTTTTAGCCCGTCTTTCCTTTTGGGCCTCGTGAATAGTCTGATCATTTAAAATGAGGATATTGCAATTTAGACTTGGAAAACATATATAAAAAGATTCACCTCCTTAATTGTATAAAAAGATTCATACAATACATCACGATCTTTATTGCCTGAAACTCTTCCGGTTTCCTAGATGCAACAAATCTTTCCCACACCTCAAGATCTATAAAAATCTATTGATCTGTTGCTTTCTTCTTTTGTTTAGGATTATCTATAAATTCCCTTTTGAGATATGTCTTAAAAGCCATCCATCATACACCACAACATTGTAACACTTTTTTCTTGTGATCTTTTTCATTTAGATGAAAAACACCCTATACATACAAAAGAAGCAATAATGTTATTTAACAAGGATATGTCTTTCCAAGCAAACTAAATTAGAATCAATAAACAAGAAACATATTAAAATAATATCCCTTCAACTCACAGATATATCTTTCCATATGAGGTCTTTTAAGGCATTAGAAACATCATGCCAATTTTCTATATCTATTGCCACCTTACTGCGCGCGGTCACCCCAATGTAATGCTTGAAAGCACTAGCGTGTTCCCCAATAGGTGCTCCTCTGACATCAAACTGGATTGGAAATTTCTCCCCTTTGGCCCTGAGCTCCTACAACCTACCCATCAGTGTGGGACCTCTACATTTCTTAGCATCACCACTACCATCCTCTTGGTGCTCATGCTCAGAATGTTCATCTTCACTTGCCATTTTAGAACAACCTGCAAGTATACATGATTAAAGAAACATAAGTGATAATAAAAGCACAAGTGCTGATATGATGTATATTTAAAAGATTATGTGCTTGAATGATAATAAAATAAATAATTCAAAGAATACATGCCTCTAGTATTGGTTGAGTTGTTAGTCAAGTAAAATTCCTTCAACATGGTCTTGATTTTTATAGTATTCATCGGTGTTAACTTCAACATTTACACTTGACAAACCAACTGAGAATGGGCTGGAAGCATCATACTTTTCATAGTATTCTTCTTCATTTATAGGATCTACAGTAAACTATCTTTTTCCATGAAGAATGACAGACCAATTTTTATTTGCCGGGTCATTAATATAGAATACTTGTTTTGCTTGCTCTGCCATGATGAATGGTTCATCTTTCTCACCAATCTTTTCAAAATTCACCAATGTGAAGCCCAACTCATCCACTAAAATTCCTTTGTTTTTATCAACCCAATTACACCTAAAGATAGGAACTCTGAAATTTGCATAGTCCAATTTCCATATGTCCTCAATGACGTCGTAATATGACATCTCAGCTTCGCGTGGTCTTTTATCTTTCACACTAGCAAAATACAACAAACAAGCTTGAACAGTGACCCCACTATTTTGGACTACACTACTTTCATCTTGACGCTTTGTGTAGTATAAAAATCCATTTATGTCATATCCTTCATATGACATGACATCTATTGTTGGCTTAAAGGCAAGCCATTTTATGTTCTCAGCAACATTATTCGGTGATTCAGATAGTTGATTAAAGAATTTCTCATCAAACCACCTAATAAATGTTCGATTATGCTCTCTTCCAAGCTAAATTGAACTGGATCGTGGATGATTTCTCTTGATAAGATCATTGTGTTCTATGATGTAGCTACTGACTTCATCGATGTTGTATAAAATATACAAATGTGCTTGTTCCCACAACTTCACGACTAATTCCTTTCACTCGTGCTCCTAGAGTTCCTTTGCCACAATAAGATTTAGTGTGATGGGAATTTTTTAGATCTCTAGAAGTTTCATTGCAATTCAAAAATCATTATAAAAGTCCATCACCTCCCTAGCCACATAACCCTCAATAATACTCCCTTCAGGATGATAACGATTCTGAACATCACCTTTAAAAACACTCATGTAGCGTTCAAATGGATACATCCAGTGTAAGAAAATTTGACCCAACATCTTCACCTCCCTTGTTATATGTAATACAAGATGAACCATGATATCAAAAAATAAAGGAGGAAGGTACATTTCAAGCTGAAACATGGTAACAATTACATCTTTTTGTAATTTATCGAGAGTATCAAGATGTATCACTTTGTTGCATATTTCATTGAAGAAGAAATGAAGTCTTGTAATTGCAAACCTTACATGCTTCGGCAATATAGATCGAATAGCCACAGGTAAAAAAAAATTTACATTAAGGTGTGACAATCATGAGATTTGAGACCTATCAACTTCAGATCCTTCTTTGATACCAATCTATGAATATTAGAAGAGTATCTTTATGGAACCCTAATATTATACAAGCACTCACAGCAAGTCTTTTTCTCCTGCTTTGACAAAGTGTAACAAGCTGGTGGTAAATATGTGTGGTGACCCCTGATCTCCACTGATAATTCTTTTCTTATACCCATTAATTCTAAATCTTTTCTAGATTTGATGTTGTCTTTAGTCTTTCCCGGTATATTCAATAGTGTACTAATGATGCTATCACAAACATTTTTTTCAACATGTATGACATCAATGCAGTTTCTAATTGACAAGAATCTCCAATAAGGAAGATCCCAGAATATTGACCTCTTCTTATACATAGATTTATCACATGCAAGAGTACGACTACTTGAACTCTTTCCAAATTCATTAACAATATCTTTCACCCTGGCATATATACATTTCTTGGTATAGGTTTAGGAGCACTTCATTCCTCAGTTGATCCATTAAAGGTTTTGTGTTGCCTTCGATAAGGATGCACTTGTGGGAGAAATCTCTGATGACCAAGATATACAATTTTACCACAATGTTTCAGTCGGATTGAATTAGTATTTTCCTCACAAATAGGACATTCTTTGTATCCTTTTATGCTATATCCAGACAAATTTCCATAAGCTGGAAACTCATTAATCGTGCAAAATAACATAGCACGCAAACTAAAGATCTCTTCACATGAAGCATCATATGTCATAACACCTTCTTCCCATAGTTTCATTAGGTCATCAACTAGAGGTTGAAGGTAAACATCAATGTCATTTCCATGTTGCTTGGGCCCTAATATCAATATTGACAACATGACATACTTATTTTTCATACACAACCAAGGAGGAAGATTGTATATAACAATCATAACATGCCAAGTTCTATGTTGGCTGCTTAATGTACCATAAGGATTCATTTTATCTGTACAGAGTCCAAGTCTTAAGTTCCTTGTTTCTTTACCAAATTGAGGGTATAATAAATCAATTTTCTTCCATCGTGGTGAATCAGATGCGTGTCATAGGATGCCATCATCATTGGCCTTTAACTCTCCATGCCAAGACAAATTTCACGCATCTTTAGTATTAGCAAATAAGTGTCGAAATCATGGTATTATTGGCAGATACCACATCACCTTGGCAGGAGAGCCATTCTTAGCCTTACCTAAATTTGTGGTCTTGTACCTTGACGTACCACATTTTGGACAATTTATCAAATTACTATAGTCCTTCTGAAATTAAACACAATCATTTGGACATGCACGAATCTTCTTAGCCTCCATTCCCATTGGGCACATCATTTTTTTTTGCTTGATATGTTGAAATTGGAAGCTCGTTGCCTTCAGGAAGAATTTCCTTTAACAAAGATAACAGTGAAGTGAAACTCTTATCGCTCCATCGATTTTGAGCTTTAAGACTATATAATCGCATCACATCACTCAACCTTGTGAACTTAGTACAACCCTCATATAACAGTCTTTCAGCATCATGGACAATGTTTGCAAATAAAGAAGATGGATCAATGACATTGTCTCGACAACTACGTAGTATCTCATAAACCATATCATCCTGAATCGATTCATCCTGAATCAGTTCATCATTGACATTATCATCATTATCTATGCCACAACTATCAGTATCGACATTTTTTGATCCATAATTAAATTCCTCTCCATGCCAATACCATTCATTATAACCTTGTATGATCCCATTGCATATTACATGATTCTTAATTTCCTCAACAGTATCAACTTTAAAATTCTTACCAAAATTTCTACATGGACAATAGAACCTATTTGTAGGTAGTTTCCTATAATCCTCCGCAAATCTGATAAATTCATCAAGACCTTTGGCAAACTCTGGACTGCAACGGTTCTTGATAGACATCCAACTTTGATCCATTTTCTAGATCACATTAAAATTAATTATAAAACTGAACATTTAATATTGATACTATAAGTTGTAAGTTTTATTGATAGGAACTTAATTACTTTTATACTAAAGTGTACCACCTATCCTATTTTTGAATATTTAATCTCACTAGTAACTGTATAATGTATATTTAGCTTTGAAGAAAATTTCAGCAGCATTTCCCCTAAGTTCTCCAAGTACACCAATGTAAATGGAAAATAACCACTCACATATGTACCCAGAGAACAAATGAGGAAATCCAACTAAAATTTTCTTCTAAACTAAACATACAAATACACTTATGTCATAAGCGAGATTAAATATCCAAAAATAGTCCCAGACCGGGGACTATCTAAATTTTACTCCTAATGAGTAAATTTTGAATGGGTTTCTAAGTTAATATATAAATGTATTATTTTCATATTTATATATTAAGTTAAAAATCATGCATTGATGATCTCATCTATAAACCCTAAAGTGTCAATCTGGGAGTACACACGTCTAATCTCGTATTTCTAGAATGTATACAATGATTACATATGTGACTGATAATAAAATGTAGATATGAAAAAATACATGTTTTTATTATTGGTTGGGTTACTATTCATATAAAATAAAATACAATGTAACTGAACTGAGCTGCCGAGATGTAAATGAGATAAGACTGTGGGTAGTGGAAGGCGTGTAGGTTCTAAAGAGCAAGAGGATAACTGCTGAGCACCGGATCTTCTACAAGAAAAAGGATGACTGTCGTGAACAATATTGGGCAAACCAAGAGTACTTCCATAGATAAACATGCATTATATGCACTGAATTGAAGAATCAAGCTGCAATTAGGTGTTTTTGACAAATATAAACTGAAGGTTGTGCCAAAGAGTAGCTATGAACAGAGAAATAATCTTATCACAAAAAGTAGAGCTTGTGAGAACTAGGTGACATGGAGCAGTGAAGTTTCACAATCCTAATTCCTAGCTAATTATCTTCCTGCTCAGAAGACCAACAACAATAGAAATTACCTCATTATGGGAACATTTTAGTCAGTTTAATGCCCAAAACTAGATAGAGAGGAGCACATATCTCAATATCCAACCTAATTACTCGAAGAATACTCCTAAGGTTCATATTCAGGTCATCTAAAACCTATATCAAATTAAGAACAAATAATTAGGTCCTACTCATGAATATTTTTATGGAACGTTAGTTCCTCATGAGCCCATTTGTTTTATGGGTTCATTCCAATATATATTCACTTTTAGTGTGCTCAGTATATTTATGTTTATTTGGTTCAATCCCAATAATGTTCACTTTTAGTGTCTTCAGAAGCCAACACACGTCATGTGTATTGTGAGATCATAGCAGATAAGGTTGATTGAGTAGGTTCCCTAATAAGAATTCTTAATCAAGTTCAGAATGCATCCATAAACCATAATTAATGCTTATGCAAGTTCATATTAGTTTTAAGCTTTATTTAGAATTATGCTCATATTATTACCGAGACCAATCACTTACAACAATTTGTCAAATGAATGGATGGGGTGCATTGCCCATATGAAAGGAGCTAGCATTGAGAACAAATCCATCTAACATGTAAGGACTAGCTGAAGGATCTACGTACGAGTTCAAGACCTTGTGGGTTTCCATCTATAAGATCCAAGGAGGTTCAACTAGTTTATTAGTTATATAAATGTAACATGATTCTTATTGTAAGTTTTCTTGAAACGAATGTTTATGAGAATCCATGTATTCATATAGTGTGTAAAGTTTATTTATTATTGCAATGAATGTTATATGCTATTTTTAACAATATCCGGTGTAATCTTGATGTTCCATGTTTTTGATGCTCCACCCTCTCTATTTTAACACTTTTCTTGGCATGCATGTTGTTGTTTCTTTTTCTAAAACGTACCCTTAATATGATAGTAGAGAATATCATGAGCTGGAGCTTGAATGATGGAGGTTATCATACTTGTTTGTCTTAAAATCCTATACCCTAATGTAAGGTACCCGGTTTATGAGATGGTTGTGATATGGTGGTTTTCTCCCTACCTTTTGACCTTGGTTTTGATCGCATTCTAGTAGTGACACCCTGTTGTTGGATGATCAAGATGTATCCTTTGTTGAGGTTGCAACATTTGGTCGTAACGTAGGTTAGGATGGTCAGAATGTGATTATGAACACATGTTCAAGGGTGTCACCGCCACAAAACCCTCCTCGTCGCCTTTGCATACACGCCCAAGGTAGCAGTGCTCACTCACACCGGAGACGATTTTAAGGCAAAAGAGAAAATCTTACCTTCTAGGCCAAGAATCAAGAGCAACCCTTCGATGATGATGTTCGAGCTTCTTCGGGGGCACACCGCGACGACGACATTCTCTTGGATACGACGTGAAGGAGACCTTCGAGGGTATGCCAAGACTGAGACCTTCTCTCAGGCACGCAGTGATGGCGGTTTGCCTCTTCCTCGGGCTTGGGCGTGGAAGCTACAACGGGCTTGGTAGCGATGATGCGGAAGCGGAAGGCGATGAGGAGGTTCAGACAATAGCAGTGTGGGACGAGGATAGCAGCAGCTTTCAAGGGTTGTTTGTCGAGCAATGGGACGGGCCTTAGCTATCAAGTGACATGTAACATCGGTTATTTAGGGAAAACTGATGCTACAGCCAAATCGGTGCCCGCATTCATCTGCTAAGACGGTTAAACACGAAAAACTGACCCAAAAGGTGATTCTCGGTCGAGAATTTTGTTGAATAAGAGTGGCCTTCAAGGTCATTAAAAGGAAAAAATTGACACAATAGAGGTCGGTTCCCGAATTTTTTCTTTCCAACATATAAGGATGGTTATATTAAAAAACTAACCCAAAAGTGATTCTCGATTGAGAATTTTGTCGACCGAGAATTGCCCTATAAGGTCGGTTATATTAAAAAACTGACCCTAGATGTACTTATAGATGTGCGAAGGCAAAATGGAGCCAATTTTTACCGTGGGATTCTCGGTCAAGAATTTGATCGACCAAGAGTGTCCCTATAAGGTCGTTTAAAAGGAAAAAACTGACCCTAGAGGTACTTATAGATGCGTGAAGGCAAAATGGAGCCAATTTTTGCTGTGGGATTCTCGGTCGAGAATTTTGTCGACCGCGAGTGGTCCTACAAGGTCAGTTAAAAGGAAAAAACTGACCCAATAGAGTCTGGTGCCCGAATTTTTTCATTCCGACCTACAAGGACAGTTATATTAAAAAATCGACCTAAAGGTTGTCTGGGTCGAGAATTTTGTCGACCGAGAATGGCCCTACAAGGTCAGTTAAAAGGAAAAAAATTGACCCTAGAGGTACTTATAGACATGTGAAGGTAAAATGGAGCCAATTTTTGCCGCGGGATTCTCGGTCGAGAATTTCGTCGATCGAGGGGCACTATAAGGTCAGTTAAAAGGAAAACAAACTGACCCTAGAAGTACTTATAGGCACACGAAGGCAAAATGGAGCCAATTTTTGCTGCGAGATTATCGGTCGAGAATTTCGTCGACCAAGGGGCCCTATAAGGTCGGTTAAAAGGAAAACTCTGACCCAATAGAGGTCGGTGCCCGAATTTTTTCATTCCGGCCTATAAGGACGGTTATATTAAAAACTAACCCAAAAAGTTGACCCTACTAGGTCGATTATTTTAAAAAAAAATGACCAAATAGAGGTAAGCAGTGCCCAAATTTTTTTTGTAATTTCTAGGTCAGTTTTGCTAGTAAAAGTGACGCTTTCGGCAGCGACGTTATTGACCAAAAATGTAATAGTGTACAGAGAAGAGGAACACAAAACTTGAGAAAAGGATGAAAGAAGGTTGTCAAAAGGAAGTAAGGGGAACCTGAAAGAATAGAAAAGGAACGAGGTGTTACGGAGCAGAGGAACACAGAGTTTGAGAAAAGGAAAAAGGAGGAGGTGAAAAGGAAGCAAGAGGAATCTGAAATAATAGAAAAGAAATGAGGTGTTATAGAGAAGAGGAACACAGAGCTTGAGAAAAGGAGTAAGGAGGAGGTGAAAGGATTAGGGATAGGGAAAAAATGAAGAATGATGTTGCATAGAGGAGAAATGAGGATAGGGAGAATAGGAACAATGAGATGGAGAAAAGGAAAATAGAGCATGCAAAAAAGGAACACCCTTATTAATATAGAACTGTTTATGGACTTAACCATCCGAGCCATTTATATGATCTTGTTCGAAATCAATCTCCTCTTCGGTGCTTTCAAAAGGTGCACAGGTCTCATCCAGATCTATTTGAGTCCTCTCAATGTTATTTGACTCCATTTCATACGAATATCTCAGTGAGAAATCAAAAGTTATCCTGATCTACAAAATGCCTTTCTTCTGGATTCTCTGAGTTATCATTAGAAACCAAAGGAACTTCCGGTGATATTTCTTCCAAGACCTGTTCTTGAGAAACCATCTCATTCGGATCTACATCAAATATAGATGTATTGTTGATAAAATGTCTCTATTGGATATCTTGGTATGATAAACCTTGTTCGGTATCATCTTGGCGAGGTGACAGTGGCACACAAGCGATAGAACCTTGGTGTGTATGTTGGTGCACTAATGATGACACATAAGCGACTGCACCTTGTTGAATTTCTTTTAAAGCCATGTTCATCTCCTTCATCCATTTGTTTGCATTCACACCCATGATATATTTCTTCTGGAAAGTATATAATCTGGCAAAAATGAAAAAAAACGATATACATGATATTAAGAATCACTCTTTTACATATGTAAATTGGGTGAAAAATTGATATACATGGTATTAAAAATCACTCTTTTACATATGTAACTACCTACACTATGAATAAAGGAGCTTTCTTTCACCGACACTATGAATAAAATCGCTTCCTTTCACCGAAAAAGACAACTTTTTATAAATACAATTAGTGTACATGCAAAGTAAAAGAAATATTATATTTTTATGAGAAGTAGGTCATGGAGAAGCGATCAAGAGGACGTCATGCAGGGTTTTATGACAAGCAGGGCAGGGAGAAGCGATCAAGAGGATGTCAAGCAGGGAGATGTGAATAACAACACAATATTTGCAGAATCACATAACAACAAAATACTCGAGTGTCACTTGAGGCGTTGAAGGTCGATGGGTTGAACTCATTGTTGGACCTAAATACTAAAATAACTAAAAAACCCATGATCGATGTCAGCAAACCCGAGTGCCGCTTGCGGCATTGAAGGCCGATGGGTTGAACTCGTTGTTGGACCTAAATCCTAAAATAACCAACAAGATGAACGATCGGTGTTGGTGTATCTCACCGCTGCTGTTAGAGAGCGTGTATGGATCTAGGTTTCGATCGGAGAGGGAAATAAGAGGGAGAGGATAGGAGAGTGAGCGGGAGTGGGGTGGGATTAGGAGCGAGAGTGTACGTCAAAATGTTTTCGTATGCATGAAGATTTCCAAATCCCTGGCACCAAAAATATACTATCCTCATCCAGAAAATGCCCCAAATTTTAATCCACCCATCCACTGAAAAGTGCCCTTTTTGAGAAGCTAGGATCGGATTCAGGACATCCTGAGAAATACCCCCTCATGATTGGATCTTTTTGCAAAAAACATAACCTATTTCTGGAGTACTGCAGACCTGTACAACTTTCAGCAGACTTGTTTAAGGTACACGAGCTTTATCTTTCCCTCTCTTTGCTTTTTTTAAACCTGGAGAACTGGGCGGTTGTTCATTTACTGGAATCATCAGGCCTTTAGAAACATGAAAACTGACAAAAAGCGACACCAAGACTCTGTTGTTGATCGACCAGGACCACCTCATATATAAAAAGATCATTTGTTTTCTAATTCACCAATGTAGTGTGGGTTGCAACACTTATTTAGGATTTTTATATCATTGATATCATGCTTCATTATCTTGTTCTTTACATGTCTTTGCATAATAAATGCATACATGGCACACCTCTCGATGACTAACAAAACTTTTCCAATTTTTATTTCTTACTTGCTTCTAATATTTCCTTCTACTTGTTTAGTCTCTTTCAAATTAGTATTTTTCATCTTTTAGCCTTTAGTGGTCTTATGAATATGTTCTTCTTGATGAGTTTAAAAGAAATCAGTTTGTGTTATGTTAGTGATGTGAAAGTAATGAGATATTTTTTGACTCAAGGTCTAAATTGACTAAACCCTTATTTTAATGATGACTAAACCATTACACTTATTTGTGTCTAATTTCTCTACTTGAGTAATTTCATATTAGGTATAGACACACTACAAATGCCATAACTTGCACACATCAAATTGGAAAAAAGACAAGTCAAAGTCAATACAAGTGCACATTTTTGGTATATGATGTAAATCCATTAGAATCATGTTGTAAATCACTTGTAATGATTGTATGACTTGTAATTAAGCTTAGAAAATGCCAGGAGCACTTAGATTGAATATTTAAGCACTCAAAAGCCATTCTCTAAAATTCACATTAGGTTGTTCATCGGTTGAGTTGCAAACTCGACCGATCCTGATTGGATCTTGAAAATGACTTTTGATCGGTTGAGTTCACACTTCACAGAACTTGACTGATCCTTCTATTCGCCAAAATTGATTTAAGTGAATCGGTCGAGTTACCCCAGGACAAACTCGACCGATGGGCTAAATTGGTCTTGTATTTTAGTGGGATCATTCGAGTTACCTTTATAGAAACTTGACCAATTGCACTGGTGTATGAAAAAGTATAGAAAAGTGTTTCTAGCCATTGTGGAGTTGTAACAATCGAAAATATAACCGTTGCAAGCCACAAAACAGCTAGTTTTCATTCTTAAGTGTTCCCAAAGGCTTCTAGGCATCCTCAACTATAAATAGGACCCCTTGGGCTTCATCCCATGGTTAGCCAAGCACTATGAAGGTCCCTATTCTATAGTTGAGTGCTCCTACAACCTCCTCTCTCTCTAAGCTTAATCACTTGCTACATCCATTAGAGTGAGTAGGAGATTTGTAAGAGAGCTCATCCTACATGTACATCTTGTAAGGCTCTCACTTCCACCACCTCCCTATCTCTCATTTCAACCATGAAGATGAAGGTTCTCTCTCTTGGCTAAGAGAGGTGAAGAAGAACAAGGGAAGGTATCCCTTGGTGAAGATCAAGGCTGAAGACTTGGAGCAAGAGTGTGTAAGCCCTTGGTGAAGGCAGAAGACTCCTTGCTCAAGTGGGTAAGTCCTTGGTGGAAGCTTCTCCGAGTGAAGGTGAAGTCAAAGGCTGAAGATTCAAGAAGAGTGGAAAAGTCCTTGAAGGCGGAAGACTTGTGCTTGAGTGGGTAAGACCTTGGTGAAGGCTGAAGACTCTTAAAAGTGGGTAAGTCCTTGGTAAGGTGGACACTCTTTGTATTGGATAGGTAAGCCCTTTGGTTGGTTTTGTATTGTAAGTCTTATGAATGAATATAAGAGTGCAATGGTTAAAAAATCCTAGAGGTTGACCTCTTTAGGTAGTGGACTGACTCACTTCTAGTTTGAAGTGTGGAACCACTCTAAATAGCTTGTCAATTGGTGTATGTTCAATCTCTCTCTCCCTTGCTATGCATGTTTTAGTTGCACTCAAACTTCCCATTTAGCAACATTATCTTGTGATATATTTTTAAGGTCTAATGAATTTTGTTTAAGTGCATTCATCTCTATTCACCCCCCCTCTAGAGCATCTAATCACCCATCTAAGATCCAACAATATTTTCTAGATTCTATAAGTCTTATAATATGTTTGTGTATCTATGTGACTTTTCTAATAGTGCCAGCAGTTTTCCTAAGGCAAAATATCTAAGTTTTTCAAGAATTTATTCTAATCTAAAGGTCTTCAATCAATTTCCAGAGTCCAAATAGAAATCTCATAAATTCTGTCCAAGGCACTTTTGTTTCCTGATT
This sequence comes from Alisma plantago-aquatica, assembly GCA_963693085.1. Classification (NCBI taxonomy): domain Eukaryota; kingdom Viridiplantae; phylum Streptophyta; class Magnoliopsida; order Alismatales; family Alismataceae; genus Alisma; species Alisma plantago-aquatica. The sequence goes on from OY856409.1 coordinate 593,694,736, forward strand.
CGGTAAAATCATGTTGTTCAGGTATACTCCCATTAGTTTATCTCTCTTCGTATGCTTCTTCATTGTTGTGTATTTTCTATTTCATAAATTATATTGACGCCCATGGACCATGAGGAATCCTTTAGTTAGAATTTGTATCGCAAATCTACATGTTGTTATATGATATTCAACTTCTAATGATGAAATTTGTAATTACATAACAACATTATGTAAATATTCTATATTGGATAGTACGTACATCTCATATGCAAGAAACACGTTTGTATTTACTGCATAGATAAATTTATGCCCATCTTCTGACTCTAGGGATCATTTCCTTTACTTTCTACATATTTTTGTGCTTTAGTGGACTAATAATTGAATTTAGTAAATCACATTTATGGATTATATTTAAGTATGCAATGATAATTTCAAGTTTTTATTTGGTGGATTTATCCTTATGTGAAGCTATAGTGAAGCTAATAGATTGATGGAAAAAATGGTCACACTTATCATGTATTTGTTGATATTTTATTTTTGTAATGCATATTGTATATTTGATAAACTTACTATTTTAGGGATTAATATAAATGATGTTTAGTGGATGATTCTCTTAAATTTTGTCAAACTCAATTGTTTTTCTCTTATAAGGATTTTTTTTATAAATTCTCTTATAAGGATATTATCCTATGGATGACCATTATTACATGGATAGAAGTTGGATGTACAAGCCCAAAATAAGATTTTATCATCGTCAAGATAATGATTTTCTTGAAGGGATAAACTTCTCTTTGCAATTTGCTTCAGACAATGTTCATGATATAGAGATTCTTTGCCCCTGGATGAAGTCTGAAAATATGTTTCTTAAGCGTCAAAATATTATTAAGGAACACTTGATATATAATGGATTTTTTCCCTAGATACATTGTATGGACATACCATTGTGAAATGTCACATTCTAGCAGGCCTACTAGAGCTTCAACACTTCCTTCGAACAATGACATAAATGATATGACTAATGATGCAATGACGAGGGATAAGAACATTGATTCATGATTCATTTGATAATTCATTCTCATCTTTTGAACAAGAAGATCAAAAATTCAATGAAGTTCTAAAGCAAGCTAATTCACTACTATATGAGGGCTTCCATTACTCCACTTTCCATTTTATTTCCGCTCTTTTTGATGTTAAGTTTGACGATCATTGGACAAACATATCAATGACATACCTTCTTAAGTTTCTTTGTAAGGTTTTTCCAATAAGCAACAATGTTCCTATACAAATAAAAATGATAGAATTTATATATAATGACTATGTTTACTTTGGTGCTGATTTGAACAGTCAACAACTCCTGAATCAAGTCATCTACAACTAGTAGTATGTTGAGTTATGTGTTTTCTATAGTTATTATAACCATTACTTAAAATGCACGATATTTTTATTAAAAATGTGAATGTTAGGGACAAACGGAGTATGACTCTCCTATACATGTGCAAAGAATATTTGATCTGGTAAGAAAAACATATACCTTTTAGCTTGCATCAAATGAGAAATTATATAATGTGTCTTCTTTCAAGATGAAGTGAATGAATTGCGACATAGTCCAACTACACACTTGTCTACACATGTATGTAACAATACTTGAACTACATGTTCATATATATAAGTTTAATGTTTCTTGTATCTTCCTCTTAGCATGGAGCATCGGGTTCTACAACAAGAGCTAATTTAGAACTTTTTTTAACAATGTATTTTGTCGAGGAGATGCACTTTTTTGAAGAATTAAGCTCTAATATAGCTAAGGAGAGTCAAATCCTTGGAGGATGAAAGTCAAGATCTTATTTGGTTAAGGAACAACACCTTTTTGTAAGAAGAATGAAAACCAAACAGCCACTTTTTTAGAAAGGATACATCTCACTCCATGAGTAACAATTTCCAAAAGATGAATGAAGACCTATCATCTACTTGTTTCTTTTTGTAAGCTTGCTGATTTCTACTCCATGTATATGTGAACATGGCAAACGTGCTCCAACCAAGTTGAGAATATATTTATCTACTTTGATTGAAATAAATTCACATGAACAAGTTCCATTTGAACTTATATTTTTGAGTTATGGTATATCTTTTACTATGAATTATTGTGGCTGTATTTGATTGCGAAAAATGAAAACAAAGATGTTCATATTCGCTTAATGGTTGTTGCATTATCTTATAACAGGTGAATGGATTAGTACTTAAGTGGTCCAAGATTTCTTTTACCAGTACTCTATGGAATTGTAGTAGATCATAATGAAGCTGATGTAATTCATCCATCTACCATCTGAAGTGTAGATCATATTTCATACTCTACCGCTTCCTGTACTACGGAATTGATCTACTGTTATTTTCAGATTTAGTGTCTAAACCATAGACCATGGAACATGTTCTATTCATACAATTGTAGTTTATGAAGTATTTTCCAGTAGATCAGTCAATATGGAGCCAATCAACTCACAACTCTTCAAACTTTTTTTTTTTTGAAAATAGCTCGATCTCATTAAAAGTAAGCAATACGGCATCTACAAGATATACATCTTTCATCAAGTAATCAAGCAGCAACTCCTTTTGCGGAAAGACATAACACAAGGCTCAGATTGGGATGTGATAGGTACGCTTCTGCATCGTCCACCTCTTGTAGTGGCTGTCTAAAACAACTATCCGGGATGAAATTCATCAATCTACACGAGCCTATAAGTACATCGGGCGAGGAGTTTGCATATCTGCTGGCAGAAGTTACCATCTTGAAGACAACGTGAAAAAGACTTCAACCTTTGCATGGGCAAACACATACTTTGATAACACGGGGACTGAATGGCATACAGAATATACATAGTCATCTATTCATCCTAAATCCTTTCACCTGTTCTTGCACCCTCAAACATATCTCTTGGGCCAAGCCACAACAAGGCACCATAAAAATCAATGTGGCAGCAAAGTGATGGAAGCCGCGCCAAATGGCGGCCACACCATCTGTACAGAAGGAATATCAATGGACTACAAAAGGGATACTTTGGCGCTTCACAACGCCAGGCCTAACAGATAACAAATTATCTAGTTACCTGGAAGTTTTTATTCAATCTTAGAAGACCACACGATACCGTACTGAATTCAATCGAGACGGATCTCCATTTAGCCATAGACCTGTGGAAGGGGCCTTTGACTCGCCCTGGAAAATCAAACAGGTGATCGATACTCTGTGATCATTCCTCGTTGAAGCTTTGAGCCACCTAATGGGGAGGGGGTGCATATTGTAGATTGCTACATTTTTTGCTTGCTCTCCCCCACAAGTGAGGAGCTAATATAGAGATAAACATGGTATCGCATCCACAAAAGGTGTAAAGATTAAACAGATAAGGTTTAAATAGTGATGCAAACGCCAAATCTGGCAAACCAATATACCCACAACTACATGATAACCATGAGTTTTTTCAGGAGATGGACATCAGGCGATGGCTCAAATACATTACTGCAAGAACTACCAACTTCCCAGAAAGGTTATAGGACTGGGCGGTCATAACATGGCACATATGGAAAAGGAGGAACATGGCCATATTTCAGGCTAAAATCTTACCAACTGGTCATGTCGTAAATGAGATCAAAAGAACCATTCATGAGAGCCAACAACCTTTTACTGATATGCCGCTGAGAACAAGAGACGCAAGAAACAGGTTGTATGTGCAATCGCAAGACAAACCACAGGAGAATGGATAAGCGCAACTTCCACAAGCCTTCAAGGTCAAGATACACTTATGGCCGAACTGCATTCAATTCAAGGACTCGCCCTCGCAAGCAGAACAGGAGCACAAAATGTTGTTCTAATCTCAAATTCACAAGTGGCGTGCAAGATGATTAATCAAACTAAGCGTGAATGGAGAACTTATGGACCATTATGCTTCAAAATTAAAGAGGTGATGGAAAGAAACATGCATTGGAGAATAGTCTATAGATCAAGAAAGTACAATAACCTGATCGACAGATTAGCTAAACTTCTCTTAAAGCAACCAACCTTCGTGTGGGATACTAGTCAATGTCCATATTTCATGTCAGGAGAATATGAAGAAGAAGCCAGACTAATAAGGGAGAAAGGGAGGTAGAGGCCAATGATGCAAACAATGTAATGACTGAAACTTAAGTGACAGTCGTGTGTTCAAAAAGAAAATAGGGGATGCGAACACATCTATTTTAAGGTATAGTTGTTGATCTATCATTTTTTTTGCTCGAATAGAGAGTCGGGGTGAATAATACCTACCCCTAATGTTTTAAAGAAAAACTTTAGTAACTGATCAGGAAAGACTTTTTTATGTTGGTTTCATAGTTAATACACGATTCACCATTATAAATCAATCGCTAAGGATGATATCTATTGCTCAGCCTTTTTTTATCCAAACAGGCACACAAGCACCCCTCCATAGATTCAGCTGACAATACTTTAATTTATGAGTTAAAATATTAGGTAGGGGTCATGGATAGGGCTGTAAATGGGTAGGGTATGGTGTGGGTATGGTCATATCCATAACCGTAACATTTTAGTTAAGTGGATATGGTTACGGTTATATACCCGCTTTGTCGAAAGCTATACCCGCAACTACCCATATCCATATAACCGCCGAATATATGGATGGATAATTGGGTATACGGTTAGGTTTAACTTATTACAATAATACACTACAAACTTTGAGATACAACAAACTAGCACACTTAAATTGATAGGTTATGGAGAAATATCATTCAAGGCAAAGAGAAGAGACGAGCGGATTGAGAGAATGACTTTATGGCCTTCTTAATTAATTGAAATGTACTTGTGTGGCTATAAAGGTGTGTCAATGGATTTGCTTGTTATCCTACTGCAAGGTACTTATATGACTAGATTTGAACGGTACAATAGGGAACACTACATTCTAATATAAATGTTTACTATTTTAAGGTACTTGCTAGATGTGAGTCTTACAATATGCACCATTACATCTTAATGTAAATTATTTATGTAAAAATATAAGTAAATAGGTATATGGGTATACAGGGTATGGATATATACATAACCATAACCTTGCCATGTAAGAGGCGGGTATGTCGGTATAAGGGTAAGCGGTTACATGGTTATAAAAATTTATACCCATGACGGGTTTAGTGGGTATGGGTTTGAGGGTATGTGGATATACTCATGTCCATTTACAGCCCTAGTCATGGATAGCTTTTATGTCTAACTTATTGTCTCTATATATGGCAAGAATATATAAAAAGCACATATTTTGTTTAAAAAAAATCAAGAGTCTTAGCTCCAAATATTATTATACATAATTAACTTTTTCAAAATATAAACAATAATTATCCTCTAGGGCTATACTACAATTGAATATAGTGATATATGACGAGTGTTCCATTTGAGAGAAATGCCAATTATATATGTGAATAATATTGAGAGAATGCAATTGTATACTATATAATATAACGAGGATATGTTACATACATATGCGATTGTCGAATTTCGCTCAAATTTTTTTCATATAATTAATATAAATAATTTTTAAATTGTTTGGGCATGCCTATTTAAATAAATGAGGAATTTAGTTGGTAAATTTTCACCAATGTTCTATTGTAAAAAAAAGAAAAAAAAAAAGCACGATAATAAGGATAATATGGTTAAATAGGGTATTTGTAACATACCAGATTTTATTATGTAGAATTTGGCATCCTTTTTCATGGATAACAACCTAATTTTATTTTTACACAATCCATTTTTTGTGAAATTATTTGTCATACTAATTTTACAGTTATCCCTTCCTTTATAACTTGAGGATATCACCAAGTCAGTAGAAAAGAACAAAAAAGCACAATCAATTGGGATACGTCATGATTGTTACAAGTTCAGAAATTAAACAAATTTACTATTTTAACACATGAATTACCAGAACTTTGAATGGGTTTATCCAAACTTATTGTAAAGATTCTATTTTAAGTTATTTATTTGTAGTTTGAATCTTTGAATCGTTTAATTTTATCTATTTTATATAAAATTTGACAAGGCTTCCTTTCAATATATAATCAATTAGAAAGAGTTATTTACAAGTATTAGTATAAGAATAACTAGAAAGTTGTGTTTGTGAGTTGCTGATCAGATTATTAAACTCTAAGCCCCTGTTTGGAAACGGACTGGACCGGGATTAGAGCTTGTCGTTTTGCTCCACGGCGGCCCAATCCGGTCCGGCTTGGTCAAGAAACATGTTTGTCTACCAATCCATTTTGATCCCCATTTTGGGATAACGGAATCCCATTATCTGGTTTAAGTCAGTCCCCATCGAGGCAGGATTGGGATTTCAAATCCGGTTTGGCCCGACAACCCTCCCTGATCCCTCGCAACCCCGCAACCCTCCCTCTCCCTCTCGCCAACCTTCTCCCTGATCTCTCACCCTAACCTTCTCCTCCTCTCGGCGCATCTTCACAACTGTTTTTCCGTGAGAAGTAAAAGCGAAAGTTGCTCGAGGTCGCAGATGGAGTGCACCAGTCGTCGGGTGGAGCGTTCGCGTGGAGCATCAATGCTTCCGCCTGCCACCGCCGGTCTACCTGGGCGGCTAGCTCCCTCAAAAGCAAGGTACCCATGCCCTGCCCTGCCCTACTCTTCTCTACTACCTGCTCTGACATTGAATTGTCTTGTCGACGCACAGAAGAAACCCTAGCTCGCCCAAGGCAACAAGAAACCCTAGCAAGTGTGTGTGTGCCTTCTTATTCCTCTCCTTCTACTGTGAGGTTGTACACTTCCACATACGCCTTTTGGAGGAGTTGTTCACAGAAGCTTGTCGTCGTCCTTTGTTGCTGAATCGTGCTCCTCAATCGTGCTCCTCAATCGTGCTCTGGTGGCCCTGCCCAGAACTACGATTCCGCACTCTGTCGTCGTTCTCGCCCCCTTCTGCTCAAGTTGGTCATGAATTAGGGTAGATGGTGCTTTGTTTGTGAGGTCGATTAGGGCAGAAGTACAACAATCAGGCATATGTATCGATTAAATGGCAAATGAGCCGACAATACCTGCAAACATTTGAGTCGTTGTGTATGACACTGATTTATTCTACTTCTAACTACTACGTTTATCTAGAAATGCATCAATTTACCGCTATTATGTGTGTCTGTGTGCTAAGTTATAGTAGTAAAGAAAATAAAAGCAACTAGCATGCCTGATTTTCCATATTTTTCCCAACTAGGTTATTTTGAGGATATCGATATGTGTTAGTAGACCATAAAGTAGTGTTGTCGTACATTTCATTTTCTGTCATTTGTTTTTCATCCTCTGGTTTCTGGTTTGTGTGACTTTGTCTTTGTTTTTCCAACATGATTGGGTAGTAATGGCCGATTCTTCCTCTGCTGGTTTCTGGTTTCTATGACTTTATCTTTGTTTTTCTAACATGATTGGGCGTCGTTAATGTGTTGGACATATCTATTTGCCATATTTATGAATGTTCTGTTTTTTGTTCTGTTTTAATGTTCTGTATTTTGATGTTATGTTTTTTGTGATACTATTATGATATCATAATAGTAGCATCAATTGCATATGATTTTTGGAAATAACAAGTGAACCCAACATGGCATAATTGTACACATTTTTTTGGTTCTATATTGAAAGCTAGCTTGACTTTTACTACTTATTTAGTTTTTTTATGATTTCATCAAGTGAAAAGGATGTTATTGTCAATGTTGCATATACAAATTAGGACTTGTATTTTATTTTATCCCAATGATTTTTAATAAAATGAAATAAAATTTATGCCATCCATATGATTCATGTATGCCTGTGTTGGTATTACATATATAATATGCTCACGTGGTTTCAAAGTGGATATGAATCTAGAAATTGGATATAGAAATTGGTATTCTAGGAAAGATCATTCATTGATTTCAGCTATGGATTTCAGCTTTCATTGATTTTACAGTCAACTTTCCTCTCTATGTTGCATTTAGAGTATCCATTATTAATCCTATAATATATATCATGGATGAACCTAATTTTTGCCTACATTAGCTCACCATGAGCAGGTACTATGTTTGATTTGGCATGCGGGAGCAGTCATTGTTATTTCATGCTTCTGATGAGCTTTTAATGAATTAAATGTTGTATCTAATAAATGTTACTCTTCATTTTTTGTTATGTTAATTTTATGTGTTGTTGAGATCGTACATGGATGAATAAGTAAATTTGAATGCAAGATTTGAATCTATCATATGGTAGTGGTTAGGTTAATACGGGAAACAACAAGAGATTTAAAACTTGTTTAACTAAATCAGTGTGAGGTCTAGGTTAGGTTACTCCCTGTATCTACACAGTGATGCCTAGAAAAGTTATTTCACTATACAAATGAATATTTTGTTTATTGTGTGCTATTTTACCATGACATATGTGGTTAGGTGAAACCCACAGCTCAATATGTTTTACTGTCATTTAATTAAACACATTAGTCTATCTTTTATATCTTCTTTGTTAAATTGTTTTCGTTCATGTAAACCGCCAATTAATCATAAAAAAGATCAATCTTAGCAACATTTGACTCCTCATGGAGATGGCCTCTATTATGCAAGTGGTTTCATTTATAAGCAGTGTTCAAAATTCATGCAAATATACTAAATAGTTTACTATCATGTACGGTATTATCTATCAAAATGGTTGAATTTCACTTCTATGTTGCATTTTGAGTATTGATTATTAATCCTACAATATATACGATGGATGAACCTAATTTTTTCCTACATTAGCTCACCATGAGCAGGTACTATGTTTGATTTGTCATGCGGGAGAAGTCATTGTTATTTCATGCTTATGATGAGCTTTTAATGAATTAAATGTTATATCTAATAAATGTTATTCTATCATATGGTAGTGGTTAGGTTAATAGGGGAAACAACAACAGATTTAAAAATTGTCTAACTAAATCAGTGTGAGGTCTACGTTAGGTGAATCCCTGCATCTACACAGTGATGCCTGAAAAAGTTATTTCACTATACAAATGAATATTTTGTTTATTGTGTGGTATTTTACCATGAGATATGTGGTTAGGTGAAACCCACAGCTCAATATGTTTTACTGTCATTTAATTAAACACATTAGTCTATGTTTTATATCTTCTTTGTTAAATTGTTTTCGTTCATGTAAACCACCAATTAATCATAAAAAAAGATCAATCTTAGCAACATTTGACTCCTCATGGAGATGACCTCTATTATGCAAGTGGTTTGAGTTACAAGCGGTATTCAAAATTCATGCAAATATACTAAATAGTTTACTATTATGCACGGTATTATCTATCAAAATGGCTAAATTTCACTTCTATGTTGCATTTTGAGTATCGATTATTAATCCTACAATATATACCATGGATGAACCTAATTTATGCCTACATTAGCTCACCATGAGCAGGTACTATGTTTGGTTTGTCATGCGGGAGCAGTCATTGTTATTTCATGCTTATGATGAGCTTTTAATTAATTAAATGTTATATCTAATAAATGTTACTCTATCATATGGTAGTGGTTAGGTTAATAGGGGAAACAACAACAGATTTAAAACTTGTCTAACTAAATCAATGTGAGGTCTACGTTAGGTGAATCCATGCATCTACACAGTTATGCCTGGAAAAGTTAGTTCACTATACAAATGAATCTTTTGTTTATTGTGTGGTATTTTACCATGAGATATGTGGTTAGGTGAAACCCACGACTCATTATGTTTTACTGTCATTTAATTAAACACATTAGTCTATATTTATATCTTCTTTGTTAAATTGTACTAATTCACATCTAGTTGATTATTTTAAATAGAATTGTACTAATTCACAACAGAGCGACTGTGGTGCTACCTATATATACATGTAGTTGAATATTTATCTATAAAAATGCTTAGCACGTGTCTTCTGCTAGTAACCCTATACAACAGACCACCTGTGCTGCTACCTATATATATTTGTTATTTAATTTTTTCAGCTGTTTGCTTGCGTTTCTGGTTCAGCTATGATCTTGCTCAGTTGCTGATTGAGCTCCCTATATATGATTGTTAGACTTTTATTTCGAATATGTGTTTGTGTCTCTGCAGTCTGGTTGTGTGTTTATTGTCTATCCTAACAAATTTTAAGGACATGTATTCTTATCATTGTAAACACCGTTGATTGTCATTATATACTGCAGCACCTACACAAGTATGTCTTACGTAGACCCAAAGCACCGAATTGTTTGGTCAAGAGAGTCTGATGCCGCTCTAGTAACAGCATTGTGGAGACAATATGACTTAGGAAGGTGTATTGATGGCCATTTTACTAAGGACTCTTGGAGGGAGGTAACTTTTGATGTGCATAATAGGATGGGGAAGGATGCAGGTAAGTTAGACCAGTTTAAAACTCGGTGGAAAAATCTGAGGAAGGACTATGTCGCTTTGAAGCTTGTGACCAACAAGAGTGGTGTTGGATGGGATGACACAAGGCACATGCCCACACTACCTGACACCCCTGAGTGGAGGCAGGGCATTGCGGTATGTACAGTAATGACACCCTTAACCCCAACAAAGTAACACCATACATCGACACTTACATTCCTAATACAATTGTTTTTTAATACTCAGGCAAATAAGGACCTTGCTAGGTTGCTTAGGCGCCCCTTTCCCCACTACTACGACATCGAGATGATGGCGAGGAGGAACATTGCTAGAGGACACCATGCAATGTCTTCCACAAACACACAAATCCCTTCTGATGTTGCCTTTGAGGATGATGTTACTGTCGACTTAGATGTGTCTGCTACACCCATGCACACAGAAACTGCATCAGGGGAACCGAACATACGCTCATCTGGGATGCAAAGCGAGGGTGACACCGGGGGAGGCGAAATAGATACCCCGAGTGTTGGGGGGAGGACTCCTCCTGCCCATAGGCACACGAAGCGACCATCAATGTCGCAGGAGTGATGTGTGATTTCTAATGAAGTGTTATCTGAATTCACATAGGTGTATGCAAAGGTTCACAAATTAGGCACGGGTGTGGCAACCAGAGCCTTTGAAAAAGAAGAGTTTGCAACCATTTTATAATATTTCAATGACACTTTCCTCGATGCCCCCACTGGTGTTTTTACAACACTTGTGAATGCCATAAAGGACTCAACAAACCGCAACATCTACCTCAGCCTTCAACACACCCCTCAAAAGATAACAATATGGTTACAAGACCTTTCGGAAAGGTCCCAAGTCGGAAATGCAACAACAATACCTTCAATGCCATCCTATTTTGTGCCATCTCAGCAACCATTTGTGTCGCACACCCCACCACCAAACTTCAACAGCACATCGAGCATACCTTCGATGTGGTATACTCCATCCAATGATGTTGGCCCTTCGAGATCATAAGTGGGAACTACCTTTTTCCATTATGTTTGCTTACCATCAATTTATATTAGCATAACTGTTGTAATAATTACTTGTAGACATTTAAATTTGCTTCATTGTTGTAATAATTGCTTTACCGTACAATGTAATTTGTTTGTAGCCTTCAAGCCGTTGTTTCACATGTGAACTGGTTTATATTATGTTCAAGAACTTATTATCTTGTTGATATCGTTTCACTTGCAGGCATCATGTCTGCCAGTGACCAAACACAATCACCTGACCTCCTCACACACATTTTAGATACCTTGTCTGGTCCAGCAAATCAAATTGCCGATGCAATTGCTGAGTCGATTGCGAACTCCATCATAGACGACATTTCCGTTGATGCCGACATACCACCCATAATACCTAGGTCAGTTAGCATAAGGAGTGGCCACATAAAGGTCTTAGAAATATTAACCGGTCATGAACAAAGGGCTTATGACCTATACCGAATGAGACCACATACTATAATGGCCCTTGTGGACAAACTTGAGAGTCGTGGCTTGTTACAAAGTACTAGAGGCGTCACTTCAGTTGAGGTTGTATGCTACTTCCTATAGATGGTTGGACATGGCCATACAAATCGTGCTTTGGCGGAGGACTACATTCACTCTGGTGAGACCATAAGTAGAAAGTTCAACGAAGTGTTGGACGTTGTATGTGCATTGACCCATGACTATATTGTCATGCAAACCGCATCGACTTGCACGACAACACATTCTCATATATTGGAGACCTCAAGGTTCTACCCTTACTTCAAGGTAATAGTTAGCACGTACAAATTTATACTATTTTTCAAATAATCTTTATGTTTACAACCTATTTTGGTGTTATAGAATGCCATCGGGGCAATTGACGGAACACACATCCCAGTCTTGGTCAAACGAGACAAGCAAAATCGCTATCAAGACAGAAAAGGAAATGTCTCTCTGAATGGCATGGCTGTAGTAGACTTCTCCATGGAGTTTACATTTGTCCTAACAGGGTGGGAGGGGTCGGTTGCTGACCAACGGGTCCTACAATCAGCAACGACCAATGGCGGGTTTAAAGTTCCCCCGGGAAAGTTTTACCTAGTTGATGCAGGGTATGTCAACACTCGTCAATTTCTAGCACCCTATCGCAATACAGCTTACCATATTTCTGAGTACCGAGGAAACAGACACCCCTACACCAGCAAGAAGGAGATCTTCAACCACCGCCACGCTCAACTACGGAATGTTGTTGAAAGAGCGTTTGGGGTACTAAAGAGACGGTTTGCCTATCTTAAAAAGGGGGCGACATATCCTATTCATTCACAGTGTCGCCTTGTAATGGCTTGTTGTATCCTCCACAATTATATCTGACGCCAACAAGATGGCGACACTATCATGGATGAACTCGCAGATGACAGTTCAACGTCTGTCGTTCCCGCTTCTGGGGTTGACCTGAGTTCCCTCCAACAAACAACTCCGGCCGATTCAAGGGAGGGCGATGTTTTACGTGAAACCATTTCTAATCTCCTTTGGGAAACTCGTTGACCTCTAGCGTTGAACTTGTGAAACTGTTTTAACTTGTATGATAACGTGTGTACATGCAGTCCTTCAATGCACTGTATGTGAAACTGTTTGAACAGTTTGTTTCACAAATTGTTTTTTGTTCTGTAATCATAATCGTCAATTTGTGTTTGGGTAGGTTGTCTTCAAATGGAGAATGGAATGTCTTGTTGTACATGTGGCCTTCAATGCACTGTACGTGTGTATATGGATGATGCAGATGCGGCAAATGGACGTTTTGAAGACAACAACCCCCACAGACCGTATTTTACATGTGGTAGGGGTATGTTGCCCAACACATGTAAAATGAGGTTGCCCGTGCAGCGTGTTCAACCCACAGTGGCCACGCTTACTGCAGTTAGGGATGCAATGCTATCACAACTTGTATATGCACGCAACGAACGCAAGCTATGGTCTGAACAATGTGACTTTATCAGTTCGACAAGAGCAGACATCGATAGGGTCCAACAAGATATTTCCACTCTACGGGATAGGTGTCAATATCTTCTCCAATGACTTCACATCACGAGCAATAACGACTCTTCAAACGAGGATGGATACAATACATCATAGATGTAGAACAAGTAGTTAGGCCTATTTTATGTTTTCAAATTTGTATTTGAAATCTATGTTCAGAATCCGAAAATATTTTTACTAATCTGCAATCATGTTTTAGATGTCAATGAATCCATCAGAAGTTCCGAGGTGTGATTGTGGGTTAGATGCAGCCTTGCGGCTTAACACAGAGGATGCAGGGTTGTATAATTTTGGCACTCTGAGTGAAAGGCTGGGCGAAATGTATTGCATATGTCCTTCTCGTGAGGTGTACTAGTAAATATATACATAATACGTTGTCGTTGTGTATGCTGCACATTCTTTGTCATTCATTAAACTTGAAAATACATTGTAGGGAAAAGATCGGTGCAGATACTTCCGTTGGGCAGTCGATCTCCCCCCAACAATTGATTCTTTAAAAGCTGAGATTATGTTACTAACTGTGGAGTGCAAGTCACTGTGGGGCCCGGCAATGAACATGAAAGACTTTGTTGAAATTCATCACAACTACGATGATATATACACCCAAAAAAAGTATGAGCATGAGGTTCTAGAACGCTACGTTGCCAGTCTAGAGGGAGATTGTAGTCTTCTTTTGGACATTCCTTCACCCACAGTGACGCCATAATGTTTAATGGCAGAGAGATACATTTAGTTTGGTGTATCTATTTACATTATCCACCATTTGATGTTTTTAACATCAAATCTTTCTGAATTCATCCGACATTAACAGACTTTAGTTATTTTTCATAATGTTGGTGTATGTTTTATAGAGGGTGTATGTTTTTTCACCGTGATGTTGATAAATGTTAGTTAGCACTGAATATGCATTTTATATTCCCTTAATTGTGTGATACACCCTTACGTCTAAAATATATTACTTACATAATCTGTAATATGGTTGGGCCTCGAAGGACGCCTGCTTTTATGTGGTGTACGGAGTTTGATATGGTTCTCAGAGGTATGATGAGAAACCAATATGAGTTGGGGAGATGTGTTAATGGAGTATATACTACACAGGCTTGGATGGAGGCATGGCGTGACTTCCGAAACATAACTGGGGCGCCTTACATATTTTTGTCTGAGTTGCATATGAGATGACAACACATAAGGAGAGAGTTCATAAGAGACAATCTTTTTATTTTGGAAGATTTATTGCCTCCCCCGTCATTGATCGTGCAACGCAATTTCATGACGACTCGTCGCATTTACCCACCTGGGGTTGCTGAATACCTTATTAACACCGATGAGTGAATCAAACAACCACGTTAGGCAGCAAAAATAACACATAAACTTGTAATATATTTCCACGACTTTGTAGCTGTTTGTGTTTACTTCACAACATTTATTTGTATGTAGCTAAGTTTGTTTGGAGCTTTATTGTTATGTATTGAAGGCATACATCACGTTCTTACTTGTTTGTAGCTAAGTTTGTTTGGAGCATTTATTTGCATTCAATATTGTCACAGTTATCTTACTATTATTGATATTTGCTAATACTTATATTTATTTATTAACTATAGATGGCATCATCGCGGTCACAGTCAAAGGCAAGGACAAAATTTGACAAATTATTGATGTCTCCGTCGAACATTAAAAAATATGTAGAAGAAAACCTTGTTTGCAAGAAAAAATGTTGCGAGCCTACACGCGATGAGGGCCCAAATGAGAGAGACGAACAAGCCAAGGGTGTTACTCAACTTATTCACCATCTGTCGTTGATGTTCGAGTGGCCAAAAGACGTCAGCAAACAGGAACAAATCAGTTGTTAGACGAAACTTGTCTTGTGTCGTGGGACGAGTACGACGAGGCCATGAAGTTGGCCGATGAGTACGACGAGGCATGAAGTTGGCTTCTTGCTCACCAACTTAGATTGTGTAGTTGTCTTTGTCTAGGTCCAAGGCGGACCTCTCCTTTCAATTTGTATGTTACATATGTATTTGCCCGGGAACTAATAAAATATTATCTATTTTTTTATGTGGTATTAAGTTCTGCTACAGACATGCTATTTCATTTAAATGCATTAATATATTATTTATTTGTTATTTAGTATATAATACACTTCGGCCAACTTCTGCTTAAGCGGCAGCACGACTACACATTCCTTATTCTTGTTAAAACAGTTCTACAACATCTGGACAGAATCAGCAGATACTGACTACGTTGCCAAACTCAATCAGACTAAATCCAGCCTAGTAGCCAAACAGAATCAGACTGCAATCAGACTCAAATCAGACCAGCTGACCAGAATCAGACTGGGTTGCCAAACAGAATCAGACTGAATCCAGACTAACCCTGTCTAATCCAGTCCAAACTACGAAATCCCAGTCCGTTTCCAAATAGGGGCTAAGGAGTTTACCAAAAATATGAAGAGAAGGGGCTTTTATGTAAAAGGGTGTACAAAATCTGACAAAAAAATAACTTGTCTAGAACAAGAGTCAAACCAAAGTGGAATGAGACTAATCAACAGCGCCACTACCAGTCCAATTACAAAGCTATCATGTTGGTTTTAAGAAGTTTACAGATTAGATATTAGACACTTGTAAATGCCGCTCAAAATTGGACGAAAACGTAACGCTCCTTGGTCTGGAATCGAATTCAGACTAATAAAACAGCGAAGCTGCGCCGTTATCAATCCAGCTGCGACTACTTTTCTGAATGTTACTATCATCTTAGCACATTCATTTATAAAGCTGAACTTAAATAGTATTAGATTTTGCATTTTTTAGGGGGAGGGGTGGCATTATTCCCCGCTGCCCCCCCCCCTCTCTCTCTCTCTCTCTCTCTCTCTCTGAATGAGAAAAACTGAGGTGTGTAACTGAAAAATCTACAGTAGGAAGTTATGGTGCAAAGGGTGTTGTGTTCCATTAATAGCTTTAGGTTTGAGAAAAAGAAAGCTAGCGTGAATCTGATTCTGGTTCAAAAGACGCCAGTTAAACCACAATCGATAATTCCATTGACATTGGCTTCACGGTGTACTTCTTGCTTTCAACTGATTGAGCTGCTCTTATACTCGCAAATTAAGAATGTCATGCAGAATGTGATGGTAAGTTTCTTTTTCATGTTTCTGATCTCCTGACAATAAAAATTAATAGCGTTCATTGTCTGCACTAAAGCTGAATCCAAAAATTTTAGCCTGATGTCCGATCACCACCAAACGTGTCCTTCATAAAACCAGCTTCAGTAAGATGGCTCGTGTCTACCCAAGTTTTAAGGCTCCAATCATTCCCATTGGCAGAAATGTGAAATACGCTGACAGATGAGTTTGGTATGCCACGTTCAGGAGTTTTCCCAGGGACAGCTCGCTTATAGAATTCCCGCAAAACACCGCCATGGGTAACCAAAAGAACTCTTCTTCCTACAAGCACAAGAAAAAGAATAACCAAGGGGACTACAGGAATAGCAGAAACACTGGACAAGTAAAAAAGAAAAGACAAAAAGAGACAGCCTCCGAAATGCTATATGGCTTGTCTACAAACCATACTTTATGCCACAAGATAGCAATCCGTACATTAAAAAAAGGATAAAATACTAGAACATTCTTAAATAAAGGATTTTCACATTTTAGCAAGGACATTCTACTTTGTCAAGTCTCATAACAATAAACTGAAATATCTACTCCAATATCTTATGAAACCATTGTAGAAAGTGCAAAAGCACTTGGTAACTCCTAGCCCCTGTTTGGTTCGAGATGGAGATTACGAAATCCGGACTGGATTAGACCGGGTTAGTCCAGTCATCGAGATTATCCGGACTGGAGTCAATCCTGTTTCTGTTTGGCAAACCAATCCCATCATTAAATTGGATTGGCCTCATAACTAGTAACTTGTGTTTTTCAGTCTGGCATATAAAACAAAATACACAAAAGACAAAGCAAAATTTGGACTGGGTTCCGAAATCCTGCTGTTAGCAGGACTGACTTAATCCGGATATCAGGACAATGGAACCCGAAACGGAGCCGTTTCAGGATGTTAAACCAAACACGCGTCTCGCCAACCCGGACTGGATCGTGCTGGCGCATATGTGGCACAAGAAGACAAGCTGAAATCCGGATGATGTCCCGAACCAAACAGGGGCCTAAAGATTAGGGTTGCCCGCTACATATGTAATCTAGCTTCAACACACATCAACTCAAATTTTCTATCAATTCCAAGAAAGGGATATTCAGCTTATGATCATTATATACCAAATTTGCCGATTATTCCAAGAATCGATAGAAAAGTACAATTATACACACATTAGAAGAGTGAAAGAAAAGGGAAATGCTAATCCTAATAATTACAAAGTCCAGCTTTTGACAGTTACGCCTCTCTTTTGTGGGGCATGTGCTCACAGATTACAACTGTTTTACTTAACATATAGTTAACTGGAAGCTTTTCTATTTCTCTGGTCCTTCAATGTAATTTATGCATTGTTGTGGATATATTTTAACAGGATTCTGCTCATTAAACAGTACACCAGGTCAATACTTTCCCCCTACATTCGCCATCTAGGCATCAGAGTAAGCTAAACTAGGGTTTTGGCATCTCCTTGCTAATACTGCCCCTTCCGCTGCCACCTTCCTCATTGTGCCCTCCTCCTTTTCCTCCTTTTCTTCCTGCTTGAGTCAACCTCTGCCGCTAACGGCATTATGTCAGCCCACTGCAGCAACAGGCAGTCCCTAAAGCCCATGTTGTCTGTTGTTGGGCACTAGCAGACTTCTGAAGTCAGTCTCACGCCCCTGGCGAACATCTTCATTTTAGGGGCCTTTACCCCTCTGCCTCTAATAGGTTAGCCGTTTGTACTCAGCTGTGCTACAGTATAATACTTTTTCTGTAAATTTTCAAAACAAATTCCTTTGATTGTAGTGTTTTTCCCTTCCCTTTTCTATTTCTATTGTAGGGTAGCTTGTGAATGTAAAAATCCCATTCTAATGCTCTCTTTAGTGTCTCTTGTGCCTGTACCTCTGACCTCTACTGGCTGCCTGTCAGTGGAGCAACTTGCCTGTCTACCTACATTATTTATTCCTAGCTTCAATCTCATTACTTCCGTGTCTGTTTCTGATCGACTATTGGTCATCTCTGCAGAATTGGATGGGGAAAATTATGTTGAATGGAGTCACTCGTTTTTTATTTATGTGTCTTAGGGGTAGTGTTGTTATTTCATTGTCGATGCCCTTGCCAAGCCTGTGGAGGATCAGTTACCTGGATCACCCGTGATTCTACTGCTATGCCTTGTATTCTCAACAATATCAAATTGAAATTACCAGCCAATCTTTCAATACATTTCTGAAGGCACAAGGGAATAATTGTCTCACATTTATGCTATAAGTGAAATCCAACAAGTTTTCTGAATTTTCCACTAAGCTCATTAATTTTAAATTATGCAGAGCTACGTCGGCCGCCCAGTGTGGAGACGCTCGGTCTCGGACTGCTCCGAGCTGCTGGTTTTGGTCGCAGCGAACGGGGAGGATGTCCCCTTCATTGTTTTTTTGTGGGATGGGGACATCCGCTTCACTGTCCATCTCTCAAAGGTGGCCTTCCTCAATCCGAAGATGCCAGAATCTCATAAGCTCGTCGAAGATCTGCCAGACAAGCCCTGAAGGTGATGACGGCCGCTGCCTCTCTCCTAACCCTAGCGGGGCTAGGGTTCCGCTGGAGGAACCATGATCGACTCATCATGGAGCGTGCGGTTCAGACCGGGAGAATGAACCGAGCCGGGGCCCTCGGCTTTCAGCGTATCGGCTTTCAACAACTCATCACCCGGCCAGTCAACAAGAGGTCAACATGCATGTGCCAGAGGTTGCGGCACGTTCAGAAGCTTCCGTGAGGGCATCCCAACTCCCGAGTCCCCGAGTTTGTCTCTCAACACGGGATCCCATTCCCCAAGACCCCCTGTCGTCCGACAACTTGAGACCGCGAGCTCGCTGGGTGGTGGATGCCGACGGCAATCGGTGGAGACTGTTGAGTCCCCCTTTAGGTGACATGGTGTCGGATTCCCTTCTGCCCAGAGAGTCACTTACCATCCAGTCGCAAGCTCAATCTGACCCGGAGTGCCTGGTAAGGGAGACGAGAGAAAGTAACAACTTCTTTAGAACGGACGAACGGGATATAGTCTATCTGTCAACTGACCAGTCAGCTGAAGGGGCTCATCAAAGGGCTGCCTGATCAGCTCTGCTGTTGGACCTTTTCGAGGAGGAGTCTGGCTTGGGGCGATGAATCTAGTTTACTCATCACGAGAGAAAAGGGCAAAAGTTGGTTTCCATGGTTTTCAAGATTTTGGTCTGAAATGCGAGGGGCATCTGCAACAATAGAACATTGAAGCGGCTCAGGAGACTCATGAAACAGAAGCTGGATGTGGTGGCCATCCTGGAGCCCTTTAAATTGGCTGATCAGTTACCTTTCTTAAGGGACTTGCTGGGGTTTGACTGGAGCGCTTCCAATCATCCACCTGCATCTCAGATTTGGCTCCTCTCTTCCTCCAGCTTCACCCCCGCTGTGATCCATGCTGATGAACAAAAGTCTTACGGTGGATTTGATGGTGGACTCGCAGCACTTTTGGGTATCAGTGGTCTACGCCTCTTGTTTTATGATCAAACGACGAGATCTTTGGGCTGCTCTGATGGACGTGGGATCTGCTCGCTTAGGGGTTACCTGGATTTCCTGTGGGGATTTCAATGCCATCCGCTCGTGTACGGAGAAGGCAGGAGGGGGGATGCCGAATAACCGGTCTATGGCTGATTTCACCGCATATGAGGCTGCATGGACCCTTTTTTGGAACAGTAAAAGTTACTTACGTAGACAATTCTGTCCCCCGACTTTTACACATGAAAAACATGAGATTAAATTTATATATTCAAACAAGAAATTTCCAAGAGGTATTAATGATTAATTAAACTCATGTATTTATATTAAGAGGTAATATAATTATTGACAATTTGTATTTAAATAGTCAATACCATTGTGCTTCATAGCTATTGCTTGCATGGCAGAAGTGCAACGCTGATGAAGTTGATTGATACTTTCACCACCACCCTGTGAAAGAAAAGCAAGAAATGACCACGAGAAGGAGAAAAAAATGAAGTATGTTGGACATAAAGTTGACATTTATATTGGTATGTAATTAGACTTACACGTCACTAGATATAATTGCAACCAAGAAAATATCACAATTATCTAAGCCATAAATCTAATACAGCATGCATAAACAACAAAATTAGATCCAAATTTAGTGTGTCAGATCTAATGATCAACCCTTGTATTACACAATTAATATGTTAATCACCTCTTCCCCCCACCCCTTTATTGTGGCCGGCTACCAAAACTCAACCTCCTTGTGACCTTCCCTCCTAGCTAATCTCCTCCCCAAGCATTCCTCCCCACAGCTTCCTCTCCTATTCCAGCCTCTTCTTCTCTATCAAGCAATATCCACCTTCATACAGCTATTTTCCTTCCACACATTTTTCCTCCACCTTCCTCCCAACAGCCTCAACACTCTCCTCCATCTTCATTAATATGAAACTCCCCTTTGAGATGGTGTGATTAACAGGTGGTTGCAAAATAAGCACAGGTAGTCAGATGATTAAGATAATATAAATTAGATCCATAAGAAAAGGTGTCTGATTTTGTAATTTTGCAAAGAATGGATCAAAATATATACTCAGGCATAATGATAGAGATGTTCTGATATTTACCAAAACAGAATTGTTAAAACTAAGAACTAATTGCTGAAACTACATCTTCAAATTTGTCAAAAGACCAAAAAAAATTCCCAAGGATTATTTTACTCAATATATAATTCCTTGCAATAGAACAGTGGATGCAAACATTTAATGATTAACAAGGCTAATTACCGGAATTTCTTGATCTACTTTAGCAGATAAAAGTGATTTATAAGCCTTGGGAATCTTCTTTGCAGCATCTTGCAAAGTCATGCCTTGCAGATCTCCCAGATTTCGCTCTCTGAGGCCAGGATCCACTAATACCTAAGAAAAGGACAACATGCTACTAAGTCTCATGCATAGTGAAGTAATTCAATAAGGAAAATTTTCTTTGTTCAATAACAGACTCTTAGAAAAAAGAATTAGAATTCTTGTCTTATAGTAGCCTTAGTAACAAACATAAAGCCTGAATCCTAGACATCGTTGCATGCCAAGTACCAGCGGATTTAAATTAGTGTTCTTGTCTAACAGTAGCCTTAGTAACAAACATAAATCCTGAATCCTAGATATTGTTGCATACCAAGTATTAGCGGATTTTACTGGTTAAGAACCGATACCGATCCTTCAAACCCTGAAATCACGTTCATAATAAAGATGCTTTATATCATAAAACATGCTAAACATAAATGATTAGACACTAGTTGTTCTATTTACGAGTAATTTCTACATGTTTATAAGAGCGAGGAGAGTACAAGGTAAAAGCCCGATTTTATAACAAGGCAAATGTCCTAAAACCAAACAAGGCGTAAGGGATATAAACTGAATTCAGTTTGAAGCGTACAAATACAATTAGAATATAGCTTTGAAGATAATGTTCTTTTCATAAATGTCATATCAGTAAAATTTTAAACAGAATACCATTCACGTTTCACAGAAAAATCCTAGAACACCGTCACGGTTGGCCACCACCCAAGTCTATATAAATAGGTGTGCCCTGATCAAGTTGTGTGGCCTCCAATATCTTGGTTTCAACAATATGTAATGACAAGTGATGGTGTACTGTCATGGTTGCTAATATAACTCCAGATGTTCGATTAAAGTGTTGTGAATACAACGTACAGTGAAATAAGATGCCATCTGGAACAAGTGCAATAGCTCTCCTCAAATAGCATAAGGTCAAATCAGTTAGAAAGCAAGACAGCCAAATAGAAACAGCATAAATCGGCAACACACGTGCATAACATGGAACAAACGGACACGACATAGCATCCACAAGATTGACACAAGATACTGGGAAGATCATCAATGACGTAACTATGAAAAGATCATCAATGACGTAACTATGAAAAACAAAATGAGAACTCCATGAATGAGACCACATAAGATATGCTATTGAGATGATCCCAGTCATCTCTCACTCTCGCCTTCGTATCCTCCTTACATTTGAACCAACTATAAATAAATAATCTTTTGGATGGATAAAAGCAAACACTCCATCACAGTAAGATAAATGAAAGATAGAAGGGAGGGAAGCATGTAAATACCGCAAGAAATACTATTAAGCAACGATGGTCAAGAATGTATATAGTTGTGTCTCTAAATGCAACAAAAATGAAAGTTGACAAGTATAGAAAGAATGAAATCCATCTTCAAGGAGATATTAACTGAAATAGTATGTTGACAACACAATGGAGACATTCTGGAATAGCAATGAAGATCGTAGAAAGTTGTTGCTATAGCTGAGAGATGGAATAAATCTTAAATAGGCCAAACTCTTCATTGAAGATGGGACTGAAATGGAGACTTTTGACAACAAGATAAGAAAATTTGTTGGAACTGTCGTATTTTTGTTGTGAAAATAATCTCACTGGAAGCTCAATTTCATAAATTTCAGAATAAAATTATAAAGGAAAAATAGTGAAAAAAACTCGCATAAAGAATCATCTCCCATATGCTAAAGAAAAGATGGTTAATACATGCAATATATATATATATATAGACGCACACACACACACACAAGCACACACGCACACTGTGAAGGAGTGGACTTTTAGAATCCTCACATACTTAATGACATAAGGGAATAATGTGTTTGAGTGGAGAATCCAAGTGTTTTGACAAAGTTTGGATATCAAATGGTATTGGTATCGTGTGTTATGACCCATAAGTTTATGAATGATTCATTGGAACAAAAAAAGTAATGGCTCGGCTAGTACCTAGCCAGGCCAGGGGATACCCAACCCCAATCCTTTTTTTTATAAGTGAAAATTCTCAAGTTTCATGATCAAATAAAGTTCGTAGAGGGAGATATTTAGGTTTGAGTAGTATCCAATAATGCATAATTTGTTGTATTATGGAGCAATGTTATATATTTAGGAACTTAGGTTTTGATCAGCTGTGATATGTCACACACCTTTAGTCCCTATTGCGAGGAGCCACGAATCCTCAATCGTACACACTCCATCGCAGCCGCACAAGAGGAGCATGTACGTTGCGGTTATGGCCTTGACATTGAGTGGCAGCCACAACGCCGTGGTCATCGCTGATCGTGGGCTGAGGAATATTGGTACCGTGTGTGTTTTGACGAGAGGATCACAACTAACCCACATTCTGGGCAGATGGACCTGAGGTAAGAGAGTTCCACATTCTCCACCCAACTTCGTAGATGGGAGACGAGAAAAGGGTTGAGAGGCTAGAGAGGATCTGAAGAGAGGAGAATCAAGGTATCAGGCTCGCCGGAGCATGACTACACGACGGCGGCAGGAAGCGAGGAGGAGGTGGTGCTGTTTGATTCCTCGTCAGGATCAGCAGGTGACGTCCACTAGCTTGGCACTCATACCAAAGAAGGAGCCACACCGAAAGGAGGCCCTGCCATGGAAGGCAGACCAGGAAGCCAGGCATGGATCTCCAAAACTGAGATTCTCCTCTGCAGCGAGGACACACGTAGGGAACAGGGAAGACGCGAGAATGACCTAGCTTTGCCGGGGAAGAGACCAGCGACGACGGATGGACAATCCTCGGACGAGGAATAGATGCAGTAGGTGGAGGAATGAACTCGGGGATCTCTATAGGATCCGCCAGTGAAGAAGATGCACCGGCTGTACGCACCATCGTCGCAAAGAAAGAAGGAAAAGAAGACGGAGCTCGGTGAAGATCGGAGACGACAATCTCCGCTCGGTGAAGGCTCGGGGAAGAACTCGCTCCTTGGATGCTCGTAGCCGGGCTCCGGTCGCACGACAATACGCACGGCACAAGTGGAGGGCTAAAGCTCTGAAGGTGTGACGTCATATGACAACAATCCCTCCCTTTTATAGCTGAGGCCGTCGCTGCTGTGCACCCTTCGATACCATTGACGTGTGTCGATGGTATCGACACCTGTAGCACAATCCGGTCTTTCGTAGTATCGACGACTGTCGATAGCCCGATGTGGGGGCCCAGATCGATGACGCGTCGATACTATCGACGCAATTCGATAGTATCGACCCATCCCACAGATCGATTCTCTTGATGCAGCGATCGCCGTTGATTTCCTCTCGCGGATCGGTGACGTGTCGCGTCGATACTATCGACGTCGATAGTATCGACTTCTGCTTAGGGCAAACACCCTCGCGAGGCCCGGACGCCGCTTTCTGCCTGTAACTGGGTCGATACCATCGACGAATATCTCCAGAGACAAATTCATCTGAATATCTCCAGAGATCTCGCGAGTATCGACACCTATGTCGATACTATCGACCTCATTTTTGCGATCAACCTGATGGTGTGTCGATACCATCGACGAGGCCGTCGATAGTATTGACTTAGAGAAATTTTTGCAGCCGCCTAACTGTGCCTATCTCGATACCATCGACACAATGGTCGATGGTATCGACCCTGCCTTAGTCCTGCACACTGAACAAACGATCAAGGTATCATTTTTACACTAAAAACAAAATCAAATCAAACTAACTTACAAATGTGAAAGAAACTAAATAAAACTACCAATGGCTGGGTTGCCTCCCAACAAGCGCCCTTATTTAACGTCTTAGGCTAGACGAAATCAAGCTCCTCATACATCCGGAAGCGCAATGAGTTTGACCTCATTCACTTTCCTTGTGTAATCCTCACCGAAATACAACTTCAATCGCTGCCCATTAACCAAGAATGTTGTCTCGCCATCACGCACCATGATTGCGCCATGTGGCCTGACCTCCTCTACAGTGAAAGGTCCACTCCATCGGGATTCCAATTTCCCGGGATGCATCTTCAACCTGGACTTGAACAAGAGTACACGAGCTCCCTTCTTGAAGACACACATCTGAATATGTCGATTGTGAATCAGCTTTGTTCGCTCCTTGTAGATCTGTGAGCTTTCATAGGCATTCATCCTCAGCTCGTCAAGTTCATTTAGCTCTAACATACGTTTCTTTCCTGCTTCATCATAGCTCAAATTCAACTTCCTCAGCGCCCAGTGCGCCTTATGCTCCAATTCCACCGGCAAATGGCAGGCCCGACCGTAAGCCAACCTAAAAGGCGTAGTGCCTATAGGTGTCTTAAACGCCGTCCTATACACCCACATAGCGTCCGGTAGCAAGGTGCTCCAGTTTGTTCTCGTCGAAGCCACAGTGCGCTCCAAGATTTTCTTAATCTCTCTATTAGAGACTTCCACCTGCCCCTGTGTCTGCGGGTGGTATGGGGTACCAATGTTGTGCTTCACCCCGTACTTTCGCAACAATGCCGCAAACTTTTGATTTCAGAAATGTGTACCTCCATCACTAATAATCATTCTTGATACACCAAACCTGCAAAAATGTATTCTTTGACAAACCTACACACTACGGCGGCATCATTAGTCCTAGTAGGTATTGCCTCTACCCACTTCGATACATAGTCAACAGCTAATATAATGTACAAATTAGAATTGGAGGACACAAAGGGTCCCATAAAATCAATACTCCACAGATCGAACACCTCGACCTCTTGAAATACATTGAGGGGCATCTCCTGTCTTTTTGAAATGTTACCTGCCCGTTGGCAGGAATCGCATTGCCGCACATAGTCATATGCGTCCCTGGACAAAGTAGGCCAGTAAAGGCTGCTCTCAAGTACCTTGGCCACAGTTCGAGAACTAGCATGGTGGCCACCCGTCAGTAGAGTATGACAATGACGAAGGACACTTTCATATTCCACTTCCGGTACACACCTGCGCAACACACCATCCCTGCACTGCTTCAACAGAATAGGATCATCCCAGAAATAATAACGCAAACAATGGAAAAATTTCTTTTTCTCTTGGTATGTCCAATCATCTGGGATAATTTTGCAGGCAAGATAATTAACAATGTAAGAAAACCAAGGATCTTTAGATTTCACAGATAGAAGTTGTTCACCAGGAAACGTCTCGATAATGGGTATATGCACGTCCTTCTCATCTACCCTTTCCAACCTAGACAAGTGGTCCGCAACCACATTTTCTATTCCCGCCTTATCTTTGATTTCAATGTCAAATTCTTGTAACAGTAGGATCTACCTAATCAGTCTAGGTTTGGCATCCTTTTTCTCCATCAAGTACTTAATGGCGGCGTGGTCCGTCCATACCACAACTATAGATCCTACAAGATATTGCCGGAATTTTTCAAAAGCAAAAACAACGGCGAGAAGTTCTTTTTCGGTTGTCGTGTAATTCAGTTGTGCTTCATTTAAGGTTTTGGACGCATAGAAAATCACAGCGGGTTTATTGTCCACACGTTGTCCCAAAACTGCCCCCACTGCGAAATCCGATGCATCACACATCAGTTCGAACGGTTTTGTCCAATCCGGTGTTTGCACAACCGGAGCAGAAATCAATTTTTCTTTAAGCACATTAAACACATTTAAACACTTTTCGTTAAAATGAAACACAACATCCTTCTCCAGCAGCTCAGATAATGGTTTGGCGATTTTTGAGAAATCTGTAATAAATCGGCGATAAAACCCGGCGTGACCTAGAAAACTCCTTATCCCTTTTACCGAATTCGGTGGGGGCAATTTGGAAATAACTTCAATCTTCACCGGATCTACCTCCAACCCCTTTCTAGACACTTTATGTCCAAGCACGATCCCTTCGCTAACCATCATATGACATTTTTCCCAATTGAGAACCAAATGCGTGTCCTCACATCATTGCAAAACTTTGTCCAAATTGTATAAACATTCGTCAAAAGATGCACCATAGACGGAAAATCGTCCATAAAGACTTCCAAACAACGTTCAACCATATCGGAAAAAATGGCTAGCATGCAACGTTGAAAGGTTGTCGGTGCGTTACACAAACCGAAGGGCATACGACGGTATGCAAATGTTCCATAAGGATAAGTGAAGGTGGACTTCTCTTGGTCCTTAGGATCAATGAAAATCTGATTGTAGCCCGAATAACCATCGAGAAAACAAAAATAAGATCGACCTGCTAATCGCTCTAAAATCTGATCAATGAATGGGAGAGGAAAATGATCCTTAAGCGTAGCAGCATTCAATCTACGGTAGTCTATACATACACGCCACCCGGTTATCAAACGGGTCGTGACTGGCTCATTCAACAAGTTATGTGTAACAGTGATTCCCCCCTTTTTAGGGACTACCTGTGTAGGACTCACCCACGTTGAGTCGGATATAGCATAGATGATACCTGCAGAAAGGAGCTTGATCACCTCCTTCTTGACGACCTCCATCATGCTAGGATTTAATCTGCGCTGTGGCTGAATTACAGGTTTGGCTCCATCCTTGAGCCGGATCTTGTGCTGGCACAATGTAGGGGAAATCCCTTTGATGTCCGCAACCGACCACCCGAATGCACCTCGGTGGTTCTTCAGCACGATCAACAGTTAATCCTCCTCTTCAGCACTCAGATATGCCAAAATAATCACTGGCAGCTTTTCACCTTCAGCTAGAAATGCATATTTCAAGTGCGGTGGCAATGGCTTCAATTCTAATTCTGGCGGGCTGATTAAGGATGACTGAAGTGGTGGTGGGAGTTCTCCAAGGTCTTCATAGTACCTAGCGTAGAAACACGGCAGCACCTGAAGCATCTTGACACACTCTTGTAGTGACTTGCTTCTCATCGAATCATGTGTTATGTTAACCAGACAGGCTTCAAGAGGCAGTTCTGGATATGCATTAAAGACAGAACTTACTATGACCTCATCTTCAGTAGAAGGCGGAATGTCCTCTTCATCATTAGGAAAACCCACAGCCTTGCTAAGAGACACAACCTTGGTATGCTCCATGATGTCTACAGCCAGTGTCCCTTTTTCTACTTTAGTCATTACATGAGCCATATCTAGAAATGGCTTCCCTAGACAAATAGAAATATTCTGATCAAAGTGCTTCATCATGCGGCATTGCTCCTTTACTTTAGATTGCGTAGTGCTTGAGGGCATGACCATTTCAAACCGATCATCAGCGATACCCAAGGTCAAACGACCTCTCCCCATCTCCAATATCATGTCAGCAGTGGCTTGGAAGGGTTGTCCAAGGAGTAACTCATTACCCTGTTCGTCTTGCATTTCCATTACAACAAAGTCTGCTGGAAATACAAACCGATCCACTTTCACCAACACATCCTCACATATGCCGTATGGCTTAACCACAGAATTATCCGCCAACTGTATTGTCATATTGCTCGGCCTTGATTCTTTCAATCCCAATTTCTTGAACGTAGAGAGGGGCATCAGGTTTATACTTGCCCCTGAATCACATAGTGCTTTGCCAAACTTCACTTTACCAATGTAGCATGAAATGTTGAAGCAGCCCAGATCCTGCCTCTTAGGTGGCAATGTGCCTATGATGAACACACTCACCTGTTCCTTGAGAACCACAACCTCAGTATCAGAGATCTTCCTCTTCTTTGTAATGATGTCTTTCAGAAACTTGCCGTAGGAAGGCATTTGCTCTATTGCTTCTAAAAGTGGAATGTTGACAGACAGCTTCCTGAAACTATCTAGAAACTTCTTGAACTGGGCGTCCACTTTCTTGGCCTTCACACTATTTGGATATGGGACTGGGACATTCTGTGCCCTTTGGTGTGGCGGCACATATAGCGTCCTCTTCTGTGTTTCCTCCTCAGCAATAACGGGTTCTGCTGCAACATCCTCTACCACATCCTCAATCGGTGCTGTGGTTAGAATCGAGACTTCCTCTGCGGCCTCACCTATGTTTTCTGACTGGGGTTTGCTTGGTTCATCGGCCCTGGGGTTTAAAATCTTCTTACCGCTCCTTAGCAAGATTGTCTTTGCCTGTTGGTTTCCTCCTGGAACGTTTGTATTACCCGGAAAGCCTTGCTGCGCTGGCTTCTTCAGATTTGCTATCTCAGCAGCCATTTGTGCCAAGGATGTCTCTATCGTCCTCATCTGAGCCCCATGGCTCTGTAAGGTCTGCCCAACATGAATTCACCTTGTTGCTTGATCTGCTGGTCAAAAGTGTTCATTAGTTCTTGATTCTGCTTTATTACTTGATTGAACAACTCATTGCTCTTATCCTCTGGTGACGATTGAGGTTTTGTGTCTGGGTCTTGCAAAAATTATTTGGATCCTTCCAGGAAAATTTCTTGTCTTTCCTCCATGAGTAATCGTTGTTTCTGTACCCTTGCTGCTGGCGCATGAATTTTACTTGAGCCTCATCATCTGATTCTGCGTCTTCTTTTGCAAGCAGTTTCTTTGCTAGAAGGTCCATCTTCTCATTTAGTTCTTTGATGGCCTTTGACTCCCCTGCAGCCCGAATATGCTCTACGGCGTCTCTGTCACCCCAAGATTGCTTCTTAGCCATGTTCTTCAAAATTTCCCAACACCTCGTGTCTGTGTTGTTTAAGAAGAACCCTGAACCTGCGGAATCTAGGTTACTTCTATCATGCTCGGAAAGAGCAAAATAAAAGATTTTGACCTGCGTCTCCTTGTCAAGTCCATGATGCGGGCACCTCTTTAGCATGATCTGGAACCGTTCCCAGGTCTCAGAGTAAGTCTCTCCTGCCTTCTGACTAAAATTATGAATTTTTCTGATCATATCATTTGTCTTCTCGGGCGGAAAGAACCTTTCAAAGAACACTTCCATCATGTGGTTCCATGATTCCACATACTCATCATCAAGATTATTTAGCCATTCTCGTGCATTTCCCGCCAGAGAGCTGGAGAACAGCTTCAAGTACAATGTCTCCTGTGGAAACCTGTCTATCTTGATCATGTCGCAGTTCTCCACGAACTGGCTAATGTGCGTCACCGGGTCTTCGTTTTTGAGCCCATGAAATGCATTTGATTTGACCAGATTTATTAATGCAGGATCAATCTTGTAAGTCGGAATGTTGACCGCCTGTTTCTTTATTGGCCCCTTTGAAGCGGATGAAGAAGAAGCTTTTATCTTCTCCCATATCGTCTGCTCTTTTGCCATGGCTTCTGGTTCTGAATCGGACTCTATTTCGTCTGGTTGGTTTTGAATAGAGTTCTGCTCGTCGTCTGGTCCCGGCAGTGGAACCTCTGGTGATTGCTGTGTGTAGTCGGTGCTACGCGTCTTCACCATGCACCAGTACCTGTAAGAGGAAAAATCTCAATTCAGTACCTTTGGTAGACGATTTCTAAATATGAATGATAAACTATGAATTAAACAAAAAAATGAAAATAAAATAATAAAATAAAAATGTGGCCTAGAATGGCCGCTTGCAGCACTCGTAGTGCCGACAATTGCCGTGTCCCCGGCAACAGCGGCAAAAACTTGACACGATTTTGCCGTGCGTCGAACGCAAGTGCACGCGTCAATGTAGTATAGGCCCTTGTGAGGCCCGAATCGAACTCAGGGACACCGAATTATCGGTAGACTACTACTAACTACTCGCAATCAGCTAGACCAATTAAAAGGTTCTGAGAGTCGTTTTTAAAAAATAAAAGAAAATAAAATAAAACAAAGCAATCGATTAAAGGTTTAGTTTAATCAATTCAAGTGAAGATCTTTAGGATTGCGGTTTCACCGCGGGTTTCCATTGTATGAATTTCTATATAGTTACTCAGGTTCATCTCTCAATCCGGGTAGTGGCCTATAGTCAGAATTGCCCACTGTCGTGGTACAATTCACTACCTATGTCTAGGTCGGTTCCACTGTCGTAGTAACCTATACCCTAAACTAGGTGCTTTAGAAACGACCTCTGGGTTTCCACCATTAACCTTACATCACCTTGTTCAAGGGATTTGTTAATTAATGTGAATTTCGTCTCTTTTCAACCGTTAATTCTTCTTTTAAAGCAATTAAAGGCATTGGATTATCATTATGGTGATCAAGCATAACAATATAATTGAGAAAACGAAATCATACCACGGATTTAAGAGATAAATTATGAATTACTATGATAAAAATGTCATACAATGCTTCCCCGGGCTACTCCCGGTCCTAAAGATAAAGGAGATTAGCCCCGCATGTTCATCTTAGAGCAAAACATGGTTGAGAAAAGGGGAAACATGGAGAAAAACGTGAAAAAGTAATGAAACCCCTAAACGGAGAAGATCCAAGCGTTCCTCGGCGTAGAATGCACGATCTACAGCCTTTCGGCGGTGGAAAACGTCTTC
This sequence comes from Alisma plantago-aquatica, assembly GCA_963693085.1. Lineage (NCBI taxonomy): Eukaryota > Viridiplantae > Streptophyta > Magnoliopsida > Alismatales > Alismataceae > Alisma > Alisma plantago-aquatica. The sequence continues at coordinate 593,726,431 of OY856409.1, forward strand.
TTCGGCTTCCGGAACGGCTGGGGCGTGCTTCTGGGCTCCGTTCTTCTCTCCACACCATACTTGTTAAGGCGGCAAGGCGACACGGCGTTGGGGCCGGAAGCCTTGTGCCTAGGCGCGACTAGGCGTCGCTTAGGCGACCTTTAAAAATAATAATTTATGTATATATTTTATGTATATATACATGTGTCATGGTTTTTCCCCACTCATATACACACATTGTGTAGTTATATATGTAGTTATCTACATATTTATAGTCGATCTCTCCATATATATATATTTTATTGTATGAAAAAATAACCAATTACATTTCTAATATATTATCATTTGACAATAATGTCAAGGACACGAAAAGAATTATTGTAAAGAATGTAAGAGTGATCAACATATAAATATATATTTACTGTCATACATAGCTACAAATATTAAGCAATGTAATCACTATCCTTCATAGCATAGCTACTCAGTACAATCTGAATTGAAGGTGCAAACTAAGAAAAATCAAATGTGTACTAAGAGTATTAGATCCAGTCAAACAAAAAAGAGTATTAGATCCGGTCAAACCCAAAAAAGAGTATTAGATCCAATTAAAAAGTGATATTTGGCACATAAAATAGGCAACACTGTTAATTTTGAGCATTGGTGTAGCCATATCAAACATTAAAATAAATAAATATACAACTAGACCCACAAAACTAGGTCAGTGTAGCATTATAATAAAGCGTCCTCGCCTTGGCGTAGCCCTGGGACGCCTTGACAAGTATGCTCCACACCTTCTCGGGACGTGTGCAGCGGCTAATGACGTGATCCCCTGCTCTTGGCCGCCGTTATTAGGTATAATCACCGAGTTAGGTTGCAAAAATATCACAACCGTTGGATTAGAGCCGATCTGAAACAAACTCTGATCTGACGGTGTCGATACCATCGACGCGGGTCAATGGTATCGACACTGCGCGATATCGACAAGTCTTCTTTTCTTTTCTTTTCTTCATTGCGCCTGATGCTGACTCGATACCATCGACGCGGGTCGATGGTATCGACTTCGTTTAGCGTCGGTTTTATCTCTTTTCCGTCACTGAAACTCCACGTGTCGATAGTATCGACTTTTGGGTCGATAGTATCGACTGTCTGCTCGCCAGCAACCTGATGGTAACTCGATACCATCGACTTCCCTGTCGATGGTATCGACTCTGTGCTGCTCCTTGCGGCTGGCTGCCTGTGGCTGTGTCGATAGTATCGACAGCCGTCGATGGTATCGACAGCTGCAGATATGTGTTTTTCCTGAAATTGCAAAACAAAACCACATAAGCCGAGATAAAACCTATCATTGTAATCATTTATGCTCAAAACAATAAAATAAAAGAGAATTGATGCTGAGAAGGATCATAGACTAAAGTAAGTGAATTATGCAATATTAACCACCAAAATGACCAATAATTGTATAAAATGTGAGTAAAACAAGTCTATAAATGCGACTAAAAATAATGCATCAATAAGACTGCTAAATAGGAAATTTGAGTGCAACTAAAACATGCATAGCAAGGATGAGAGAGATTGAGCAAACACAAGAGGACAAGCTATTTAGAGTGGTTCCTCACTTCAAACTAGAAGTGAGTCAGTCCACTTATCTAGAGAGGTCAGCCTCTAGGATTTCCTAATGATTGCACTCTTATATTCATTCATAAGACTTACAATACATGACCACCAAAGGACTTACCTATCCAATATAAAGAGTCTTCAACCTTATCAAGGACTTACCCACTTTGCAAGAGTCTTCCGCCTTCTTACAAGGACTTACCTACTCTTGCACAAGTCTTCAGCCTTCAAGGAATTACCCACTCTTCTTGGATCTTCCGCCTTTGACTTCACCTTTATTCGGAGAAGCTTCCACCAAAGACTTATCCACTTGAGCAAGGAGTCTTCTGCCTTCACCAAGGGCTTACCCACTCTTGCTCCAAGTCTTCAGCCTTGATCTTCACCAAGGGACGCCTTCCCTTGTTCTTCTTCACCTCTCTTAGCTAAGAGAGAGAACCTTCACCTTCATGGTTGAAATGAGAGATAGGGAGGTGGTGGAAGTGAGAGCCTCACAAGATATACATGTAGGACTAGCTCTCTTACAAATTTTCTACTCTAACGAATGTAGCAAGTGATTAAGCTTAGAGAGAGAGAGGAGGCTGTAGGAAGCACTCAACTATGGAATAGGAACCTCACATAGAGTTTTGCATTGAATGCTCAACCTTAGAATGAAACCCAAGGGGTTCTATTTATAGCTGGGGATGCCTCTTGGCCTTTGGGAACACTTAAAAACGAAAACTAGCCGTTTTGTGGCTTGCAACGGATATATTTTCACTTGTTGCAATTCCACAACGGCTAGAAGCACTTTTCTGCACTGTTTCGTACAGTGCAATCGGTCGAGTTTCTATAAGGGTAACTCGACCGATAGAGTAAAAGACAAAACCGATATTCAGACCATCGATCGAGTTTGTCCTGGGGAAACTCGACCGACTAATGAAAATCGAATTGGTCAGGTACTCCATCGGTCGAATTCTGTGAAGTGTAAACTCGACCGATCAAAAGTCATTTTCAAGATCCAATCAGGATCGGTCGAGTTCTGTGTATGGGCAACTCGACCGATGAACAACCTGATGTGAATTTTGAAAAATGACTTTTGAGTGCTTAAACATTCGATCTAAGTGCTCTTGATTTTTTCCAAGCTTAATTATGATTCATACAATCATTACAAGTGATTTACAACATGATTCTAATAGATTTACATCATATTACAAAAACGTGCACTTGTATTGACTTTGACTTGTCTTTTCTCCAAGTTGATATGCGCAAGTTAGGGCATTTGGAATGTGTCTATACCTAATCTGAAATCACTCAAGTAGAGACATTAGACACCAATATGTGGAATTGTTAGTCATCATCAAAACACAGGTTTAATCAATTTAGACGTGAGTCAACATTGACCTAATTGACCTTGAGTCAACATTCTCCCCATTTTTGAAGATGACAAACCATTCCATAAATGTATTGAAAGCTTTTAAGTAAAATCATACCTTCGGAGAAACCTAGGTTTTCAATAGGATTGAGCTCATATGCTCCCCCTCAATTGATGCTAGTGGAGTTCTCATACTCCCCCTCAATTGATGCTATTTCTCCTACATGGTTAGCTTTCATAACATTTATAGAATACTATGTCTTCTACTCATATATGTTCTACACATGTATGTCTTCTCCACTTTACCTTCTCCCCCTTACATGGACATACTTCTCCTCTTCATATAAGACATGCCTTCTCCTTGTTTTTAGTATGCACAGTGTCAGAAATGTCAGGCACACAGTCAGAAATAACAGGCAAAGGAGGGGCAAGAATGTCTGTCTGCAAGTTGTCTCCAGCTGACGAGTAATACGGTGTATCTTCAAAAAAGACAACATCACTACTAGTAAACCATTTCCTTGTACTGGGATTATAACATCTGTAACCCTTTTGAGTTCTAGAATAGCCCAAAAAAATACATTTAACAGCTCGAGGAGACAACTTATCAGAAGTAGGTCCAAGTAATATGACAAAGCAGGTACAGCCAAAAAATTCTAGGAGGCACATCAAACAAAGAAGTCTCAGGGTGCAGAACCTGTATAGGAATCTTATTTCCAATAACAGACGATGGCATTCTATTAATCAGAAAACACGCAGTTAAAATAGCCTCAGGCCAATAGGAGCGAGGCACATGAGAATGCATCATGATCGTCCTGGTAACTTCTAATAAGTGACTATTTTTCCGCTCAGCGACACCATTTTGTTGTGGGGTATAGGCACAAGAAGTCTGGTGCAGCGTACCAACAGATTTACAGAAAACCGCCACTTCTTGCTTAACAAATTCTAAAGCATTATCGGTGCGGAAAACTTTAACAGGCAAACCAAACTGCGTTTTTATTTCAGCAAAGAAATACTTGATAGTAGACAGCACTTCAGACCTACTTTTTAACAGAAACAACCAAGTAGTCCTAGAAAAATCATCAATAAATAGAATGAAATACTTGTAACCAGATAAACTTGGTACATGGCATGGGCCCCATACATCAGAGTGAACCAAATCAAAAATGTTTTTACTGCTTACAGTACTACGTCTAGGAAACACAGTACGAGTTTGTTTTCCCAGCTGACAAGATTCACACTGAAAAACTACAACTGCCAATATCAGAAACTAAATGACGCAGCTTCTCTGACGATGGATGTCCCAGCCTGTAGTGCCACTGTAGTGCAGAAACATAATCCGATAAAGCAGATACCACAACAACTTTCTCTGATCTTGGTAACTGGTCCAAGTAATATAGCCCATCAGCACCTTCATACCCCCCACCAATCTTCGTCCTCGTGCGAAGGTCCTGAAAGACACATGAACCAGGAACAAATGTCAGGTTGCATTTTAAATTTCGTAAAATTTTGCTGACTGATAATAAGTTCAGAGGAAATCGAGGCACATATAAGGCAGACTTAAGCCAAAACTGAGACATAATGTCGCCTACTCCAAAAACTGAAGACTTCGAGCCATCAGCAAGCATAACAGATGAGTTACGGGCAGGTTTAGATAAAGATTTAAACAAAGATCTATTGCCAGAGATATGTGCAGAGGCACCAAAATCTATCACCCATTTTGTATTACCAGAAGTAGGTGAGGAGGAACTCAGGAATGCAGTATCATAACCAGAGTATGCAACATGTGTTCCACTAGTAGAAGCAACAGTCGAAGAGCCAACACGCTCAAGGAGGCGTTCTACCTCAGCACGAATGTAGTCTGCGGTCGCTCCCGCAGTCTCTGGTCCAGGCGTTAGAGTAACACCCTCAGAAGTAGTAGAAGATGAATCTGCAGCAGCATTGGCCCAAGCCGGTTTACCATACTTTTCCCAGCAATTTTCTTCAATATGGTTAGACCGGCCATAGAAGGTACACACACGCTGTCCTTGCTGAGGACGCGCAGTAGTAGGAGGTGGGGCAGCAGGAGGGGCTCCTCGTCCAGCACCAGGGCCACGTCCTCGTCCAACACCCAGAGGAGGACGGCCATCAGTGGAACGTCCACGACCAAGACCACTGTGGCAACACATCCCATTATCACACAGATAGCGAGGTGTTACGAAAAAACGTGCGGAAATCACCATAACCACAAATTATCAAAAACATGGGTTAATTAAAATCGATTGCGGAAAGCAGGTAAATTGAGAAAACTATTACATTTAGGTCCACATCCTGCAAGGAAACAGGTTATACAAACAATTACAAGCCTTGATACATGTCCACAGCTTAGAAGATCAGCTGTCCAGCCATCACATGAGTTTGTCACCTGTTTATATGTACATAAAGGCCCACATCCGGCCAACAGCAGGATATACAAAACATCAGCAGCTGTACATCATGAAACAACGTCAAAACGCTCCCAAGGACCTGAGAGTACAGGGATGACTCTAGATTCTACTACAAAACAACCAAAACAACAGCATATCCATCGTTTGCCTTCTACTGCTCTTCTTGCTGCTCGGCCGCAACTCCGCGACCACCACCACGTCTAGCTCGAACACTTAAAGGGTTATAAACCAACGGAGTGAGACACACAGTTCTAGCGAGAAACATAACTCCCCGCCGCAGTACAAAACCTTAGAAAGATAAGGCAGATAACTGATAAGAGGTATAGTTTATATAAACAAGCTATTCATACCATCAAGCTTACCAGGCTGTACAGAAGGCATATACCAAAGTATTTCTTTATGGAACATGATTAACAAGATATGATTTATAAGATCTTACCCCATATCATAAGGAAAGTGTAAGTTACTTCAAAGTATCGCAAGATTAACTACACAAGCAAGGCCTCAACCAATGTTTCGTGTTTTGCCTTAAGTGGTAAATACTATTCGGCTGGATTACGTATTATTATGCCCTGAGGAAGTGAGCCGTACCGCTCAAATCCAACCTTCGGTTGCAAAACCCAAGCCGGTGCCATACAAGGTCAATGGAAGAGCCGGACTCCACGACCTCCCACCTCGTGGTCAGTGTACGAGAACCAAAGCAGGACTGCAGTCTCATGCTTAAGTGGCCTCAGCCACAGGGTCAGCTCCATAGGCTACCCTTCCTCTAGCCCGCCTCGGTACAGGTCACGACGCTAGTATATCTGAGCCACGAGCCTGTTCACCGTGCTCTGAGCCATGAACGCATTCATGCTCTATCACTCTGAGCCATGGGCCTGTTCACCATGCTCTCTCTCTCTATATATATCCGAGTCTGCAATCGTAGCTGCACTCGATTCCCTCTCTATTTAAGGTTAGGAGAAACCACACATATTCAACAATATGCGCTTCCAGGTTAACCCGTAGGAGAACCTGTTTCACCATCACCAGCTACTGACGATGATGGATCTATGACCAGGGCAAACTACATGATATGTTCCATTGTGATTAGTTAATATATTTTAAGTGGATTGTAAGATTCAACCAAGTTATATAACATGCAAACTATAATAAGAGTAAACAATATGAAACTTAATATTATGCTTTTATTGTAATCAACATCATCCTGATCCAACATTACATGTTACCACTTGGCCTCCTGCCAATCATCTAGATCCACTCTCAAGGATCATCACATTGCCATGGGATCTCAATCCCTCATCACATAGTGTCATTGCCTCTCAAGGCATTCTTATCAACTTAGGCACTTTAACCAAACTTAGGTCCTCAGACCAAAACACATCATATATGATATCTCATCATCAAGAGTAATCATCAAAGCAGTGTTACTCAATTACATATACTTCATAGCCTTTTACCTGGCTATGCAACCGCATGAAACACCTGCATGGTTAGCATGGACAATCATCATAGACTTAACAGAAGGACCATTCTATCAACATAGAGTGACATTGATGATTATATGCTTTATCAATCATGCCTCAACTTATGATTATAAACATAGGTCACATCATTAAGCAAAGTATTTTACAGGCTTATCGTTTCCTTAGCATTATACAGGTGATTATAAGCAAATGTAATATCTTGTCAAGTTACATGGATGTGAGCTACCATCTTAGTTATCAACAAGCACATCAAGGATCACCAATATAAACCCAAACGTGACTACATAGACACGATCTAGCGTAGATGTTTTTAGAAGGATCAAGGCCCTCACTAGAAGTACCCACTACCCTCACCAAAGGTGTGACGGGTAGGGCACCCTCACAAGAGGTGGTATCGGGTAGGGCACTCTCCCCTATCGCCCAACACTCAACTCCTGTCGGCCAAGCAAACCAGCACCTATCGTGCAACGCTTCGTCAACCATCTAAGGTGTAACGGCGTCGCGCTACCATCTGAACCAGGCGTGCAGCCCAGTCCATGTCGCACAACGGTGCGTTGTGCATCACTGTGTCGTGCAACAGGGGCGACAGCCATAACGCCTATCGGGCAGCAGGCTCAAGAGGTGTATCGTGCAACTGGGAAAAACGTGCAACGTCGTGCTGTCGGCCAACACAAGGCAAGGACTGTGGTGTGACGCCCGCCACCATACTACAGAACTGGCTAACAACCTCCATACCTCAGAACACAATGACACCAAGCCATATCTAAGTCATGTGTGTCGGGCAGGGTACTCAGCAAGAGGCAACGCCTAAGGGTGCAACTCAGACAGCCAGCAAGGACTGTGGTGTGACACCCGTCACAAGGTCAGAGACCAGGGTGTATCGTCCATCACAACCACGTTTCTAGACACATACACGTGTCTAGACACGGACACTGACACGGATACGGACACGGGACACGACAAATTTCAAAAATGTAGGACACGGACACAACATTGGATGAGGGGAAAATGTTTTTTTAATATATCAATATGTGTGGATGTATGGTGTATGAACTGGACTTTATTTTTAAGTTTGTCCAGATTAAGGTATCTATGTATATATAATCTTATATGCATGTAGAGGCGTGTCTTTGTGTGTGTAGTAGATATAATGTGAAGAACAAAACTAAACACGTAGTTTTTGTAAATATAGTATATTACAGAATATTTGTATATATGAGGTTCATATTACTCATTTAACCAGCTTATTAGACCATAATTTGATTCATATTTATATATATAATCTTATATGCATGTAGAGGTGTGTCTTTGTGTGTGTAGTAGATATAATGTGAAGAACAAAACTAAACACGTAGTTTTTGTAAATATAGTATATTACAGAATATTTATATATATGAGGTTCATATTACTCATTTAACCAGCTTATTAGACCATAATTTGATTCATAGTATCTGATTCAGTGCTTAGACTTTACATATTGTTTTTTTCTTTCAACAGATTTGCTTGTAATTGTGATCAGATCTTAGCTCTATGTGACATTTTCTCAGTGATGGGACATGAACAACAGCTGTATATTCAAAATTTGCATCGTCAAATATGGTATTACAGTAGCTTCTGCTGTAGTGAAGTGTCCAGGAAGTGTCCGGGCAGTGTCCAGCTGTGTCAGGTGTGCTGAAAAAAACTAAATTGAACTGGACACGTCCCAGCCGTGTCCAAAACGTTTTTGGCCGTGTCCGTGTCCGAAATGTGTCCGACACGGACACGGGGGCTGTCTAGAAGTGTCCGTGCTTCCTTGCGGCCAAGGAGTAACCCGACAGGGTCACCACCAACCTCAAGCACAAGGGTACCAAAACCCTAATGGCTTAAGAAGATGTCTCACCTCTCAACTATCAAGAGAGAGGAGTTTTGCCAAGCTTCTTAACACCAATCGGGCAACACAAAGAACAACCATAGCCAAGGTCCACATCTACCTCAAAGCTCACCTTTCAAGTCCATGGTGAGAGGAGGGTGTTGCTCAAGCCACTAGAACACAAGCTCACCTCTCAACTTAAACGAGAGAGGGGTATTGCCCACATTACTAGAACTCAAGCTCACTCCTCTAGACCAAGGAGATAAAGGGGTGTTGCTCACCAAGAACCCTAGAACACATGGTTCGGCCAACAAGAACAACTTAAGCAAGGAACTAACTAGCAACACACCTAGCCGATATGATCATAGCAACATATAAGAACATAAAAGAAGGTAGTGTAGTTAGGGTTAGGAGTTATGTAACCCGCCTTAAGCAAGCTCCAAGCTCCTAGCTCCAAGCTCCAAGCACCACCAAGGAAGAAGAGCAAGTCACTCTAGGGTTCGGCCACCACTAGAGGAAGAAGGAGACTCCAAGAAGGATCGGCCACCAAGCTTGCAAAAGAAGAGAGGGTGTCGTGCACCAAAGGAGAGGAAGACTAAGGAACTAAAGGGATCCTTAGCAAGGGAAAGGAAACACATATATAGAAGGGGATAGAGGGGAAACCAAGGTAGAGCAAAGCAAGGTGTCGCCCACCTAGGGACACTTGTCCATGAGCAATGCCAGCACTCTAACATGTCTTAAACACATGTCCAAAGCCATTGTCACATGCAAGCACCAAGCACCAAGTGTCCACTAGTGGTGACATAAACGAGGTCAAAGAAAGTGAAAGGGTCCATGGGCGACACACCCCCACACCATGGTTGACACAACCCTGGGCGACACACCACCAGGGCGACACAAGCATGGCCAACACACCACTGGCCGACACAAGGCTCTCTTGCTCGACACAAGGTCCAAAGAAGCAAAAGCAAGACACTACAAGGCCCAACAGGCTCAACCAAGCCCAAAGGAACTCAAGCAACAAGCCCAAACCTTCCTCTCAACACTAGAGGAAGCAAGGAGAGAGAAGAACACCTCACAAGATGACAAACTTGCCCACAAACCCTAGAATTGGGGTTAATTGCAAGTAGCACCTCCAACTCCCAACAAAGCACCAACAAACCCTAATTACCACTAAAGGTGATTAGCAAGCAACTAAGCATCAGGGTTAAGCAAAGTAAACAGGGTAAACCCTAAACGGAGGTCAGGGTCCTTACAAGCTAACCTCCTACAAAGGGATTTCGTCCTCGAAATCCGAAGAGAAAAGGGAGGGATACTTCCTCCTCATCTCTTCCGCAAGCTCCCACGTGGCTTCCTCAACGCCACGGTGATGCCAAAGAACCTTCACAAGAACCAGGTCTTTCCTCTTCAGCTTCTTAACTCTTCTGTAAAGGATCATCACCAGACCTTCCTCGTAGATCACATCTTTATCGAGCTCAACCTCAACTGGCTGTATCACTGTTCCTGAATCCGGATGACTTTTCTTCAGCATACTGACATGGAACACTGGATGTAACCTGTGCAACTCTGGCGACAACTCTAACTTGTAAGCTACCTTGCCCATACGTGCTATGACTGGGTATGGCCCCATAAATCTAGGTGCTAGCTTACCCTTCCGGACAAACCTTAGCACACCCTTCCACGGCGAGACTTTAAGATACACTTTGTCTCCTACCTAGGACTCCAAAGGTCATCGGCGATTGTCTGCATAAGACTTTTGCCTGTCCTGTGCCGCTTTCAACTGTTGTTGTATCACTTTGATCTTTTCTGTTGTCTGCTGTACTAACTCAGGACCTAAAAGCTGATATTCACCAGGCTCGTACCAACACAAAGGAGATCTGCACTTCCTGCCATATAAGGCCTCATAAGGAGCCATGTCAATGCTCCGCTGATAACTGTTGTTGTAAGCAAACTCTATCAAACTGAGATGTATGTCCCAACTGCCTAGGAACTGCAAAACACAAGCTCGAAGGAGATCTTCCATAATCTGAATAGTCCTCTCAGACTGTCCATCTGTCTGCGGGTGGAAGGCGGTACTGAACCTCAACTGCGTTCCCAAAGCTCTGTGCAACTGTTCCCAAATACAACTCGTGAACTGAGGACCTCTGTCGGAAACTATCGTCGCTGGCACACCGTGCAAACGTACTATCTCATCCATATATACTCGAGCGAGCTTCTCGACTGTATACAGTTCTTTACTGGTATGAAATGGGCAAACTTCGTCAATCTATCTACTATAACCCAAATGGAATCATGATTCCTAGTTGTCCTGGGTAGACTAACTACGAAATCCATGGTTATATGATCCCATTTCCACTGTGGTATCGGTAGGGGCTGCAACGTACCTGCCGGCTTCTGATGCTCAGCCTTGACTTGCTGACATACCACACACCTAGCCACGAACTCAGCTACATCTTTCTTCAAGCCGGGCCACCAATACAAGTCCTTCAGACTATGGTACATCTTGGTGACTCCTGGATGCATAACATACATCGACGTGTGTGCTTCCTCAAGCACAAGCTTCCTTAGATCATCAGCATCGCGGACCACCATCCTATCACGATAGCAAGCTAGTCCATCCTCGGACTCATGGAACCCATCACGCTTTTCGTTGCCAAACTCTGATCTGATCAACTGTGCTGTATCATCTGTTTGCTGTGCATCTTTGATCTGTTGTTTTAGCGTAGGCTTGACTTGCATCTGAGCTAAAAGTCCAGCTAACAAGGAAACTTCCATCTGCACATTCATCTGCTGCAAGGAAACAAACATATCCCGTCTATGGCATATCAGGGAACTCAACTGTGCCTTCTTTGAAGAAAGAGAAGAAGACTTTCGGCTAAGTGCATCAGCTACCACATTCGCCTTGCCAGGATGATACTTGATGGTGCAGTCGTAATCATTGATTAACTCCATCCATCGACGCTGTCGCATGTTTAACTCATGCTGCGAAAAGATGTACTTCAGATTCTTATGATCCGTAAAGATCTGACACACTTCCCCATACAGACAGTGTCTACAAATCTTTAACGCATGAACCACTGCTGCCAACTCCAAATCATGAGTTGGATAGTTCTCCTCGTGTTTCTTAAGCTGTCGCGAAGCAAAAGAAACCACGTGATCTTCCTGCATCAACACACAACCTAAACCTTTCTTGGAAGCATCACAGAAAACAACATAGCCCTTTCCCGGCTCTGGCAGTACTAACACTGGAGCACTGGTCAGCTTCTCCTTCAAACTTTGGAAAGCTTGCTGACAACAATCATCCCAGACAAAAGGTACATCCTTTCTAGTCAACTTCGTCATCGGCAACACAATCACACTGAAGTCCTTGATAAACCGCCGGTAGTATCCTGCCAAACCCAGGAAACTACGAACTTCTGTCGGCGTCTTCGGCTGTTCCCACTCTGCAACGGACTCCACCTTCTTCGGGTCCATTTTGACTCCTTCAGCAGATATCACATGACCCAAAAAGGTTACTTCTTCCAACCAGAACCCACACTTACTGAACTTGGCATACAACTGATGTTTGCGAAGAAGAGTCAACGCTAGTCGAAGATGTCGCTCATGCTCTTGCTTGTCCCGACTGTAGATCAAGATGTCATCTATAAAGGCTACAACAAACTGATCTAGGAACGGACGGAACACTCTGTTCATCAAATCCATAAAAGCAGCAGGTGCATTGGTTAACCCAAACGGCATAACCACGAACTCGAAGTGACTATACCTCGTCCTAAAAGCTGACTTTGGTATGTCATCCGCCTTAATCCTCAACTGATGATATCCGGACCGTAGATCGATCTTCGAAAGCATTGTAGCACCACGCAACTGATCGAACATATCATCTATCCTCGGTAACGGGTACTTGTTCTTGATTGTGACCTTGTTCAACTGCCGGTAATCTATACATAACCGCATCGATCCGTCCTTAACGAACAACACTGGAGCATCCTAAGGCGACGTGCTCGGTCGGATGAAACATTTCTCCAACAACTCTTGCAACTGCTTCTTAAGCTCTGCCATCTCTACTGGAGCCATCCTATACGGTGTCTGTGCAACTGGTTGCGTTCCTGGAACCAGATTGATCTCAAAATCAATCTCTCGGGGTGGAGGAACACCAGGGAACTCATCAGGAAACACATCGGCAAATTCTCGGACAACTGACACCTCTTCAAGGCTAGGACCTTTCGCCTTGGTAGCCACAACAATATCCACAACGTGAGCTAAGAAAGCCTCACATCCTTGTCATAGCAACTTCTCTGCCACCATAGCTGATACCAGACACGTCGGAAGAATCTTCCTATCTCCCTGGAAGATCCACTTCTCTCCAGCATCATCAAACACAGCTTGCTTGGAACCACAGTCCAAGACAACCTTATACTTCTCTAAGGTATCCATCCCAAGGATAACATCGAAACCATGCATATCAAGTGGTATAAGATTCACTTGAATGCTGCGTCCCGAGAAAGACAAAACACAAGATGGACACTCTTCTCGAAGCATCGAGGAACCATCAAGAGGGGTTTCTAACAACAAACTATCTTTCTTACAGCTAACAGGTAAACGATAGTTCTCAAGCATACTATAGGCGATAAAAGAGTGTGTAGCACCCGGGTCAACCAGAACAGATATAAAGCAAGAAGAAGACATATCAGAATGAAATAACTTCATCTGACCTGTCACCACTCGCGGGTTGACTATCGCCTCCGGCTGACTCATAGCATAGAATCGAGCCGTTGCTTGCTGTCCACGTCCTCTGCTCCCTTGAGCAGACGATCCTGCTTGCGACGCTTGACCGCGTCCTCGCCCTCTGCTACCACTAGGCTACTGTCTATCTGACCCTTGTTGGTTCTGCCTCGGTTGCTGCGTTACTTCAACATATCTGTTTGGGCAATTCGACTTGAAATGCCCCGTCTGACCGCAGATATAGCATGTCTTAACTTCAAACCGTGGCCTAGATGACCCTGTTACTGCCACTGAAGCTGTATTATGTGCCTTTGACGATGAAGAAACATATCCTCTTCCTTTACTCGGAGACCACTGCGACGGTACACTGGAACCTCTCATCACTGAAGGTGCTGAAAACCTAGGCTTCTTGAAGCCACCAAACCTCTGTCCCTGAAATTGAGCAGGCCTCTTCTTAGACATGGATTCTCTTTTCTCCTTGACTGATCGTTCAATCCTCCGGACAGATTCCACAAACGTAGCAAACACTCTCGGTTCTCCAACGCAGAAGCAGGTATTGTCAGCTCAACACTCAGACCTTTCTCGAAGCGTCTGATCCGCTCCTCATCTGTCGCTGCCATGTAAGGACAAAACCTCAACAGATCCATGAACTTGGCTTCATACTCGGTGATGTTCATCGTTCCTTGGCGCAAGTGCTCAAACTGACTGATCTTCTCATCCAGATACGTCTTCGGAAAATATCTGCTGACGAACTCGCGCCGGAAAACCTCCCAACCGATCACCTCACCAGGTCGCTTCTCTTCCTCGATGGTCCACCAGTGACCATCACTACCCTTCAAAAGGTAGACAACGTGCTTTACTTTGTCTGCTTCGGGGATGTCGAGGATCCGGAAAGCCTTCTCGAGACTTGTCGGCCACAGATCTGCATCCGCTGGATCAGTCGTTCCAGCATAATCCGAAGCTTCGACTCGACGAAGCCGCTCAAAGGTCTTCCCAATACCCGATGTTTCACCATTGGGAGCCTGTGCTCTCGGCGGAGGCACTGACAATCTTTCAACCATGAGATTCATCGTAGCCATCATCTGCTCCATAAGCTGTTGATAGGCAGGGTGTTCAAGAATGGCTGGGTTAGGTTGGGGACCTCAGGCACTCGATCTTCATGTGCCTGCTCTATAGCTCCATCAACTGATGCAGCATCGCTGTTCTCAACAGCATGTTCTTCATGGTTTCCAGACATCTTGGCTTTTCTTCCGCTGAGGGCAGAAGATCATTGTGAGAAAATCTGGAAAACTCACAAGAACAGACAAACCTAGTCCTAAATCCCTGTAGACTCAGCGAACCTACAGCTCTGATACCAAACTTGTCGCAACACATCCCACTATCACACAGATAGCGAGGTGCTACGCGAAAACGTGCGGAAATCACCATAACCACAGATTATCAAAAACATGGGTTAATTAAAACCGATTGCGGAAAGCAGGTAAACTGAGAAAACTATTACATTTCGGTCCACATCCTGCAAGGAAACATGTTATACAAACAATTACAAGCCTTGATACGTGTCCACAGCTTAGAAGATCAGCTTTCCAGCCATCACATGAGTTCGTCACCTGTTTATATGTACATAAAGGCCCACATCCGGCCAGCAGCAGGATATACAAAACATTAACAGCTGTACATCATGAAACAACGTCAAAACGCTCCCAAGGACCTGAGAGTACAGGGATGACTCTAGACTCTACTACAAAACAACCAAAACAACAACATATCCATCACTTGCCTTCTACTGCTCTTCTTGCTGCTCGGCCGCAACTCCGCGACCACCACCACGTCTAGCTCGAACACCTAAAAGGTTATAAACCAGCGGGGTGAGACACACAGTCCTAGCGAGAAACATAACTCCCCGTCGGACTACAAAACCTTAGAAAGATAAGGCAGATAACTGATAAGAGGTATAGTTTATATAAACAAGCTATTCATACCATCAAGCTTACCAGGCTGTACAGAAGGCATATACCAAAGTATTTCTTTATGGAACATGATTAACAAGATATGATATATAAGATCTTACCCCAT
Source organism: Alisma plantago-aquatica (assembly GCA_963693085.1). NCBI lineage: Eukaryota > Viridiplantae > Streptophyta > Magnoliopsida > Alismatales > Alismataceae > Alisma > Alisma plantago-aquatica. The sequence continues at coordinate 593,741,926 of OY856409.1, forward strand.
ATCATAAGGAAAGTGTAAGTTACTTCAAAGTATCACAAGATTAACTACACAAGCAAGGCCTCAACCAATGTTTCGTGTTTTGCCTTAAGCAGTAAATAATATTTGGCTGGATTATGTATTATTATGCCCTGAGGAAATGAGCCGTACCGCTCAAATCCAACCTTCGGTTGCAAAACCCAAGCCGGTGCCATACAAGGTCAATGGAAGAGCCGGACTCCGCGACCTCCCACCTCGTGGTCAGTGTACGAGAACCAAAGCAGGACCGCAGTCTCATGCTTAAGTGTCCTCAGCCACAGGGTCAGCTCCATAGGCTACCCTTCCTCTAGCCCGCCTCGGTACAGGTCACTACGCTAGTATATCTGAGCCACGGGCCTGTTCACCGTGCTCTGAGCCATGAACGCATTCATGCTCTATCACTCTAAGCCATGGGCCTGTTCACCATGCTCTCTCTATATATATCCGAGTCTGCAACCGTAGCTGCACTCGATTCCCTCTCTATTTAAGGCTAGGAGAAACCACACATATTCAACAATATGCGCTTCCAGGTTAACCCATAGGAGAACTTGTTTCACCATCACCAGCTACTGATGATGATGGATCTATGCCACGACAAACTACATGATATGTTCCACTGTAATTAGTTAATTTATTTTAAGTGGATTGCAAGATTCACCCAAGTTATATAACATGCAAACTATAATAAGAGTAAACAATATGAAACTTAATATTATGCTTTTATTGTAATCAACATCATCCTGATCCAACATTACATGTTACCACTTGGCCTCCTGCCAATCATCTAGATCCACTCTCAAGGATCATCACATTGCCATGGGATCTCAATCCCTCATCACATAGTGTCATTGCCTCTCAAGGCATTCTTATCAACTTAGGCACTTTAACCAAACTTAGGTCCTCAGACCAAAACACATCATATATGATATCTCATCATCAAGAGTAATCGTCAAAGCAGTGTTACTCAATTACATATACTTCATAGCCCTTTACCTGGCTATGCAACCGCATGGAACACCTGCATGGTTAGTATGCACAATCATCATAGACTTAACAGAAGGACCATTCTATCAACATAGAGTGACATTGATGATTATATGCTTTATCAATCATGCCTCAACTTATGATTATAAACATAGGTCACATCATCAAGCAAAGTATTATACAGGCTTATCGTTTCCTTAGCATTATACAGGTGATTCAAGGTGATTATAAGCATATGTAATATCTTGTCAAGTTACATGGGTGTGAGCTACCATCTTAGTTATCAACAAGCACATCAAGGATCACCAATATAAACCCAAACGTGACTACATAGACACGATCTAGCGTAGATGTTTTTAGAAGGATCAAGGCCCTCACTAGTACCCACTACCCTCACCAAAGGTGTGACGGGTAGGGCACCCTCACAAGAGGTGGTATCGGGCAGGGCACTCTCCCCTATCGCCCAACACTCAACTCCTGTCGGCCAAGCAAACCAGCACCTATCGTGCAACGCTTCGTCAACCATCTAAGGTGTAACGGCGTCACGCTACCATCTGAACCAGGCGTGCAGCCCAGTCCATGTCGCGCAACAGTGCGTTGTGCATCACTGTGTCGTGCAACAGGGGCGACAGCCATAACGGCTATCGGGCAGCAGGCTCAAGAGGTGTATCGTGCAACTGGGAAAAACGTGCAACGTCGTGCTGTCGGCCAACACAAGGCAAGGACTGTGGTGTGACGCCCGTCACCATACCACAGAACTGGCTAACAACCTCCATACCTCAGAACACAATGACACCAAGCCGCATCTAATTCATGTGTGTCGGGCAGGGTACTCAGCAAGAGGCAACGCCTAAGGGTGCAACTCAGACAGCCAACAAGGACTGTGGTGTGACGCCCGTCACAAGGTCAGAGACCAGGGTGTATCGTCCATCACAACCACCACAACATATCGTCCAAAGCTCTAGGTCAAGGGGGGTATCGGGCGACACCAACCCCAAGCCATAACGGCCAAGGAGTAACCCGACAGGGTCACCACCAACCTCAACAACAAGGGCACCAAAACCCTAATGGTTTAAGAAGATGTCTCACCTCTCAACTATCAAGAGAGAGGAGTTTTGCCAAGCTTCTTAACACCAATCGGGCAACACAAAGAACAACCATAGCCAAGGTCCACATCTACCTCAAAGCTCACCTTTCAAGTCCATGGTGAGAGTAGGGTGTTGCTCAAGCTACTAGAACACAAGCTCACCTCTCAACTTAAACGAGAGAGGGGTATTGCCCACATTACTAGAACTCAAGCTCACTCCTCTAGACCAAGGAGATAAAGGGGTGTTGCTCACCAAGAAACCCTAAAACACATGGTTCGGCCAACAAGAACAACTTAAGAAAGGAACTAACTAGCAACACACCTAGCCGATATGATCATAGCAACATATAAGAACATAAAAGAAAATGTAACCCGCCTTAAGCAAGCTCCAAGCTCCTAGCTTCAAGCTCCAAGCACCACCAAGGAAGAAGAGCAAGGCACTATAGGGTTCGACCACCACTAGAGGAAGAAGGAGACTCCAAGAAGGATCGACCACCAAGCTTGCAAAAGAAGAGAGGGTGTCGTGCACCAAAGGAGAGGAAGACTAAGGAACTAAAGGGATCCTTAGCAAGGGAAAGGAAACACATATATAGAAGGGGATAGAGGAGAAACCAAGGTAAAGCAAAGCAAGGTGTCGCCCACCTAGGGACACTTGTCCATGAGCAATGCCACCACTCTAACATGTCTTAAACACATGTCCAAAGCCATTGCCACATGCAAGCACCAAGCACCAAGTGTCCACTAGTGGTGACACAAACGAGGTCAAAGAAGGTCAAAGGGTCCATGGGCGACACACCCCCACACCATGGCCGACACAACCCTGGGCGACACACCACCAGGGCGACACAAGCATGGCCGACACACCACTGGCCGACACAGGGCTCTCTTACCCGACAAAAGGTCCAAAGAAGCAAAAGCAAGGCACCACAAGGCCCAACAAGTTCAACCAAGCCCAAAGGAACTCAAGCAACGAGCCCAAACCTTCCTCTCAATACTAGAGGAAGCAAGGAGAGGGAGGAACACCTCACAAGATGACAAACTTGCCCACAAACCCTAGAATTGGGGTTAATTGCAAGTAGCACCTCCAACTCCCAACAAAGCACCAACAAACCCTAATCACCACTAAAGGTGATTAGCAAGCAACTAAGCATCAGGGTTAAGCAAAGCAAACAGGGTAAACCCTAAACGGGGGTCAGGGTCCTTACAACCACGGCCACGCCCGGCCCAAGCAGCCAGGGCAGTAGAATCTCCAGACTTAGTAGGAGAAGGCGGCGTCGATGACGGAAGGCGCTGGAGACGCTTGTAGGCACTCTGCAAGGTAGGAAGTGGATCACTCGCCAAGATCTGATCCACAACGCCAACATAGGACTCTGGCAAGCCACTCAGAAACTGGATCAGCTGTAGTTCTGCCCGCTGTTTCTGCATAGTCACCAGATCAGTAGACAGCGGGTGGTAAGTCTCCAACTCACCCACAGGCCGGTGAAGGTGGAGAAGTAGTCAGAGATGTCAGATCTCGTGAATTGGAGTAGCCCCAGTTGCTTTGTTATGTCAAAGACTTTCTTGGGATTCTGACTGTGAGAGTAGGTACTGGCGAGTTGATCTCACATCTGCTTCGTCGTAGGTAGTCGAAGCAAAGTAACACTGATCTTCTCAACGACGCTGTTGAGAATCCATGTCATCACAGTCGAGTCTTCACGGACCCAATCATCAAACACTTTGATGTCCTTTTCATCCGCATCCGCTGCAGGCTGAGGCGGACCAGTGCGGATCAGATGAGAATACTTCCCTTTTGATTTGAAATATATCACAAAGGAGCACACCCAAAGCTGGTATTTGGGCCGGTCAAGTTTCACAGTAGTCACTTGACGGCGGGAGTCTCTCCCGAAGTCATCCCCAGAAGACGCCATGAGGACAGGCAGAAAGGCAGGCACAGGCAAACAGGTACAGGCAAGAGACGGACTAAGCCGTTAGACAGGTAGAAGCAGGCACAAACAAATCACCTCGGACCTCTCACATACAAACTACGCCTAAGCATAGCAGGAAACCCGGAGGCCGAAGCCTACACGGGCAGGCAGGCACAGACGAACACGAATAGAAAGCTGTCCCTCAGACAAACAACGCGCCGATCTTCCCCTGAAGACGGAACTAGTCCAGATCTACAGGCGGCTCGTAGAAGACGGCCACCCGGCAGTGCGCCTGCTGTGCCAACAACGACAAAAAAAAATGGTGAAGTTGCTCAAGCACTAGCGGCACACCAAGCCAGGAGGCTAGACATAACCACGAGCGGCGAGCGAGCGGCTGGCAGCCCCTACGTGGGTGGCCCGACCGACGGTGGCCCCTGCTGCCCCGGCGGCGGCCAGCAGAGCAGCCGACGGCTGCTGTTGCGCCGCACGCACGGGCGCGGACCGGCGGGAGGGGAGGGAGGGCTGCGGCGCAGTGGGGCGGGGGGGGCAGTGGAGAGGAAGAAGAGAGAGAGAGAGGGAAGGGAGGGAGGGAAAGGCGGCTAGGTTTCGACCCGCTCTGATACCATGTGACCAAGTCAGTGTTTTCAGAAAGCTCAGGGTTGCACAATGTGTACACCCTCATATATATAATACTGAGAGAATTACAGAGAGGTCCACATATAAAAGAGAAATTACAAAACAAATAACAGGTTATGTAAAACAGGAAATATATAATGTAACAATATGTTATTTCACATTGTGTTCCATATACTATTATGAATATATTCTGGAGTTTCTATGATTTATTAAGCCTACTTGTAATTATTGCATATTAATTAGGGTTATTAGCCCTAATTAGCTATATGGAGCAAAATACATGATTTTGTGCATCAACATCAGAATCATTGACCTTAAATGTATTATAACCATGAATATGGATTTACTGACATATTATCATAATTTTAGGCCATCATTTGATATTTATTATCCATGAAATGAGCATTTCATAACTTACATGATATCATTGATATTAGTGCATCAAAAGCTAGATATTATTGTTTCAGTGTGTTCTACTCATTTTTTTGAGAATTTTGGTAGCTTGTTTGTATTTTTTGGATCAACAAGCTAATTACTATGAATTTTACAAGATCTGACAATTTATTGAACTATTTACCTTTGCGAGTCAATCAGATCCCGCCACATGACACTTTAGGGAGGCGGCCCTTTGCTCATGTGTTCAAGATGAATCGGTCGGGTTCCAGGTTGAGCCGACCAGGTTTCTTGGTCTGGACTGGGTCCGCCTTCTCCCCCTTTCACGCTCAAAGCCTGTCTATGCGAGCCCTTTCTGTCCGCGTGCGCGAACTGCCGCCGCCGCCAAGGGCTCAAGCCTCCAGCGTGCGATCGGCCGCCAACACCTCCTCACCGCAAGTCTCCACTCCTTGACGCACTCCTTCTCAGGGTCTGACTGAGGTCGCCGTGTTCATCAGCTAGAGTCCACAACAGAACTGGGTTCGAGCCCAATCTTGCCTACGTGCTCAAGGGGCAGGCAAGGCATACGGGCAGTAGGCCCGATGAGATGGAATTCCACGCCGACGGCCAGCCATTCTTCGGTGAATGGCCGACATACAAGGAGCTAGTGGCAGAGTTCATGGTGCCGCTGGACATATGTGTCGTGCCAAACGACGTCATCGCCACTGATCGGGAATGGATCAAGGGTCGTGTTTCCGTCCGGCTGTACAACAACGATTACACTCTCACCCTCAGGCAGTTCAATTCCATCTACAACTGGAATCATGGGAGAGACCAGTACCGGAGGCCAGACAACCGGACTGACTATGATGATATTTTTGCCCAGCTCGTGACGGCGCCCCCAGGCAAATCCGTCAGCTACCACAATGCGGCGGTTGCGGATTTCAAGCATCCGTTTGTGCGGATTCTTCACCGCATGCTCTGCACCACCCTGTTCGCTCGTGGTGACCTGTCTCTCAGCAAGTTTCAAGAGACAGACTTGTTCTTCCTGCACAAATTGCTGAAGCGCGAGGAGTGCAATTGGGGCGCGTTTTTCTTAACGCGCGTGTTGGCTGTAAAGAGGAATACGCGGAAGGCTCCAATCCACTTTGGAGGGCTCATCACACCGCTGGCCCACTATCTTAGGTTAAATTTCTCCCAGCTTACTCCCCTCTCCAACAGAAGCAAGGTCAACTTGCAGCATCTGCACCGCTCCAACCTCATTCTGCTTCGTGATGGCTTGGCATATGCACACTGCCATGTCAATCAAGCATATCAAGAGTGTTCACTTCCAGACCCCGTCTTCAACATCGAGGGCGCTCAGCATTTCAGATGGCCTGTCATAGCCATTAAAGACTCAGATGAAGACGGCGGTAATGACGACAATGACAATGACGGCGACGAGCCTGAAGAGGAAGAGGAGGCTTTCACTCCTCTTCGTGCACGAGTAGCACCCCGGAAGCGCCCCCGCATGCATCTGGGTGCATCTTCATCTTCACAGCCTCCGCCACCACAACTCTCTTATCAAGGAGAGGATGCCTACTCCATGCAGGGGATGTATACAATGTTGCAGGAGATTCATCAGACGCAGCAGCAGCATACAGCTTCATACGCTGGTATTCAGGATACAACGAACCGGCTGTTAGACAATCAGAGGGCCATTTTTTAGAATGAGCGCCTCCTCCTCGACAACCAACAGCACATCCACGACAGGTTGCATAGGATGGAGATGCAGCAGCAGCCCTTCTACGATCATTACTGGAGCCAAAATTATTTTGGGGGTATCCACAACCTCCGCCAATGCCCCAGTATGATCCGAGCTTTCAGGGGCAGTACCCATCTTGGGACCCCACGGCTCCGCAGTACCCGCCTCCTCCAGAAGAATGATCGGTATCACTGTTCCACCTTTTAAGGTTGTTTTTTACTATGAGGTCATAGTCGAATTCAAGCTTAGGGGGGGGGAGTTGGAACAGCTCTATCCTTTAGTTTTCTCAGTTTTTTTTTATTGTTTTGTCTTTTGTCATTTATTTCTTGTAGTTCTTCGTTGTTTGTAGGATCCACACTATCTAGTGTAATTGTGGATGTCTTAAGTCATGTGTCATCTCGTTGCTTGTACATGGGAATTAGGGGCAAATTTGAAAATTTTTGGTGTTTTTGCAAGCTTGTATTTAACTTTGAGCACATCACTTAAGGAGATAATTGGGTTTGTCAACTCTAAAACAGGAAATCACAACTGTCTATTCCTATGATTCATGAAAAGTGGACGGAACTGGTTGTTTGAGCCTAAACTGATCAAATGATAATGAGACTTTAATTTGAAATAAGAGAGAAAAACCTCTTAATTACCACACAGGTCAGTAAGGAGTGACACACAATAATTTTCATAGGTTCAGTCAATTAGTCTTGTGATCTATCCACCCCATTGCTTTCATAATCCACCTTAAGAACTGGAAGTACATTACGGTTTTAATCTCTTTGATTTCATTCCATGTAGATAGGTCTTGCATTACAGCTATTTTCTCATATTTTTTAATGAAAAGAAAGAAAAAAAATAGAATAGCGATACATGCACATTATCCTTAGGTGTGTCATTTAGTTGCATAATTATCATTTTGTAGCTGCATTCACATTTTTGTGCATATAGTACATCATGCATCTTATGTCTTCTGAAACATAAAAGGTGATGAACTTGTTCCATACCTTCTGAATGCTTCAAATGTATAAGTTATGCAGCATTAAGTGAGCCCGACAAACAATTTGTTGTCAGCTATGAAAATAAGGACTTGAAAAAAAACAGTTTTGAAAAAAAAAAGAGAGAAAAAAAAAGGAAAGAGAATTGAGAAGTAGTAATGAGAGGGAGAAAGGAACATGTTCTCACTACATACTAAGAAGAATAAGTACACGATGTAGTTCTCTTAGATATTCCATCTCACCTTGAGATGGAATGAAAGTGCATGCATCACTCTACCCAAATGTAGGCATTAGGGCATTTTCACTTGCATATGCATCATTTAGGTCATTAATGTTTTGTGCATGTTAAAATCGTATAATGCTTCAATTTCTTCCATGAGCCACCCATTCCATCCACCCATTGCTCGAATTGGTAGGCCACCGTGATTTTCTCCTCACTCGTTAATACCAGGAGAGTTGCTTCCATGTAGATGGTAGTTAGGGCAAGCAACGTAGAAATAGAAGATCACAAGATGCACCGCTGGACCGGAGAATTTTATTATGTTAACTGCCTTATGTGATAGTGTTCATCAATTTTGAGGTAGATATCTTTTATGGATGATTACTGTCGCCTTTAGGGTAATTATCATTCCGTGGTTAGTGAGGGTCGGAATGTGAATGTCCGGCGGGGATCATGTGGTGATGTTTGTTGTGACAATCTGTTCTTTAGTTGACTCTCGCAATTTTATTCTAAAATTTTGTTGCTCGAGGACGAGCAATGTTCAAGCTTAGGGGAGTTTGATGCAATGATTTTGAGTCGCATTTATAGACTTATTTTACTCGCATTTTATGCGATTATTGGTCATTTTGGTGGTTAATATTGCATAATTCACTTACTTTAGTCTATGATCCTTCTCAGCATCAATTCTCTTTTATTTTATTGTTTTGAGCATAAATGATTACAATGATAGGTTTTATCTCGGCTTATGTGGTTTTGTTTTGCAATTTCAGGAAAAACGCATATCTGCAGCTGTCGATACCATCGACGGTTGTCGATACTATCGACACAGCCACAGGCAGCCAGCCGCAAGGAGCAGCACAGAGTCGATACCATCGACAGGGAAGTCGATGGTATCGAGTTACCATCAGGTTGCTGGCGAGCAGACAGTCGATACTATCGACACGTGGAGTTTCAGTGACGGAAAAGAGATAAAACCGACGCTAAAGGAAGTCGATACCATCGACCCGCGTCGATGGTATCGAGTCAGCATCAGGCGCAATGAAGAAAAGAAAAGAAGACTTGCCGATATCACGCAGTGTCGATACCATCGACCCGCGTCGATGGTATCGACACCGTCAGATCAGAGTTTGTTTCAGATCGGCTCTAATCCAACGGTTGTGATATTTTTGCAACCTAACTCGGTGATTATACCTAATGACGGCGGCCAAGAGCAGGGGATCACGTCATTAGCCGCTGCACACGTCCCGAGAAGGTGTGGAGAGAAGAACGGAGCCCAGAAGCACGCCCCAGCCGTTCCGGAAGCCGAAGAAGACGATTTCCACCGCCGAAAGGCTGTAGATCGCGCATTCTACGCCGAGGAACGCTTGGATCTTCTCCGTTCAGGGGTTTCATTACTTTTTCACGTTTTTCTCCATGTTTCCCCTTTTCTCAACCATGTTTTGCTCTAAGATGAACATGCGGGGCTAATCCCCTTTATCTTTAGGACCGGGAGTAGCCCGGGGAAGCATTGTATGACATTTTTATCATAGGAATTCATAATTTATCTCTTAAATCCGTGTTATGATTTCGTTTTCTCAATTATATTGTTATGCTTGATCACCATAATGATAATCTAATGCCTTTAATTGCTTTGAAAGAAGAATTAACGGTTGAAAAGAGACGAAATTCACATTAATTAACAAATCCCTTGAACAAGGTGATGTAAGGTTAATGGTGGAAACCCAGAGGTCGTTTCTAAAGCACCTAGTTTAGAGTATAGGTTACTACGACGGTGGAACCGACCTAGACATAGGTAGTGAATTGTACCACGACAGTGGGCAATTCTGACTACAGGCCACTATCCGGATTGAGAGATGAACCTGAGTAACTATATGGAAATGCATACAATGGAAACCCGCAGTGAAACCGCAATCCTAAAGATCTCCACTTGAATTGATTAAACTAAACCTTTAATCGATTGCTTTGTTTTATTTTATTTTCTTTTGTTTTTTAAAAACGACTCTCAGAACCTTTTAATTGCTCTAGCTGATTGCGAGTAGTTAGTAGTAGTCTACCGATAATTCAGTGTCCCTGAGTTCGATTCGGGCCTCACAAGGGCCTATACTACATTGACGCGTGCACTTGCGTTCGACGCACGGTAAAATCGTGTCACTTATCTTATGATATATCTTGAAGGTCTAATAAATTTTGTTTAAGTGCATTCAGCTCTATTCACCCCCCCTCTAGAGCATCCAATCACCCATCTAGGATCCAACAGTTTTGAGCTAATTCATTTATACTGACAATAAGCTGTCTATCTTCATTGCAACCAATCCAATCCTACCTTTCGTGAGCGCACCAAACACATCGAGGTAGATTGTCCCTTTGTGAGAGAGTCCATTATGTCCACACACTATATCAAGACCGAAAACAGCTTGCTGATATTTTCACAAAGCCACTGCCAAAGACAAGATTTACTTCCATGGCGGACAAGATAGGCATGAAAGACGTCTATGCTCCAGCTTGAGGGGGTGTTAACATGATTATGTTTTTGTGTTCAAATTTATTATGCTTTGCATTATCTGTTTAGTTTAGTCCCATATTGATTATCTCTGTATTTAACCTCTCTCTAATCCTATATAAAGAGAGGTGTTTTATTTGTTTTAAATCATGCAATAAAAGAGAGTTCTCCTAACACACCTCTTACCACCTTATTGCTCATTGGAGGGGGCTAAACAGGTTTGAATGATCATACATAAGGAAAGGTCAATGGTGAGTAAACCACTTCCTCTTTTTATTTGCCTTTCTTCTAATTCAATAACATGATCTACTAGTAGCATGAGTCGGTGGGGAATGATTTACAACTGCTAGCATTACAAGGAAGGCAACTATGCTAACAATTACAAAATATAAGGCTTTACAATAGTACACAACGACAATGATGGTACAAGCTAAGACAAGCTAATTTGAGCAAATAACATGAAGCATTATTGGAGATTGCCCATGGATGGATGGAAGGTGGTGGCAACTTCTTGTCGTCGAGGAAATTTTTTCTCTTATTTATCTCTAGGAGATTAGGGTTTCAGACGACAATGTTATAATACCAGGTTAGCAGATAAAGCTAGAAAGGTGGTTGTTGCATTTACATGACAATCTTACTCTAAGACATCCTATAATGGAGAGAGTACAAGAAAAACATTGTTATTTTAATATAAACCCTATATTTACTTTTTTACAAGACGAACAAAAAGAATTAACATTTTTACAGGACTACTGGGCATGAAGGATGTGCCATAGCATTAAATTATATCTTAGATAACATATCAAAATGAAAATAGTAATACATAAAATATGTATTGAGCTAAAAAAATTTATAAATAGGCCACCACCAAAAAAAATCTTCGCAAGGAGACATAATAAAGAATTGTTTTATTTGAACTTTATCTTTGTTTGGTCTTTACCAAAGTTTTTTTTATTAATATTGAAAAGTAAATCTTTACTCGATCAATAATGTTAATAGTTTCTCACTTCATGATATAATGTTAGCATGATTGAGCAACAATTCATGTCATTAATTTTGCTAAACTTGCAATTTTGTTATACCATCTAAGCTTGTCCTTTTTTTCTTCTCTTTATACACAATCACTTCACTCATTGTCTTGCATTTCATGTTTTCCCCTACCACAAGTTGGGTATGTATATGATAATTTTAGACACACTAAAAAGACAATTCTATCAATACCCTAGTTTGTAGTATCTATATGGTATGAAACAAATAAACCTAGGGCACCCCTACGATATAATTAGTGTACTTCTATCCCCTTTCTTTGTGTTTGTAGCTTGGTACTATAAGTCTATAATGCCACACTATAGTGTGCCATTGTTGCAATGGACCACTATTGTAATTTTATGTCTTTTGCTAAGCAGTCCTTTGGGGTTTTTTTCTTAGTTTCATTGCAGGTGGTACTCTGGTGAATGTAAGCAGACTGCCCCAGTGCCTACCTGTACTTGCTTGCCAGTAGTTGCCTTCTTGGATTTGCTTGTCCGACAATGGCCTTTGGACCACTGTTGGCCATCTTCAAAAAGGAGTTTTGAAAAGCTTAGTGAGAAAAACTAGGCATATGTAGCACATTGCTCCTTGTTTATGTAAATCCCTAAAAATTTAGCTTCCTGACATATAAGGCTGCCTCTTATACTTCTATATGATGTTGATAACTAGTCAAAGGGGTATAATACTTGTTCCGTAGTATTATGGCCTAGATATTAAACAATATCAAGTTGTGAGTCAATAACTCTATCTTTTGCCTACTTATTATTGCTAAGGCTATGTGGGTTTAATCTAGCTTGGATCTATGTCATTTAAAGCCTACGAAAGTATTCAATAGGGGTGGGCATCGCTCAGTTTAGAGTAATCTACCACTAGAATCACAAATTTGAACCAATATTGTCGACGAAGAAACTTTCCAATGATGGATGATTATTTTCGCTTGGTTAGTTTCGGTTTGGTTGAGTTTCAAACCATTAATATATGAAACTACATACTTTATATTTAAAAAGATGCTAGACATATAGAAGATAGCAAAGTAGAGTTACTTTATAGATAAAAGTAAGCAAGACCATATCTAGTATGCAATTTGTGTATCAGTACTGTATCATACTTGATAGATTGGCACTAATTATATTATAACTGTATAAAATATAATATATAAGACAATTAATTATAGATCAAACTGTCATTTATATAACCAACAATTTGGTTAAACCACACCCTCTAAATGAACCAAGCTGCTACTCATCGATTTCAGGGATTTCTAATGTAGAAACCCTATGTGGGTCAACCAGGTTTCTACTACTACTGAGCATGGTACTAAACATTCTCGACATCTGGCGATATATCCTCGATGTTACATATGTCTACGCTTGTCGATGTCGAAACATGGTAAACTTCCATGCTCCATTGCTTTCCTACTTGTTGACATGTGTCAATGAATTCAACCTAGTTGGTAATGAGATCGACCTATCTAGCTCAAAACCTCCCATCTTCTCGATGATCTTTGTAGTTATTATTGTTGCACACATAATGAAGGCATAAAGAAACTTCTAGGAAACCATTTTTGACGTTGAGATGACCATTTCCTTGGTTTCTAACTAGAGAGGAATGACAGTTTTATTCCTCTACTAGATTTCCACAAGTTTTGCAAAATTTGGTGTAGACCTAATACCATTTCACCTATCTTATTTTTTCCCCTCTTTACAAATTGAAGTATTTCGAAATAAACTCAAACTTTATAATTCTAGAATGTGATCCAATTGGGATTTCCGTAGATACAAAATACCACATATGCAGAATCCAAAACATTTCATATGTAGATGGAGTATGTGTTTACCAAAATTTGATTTTTGTGCCAAATTCCCTCACAATCTCACTATCTTTTAGCTTATTTTGTGTCAAAGTGTTAGTCCACAACTTCCTCAAAGTTTCCTTAGACTTTCCACAAACTTCCACTTCCATGCATGTCTAAGTTGACACTAAGACGACGTCTTGTACATTTGCATGCGACTATATTTTTCTACATATGTAACCCTGTATGGATAGCTATTTAAAAACATATATATTGTTTTTAAGCTAGATTCAATGAAATCTATCAATTTTCATCATGAAATTATTATTTTTAGCTTAATTTTTGTCAAAGATGCATCGGAATTTGGTTGTAAAAATCCTTGAAGTTTCCTCGATATTTCCACAAATTTCCACTTCCACACTTGTCGAAGTAGACTCGAATCGAAGTCATGTTCCATGCTTCTGAGGATACTTTGTCAATTGCTATTGTTGCTACTTTGAAATTTAGGTCTATTAATTGAAACATTGTGCATGACTTCTACTTCATGTCGACTTTGCCAAGTGTGGAAGTGGAAGTTTGTGGAAACTTTGAGGAAGTTTGGATGCAAACTTCGATAAAACTTCAATGTCATCTTTGAAGATAATGATGTGAATTTGAAGGAAACATCGATTAAATTTGATTATGCTATAACTCTAACTTACATGCGTCAATTTAACATATAAACATGATTCACGACTCTAAAGCACTGGGTAGGTAGAAAATACACTGCACTTGCAGCTGCAAGAATCCCATGTGCAATACAAATATACAATATTACTATTCAGCGTTGAAATATCACAAGAGGAGCTCCTCATTTCTACACCAGGGCAAAACAACAGCTTGTCCACCAAAGAGTACAAGCAACACCACATAAGAAATGATAACTCTATTTATGGTTGTTTGGACACACACCAGCAATGATAGTTGCACCCATCCTAACTTCAGCCCAACTTCATTGGCTTCAACGGAACTTTGACAACATTGCTGAAATTGAGACAAAAGCCCATTGAAAAAGTATTGACTCTGATGACAAGGGAAATTAGTCGGCTTGAAGTTGAGACTAAGTCGAAGTACTTGGGATTCAACTTCGCCAAGGGTCAAAGTTCGAAACTTCGCCCAACTCCACCGAAGTTAAGTTCCACTAGTTTAAACAAGTACTACTAGAATCCTTCAGAGCTCCACAATTGAGACAGAGCAACCGCTATGCAAGATCGACATTGAATCTCACAAGAATGGAAGAAATTGTCGCCTCATTCACCCATTCTCCTACTCCTCTACATCTTGGTCCCCTTAATCAACAAGTTATGTCATCAAAACCTGCTCATGGTTGATACTTCTGATTATGGTAACCACTGATTGATTATAAATTCTATTGCCTTCAGTCATGTATATGGATATACTCATTTGTTTTCAAGTACATAGGTGATTCACACTTCCTTCTATATTGGTTCCATATGATTCCAAAATTGTTGTTAGTTGGGAAAATAAATTCTCATACTTCTCTTCCCTCATCTTCCATGCTATTTGTGGCATCCTTTCCTTTTAATATAGATCTTCAACAATATTACAGATTTATTGGCCTTCACCATAGCCTTCTGTCCATTTTCATGTGTTTTTAGAACATTCACATGAAGACAAGGATTGTTGGGGGCACTAAAGGAGCCGATCGGATATACTAGGATGATCGACAATTGTTGCATTGTCTTTCTAGTGATACCCCTTACACTGACACTACCATATCAACATCCTCTTGCAACAAAACTAGTTCGTCATCTATATGTTTCTTGTTGATAGTTTGAGTGTTAGTTATGTCAAGGTAGAGCACTTTTCCAAGCATCTACTATCAGTGCCTTGACAGCTTGCCAATTGCACTTGGTACATTTTGGAATTTGGGATCCTTGTAGCTACATTTTGGAATTTGCCAAAAACAGGCCTAATTTGGGGAAAATAGGTCTCAGTTATGGAAATTAGGTCTGATTTGGCCATATTAGGTTTTAGATCAATATAGGGAAAATTAAGGATAGTTGGGTTTGATTGGGTCATGTTATGCAAGATTCGATTTGATTTATGCTAGATCATGACAGATTTGGACAAAATAGTCTAATTTGGTGAAAACAAGTCCGATTATGGGAAATAACCTGTCTGGGGAGATTAGGTCTGATTTGGCCAGATTAGGTCTCATTTAGGTCAATATAGGGAAATTTTGGGTAAGTTAGGTCTAATTAGATCATGTTATGCAAAATTAGGTCTGATTTAGGCCACACTAGGCAAATTAGGTCAACTTCAGATAAAGTTAGTTCAAAGTAGGGCCACTAAGGTCTAGTTTAGGTTATGTTAGGTGAAACTCAGGTCAAGTTATGATTGTTATTAGCTTGATGTAACCATAACAAATATAAATAGTAATGTATACATACGAATATGCTTAATTATATTTGTAAATTTCACTATATATGTACAAAACATTCTAATACATGCGCCTAGACATGCCATGGCTCCCGCCTAGGTGCCTAGGCACCCTTGGTGTCACTTGGGAGGGGAGGACTGCCTAGACAAGTATGCTTCTTGCTACTTAATAAACATAATGCTTCTAATCACTCCCATGAATAAAACCAGTTTGAGAATGGTATTCCTCTCTTTGCTTAATCTATGGTTTTTGTTTTTAACTATTTTGTATAAGAACTTCTTAGTGACTAAGATAAATTTTCCCCTCCAACTACCAAATCCAATCTGATGAAAACTATTAAATGCAAAAGAGGCATAAATGTGTAATTATATAGCAAGAAAAGGCTTATCAACTAACACATGGTTTTCTTTAAAAATAATCCAAATATTATTTAATGTAATATCTCACTTCTTAGCTAAGCTACTTGCTTAACCTACTGCACCAATCTCTTGGGTATATGTTGTTCTCCCATATTACTTTAATACAATGGCAAGCCCCTAATTTTACCCAAAAAAGAACTCTTTTAACTACTTTTTCTTCAAAGATGCTTCTATATCCCACATCCATTATCGAAGATAAAGTTTCTTATACGATCTTCATTTACATATTACCTTGAGGAACAACTGATGTAGGACGGGCAGTTGATGTAGGACGTATTGTCGTTTATTCTACTTGTTTTTGCTTTGTTTTAGTATTTAGGGACCTAAGCACAAATTATCTAGTTTATGTGCTTAGTCGTAAACGTTTTATGTTTTTCTTTGTTTTAGGTTTTATTTAATTTCAAATTTTATTAAATAGGACTTATTTCATTGCTTGTGGGTCAAGTGATGTAGTGTTATAAAAGCCAGCCTTGGGGCCTATGTCCGGACAGTTGAATATGAATTGAATTTTTGAGAATTGTCGTTTATCCTCTTCTTTCTTCTTCTTCAAGATGTGTTCCACATCAACAACACACACTTATACGTCATCCTATAGGTCAATTTGTTCCTCTCATAAGCTTTGACCTACTTTTTCTCTGTTTAACTCTGTGTTTTTTGTGATCCTAGAAATGTAAAGGCCTGCTCTCATCCTAGATGGTGTAGCACTGTGAGATAAAAATGCAACCATTACCTGAGTAGTTACGTGGGAGCTTGCAGAACCTCCTATGAATTCTGCTTCATGGGATGTCTTTGGTCTTTACATCAAGAATTCTCTAGATGAAACAACTACAAGACTATAAACTCACTTACCAAGGGATACACAGAGACATATGGTGTAAGTTATTTTATAACCTTTTCTTTAGTAGCCAAACTTAAGTTTAGGCATAGAATGCATACTTATGTCTATGTGATATGGTTGGAATGCTGGGAGCAAACTTTCGGAGATGCCACTCGACTCAACTGTTTCATGGGATGATGATTCATCTATTTTGTCCGACACCATTAAGGTATAGCAGACTTGTGACCTGAGTTGATATTATTTCATGAGGGCCTTGTGAGTAAATATTTAGGTTAGCCTTCGATATTAGTAATGTCCTTAGTACATGAACTGACTCTTCAAACTGCCACACATATGCCATGCTCTATGTAAACCAAGCATTGGCATAAAAGTTGGTTTAAGTGTGTTTTGTAACCAAGAGGTTTCGAGTTTGAACCTTGCAAAGAAATTTTCCATGTTTTCTAAAAGCTTTTCTTTTATTGAGAAATCCTACTTTTAATGAAAGAGCTAAGCAAGGAGAGGTCGATTGCCATTCTGTCATGGAAAACACTCCATCCAAGAAAATCTTTGTTACTTATGTGAAATTTGAAAATCAAGTGGACCATCTGTTCATCAAGCCATTTGGGCAAGATGGATATCTAAGCTTCAGTTTTAGAGGGAATACTATTATACTTTAGTTTCTATATTTATTTATTTGTCTCTTTCTGTATTTTTCTTTGAATTTCTTTTGTTTCTTGGTTTTCCATGTCACTATGGGTAGAAATAAGTACTATTATTTAAGGCATAGTAAAGACAAACTCCAGAGAAACCCTAGTTAACAACATCCAGACAATTACAGGCAAATAGTTTGAAGAAATGGCAAACTTCCACCAATCTTTTTGTTGTTGCTTGACATTGATATTATCTCCAAGCACCTAGCCGACCACTCCTAAAAATATTCTCATCCTATCTGGGAATGGATATTTTATATGAACCATTGTTCAAGTGTCCAACCTATCTAAGAGATGCATACATTCAACTTCTGCTCTTCCTTAAGAACAAATCCTTGCCAAATAGCCCAATCCTTCCCAAAAAGCCCAAGGCTGATATAGACATTTGGATGTTGAAGATAAATGAGACATCATCTCCTTGTTATGGTCAATTTTCTAAATGATCACAGAATCAAAGGCCAAACGTGTAAGATAGCAAGATAGAAAAATGTGGAGATCTTAAACACAGGTGAGAATGTTGGCTAATGGTCTCGTATCAGAAGAAAGGTCACATAAACACTACTTCATCCACATAGCGCGATAGAGGTATGAATTTGTTTTTATGGCAATATAATAGTGTAATTACTTGGCCCTAAGTAGCTCTTTCAAGAAATCATGACTAAGAGATCGTCATCTCGTATTAACAAAGAAACCTTGAAAATTGTGTACAACACATGCATAGATGTAGCTATGGTAGTCTATGCGTTCAACATCAATTGGACAAGTTTCATCTAGTTGAATTTCTAAAACCAAACACAAAATTTAAAGTCACAAGGAAATCATTAGATCAAGACATTATCAATATCTCAGTTTAAACTAGAAGAAAGACCACACCTCAGGTAGATTGCACATTTTTGATATAATTTGAGCGGTATCCACAGCTCGCTTCAGGTCAGAAGAATAACAAGCTACAAAGTCAGGCTCCCTAGATAGTCGTTTACCCACCTTAGGAATTAAATTAGAGAATAAAATCAGGCCATCGTTAGAGCACAGAAAATGTAAAATGGCCAAATTTTCAGTAAGATCAATCTCACCTCAGCTGCTTGTTTCGTTCCGATCTCATTCAATTCTACATCCAGATGGCCCTAATTTAGAGTGAAAGAAGATGATTGCTAGGAATTCGGTGCATGTTAATATATTGAAAAGTAAAACAAAAAGTCTCAGGAAAAAAAATCATTTGAAGAGAATAAATATGAACATAAATATTTGCATTGCGAGCTTCTATTTAGTCTCCTAAGATATACTATCCCCTAAATGTTAACACACACCATCGTCCCTATTTGTATCGAAAAAATACATCCAATGCAATTTCATGCACAAATCACATGGATACACAAAACTTTTAGGTGAAACCAAAAAAGCAAACTTCATCTGGAGTAACTCGCAGGAGCAAAGAAAGCTACATCTTGTGGCTTGGGAGGTTATTACCAAGCCCCTCCATCATGGAGGTCTTGGAATCAAGGAAGCGAAGGCCTTCAATGCTGCACTTAGTGCCAAGATGGCATGGGAATACGTCCAGTAGAGGAAGGTCCCATGGGTCACGCTCATGCTTGCCAAGTACAGTCATAGGAGCACAGCCAACTCTTCAGGCTCGCACACATGGAGAAGTGTCCGAGCAATGATACCATTCATACTGAACAACACCACTACGGCTGTCATCGCAGGCAACGATGTTAATGTCTGGACAAATCCGTGGGCGGGCAATGGATCAATTCCGATAACTCAAACGGACATGCGCATTCCAGAGGATTTGCTGGACTTAAATGTTGAATGCCTAGTATCAAATGGCGGGATATGGGATACTGATTTCCTGAACCATTGGTTCACACAAAACACGGTTTATGAAATCACCAGGATGCCACCACCAAGTACCCGATACGGCAACGATAGACGGATCTGGTCACACAACATGGATGGCCAGTTCTCTACAAATTCTGCTTATAGACTGCTGAGTAATACTAATGACTCATCAGGACTCGACTGCTACGAAGAGATTTGGAAGTTGTTGGTTCAACAGAGAGTCAAAACCACTCTATGGCTCATCCACAGGAACCGTCTAATTACAAATGACCTCAAGACAAGAAGGAAACTTACAAAAGATGCAAGTTGTGGAAGATGCCAAGCCCTCACAGAGACTGTCATGCATGCCATCCGGGACTGCCCTTCTGCAAGGAGAGTATGGCGGAATCTACTACCTCAAGAAGCCTCCAATTTCTTCAATCATGAGTCAATTTCTGAGTGGATAACTTACAACATGAAGACCCTAAGCAAGGTTAATGATTGGGGTCCTAGCTTTTCCATAACCTGCTGGTGGCTCTGGAGGAACAGAAACCTCCAGATCTTCGAGAACGAACCTATCTCGTCTTCTGTTCTCGTGACTCACTGCTTATCGGATCTCAAATCCTCATACAGTGCCTTCCAAAGAAGCAACTCCAGTGCCCAAACTCCGAAGGAATATAAAAGCTCGGTAAGGGGAATACCTATTCCTTCGGAGGGGACCGTGGTGCAGGTTGATGTTGCGGTTAAAGCCTCTCACGACCTAATAGCAACAGGACTGGTGGCGAGATCAAGCCAAGGAATGTGGTTACATGGGCAAGCTTCAATCGCTCACGGCAAAGATTCGATGCGAGGAGAGCTGCTAGCTATCCGAGATGGCTTGGATTACGCTATAAAGTCCAACTTGCCGACAGGAATCATCTCGACGGACTCCACCTTGGCGGAGAGCTGGATCAATGGGACAGAGGAGACTCCACCGAAATACTACCGTCTAGTCCGCTGCATACAAGATCTCTGCTCTGAGGCCATCTCTTTTAAAGTGGTTTTCCTATGACGAAACCAGAACAAATTGGCAGACTGGCTCGCCAAGCAGTGCCTTAAGCAACCAGACACCAGCCTGTCATGGACGAACTGCCCCGAACAGTTGCTCAAGGACTATTAAGAAGATCTCTTGCTCTTTCCGTCTACCTTTCATCCTGTTGTTAGCTTAATGTAACCCGTTCGCTGGTAGATCACAAAAAAAAAAAGCAAAGGGATTTCAACAGAGAAGTCCTTTTGGGCTTCTCCTCTCCAGGCATCGTTGTGGGCAAGATTGAAGTTTATTTGGAAGACATCTTCTATGTAGCAAACTTGGGGCGGGCTCAAGAGTCACCAATTGACTTGATCGAGACAGACCTCTAGTTGGCTGTGGACCTCATCTAAGGCAAGGTTAAAGTAGTATGAGTGGTTGTTGTATTCTTGCATCAACTACTTCAACTGCAAATTAAGAACCATCTACAAATATGACAGATAGCAAGGAGCGACTTCTTTGTTTATAAATGAGAATAGATTGCTATAGCAAGAAGCCAAGACTATAGCAGGGACCCAATGGCAACAAACATAGCACGAATTCACTGTCACTATAGCTGAAGTATTTTGCTATGCAGTAGCTACCCAAGCACCAGAAGTCATAGTGATACGATTCTAGAGTCATCCCTCAAGCTCAGCCCCACTTAGCACACAAAAGCCCTCGAATCTTAAAATGGAGGAGGATTGAGAGTGCCAGTATCAGCCTCATCTACCTTAGATAGAGCCTGCTTTTCCCTAACTATTTCCCCTGCTCTTTTAGCATTTCCTCTATATGATTATTCATGTTGAATTGCATAGAAGGAAAATAGTTGTTGTAGAAGACTGACTTCTAAGGAAGTGGTATTCAATGTAACAATGGCATGTACAGAAGCGTTGCAGTTCTTGCCCACATTGGTAACATCATAAAGCTTTGATAAGGGATCACAAGCAAAAATTGACCATGTTAGAGAGTCTAGTTAATTAAGTAATTTGAGTCTAGCTGTATATGGACACAATTGTATTGGGGCCCATTAGGGTTATGTCCACTTCCCTGTATCTCATCCTATTCTTAGGAGAGGGTCTGCCCTTCTATCAATAACATACACGGGATTTTCCCCAACATATCATTCTCTACATACCAGAAAAGCCAAATTAAGTGTCAAAAAGGCCAGCTAAAAAGTGAATAAGTTGATTCTCTTGGCAGTTTTTTAAGAGTAATCAACCGATAGAGAGAAGATAATAGGCAAGGACGCATGGACATGTTTGTAGACATGGACACTGACACAGACATGGGAGATGGCAATTTTCTAAAATATAGGACACAGACACGGCGCTGATGAAGGCTAATGGTTTCCATATGTGAGTGTATAATACACAATGTTATCGGGACCGGACCGGTCATCAAACCGATGAGGCTAATGGTTTCCAGTTAACCGGTTCGACCTGTGGTTGAACCAGTGAATCGGTAACATCAACAATGTATAAACAATAATATCAATATACTAAAAATATAGAAAGTATAGGCAAAATATGAAATAGTCCAACTTTGATGAAGGTGTAAGTACAATTTTTAGAACTCGCAATAAAGTCATAATCTCATACCTCACAACATGCTAATGTTTCATACGAAATGATACTTCAAAATCCAAAGTTCAATAACAGAATGTGATTCTAAGCATAATTTGACCCTAAGTTCTCGTAAGAGTCGGGGTTGGAAAAGTCAGGCCCAAAAATAGTTAACGTGTTGAGAGGTGAAGAGGAAATTATAGTCACCTACTCATTGGTTGAGATAGAAGCTCTGGTTAATCAAACTGGTTCAGTAGGTTTAACCGGTGAACTGGTCAGGTCTGATAGGTTCAACCGGCGTCTGACTAATTGGACCGGCATTACCGGGTTTTTGCAGTAATAGAACTGGTAGGGGTTCCGGTTCAAAGTCTGACCGGTCGGACCGGAACGTCCAACCGGAATATAATAACACTGATAATACATGTATGTATGATTTTATACAAATATCAATGCAAATATGTGTGTTTGTGTGTAGTCTAGGAAGCACAGACACTTCTATACAACTGTCGTGTCCATGTCGGACACATTTGGACATGGGCAATTCCCAGACACGGTCCAAAACGTATCCATTTTGGTCACTTTTTGTAGTCTGGACACGGCCCGGACACTCCCCAAACACTTCATGCAGCAACTGCTCCAGTAATAACCTATTTCAGAGTGTAAATTCTGAAAATACAGACACTTCTAAGTGTTCTGGTGATTGATAACAAATAGATGATTTTGCATACTCGGAGAATCTAAGTAAATGCCTTCGCAGAGGCACGAGCTACAAATTGAGCCGCCAATCCTTTTTGGATGGAAAACCCCAAAGATCGAAAGATAAAATCTAAAGATATTGATGATGGCATCATAACATTTCGGTTTATGATACTTTGGATGTGCCGCAAGAGAGAAATTGAATCATTAGCTAGCACCCCAAAGATATAAAATTCAAACGGGAGAAAATGATAGTTGTTTGCTTCAAAATTACATATAACGCAACGAGATCTAATCAAAATTACAAATAAAATCTCTTTAAAAGAGTCCAAACGCAAAATCCAAAATGAGTCATATATCATGAATCACATTTTGGTCTAATAAAGTAATTAAATCAGTGTGAGGAACACAGTTATTCATTCTGAAAATCGAAGTAGTTACCTAAAAATGCAGCAGGTTTATTTGTCTACTTCATATTGTTTGTACTACAAACAAACACACATATTTGCATTCATATTCATATACAATTAAACATACATGTTATACACTCACATATGTATACAGTAGGAAAAAAAGCCCTCATCAGCGTCGTGTCCTATATTTTAGAAAATTATCATCTCCCGTGTCCGTGTCCGTGTCCGTGTCCGTGTCTACAAACGTGTCCATGCGTCCCTGTGTGTAGTACAAACAATATGAAGTAGACAATTAACCCTACTGCATTTGTAGGTAACAACTTAGATTTTCAGAATGAATAACTGAGTTCCTCACACTGATTTGATTAGTTTATTAGACCAAAATGTGATTCAAGATATATGAATCATTTTGGATTTTGCATTTGGACTCTTTTTAAGAGATTTTATTTGTTATTTTGATTAGATCTCATTGTGTTATATGTAATTTTGAAGCAAATCAACTACCATTTTCTGCCGTTTGCATATTGATATCTTTGGGGTGCTAGATAATAATTCAATTTCTCTCTTGCAGCACATCCAAAATATCATAAACAGAAATGTTATGATGCCGTCATCAACATCTTTAGAATTTGTCTTTCGATCTTTGGGGTTTGCCATCCAAAAAGGATTGGCGGCCCAATTTGTAGCTCGTGCCTCTGCGAAAGCATTTATTTAGATTCTCTGAGTATGTAAAATCATCTATTTGTTATCAATCACAAGAACACTTACAAGTGGCTGTATTTTCAGAATTTAAACTCTGAAATAGGTTACTACTGGAGCAGTTGGTGCATGAAGTGTCCGGGCCGTGTGCAGCTGTGCCCGGGCTGCAAAAAGTGACCAAAATGGATAGGGCACGGCATAGCCGAGTCCGAAACGTTTTGGGCCGTGTCCGGGAAGTGCTCGTGTCCGAAATGTGTCCGACACGGACATGGCAGCTGTATAGAAGTGTCCGTGCTTCATAGATTATAGGCCTCCAACTCATTTGAAGTCCAAAGATCGGTAAGCGATCCTTAATTTTGTCTCCATCAAGGAAAGAAAATCCTCACAAAGTTTTTGGGGTACATCAGATCCAGTAGATCCTACGCCTTCTTACCAACATTCATATAAACAAGATTATTACTAATGATCCCTTCAACGTTGGAAAAGATAAGTATTGATCATTGGACAGAGCTAAACTGACACTTCTCCGATCAACTTAGATATATCAATGGTTCAGGGCAGCATCTAAGGCCCATATTTTCTGTGAGCTAGACCCATGCTAAGATATGGCCAAACTCAAAGACACGAGTATCCCACCTACTATAAGTATCAAATAATGGATTCCAATGCATACAAGATTTACTGCGAGGAAGCATACATTTGCAGATGTGCAGAACTTGATTGGTGGGACTGTAAAGTAGTTCCTCAAGTCTGGCTTCTCGGTGGTGTAACTGCTGGTGTTCTATGATTTGCAAGTTTTCTTTATTGGTATTTATAGTTACCAAATGATCGGCCATGAAGTCTTGCACATATGCGCTCCTTGTAGTTCCTTCTGTTCCTCCTTCCTAGCATCCTTTTGGGGTAAAGATTAAGAGAAGCTTCAGGTCATATAAGGTGCGCAAGACCTTCCTTTCAATCTACAGATATCCACATGGAAGTGCTTTAGTTGTTTATTATTATAGTTCTACCATCAAGCCATTGCCGCACACAGTTGCTATCCTCTCATTTTCTTTCTTCCCTCACAGGATCTTCTATCTAATGTATGGATGGCAAAGATAATATATGCCATTGGAGCATTTTCCAATTTTCCATGAGCTAATCGTGAAGTGACTAGTGGTTTGTTATTATAGTTCTACCATCTAAACCATTACGACACAAAGTTGATGTCCTCTCTGTTTCTTTCTTCCCTGACAGAATCATCTATATACTGTACGGATGCAAAGATGATGAATTCTATTGGAGCGTTTTTCAATAGAAGCTGTAGCTGCTGGCAGCATTATCAGGAAGCTTTTTCTATCTATCACTCTCTAGTTCTGGAACTGGTGCTGACTGGGGTCAGACCGTCCTAGTAGCCATGGCCATCAAGACAGTGTCTAACTGAGCACACTAAAGAGTTTGTTCTACCCGTTAGTTTCCACAGCAATGTATTCTTAGGAACTCAGTATTGCTTGGTCCATTCAATGTATTTGGAATAGTATTCCAATGGTATAGGACTAGGAGAGGGAAGCAGAGGCCTAGAGAAACAGGCTGGTCAAGCTCCAAGATTTAAAAGAAAAGAATGGGTGCATGGTTATCAAACCCGAACCGAACCGGCCGGTTCAACCGGTTGAACCGGGAACCGGCCACTCTACTGGGTCGAGTCTCTCTAAAAGCCGGAAATGGCCAAAAACCGCTTTTGAACCGGCGACCCGCCCGGTCGAACCGGTGATCCGGTGACCCGGTCCGGTTCCAGCCCGACCGGCCGGTTCCTTCACCTATCGTTTAAGTGGCCGCGTGAGTGTTTAAGTGCCCGTGTGAGCGGCACGTGCATCTCAAACCCAGGCAGGCGAGCTAAAACCCCGACTCCCTGTTCAACCCCCCGCACCCCTACTTGCGATCTGCTGACTTCCCTCGCGGAAGCTGAAGCCCTAAGCAGCAAGCGCACCGCAGCCGCAGCCACAGTTGCCGGAAGGTCGCTGCAAGTGTCGGAAAGTCGTCGGCGGCGAGTCGCGGACCGGCGGGGGTGCGTCGTTGACCGGCGGGAAGCCAGCCTGAGCCCCAGTTGCCGCCATCGCTGGAGCTGCTCGTCTCCGCCTTCTTTGTTGCACGCCGCCGGAAGCACGCCAGGTAACTTCCTCATCCCTCTCTCTCTTCGTCTTCCTCTTCTTCTTCCGACCCCTCTTCTTCGTCCACTCTTCTTCAATTCTTCCACCTCCGAGCAGGTAGGCAGTTGCTCGCCCCTTCCTTTTTCTTCTTGTTATCTAGCAGCTTGCTAGTAATTTTGAAATTCCCTCTTCTCCATTCTCAATTCCTCATCCTCATCCTCCATTCTCACTTCCTCTTCCTCATCCTCCTCATTTCTCGCGTTCCCTGACTTTCCCTTATTTGTACGTGAATACAGAATTGTATTGGGTTGGTGTGCTTTTGCTCTTGGGCTGAGTTGACTTGTTGTGCCTGTGCATTTGTGTTGCTGATTGCGTGTATTCTACTACAACCTTCAAGTGAGGTATAATCTCACTCTCCCAATGTGCATAATTTAACTGTTGTTGATTACTGATTAGTGTGCATTTCTCTTTAGTCTTTATTTTTAGTGTTTTGCTATTGTCTTTATGATTAGTTTATCAGTTATCACTTTATTGTTGTATGAATTCAAGTAATTAGTAATGTCAATGTGATTGTCTCTATTGTATTATCAACATTTGTGGTTCCTTGTTGTCTTTGTGTGGTTTTGTTAATCTTGGTTGGTTTTGTATTATTTTGGTGTGGTTGTAATTGTGAAATAATATTTGCCTTTTCATTAGTAGATATGTCTTCTCCACTTGAAGAGACAAGTGCACCATGTGTGCGAGGAAAGACGGATCCTGCTTGGAAGTATGTCTCAGAAAGAATAGATCCTGATGGGAAGAAGTATTGGGTATGTCTTCTCTGCATGAGCACATTCAAAGGTGGTGGTATTCATAGGTTAAAACAACATATGGCTGGCGTGGGAGGACAAGCACAAGCTTGCAAAGGAGTGTCTCATGATGTGTGTGAACAAATGAAAGCTATTCTAAAGGGCCATCAGGAGAAGAAGAAGCAGATGGCAGATCGCTATGAGGAGATCAATCCTTTTGGTCCAAATTTGGCACAAGTGTACGACTCTGATGATATCCAAATCATGGATAATCTCTCTTGTGTTCAACCATCTAGGGTTTCCGTTTCATCCAAGTCTTCCGCTTCTGTGGATAAAAGGAAAGGGCAGGTTGACAATTACTTTGCTCCAAGAACCACTCCAGGTTCACAACCTTCTATTAAGGCGGCATTCCTTACAACAGAAGCAAGAGAGCAAGTGCACTCTCTAATAGCTGAATGGTTCTATGATGCAGGTATTCCTTTCAATGCTGCTAATTCTCCATTATTTCAAAAAATGGTAGATGGCATTGCAAGTGCAGGTCCAGGTATCAAAGGACCTTCATACCATGATCTTCAGTTAAATCTGCTAGCCAAGTCAAAGAAAGAAATTTATTTATTTGTAGATTCATTTAGGTCTACATGGGAGGAATATGGATGCACTCTTATGGCAGATGGATGGCTAGATAAAAGGCAAAGAACATTAATCAACTTTCTGGTGTATTGTCATAAAGGAACTGTGTTCTTGAAATTTGTTGATGCTAGTGAGATAGTGAAGACTGGAGAAAATTTGTTTAATCTGTTTAAGGAGGTGATAGATTGGGTTGGTCCTAAAAATGTGGTGCATGTTGTGAGTGATAATGCTCCCAATTATGTTCTTTGTGGCAAGCTAATTGAAAATGCTTATCCCTCTATCTATTGGTCTCCATGTGCTGCACATTGTCTTGATTTAATTTTGGAGGATATTGGGAAGTTGGTGCAGGTGAAAGATGTTGTAAGCAAGGCTGCAAAGATATCCATATTTGTTTACAATCACATCTATGTCTTACATTTATTGAGGAAGAGGCCAGGATGGGTGGAGATTATACGCCCAGGACCAACAAGGTTTGCTACCAATTTTCTTACTATGCAGAGTGTCCTTTCTCACAAGATGGACTTGCAGGCTGTTTTCTTGAGTAAGGAGTTCATTGACTCTAGGTACTCCAAGGACAAAGGCAAAGTTGTCCAAGATATCATTGTTGATCGGTCTTTCTGGAGTGAGTGTGCAACTATAGTTCATATCATTGAACCTCTTGTTCGTGTTTTACGTATTGTTGATTCTGATGAAAGAGCTGCTATGGGCTATTTGTATGAGTCTATGGAAGTCAAAGGAGGCCATTAGAAAAGCATGTGGGGGGAAGAAGAGACTTTATGGTCCTTATTGGAAGATCATAGATGCCAGATGGGATAAGCAACTACATAAAAACCTACATGCTGCAGGGTACTGGTTGAATCCAAAATTGAACTACAACAAAGCCACATTCTCCAAACATCCTGAGATCACTGGTGGGTTATATGATGTGATTGAAAGAATGTGCCCAGCTGATGATTCGTTACTTCCAAAGTTTACCAGAGAGATGAGTATCTTTGAAAACCAAGAGGGAAACTTTGGAAGAAGATTGGCACAAGTATCATTGCAATCTGAAATGCCTCATAATTGGTGGCATCTATTTGGTGGAGATTGTCCTAATCTGCAGAGGATTGCTATTCGGGTCTTGAGCCAAACTTGCTCCTCTTCTGCTTGTGAAAGAAATTGGAGTGCTTTTGATCACATTCATACAAAGAGGAGGAATAGACTAGAGCATGAGAGGCTGGATTCCTTAGTCTATGTGCGATCCAACTTGAGATTGAAGCACAAGTAAGTATTGTGAAACCAATTTTCTTTTTAGATATTAATGCAATCTTGATTAGCTAGTATCTATTATATTTTTTTGTAAAAATGTGTAGGCACATCTTAAAGGATCAAAATCTTGATCCAATTGACATTGACTCCATTGATGTGGTTGATGATTGGGTGATGGAAGAAGAGGAAGAACCAGTAGCACTTGATGATGGTGAGAGGAATGATTTATTCACCGATATTGCTAGGCCTCAAGTGAAGAGAAAGAGGCAAACCGACAAAGATGTTGAAGAACTTGGAGGTAATTATCAAATAATAACATGAGATTGAGTTTTAAGTCCGAAGTCCTAATTTAGACATGGGGAAATATGAATCTAAATTTTCTTTACTTGTTTGTTGTTTCAAAAAACAGAGGGCATAGACATTGGAGTGGATGACAATCCAGATATGGAAATAGGAGATGATGTTGGTGATGAAGATCAAGATGCTGAGGATGATGACTACGTGCCATGATTCATTATGATTTATGAGTCTATGACTTGTGACTTTATGAGTCAATAATGAATTTGAGGATAGACCGATAGAGTCATTTAGTCACTTTCTTTAACTACTCGTTTGTACTATGACTATATCTGGTTGAAGTTCACTTTTTGATACTTCATCCTTTTTGTGGGTTGTGCTCATCTAAAATTTGTTATGTGACTTTTATCTATTCCACAAACTTCTTGTTGTTGAATCATTAGGCTTCATTTTGATTTGAATCTTTGAGATATTTGATCATGTACTATTTAGTTTAGTTAGTATTTACAATTGTGCACTTGATTACATCAATATGATTTTTCATTTTTATGTTTGTGTCTCCTTTATATGTTGAGTTTGCATAATTTTTAATATTTATATATTAATTATTTATTTATGACGTCATGCTGACGTCACCGGTTGAACCAGTCGACCCACTGGTTGAACCAGTGAACCGAGAACTGGAGGCCTCACCGGTTCGCTCACCGGTTCGGTTCTGACAACCATGAATGGGTGAGAGAGGAGAGAGGCGATTGTGCAAGCCACTATGAACTTTCACATCAATAGTAATGACATAGTATAAAAGTTGCAGCCACTAGGACTATTCTTCTATATTAGATCATAGTAGGTAAGACATTTTATCAAGGAAGAACAGATACTCCCTAGAGTTTTTGCATCTATGCCGGGCATATATCGGACACTGACACGCCTAGGCACCTTGAAACTTATTGGAGACTCCTATTGATGTCCTTTCTTTATCAAGGGAAAACTACTTACAAGTTTTTTAATGTTGATACTTATACTAATGTAAAAGAGTCGTGTGACAGAATACAAGACATTTCACTTACACGCGATGAGTTTCTCTATCTAAGGTCAAGAATGCTTTGAAAAAGATGAAAATAGGAAAGACACGCAAGCCTAATGGTATCCCAAATGATGTATGTGTGACAGAGTCAGGTTTTTCAGAAAGCTCAGGGTTGCACAATGTGTGCACCCTCATATATATATAACTGAGAGAATTACAGAGAGGTCCATATATAAAGGAAAATAACAAAACAAATAACAGGATATGTAAAACAGGAAATATATAATGTAACACTCCCCCTCAAGTTGGAGCATAGATGTCAATCATGCCCAACTTGTCCAACAGCGTGCAGAACTGTTTCTTTGCCAAGAGCTTGGTGAAGATATCAGCAACTTGATCTTCAGATCTTGTGAATGGAGTGCATATCTTGCCAGCAAGAATAGATTCTCAGATGAAGTGGCAGTCAACTTCAATGTGTTTGGTGCGCTCATGATAGACAGGATTATTTGCAATGAAGATGGCAGCTCTGTTATCACAATGCATAGGAATGGCCGACGAAGACTCAATCCCAAATT
The DNA here is from genome assembly GCA_963693085.1 of Alisma plantago-aquatica. NCBI lineage: Eukaryota > Viridiplantae > Streptophyta > Magnoliopsida > Alismatales > Alismataceae > Alisma > Alisma plantago-aquatica. The sequence continues at coordinate 593,772,505 of OY856409.1, forward strand.
CTTTCAGAAGAGAACGCACCCACAGCAACTCACAAGCAGTATGGGCCATGGCCCTGTACTCAGCTTCAACACTAGATCTGGCCACGACATTCTGTTTCTTGCTTCTCCAGGTGACAAGATTGCCTCCTACAAAGGTACAGTAACCAGAAGTAGATTTTCTATCAACTTTGTTGCCTGCATAATCAAAATCAGAATACCCTTCAAGAACACAGTGCCCATTCTTTTTATAATGAAGTCCCTTGCCAGGCGACTTTTTTAAGTATCTCAAAACTTGACATGCAGCATCCCAGTGACACTGTTTGGGTTTGTCGAGGTACCTGCTAAGAAGACCTACTGCAGTAGCAATATCAGGACGAGTAACCGTCAAATAGATCAATTTACCAATCAACCTCCTGAATTTTTTAAGATCAGCAAACATAGCAGAGGAATCATCATCCCAATTGACATTGGGATCAAGAGGAGTATCTGCAGGTCTTGCTCCAAGCATACCAGTCTCCTGCAGAATATCAAGAACATACTTTCTCTGCGAAAGAACCAAGGCATTAGAGTTTCTAGAGGCCTCTATGCCAAGAAAGTACCGAAGTCTGCCTAGATCTTTGGTAGCAAAATGCTTGCCCAGATGATCTTTGGTAGCCTGAATACCAAGAGTGTCGCTGCCAGAAATAATAATGTCATCAACATATACAATCAGAACAGTAATACCTGCTGAAGTCTTTTTTGTGAATACAGAATGGTCAACTTGTGACCTCAGAAAGCCAAAATCAATCATGATCCTGCTCAACTTACCAAACCAGGCACGAGGACTTTGTTTGAGCCCATAGATAGACTTCTTAAGTCTGCAGACTTTGTGAGACTCCCCCTGAGCAACAAACCCAGGAGGTTGCTCCATATACACCTCTTCCTGTAAGTCACCATACAGAAAAGCATTTTTCACATCAAGCTGCAGGAGAGGCCAGTTTAGATTCACAGCAACAGATAAAAGAATCCTGACAGAGTTAAGGCGAGCAACAGGAGAAAAAGTCTCAAAGTAATCAATGCCATATGTCTGAGTATAGCCCTTTGCAACTAACTGTGCCTTCAACCTTTCAACCGTACCATCAGGTTGATATTTGACGGCATATACCCACCTGCAGCCTACCGGCTTACACTGAGGAGGTGCATCCACCAGCTCCCAAGTGTCTCTGTCAGTAAGAGCAACCATCTCTTCATTCATAACAGATGTCCAAGCCGTACTTTTCAAAGCATCCTGAATATTCTTAGGTACAGCCACAGCAGATAAAGCAGATACAAAATTGCTAGAATGAGTATGCAGATGAGCAGTAGACACACACTGAGCAATGCTATGAGAAGTGCAAGAACGAGTACCCTTTCGGAGTGCAATAGGTATGTCAAGATCAGAGTGTACCTCAGGTGCAGCAGAACCTTCTGGAGGAGAAGATTGGTTGTCTTGGGGGGGTACTTGTGTAGAAGGTGCTTTATTCTTGCGTTGATAAACAATAAGAGGAAGATCTTGCTTTTCAGTAATCGCAGTATCAGTACTGTCAGGCATACAGTCAGAAATAACAGGTAAGGGAGGAGCCAGAATGTCTGTCTGCAAACTATCTCCTGCTGAAGAATAATACGGTGTATCTTCAAAAAAGACAACATCACTACTAGTAAACCATTTCCGGGTGCTGGGATTATAACATCTGTAACCCTTCTAAGTTCGAGAATAGCCCAGAAAAATGCATTTAGCAGCTCGAGGAGATAACTTATCAGAAGTGGGTCCAAGCAATCTGACAAAGCAAGTACACCCAAAAATTCTAGGAGGCACAGTAAACAAAGAGATGTCAGGTTGCAAAACCTGTATGGGAATCTTATTTCCAATAACAGACGATGGCATCCTATTAATCAGAAAACACGCAGTCAAGATAGCCTCAGGCCAATAAGAGCGGGGCACATGAGAATGCATCATTATCGTCCTGGTAACTTCTAATAAGTGTCTATTCTTCCGCTCAGAGACACCGTTTTGTTGTGGGGTATAGGCACACAAAGTCTGGTGAATTGTACCCACAGATTTACAGAAAACAGCCACATCTTGCTTAACAAACTCTAAAGCATTATCAGTACGAAAAACTTTAATAGGCAAGCCAAACTGCGTTTTTATTTCAGCAAAGAAGTATTTGATAGTAGACAGCACTTCGGACCTACTTTTTAACAGAAACAACCAAGTAGTCCTAGAAAAATCATCAATAAAAAGAATGAAATACTTGTAACCAGACAAACTTGGTACATGGCATGGACCCCATACATCAGAGTGGACTAAATCAAAAATGTTTTTACTGCTCACAGTACTACGTCTAGGATACACAGTACGAGTTTGTTTTCCTAGCTGACAGGATTCACACTGAAAATGACAACTGCCAATATCAGAAACTAAACTACGCAGCTTCTCTGACGAGGGATGGCCCAGCCTGTAGTGCCACTGTAGAGCAGAAACAGAAGCCGATAATGCAGATATCACAGCAGCTTTCTCTGATCGAGGTAACTGGTCCAAGTAATAGAGTCCATCAGCACCTTCATACCCCCCACCAATCTTCGTCCTCGTGCGAAGGTCCTGAAAAACGCATGAACCAGGAACAAATGTCAGGCTACATTTTAAACTCCGTAAAATTTTGCTGACAGATAATAAGTTCAGAGGAAATCGAGGCACATATAAGGCAGATTTGAGGCCAAAGTGAGAAACAATATCACCAACTCCAAGGACCGAAGACTTGGAGCCATCAGCAAGCATAACAGAAGAATGACGGGCAGGTGCAGATATATGTTTAAACAAAGATCTATTTCCAGATATATGTGCAGATGCACCAGAATCTATCACCCATTTGGTATTACCAGAAGTAGAAGGTGAGGAGGAACTCAGGAATGCAGTATCATAACCAGAAAATGCAGCATGTGCTCCGCTAGTAGACGCAGCAGGAGAAGACCCAGCACGCTCAAGAAGAAGACGCTCCACCTTGGCACGAATGTAGTCTGCGGTAGCCCCCGCAGGCTCTGGCGCAGGTATCTGAGTACCACCCTCAGACGCAGTAGAGGAGGAATCTGCAGCAGCATTGGCCCATGCCGGCTTACCATACTTTTCCCAACATTTTTCTTCAATATGGTTAGACCGACCACAGAAAGTACACACGCGTTGTCCTTGCTGAGGACGCGCAGCAGCAGAAGGTGGGGCGGTAGGAGGAGCTCCACATCCAGCACCAGGTCCACGTCCCCGGCCTGCACCTAGGGGAGGACAGCCATCATTGGAGCGGCCACGACCACGACCACGCCCGCCCCAAGCAGCCAAAGCGGTAGAATCTCCAGTCTCAGGATGCGGAGACGGTGTCGATGACGGAAGGCGCTGGAGACGCTGGTAGGCAGTCTGTAAGGTAGGAAGTGGATCACTCACCAAGATCTGATCTACCACACCAGTATAGGACTCGGGTAAACCACTCAGAAATTGAATCAGCTAAAGTTCCGCCCGCTGTTTTTGCATAGTCGCTAAATCAGTAGACAGTGGGTGATAAGTCTCCAACTCACCCCACAGGCCAGTGAAGGTGGAGAAGTAGTATGATATGTCAGATCCCGTAAACTGTAGTCGCCCCAGTTGCTTGGTGATATCAAAGACCTTCTTGGGATTCTGACTATGAGAGTAGGTACCGGCAAGCTGATCCTACATCTACTTCACCGTAGGCAGCCGAAGAAGATTAACACTGATCTTCTCAACTGTGCTGTTGAGAATCCATGTCATAACAGTCGAGTCATCACGGACCCAGTCATCAAAAGCTTTGATGTCCTTTGCATCTGCCTCCTCTGCAGGATGAGGCGGACCAGTGCGAATCAAGTGAGAGTATTTCCCTTGCGATTTGGCAAATATCACAAAGGAGCACACCCAAAGTTGGTAGTTGCGCCCGTCAAGTTTAACAGTAGTGACTTGACGACGCGAGTCTCTCCAGATGTCATCTCCAGAAGACGTCATGAGGACAGGCAGGAAAGGTAGGTACAGGCAAGAGTAGGCACAGGCAGAAGACGGACTACGCCGTCAGGCAGGCAGAAGCAGGCACAAGCAAATCACCGCAGACCTCTCACATACAAACTACGCCTAGGCGTAGCAGGAAACCCGGAGGCCGAAGCCTACACGGGCAGGCAGGAACAAACGAACACGAACTGAAGGTTGTCCCTCAGACGAACAACGCGTCGATCTCCCCCTGAAAATGGAACTAGTCCAGATCTACAAGCGGCTCAGTGGTCCCGTAGAAGACGGCCACCCGGCAGCGCACCTGCTGTGCGAACAACAACCAAGGTTGCTCAAGCACTAGCGGTGCACCAAGCCAGGAGGCTAGACGGAACCACGAGCGGCGAACAACCAGCTGGAAGCCCCTATGTGGGCGGCGGCACTGCTGCCCCGGGCGGCCTGACCGGCGGCGGCTCCTGCTGCCCCGGCGGCGCTAGCCGGCGGCTGCTGCTGTGCCGCACGCACGGGCGCGGCGCGGCCGGCGGGAGAGGAGGGAGGGGCCGGCAGGAGAGGAGGGAGAGGGGGGCGGCGGCGGTGGAGAGAGAGAAAGGGAAGGGAGGGAGGCGGCTAGGTTTCGACCTGCTCTGATACCATGTGACAGAGTCAGGTTTTCCAGAAAGCTCAGGGTTGCACAATGTGTGCACCCTCATATATATATTACTGAGAGAATTACAGAGAGGTCCATATATAAAGGAAAATAACAAAATAAATAACAGGCTATGTAAAACAGGAAATATATAATGTAACAGTATGGAATAGTATATGAGATGGAGAAGCTATGTGGTTAATGAATTTATTCGATAAGATTTAGAAAGACCAAACAATGTCAAACGAGTAGAAAAATGGTATTATAGTCCCCATGTAAAAGAACAAAGGAGATGTTAAAAGCTACATAAACTATAGAGGAATCAAATTGATGAGTCATACTGTGAAGCTTAGGGAGAGGATTGTTGAATGAAGTCTAATATTTGTAATACATATATTGGACAATCAATTTGGTTTCGCGGCGCACAAGACTTTATTTTTTTGATAAGGAGGCTTATGAAGAACCATAGAGAAAGCAATTGAGATCTTCACATGGTTTCTATGGATTTGGAAAAGACTTATGATTGAGTACCTAGTGTTGTGGACAGTTTTGGAGAGAAAGGGTGTGCCAATTCAATACATTAAGTTGCGCAAGACATGTATAATAGCTCAACTACAAGTGTTAAGCTCCTAGAGAAGAGACACCAAAGTTTCCTAACACATGTTGTCAAGGATCGACGTTGAGCACTTATCTATATGTTCTTGTTATAATTGAGTTGACAAAGCATGTTCAGGATGATATTCCTTAGTAAGTATTATTTGCTAATGATATTGAATCAATTGATGAAACAAAAGAAAGATTGAATGACAAAGTTGAACTTTGGAGAATTTCGTTGACTAATGGATTTAAAATCCGCATAAGCAAAATGAATTAAAAGCATTGCAAATATCAGCTAGTCAAGAATTGTAAATGATTGGCTTAATTTGGATGGAGTGGATGTACCAAAATATGATACTTGTTACTTGGGTTCTATTATTCAAATGGACATAATTTTTCAAGATGACCTTTTGTTAAGAGGACCAAACATGATGTTTGAAATGGATGGGTTCAAGTGGAGTAGCATGTAAATGGAATGTCTCTCTCATATTGAAGAGTCTTATAGAACAACTATACGATCAATCATGCTATATGGGAGTGAATGTTGGGCGGTGAAGAAACAAGGTCTCAACAGGATGAACATGGTTGAAATGTGCATTTTGAGATGGATGTGTGGGGATACAAGATCGCTTGAGAAATGACTATATCGGGAACAAAGTGGCAGTATTGAGGACGAGTTGCGTGAGAGTCACCTGAGATTGTATGGGCGTGCAACGCAAACCAACAAAAGCACATATTCGAAGCAATGCCATTAAGTCGAGCACAGTTAAAAGAAGAAGAGGCATGCCTAAATCAACTTGGGAGGAACTTATAGAGAATATTATGAATGTTTACATCCGGATCAGTATATGACCCATAACAAAGCTTGTTAGAAAAGAAAAATACATGATGATGATGATGATATAACATGTCTTTCAAAAGCCACTAAAAAACACTAAACCAATAAACATTTAGAATTTTTACATGACACAATTCTACCAATATAAAACTCAATAGCCTCAACTTTTACCGGACAGATTATTTTAGGACATGAATATTTCATTATGAATACGCTTTGTACACTCAGTTTATCAATTTTGCGGCTCAAACCATACAACAATATTGATTTGTACTCATGGACCATGAACTGTAGCGCCAAGACAATCGGTTGGTACATATTTAATCTGTTGGCTTTCAAAATCAGTTTGGTTTTGAATGTGTCGATTACCCATTACCAACCCAAGGACCATCCTTCCTTTCAAAAGGAGCTTTAAATGTAGTGCATTATCAGATGCAAACTGACTGTGCTCAACTAAAGCAATTATGGTGTAGTCATGGGATACACTGGAAGTTTGGTAGCATATCTAGCATCAAAAGTTGTATTTTATTAAACAAAGCAAAACATATATATAGATATAAGAAAATTATAATTGTTAACAAAGAAAATAGTTGGCTGGAGTTGTCGTTGGCCGTTGGGTAACATACAAAAAGTAATGGTGTAGGTTCAACTCCCAATGCCACCAATTTTTTTAACTCAGCCCCCGTGTGGTAAAATAAAAGTATATTTACATATACATTGATTTCAGCCCCCCTTATTGTAATTTGCTAAATCCGTCACTGACCATAGGGGATGCTAATGGGGGCAGCTGACTCACCCAGTCGCCCACACTGAAAAACCATGTGAAATTATCTCAAAATTATACATAAGCTCTAACAATTTGCACAATATTTGTATCCACTCCCACTTCCCGTCTAGAGGAAGCTCACAACTTCCCAAATATCTGCTTCCAAGTTGGATCTATTTCTTCAACTGCCGCCACCTCACACTATTCTCCTTTGTACATGATCCCATGAAAGTATACACGATGCATAGTTTGCTAATATCGGTAACACTTTTGCAACTTTTTGTTCCCATACTATTTCACTGTTCAGATTGTTCCACGTATCATCCAATAATAGATAATTATAGGGTTGCAAGTGGCTGAGGATGTCACAACATGCTAAGGGAAGGCAACCAACTAGCCGGTTAGCAGGATCTTGTACAACAGAGAAGTGACCAACTACGGCTTGAAGATTTTCCTAAAGATATTTCAGTCTAGCAGTACTAAATTTAACGCCTTAAACTGATGTAAGTAAACCTCGTGGTTTTGGGAGGTGATATACTCAAAAGTAGTTACAGTGAAAGATTTGATAAACCTCACCCAACCACCCCGCGAAAAAACTATAAGAGACGCTATAGCTGGAATCAATTTTATAAGCGCTTGGGGTTTGCGTAAAATGTCATCATAACGCGTCAGCAATAAACGGCCCTCTTGGTATGGACTTTGGGAATTAAAGAGAGAAATCAATTAACCCTAACTGCAGAAAAGACTCATTGGAGATTGAAAACACTGAGACATTTAATCGACTAAATGTGGGTAAGCTAATTATTTCTGGAACAGTAGAAAGATTAATGGACATAGACAGAGTGCGGAACCTGGATCTTTCTGGAGGCGTTCCATGAAGTCTCTCCATGACGCACCACCACCACCTCAGTTATACCGAGGCCCTGGCAGCCAGCGACGGCGACCTCGCCGTTAGAGATATCGGAAGTAGAAGGTTTCTGCGAGAGAGGTGGCAACGACATTCTTTCGGAACTCGGAAGAAGCTACTAGAGGAACGCCGTTGGCAGTTATTTTTGGTTTGATACGCGGTAACAATGGAATCAGGTAAGAGAGAGTCACATCTACCCGCACAAAGGGATGAAAGGTTAAGTTTGGTGCTGTTGTCTAAACATTCTCATTTATATAAGACTAGCAAGAAGCACGTGCTAAGCACGTGCATCACATTTGAAATTTTCTAATTGCATAAATATGTATAAAAACTCATATCTATAACAAAATCATGTCCTTCATGTAGCATACACATTAGTTATTACAACACACATATATACAATTTGTACAGTACAAAAAAACATACTAAAGTATGTCCTTGATATTTAACATGATGAGATCTAGTTCTTTTCTTCCTCTTGAAACTTCAAGATTTTTAACTGCACAAATTTTTTATACTTCTTTTCAGCTTGTACCTGAAATATGAGAGACATCCTTGTAACATGGGCTTGCCATTTTTCTATAAGCTCGTATTGTTCCTGTATACAATTATGAGTATAAGAATATTATATATTTTAAATTTAGAAATATCTTCTTGTATATATTGATACAACATGATATGAATGATACCTACCATGGGACCGAGTGTCATTAACATATTAGGATCACATGAGAAAAGATTTTCCACTTGTTTTCCAAATAATGTACATTGTGTTACATCAGTACCATCTTCTAGTTGAATTCTTACAATACACCTGAAATACATTTTTTCAGAATAATAATATAAGAAAACAATGTAGGTTATTCGTATGATAAAAAAATAAAAATAGTTACCAAGGCGTTGCAGTGGATTGAGTATAGCAATTTTGGCAGAAATATTTTGCATCATAAGTAATGTTGGTTTTCTTGTGACATTTGTTGCAAGCCATATACCAAAGTTCTTGCTGCTTCGAGACAATAATTTCTGTTGGCTTTATGAAGTATATTCTTTCCTATATACATATAGAATGTTTATCACACATGAAAATCATAAAGAGTATATATTATATGTGAAAACAATCTTTAATGTTACCGGATTAGTGGAAGCTAAAACTTCTGCAATTGAAGTAGTCTGATTTATTTGCTTATTATACTCAATTATAGCATCTTTGAGTACATGAGAATGAGCCTTTTTCCTGTACAAAAAGTTTTATTTTATCAATAATGTCTATTGTTGAAAAAAATAATGTTTAAAAATAACATGCATACCATTCTTGAAGTTCATTAACTTCATCTAGCTCTGGATTTATCAACATTCTTGTTTCTCTACCAGTTGAGAGAGTTCGTTTTCCTATGAGTCATAATATGAGAAAATGAAAATTTTGTGATTCAATTACAATATATAATGAAGGTAACATTACCATAGATATTCTTTGAAATCAAATTTTTAGCTACAATGATAGGCCTTTTCTCTAAAAGTTCAATTATTGTTTCACTCTGATCGGTCATAAAATTTCCCCATGTTGATAAAGTCACAATCTGCAAGTTGTAAGTGTATTTAAAGTAAGTATAAGGTAGTTATATGCTTATGAACAATGATGTAGTAGATATGTTAAACTTACGAAGAATCTGTCAGGAGAAGGTCTCGAAAAGTGACATCAGATTGGTCTCGTTTTCTTTTTGTTTCTTGTTTCGGAAGAACACCTATAACTATTGCAATCACATCTGCATATATTTCTCATAAGAGCATTAGTTGATATAAAAAATAGTTATTTATCTAAAATTTAAAGGATGTTTGGAAAATATACCTATATTTGGAGGTGATGTCTCTAGCTGTAAGAAATCTGCTAAAGATAAAAGGTCCAACTGTAGTGGTTCTTCATATGTTATGTTGCTTCCCGCTTTTTCCACTATTGTGAACCTTTTTATGATCATTTGACATCTATGGTCATTTGTCTTACCAGAGTAATATTGCGGTTTAAGTAGTGTCAATGTAGCTCTGGATACATAGTAGGTGTTGTTCAACAATAAGGTGTCATTGAATCTTTCAATGTCTTCATTGAATATCACCGCTTGTATCTTCATTCCCTAGAAGATAATTGATCTATATTTAATACTATATCAAGGAACTAAATTTCTAGTTTATTTTAACTTGCGTCGTACCTTTTCATCCATGAAGACTAATCTTCTATATGAATGATTTCCATCTTTTGAAATTGCAGGATTTGTTATATCACTCACTTTCACCTTGATTGTCCAAACAGGAACATTTTCATTTACTTCATGTAGTAGTTTGTAGATTTTCTCCATCCTCTTTAAACAAAAGCTGTGAAGATACCATACATTTAGTAAAGTTGAACATGCTAAAGAAATTATAATATATTGGAAAGATGAAGGTTCATGCCTAAATTATCCCTACAATAGATAATATTTCACTGTAGACTATATTTCTAGTAGATGTGCTGCTTTTGTCTTGTATAGAAGTTGGCTTGATAAGAACTTTAATATCTTCTGGAGATCTGACTCTAGATAAAGCAACATATAATTGACCATGAGAAAATACTGGTTGAGGTAAATATAATCCGACTTTGTTTAGAGTTTGTCCTTGTGATTTGTTGATTGTCATTGCAAAACATAATCTTATTGGAAATTGTAGTCTCTTAAATGAAAATGGCATCTTCTCATGGTCCTTAGGCATCAATGGAATTCTTGGGATGAATACTCTTTGTCCTTTCTTATGTCCAATTGCTATTTCAGCACCAATAATATTTTTGTTGAAGTTTCTACAAATAAGTCGTGTCCCATTGCAAAGCCCTGAAAAGGGATCAATATTTCTCAGCAGCATAATTGGACAATTTCTTTTAAGTACCAGCTTGTGGGGCGGGAGGCCAGAAGGAGTCAAAGTATTCAGGAATTCTTCTTCTTGAAATTGATTGGTATTATCAATAGCAGAATCAAAGCTTAAGTATTCTTTCTTATCTCCTGGAAATTCTTCAATCAATAAGTCATTAATTTCATCAACAAAATCATTCTTTGTAGTCAAAATAGCATGATTTGTGAGGGAGTAGGTGTTATTTTCATCAATAGTAAGATCAGGAAAAATTGCATTTACTAATTCATGCTTAGATGACAATTCATCAGTATACGGGATCACCATGCATCTAGGAATTTGAATTTGATCTCCAAGTGTAGCTTCTTCTGTACCATTTCCAATAGAGAGTAAATAAGCACTGAATGAAGGATTCAATATAGTTCTCATATTTTGTTTCAACTGCAGTATTTCAACTTGTTTCCATACATAAGATTTTACAAAGCTTGCTTCAATTGCTTGTTCTTTTCCTCCCTGTGGAATCACGGGAAGAATCTGTCTAAAGTCTCCACCAAATACAACAATTTTTCCTCCAAAAAGTTGTTTGTTGCTTGTCATATCTTGTAATAAAAGATCTAATGACTCAATTGCTTGTTTTTTTGCCATAGATACCTCATCCCAGACTATAAGTTTTGTTCTTCGCAATAGCTCCCCCAAACTACTTTGTTTTGAAACATTGCATATCTTTTGTACTTCATTATTCAGTGGTATTTTAAACCTTGAGTGTGCAGTTCTACCAAAAGGCAATAAAGACGCTGCTACCCCTGATGATGCAGTTGCAAGTGCTATTTGACCACATGATCTTACTTTGGCAAGTAAAGCACGATACAAAAATGTTTTACCTGTCCCTCCAGGACCATCAATAAAAAAGATTCCTTGTTTCCCACTATTCAGTCGATTCATAATAGTTTTGTAGGCACAACTTTGATCACAATTCAATTGTGAAATCGTTAACATATCATCATCAGATACAATGATTTTTAGTTCTTCTTCTACCTCTTTGTATATCTTCTCATGCTCATTTTGAACAACAGATGGTAAGTTAAAATCCAATAAAGTTTTCCCCATTGATTCTAAGCACATATTGATCACATTTAGAGCACGATTATGAGCATGTTTCCAATCCTCCTTTTCCATATTATAGAAGTCTTCACTCAAATGGTTCTTAAATTTCTCCCAAAGATTCATAGGGCTAATAGATGTACAATAGACCAATATAGTGCAAAATAGTTGTCAAAGACCCGAGGGCATTTGAAATATCATAGCTTCATCAAGACATTCTTCAATGTTATCAGCAGTTTGTAACAAACCAAATTTTTCGACTGCCTCTTGGAATGTATGGTATTTAGTTCCATTTACAGTTTTCAGATGATCAAAAGATTTTGCACCTTTGATGTGATTCAACAAACAGCGTAAATAGTAGCGTTCACCTTCAATAGGTTTGGCAAAAATGACTCTTCCAATAGAATTTCCTTGTTTTCTTTTATTCCAACATCTGGATTTTTTCTCCCAGACGTAATGCTCAGGAAATTCTTTGTATAGATATCTCCGCGCCTCCTCATCAATGCAATTCATCCTAAAATATTCTGTGAGCATTGTTTTTGAAAAATGCTCATTGTTTATAATGGAGGACAATTTTTGATTTTCATGAAATGTAATAGTTTGTTTGTCCTCGAGATGAAGTTGTAAAGAAGTCACTGATGGATGCATTTCATTTAAGGGAAACTGATATATTCTCCATGCTGCCTCTTGTGGTGATACCCATCGTCCTGATACATATTGTGCAATTTCATCGTGTGCATACTTTGATTGTTTGTCATTTACTTGCAACATTATTCGATCGTGCCCTTTGTATATGTACTTGTATAGGTACTTTACTGCCTTAATCGAAGAACATATTTCGACATTCATATGACAATTGTATTTAGCTAGTAAGTAAGGATTGTAAGGAACGATCCAACGATTATCAACCATCATGGAACCAACTCTTTCTTGTTGATTTGTGTCTCTTCTTCGATATAGAGGGTAAGAATTTTTTTGCTTGAGTTGTTATCAAACAAAACTCCTTTGGATAGTGTTTTTTGCATTGTCCATTCTCCATGCAAATATTCTTTGGATTTAAGGTCCCACATGGACCATGAACCATATGTTTTAAAACCATAGTATGTAAATGTGGATTGTGTTCTTTTTCTGGTATTTCAGCAGATACATATTGGTCATATACAAAACTCCTTTGGATAGTGTTTTTTGCATTGTCCATTCTCCATGCAAATATTCTTTGGATTTAAGGTCCCACATGGACCATGAACCATATGTTTTAAAACCATAGTATGTAAATGTGGATTGTGTTCTTTTTCTGGTATTTCAGCAGATACATATTGGTCATATACATCAGGCGTAGTAATCTTTTGACCCTTGTCTAATATGATTAGAAAATGTGCATGTGGAAGTCCTCTTTTCTGATATTCTATCACATAAACATAACCAATCACATGCCCAAGTATATCTCTCTTAAAAAGATCAATTTTCAACTCTTCCAATTTTGATTTGAACACTCTACAAAGCAAATCCGGCCTATTTTGTGCTTCTTCAAATTTGAACAACTCTTTTTTGACTTCTATCCAAGATGGATTGCATGTAAAAGTTAGAAAGATATCTGGTTTACCATATCGTTGAACCAATGACATTGCATCAAGATAACGTTGTCTCATATCTCTAGGACCACCAATAAAAGAGGCAGGGGGGATAACTCTTTTTCCAACAGTAATACCAGTATTTTGTCCCTGACTGATGCTATCAACAACTCCTTGATACAAATCTGCTCGAATATTTTGTTGGTCTCTTCTAATATAGTCCAAACGACTACTCTCAAGTTTAATATACATATCAACAATGTATTGTTGCAGAAGTCTTCCAGAATGCAATAAAACAGATTTATCATCTTCTCTAACTTGCAATTTGTAGCAATAATATTCATGACATGAGACTGCTTTCCTTCGTTTTTTGTTGGATTCTAGAACTAAAATATAATAGCAACATACAGTCAGTAAAACATAGTAGATGGTAAGTAAATATAATAGTTGCTATATATTTTACCTCTTTGTTCTTGTGAAAACAACTCACTGACTTCATTGAAGGAAGACATATCCAACACTGGATCATTGATCATCCATTGATTGTTCTTTTTATCTTTTCTTGAAATTCCTTCATGCCAACCAATCTCACCACATGGAAACAATAGTGGGTATTGTAAAGGATCATAGCATCCATAGTAGTAATTAATGCAGTGGCTAGTACCAACATGAGAGTAGACACGAATATCTCATTGAAAATTTATGTTGGTATTGTTGTCATCTTCATTTTCAATCCAAACTGCAGCCACTTGCGAAGCTGATGGTGCATTCTTAATTCCTTGGTGTACATTTGGACTTGACTTTATAAATATCTGAATATTTTCAAAATTGTCCAAGTCCTTTAGACTTCGAAAGAATTTTGAGTATGGATTTTCTTCTAATGTACTAATTAATATCTTAATGACATCCTCTCTTAATCTTGAAGATTGATGTAATCTATTTTCTATCTCATGATCGGTGTCATAAAAATATAATTGCAGATGTGAAGGGTGTCCATCTTCAGGTACTATCCTATTCACAAAATGATATATTTGCCCTTGTACCTTGAATGTATATATTCCCTTATTTCTTTTTGAGAGAGATTTATCTTCATTGACACCCATAGATGTAAAAGCAAAAGTGTTGTTGTATGTTCTGATGCATTGTCTGAAATGAACTGCTTCTTTTTCAGATGAAGTATACAGATGATTCAATCCTAATGGGATGTCATTTGTTGCTAGTTCAATTTCTCCATCATAGCAACAAAATATTTTGACCTCATATGGAAATCTTTTCGCATGGCAATATATACAATTTGTACAGTTGGGAAGTACATATTGTTCGCTAGGTATCAACATATCCTTTATGAAGACTTTCTCCATGCGTTCACATCTTCTCTTCATTTGTGATGAGGAAACTATAGAAAAACTTGGTTCCTTAGATGATGATGAAGATCCGATTTCCCATGTAGAACCATGTTTAGAATGTAATTGTTCTGATTTCCTCCTAGCATAATTTTCTCTACTTTTGTCACGTAATGATATTTTTTTATCTTCAGAGAGTTTGGCATAGTTTTCTCTTCGTCTCTTCCGTAATAATGACTTTTCTTCCTCAGACAGTTCACAGTACTTCATCCTATGCAATTTACAAAAAAATAGTTCTTAATTATGCTTGTTTTGTTATTATAATTTAAAAAGTTCATAATGCACTTATACAAAGAAATGTAAAATTGATTTATATGTATCAATAAAGCATCTCTCATTTGTAATCAAGTATATACACAATATTATAATGTGATAAACATGTTAATTCGAATTTGCACAGAAATCATAATTCCAAAGCTGAGAGCTAATAATGTTACTAAGCAACAATATGAAAAAAAGAATTATACACTCTCAAATAACATGCTTTGAATTATAATCTAACTTGTCATGCAAAGTAGTTCAAGCATATTAGATCATTAAAATCAAAATTGTTGAAAGAAATCATCATTTATATTCTCAGAAATACAATATTACCTCTTATGTAATATAGTTCACACTATTCGTATCAGTAATGAGCCTTTTTCTAAAAAGAATAAATTCAAGACAACATTCTAATATAATTTTCAAAACAACATTAGACAACTTGTACAGTAGTGACAGTCTTTTACATAAAAAAATTAGGCAATATATACACAATGTTTTACATATGGATACTTTGTATGTGCACCCAAAAAATTGATAATGTAACTAATTAATAACATGAGAAAAAGATTTATAGACTCCTGAATAATATTATCTGAAAGAAAGTCTAACCTCTTATGCAAAACAGTTCAGGCTGTGTGTATCAGGAATAATCCTTTTACTAAAATGAAAACAATAAATGTAAGACATCATTCTAATATGATTTTAAAAATAACATTTGACATTTTGTACAGTAGTAACAATCTTTTCATAAAAAATAGACAACATATATGTAGTATTTCACATATGGATACTTTGTACACACAAAAAGGGGGATACAACTTTTGTTCTACTCATACATCATATTGTATTCTACATAACAACACTAATAAAAAACGGTTTCATATACACGCAAACTTTTCACATCAAAAATGTACAAACAAAGCCCTTATGTTCTATACATACACATTACTATATACATATATAAGACTCTAAACATCAAATAAATACATTAGAATTCTTAAACATCCCATGAGTTGTTATCTTTACCGTCATCATTTCCCATTGGCTCTGACATCTTTGAAGAAATCATCAAGAAGTTGGCAGCCACTTCTTCTTTATATTTTAATTTATAATATAAGTCTTTTGCCTCTTTTAACTCCTTTTCAAGTTCAAATAATTTTTTCTTTTTCTCCATTCGTTTCATCCTTCGATAATCACCGATAGTTATCCTGTCTTTTCCTTTCACTTTTATGGTCATCATTGCTTTGCTGAAGTACGTTCTTGCCATTACCCTAAATAAAATTATAACATAGTTAATATATTTAAATAAAATATTTAAATATTGTATTAACAATAGTGTACAGGTGTGTGTGTACGACGTAGATTAGAAGAGACCGACCTAAGATAATAACTCAAGACAACAAATGTCAACCCCAACAAAGATCCCTATAAAATAATAAAATTGTGTATTTTAGTGGTTGAAAAAGGCCCTTGGACAACCTGCAATATTTAGATATAGATACACATATAAGTACATAAACGTATCTTGAAAAAAAATAACGTTATAAAATATATACTACATATGCATGCATGTATATGTGTCTATATATGTATAATATTTAATTTATATCGTCAGGTAAAAGATCAACTATACATTAATATATTAAATAAATTTGATTTTCTTCTGTTGTGGTAGCCGTAGAATCCCTCCCATGCAAGAAGATATTAGACTCACCTAATTTTCCCAAAAGATATTCAATCATGAAGCACGCACACTTATGGCATGTTGTTATTATATCAGCGGTATCAACATGTTCAGAGTCCTTTGACATGTAAACATGTCGTGCACCCACCTAAGAGTCATAGATAATGACTGCCTCCGGAAAAAAAGCTTTTTCGATGTCAAAAGATATACTGTGGCATACATGTCGTAGCCGTTTCTGATATATACCCGTGAAACCAGGCACAACATGCACAGAGGAATAAACCGGCCATGTATGCCTTAACACTGATGTGTCGGCAGTCTGGACGGTACTGACGGTCGTTCAATTCAACATGTGTATTTGTCTCTGTATTGCCGGTCGGCGGCTGCTGCGTGTAAAATTGAGTTGAAACAAATAAAAAACGCTATGTCTCTGTATGGTCGCCCGCTGGCTACTGTGTGTAAAGTTGAGTTGAAACAAACAAAAAAGCCAAATAACCAGTGCATCGGCAACCTGCATACCCGCGACGAAGCACAGGTGAACACATGACATAAATGCAAGCACCATACACTAAACAATGGGATTTGTGCGAGAAAACATGGACAGACGTAGTCGTATGGTACAATCTTCATTGCAATAGATCTGGACAGTGTATGGCCCACAGAAAAGATTTTCAATCGCAGATGAAAAAACAATTACAGTCGAAGTTACCTCTGACTGCACTCGGGTGATGGTTGTGGAAGCAGAAAACAATCAGTTTGCAACGAAGACTCGAGTTGGGAACCTGGGCCGCAATTGTGAAATCTGTATATTATTTGTTGTGTTGATAATCACATGCTGGCATCGGTCTGGCAAGCAACGGAACTGTCTTCCGCGACGTGGCAACAAATGCGAAATATACCCGCCAACTAATTTCTAGGAAATAGGAAAAGCAGATAGCTACAAAGAGCAAGCAAGCTCCTAGACAGACAGCTACAAAGAGCAAGCACGTGAAATAGGAAAAGCAGACAGCTACAATGAGCAAGCAAGCTCCTAGACAGACAGCTACAAAGAGCAAGCACGTCACCTTCAGTTATTTATAGGGTATAGATATAAGAAAAGAAAGTTCGTTTGCAATTTTTTTCTATTATTTTAAAAATCACATACAGGTCAATGGTCTATGTGTGTACACTACAAATTTGTCTTTAATTTTTAAATTATATATATACTACATAAAACAAGACATTTTGGATTAGTCATTCAAATTTTTTTAACATTTTTATAAATTACAAGCGCGTCCTTTGTACCTAAAAAAATCCCACAGAGTGGGTTAGATGCAATTTTTACCATTATTTTTTTAAAATTTACATATTGGTCCTTTGTGTTTATATCACATTTTTACTTTAATTTTTAAATTATATATTTTATTAGGAGACTCATATATACTAATATGTGGATGTAATTTTCCCCATTATATTTTGACATTACATGTTGGTCCCTATGTGCGTACACCACACTTTTGTCTTTAATTTTTTCTAATTATATATTGTATTAAGAGACTCATCTATACTATATAAGAAAGTCCGTCGAGGGGGTTGGTTGCAATTTTTCTCTATCATTTTTTCAAATTACATAGTGGTCCATGTGAGTACACCACACTTTTGTCTTTAATTTTTAAATTATATATCTATACTACATAAAACAAGTCATTTTGGATTAGTCATGCAATTTCTTTTAACAATTTTATAAAATACAAGTGTGTCCTTTGTACCTAAAAAAAACCCCACATAGGGGGTTGGATGTAATTTTCTCCGTTATTTTTTAAAATTTACATATTGGCCCCTTTGTGTTTATACCACATTTTTGTCTTTAAGTTTTTAAATTATATATTTTATTAGGAGACTCATATATACTAATATGTGGATGCAACTTCCTCCATTATTCTTTGATATTACATGTTGGTCCCTATGTGTGTACACCACACTTTTGTCTTTAATCTTTTTGATTACATATTGTATTAAGAGACCCATCTATACTATATAAGAAAGTCCGTAGAGGGGTTTGGTTGAAATTTTTCTCTATCATTTTTAAAATTACATAATGGTCTATGTGTGTACACCACACCTGTGTCTTTAATTTTTAAATTATATATCTTTACTACATAAAACAAGTCATTTTGGATTAGTCATGTAATTTTTATAAATTACAAGCATGTCCTTTGTACCTAAGAAATTCCCACAAAGGGGGTTAGATGCAATTTTCTCCATTATTTTTTAAAATTTACATATTGGTTCATTTGTATTTATACCATATTATTCTTTAATTTTTTAAATTATATAATTTATTAGGAGACTCATATATACTAATATGTGGATTCAATTTCTTCCATTATTTTTTGACATTATATGTTGGTCCTTATGTGCGTACACCACACTTTTGTCTTCAATTTTTTTTTATCATATATTGTATTAAGAGGCTCATGTATACTATATAAGAAAGCTCGTAGAGGGGGTTGGTTGCAATTTTTCTCTATTGTTTTTTAAAATTATATACCAGTCCATGTATAAACACTACAATTTTATCTTTAATTTTAAAATTATATATCTATACTACATAAAATAAGTCAGTTTTGGATTAGTCATGCAAATTTTTCAACATTTTTATAAATCACAAGTGCGTCCTTTAGTTGTACCTAAGAAAATCCCACATAAGGGGTTAGATGCAATTTTCTCAATTATTTTTTTTAATTTACGTATTGGTCTCTTTGTGTTTATACCACATTTTTGTCTTTAATTTTTTAAATTATATATTTTGTTAGGAGACTCATATATACTAATATGTGGATGCAATTTCCTCCATTATTTTTTGACATTACTGGTCCCTATGTGCGTACACCACACTTTTGTCTTTAATTTTTTAATTATATATTGTATTAAGAGACTCATCTATACTATACAAGAAAGCCCGTGGAGGGGTTGGTTGCAATTTTTCTCTATTATTTTTTTAAAATTACATACTGGTCCATGTGTGTACACCACAATTTTGTCTTTAATTTTTAAATTATATACTATATTAGGAGACTCATCTATACTATATAAAAAACTTCGTGGAAGGGGTTGGATGCACTTTTCTCCATTTTTTAAATTACATATTGGTCCATGTGTGTGTACATCATACTTTTATCATTAATTTTTTAATTATATATTATATTATGAGACACATCTATAGTATACAACAAACTTTACACAAGGGGTTCGATGAAATGTTCTCCGTTATTTTTTAAAATTATATATTAGTCTCTTTGTGTGTACATCACACTTTTGTCTTTAAGTTTTTAAATTATAAATTGTAGTAGGAGACTCATCTATACTATATAAGAAAGCCCACAATGGGGGTTGGATGTAATTTTCTCTATTATTTTTTGAAATTACATACTGGTCCTTGTGTGTCAACATCACACTTTTCTCTTTATTTTCAAATTACTGTTTTGGATTAGTCATGCAATTTTTTTCCAATTTTTTAATAAATTACAAACACGTCATTTATACCTAAGAAATCCCCACAAGGGGGTTAGATGCGATTTTCTCTATTTTTTATTACATATTAGTCCCTTTTTGTTTTATCTTTAATTTTTAAAATTGTATATTATATTAGGAGACTCATATATACTAATATGTGGATGCAATTTCCTCTATTATTTTTTGAAATTATATGATGGTTTCTATGTGCGACACCACACTTTTGTCTTTAATATTTTTTATTATATATTATATTAAGAGACTCATCTATACTATATAAGAAAGTCAGTGGAGGGGGTTTGCTGTAATTTTTTCTATTATTTTTAAAAATTACATACTGGTCCATGTGTGTACGCCACACTTTTGTTTTAAATTTTTAGACTATATATTACATTAGGAGTCTCATATATACTATATAAGAAAACCAATAGAGGTGGTTGGATGCAATTTTTCTCATCTTTTTTGAAATTACATATTGGTCCCTCTATGTGTACACCACACTTTTATCTTTGAATTCTCAAATTATATATATATTAGGAGACTCATCTATATTATATAAGAAAACCTGGTGGAGGAGGTTGGATGCATTTTTCTCCATTATCTTTTAAAATTACATACTGGTCCTTGTGTGTACATTACACTTTTGTCTTTTACTTCTTAAATTATATATTATATTAGGGAGACTTATATATACTATATAACAAAACCCACAAAGACAGATAATTTTCTCTATTATATTTGAAATTACATATTGGTCTTTGTGCGTATGAGAAGACCTATTAAGATATGTATTGTAAATATTTATTGCATCTTCTTTTTCTAAAGTCTAACCTAGAAAATACTCATTGCAGCCTACCAAGAGTCCCTATGTGTCAAAGAAAAAAAAATTAGGTTCAATAATAAGAGCAGTGCAAGTAAAATATATATAAGTTGAAACTTCTAATGTCGTATCGGACGCAACTGATCTGTATGCTTGTGTGCTTTTTCAACTATGTTCTTTGTTTATTACTTTTATGATGATGATAAATGTACGCTTCCAATTGCGTGTGTTCTATTCCCAAGCAGCAGCCAAATCCACGTTTTAGATTTTTTATTTCTTTAATGATTTGAGACGTTTATTTAGTGGATGAACATTGGATGACTGGATGATTAATGTCTTGATTTGCACAACTCGACTCAATATTAAATTATATAAATTATACTTATGATACATTGAAAATCTTGATCGAGATTTTATACAGGCTGGGTCCGGCGAAGGTTAAAGGAGATCTAAAAATCCAGCTACCTAGATTTATTATATATGTATGTAAATATAACTTTTTTTTTTAAACACACATGTTTTTTTATTGATCACAACTGGTCAGGTTACAGAGCTGTACTAATGGCTTGTGCCATGGTGGCTTGAAGGTAAAATCTACTGCTGAGGTAAAGATAGTGAAAGGCATATAAAGATAAATGGTCTTCCGGCCATTGCCTTACGTAGGGTTTTAGGCTGGGTGGTGCTTCATCCTTGTTGTAAAAAGCTTTGATGCCGATAATTGAGTCTGACAGAATAAGAGGTCTCGTGAGACCCATCTCAATGCAGATGTTGATGGCATGAGAAATAGCTTTAACTTCCGCTTCCACCGCACTTGATACAAAGCCTGGTTTACCGAGTCCTCGTACAAGTTCGCCGGAAGGGGATGTGATGTAAACACCGAAAGCGTAACGCCTGGATTGACTGTTAAAAGTTGCGTCAGCGAAGATGAGGAAATCCTTGTATGTTTATATATACTATATATCTTTGCTCACATATTTTTTTTTAAATAAACCACGAATCTAGTATATTCATCCCATGATCCGCAATGGGCAAAACACATCCTGCCTTCATTACAATGGAACCCAGCAAGACAAGACATATCACCCTTTCTTCCTCAGCTAATATTAGTCCATCTTGTAAGGATATAGGGAACTCCTTTTCTCTCCAGGTAAATCATACCTCTAACCCGCATAGGGAGGTTCATCTGCTCAGTCCACACTTCACCCTCCTCGAGCTGATTACCCCACATCCCCAAGCAACTTGGTGTGGAGTTGATGATTTTAGGGACCAGGAAGCCCAAAATCGCTTCTTCTGCCATGACATTTTGGATTTTAGAAAGATATGGAGCTTCTCTCCATGGGCCCAATGCTCCATTCCATATGCAGTCATGAGTTCTCTGATCATCAACCTCGAAACATGAGATCGTCAAGTTGTGATCATTAGAAATCTTCAAAGCGACGAGACAAGCTTGCAAATATGCCACAAGGTAGTCCTTCTCCAACAGCCAAAATCTGAAAGCGAGCCTCACATACCCATGCCTGTTTCTGATAATCCCGGTTGTCCATCGACGCTGAGACCCCATCACATCTTTGCATGTTCCGATGGTCAGGTTCAACTTTAAATTTGCCATATCAGGAGGTACCCATCTGATCAGGATAATAGACCTGATTCTCGAGCTGTAGACGTCAATTCCTTTGGTTCCCAGCTTCTCAAATAAAGGCGTGTTTTCTTTTCTTCTAAGCTTCTTCTTAGACACATTTCTATTAGTAATGAAACAGATCTCATCCCACATTTTCTCGGGCCTATATCTCTTCTGTTGAAAACGTATATCACATCTAGCTCGCCAAATCATCCAAAGTATAAGAATTATCATCTCGTTTTGAATCCACACCTCCAGAATTGCGGATGGCTTCAACAACTTCAGGCTAGCAATGGACCGAGGTCTAGACTCAAATATGTCAGAAAAGGTTGTCCAGAAGGTTTTGGCCAACTGTCCCTCGAACAACAGATGCTCAATTGTTTCCTCTTCAGGCTGCTCGCAGCAGGCGCACATGGAGGCCATGGGAATTCTACAACTCTTAATACGATCATCGGTTGGCAACGTGCCGTTGATTGCCTTCCATAACACAACACCTGCTCTAGGAACGGATGTGAACCATATCCAATCGGAGCCCCTGGGATAGATACCATCCATAGGTTGTATGTGCGAGATGATCGCCTTAGCAGATCGTAGACTGAATGACCCATTGTCTGTAGGGGTCCAGACCAAGCAGTCCGCCTCATCAGAAACCGCTGCCATGGACCTCTGAATCTGTTCAATCCCTTCCAGAGATATGATACTGTTGAGTGTGTTCCAGTCCCAACCTATGCCATGTAGCCAGAAATCATTGACCTTTATGTCTAGCCGGGTGTCCGCCTGTCTGATAGCATAATTTTGCATGATTTCCTGGCACCATCTCGACTCCCAGAAGGAAATGTCCCCTTTACTAACGATCCACCTACATCTTGGAATTACCTCAGGGTATATGGCCCACAACTTCTTCCAGTAAGGTGAAGCAAAGGAACTCTTCTTCAAATACGGTGGATAACACCCAGCTTGGTTCTTGTATTCCGACTTGTATTTATCCCTCATGAAAGTAGACCAAGCGGATTCCCCTTGCATGACTTCCCAACATGCTTTGAACCTGAAGGCCTTCGCCGTGAGCTGTAATGACGGGATTCTCAGACCGCACGTCTGCGTAGGACTGGTTACACGATCCCACGCGACCCAAGCTCTCCTGGATCGATTCTGCCTATCCGACCATAAGAAACAGGAGAAAATAGAGTTGATTCTTTTCATCACGCCCGCTGGCAAATCCACTGCAGTGACAACATGTAACATCGTGGAATTAAGAACATGCTTGATCAACAAACGTCTCCCCGCAAAAGATAGAAATTTGGACTTCCAGGCTGCAACTTTATCAGACACCTTCTCAATCAAGAAATCAAAATGAGCAATGCGTTGTCTGCCCACTATGATAGGTACACCTAGGTATGTGAACGATTCCTCCATCTTGGGGATTCCCAACTCCGCTTCAATCCTCTCTGTGATGGCAGTGTCCTTTGACCCAACAAGAAAACCTGATTTAGATCTGTTCAACATCTGGCCCGATGCTCTTCCATATTGTGTAAAGATATCATTGATGATCTGCCCGCTTCCTGGTGAGCCGTTGAAGAAAACTACTAAGTCATCTGCATACATTAAGATAGGTGGAGTATCACCTTTCCCCCACGTGATGAAACATGGGAAGCTTTGTCTTTGTACCTCGAAGTTTAAGCACCTACCCAACACTTCTTCAAAGAGAATGAATAAGAGAGCCGATAATGGGTTTCCTTGCTTCAGCCCTCTTCCACACGAGAAGAAACCAGTAGTGAAATCGTTTATCATTACTGTGGCCCAGGATCTAATGAAAAACTCCATGCATAAGTTGATTGATTGCTCTGTCAACCCCACACGACTAAGAACTTTCCTGAGGAACTGCCATGAAACTGTGTCATATGCTTTAGAAATGTCATACTTCACCACCACATTCAGATAAGTGCCTCCTTTATTGATATCATATGTGATCTCTCTGGCGAGCTTTATATGGTTTACAATGTCTCTACCTTGAACATATGCGCCTTGATAAGGACCAATCAAAGAAGGGATGATATGAGCCAATCGGTTGCTGATCAATCTGGCGAACACCCTTGCTACAACATTTTCGATCGAGATAGGGCGGAAGTCCTTGCCCAGCATCGACGCCGTAGGAGTCTTAGGGATGAGGACAATTCGGCAGCAGAAGAAACTCCGATGACAAAGGCCACCCTAAAAGAAAAAGTTAACAAAAGCCACAATATCGTCTGCAATAATGTCCCAAGCTGCGCTTAAGAACGCAACTGTGAAGCCGTCAGGTCCAGGTGCCGCGTCCATATCCATCATGCTAATGGTTGAGAAGATCTCCACGCGCGTCGGAGTCGCAGTAAGGGTCGCACACTCATCCATACTTACTGATTGTGGGAGCAGTTTGATGAAGACCTGTGCATCTTATTCTGACAGAGAAGGATCTTCCTCATACATCTTTTGATAAAAATCTACAGCTGCTTTTGCCATCATCTCTTTATCTTCGAGAACCTGACCTTCAGGGGTAGTCAATTTTGATACTGATCTGCGCCTTTTCTTTGCTCTGACTAGGGCGTGAAAGAATGGTGAATTTCTGTCACCGTCATCCAGCCATTTCACCTTAGCCTTCTCCTTCCAAATTAATTCGTTCAATCTCCAGTTTTCATCCAGCTCCATCTTCACATCTTTAAGCAACACCTCATTGTCCTGCGAAGGGTTCTCATCGAATTCCAACTGCAGGGTCCACACGACGTCTTCCAAATCTGTGATCTTCTGTTGTACATTTCCAAACACCTCTTTACCCCAAGATTTGAGAGCGCCTCTTGTTGCTTTCAGCTTGCTGTATAAGATAAAGGATGGGTCCCCATTAGGAGCTATCGAACTCCAAGTATCTTGAACAAGCCTGATGCACGATGGATCTTGCAACCAAGCAGCCCTGAAGCTGAACGGGGCTGATTGTCTGCGTTGGTCCCCCGAGTTATTACCAACCAGTATCAGGCAATGATCGGAGATTCGAAATCTTGTGAGATGGGTCGACGACGTCAGAGGAAAAGCATTCATCCAATTACCATTAACTAAGGCTCTATCCAACCTTTCCCATTTTGTTGGGGTATGTTGTTGTTTATTCACCCATGTGAATCTACTACCTTCGTAAGGGAGCTCTTCTAGGCCAGCGTCATTTATGAAAGCATTGAAATCCATCATCCCTTGGAATGGAGGAGGCAACATGCCTCTCTTCTCGTCGGGTTTTCTTACCACGTTGAAATCGCCTGCGATCAACCACCACTCATGACCGACTTCATGACTCAACTGAATTAGCGATTCCCATAAGCTTCTTCTCTCAACGATAGAACATGAAGCGTAGATTACAGATATGATAATCCTCCCTCCGTGCCCGTCACCAATTTCGAAAGTGATATGCTGCTTATGCTTAAGGATTAACTGCGGGTCAAGATCAACATCCGCGTAAGCCCATATTTTCCCTTGTTCCTCCTCATTATGAATACACCAATCCAGTCTAACAATGTCAAGCAACTCTTCTACTCTCTCCGCATGAAGCATAGGTTCAAGCAGCCCCACTATTAGTGGTTTGTATCTCATACACAATCTCGCAAGGACCTTCCTTGTCTGGTTATTTGTCGTGCCCCTAATGTTCCAGAACAGAAACTTACTTATATTCATTAGAAACTAATCTTATAACTCCCTCTCAGATGGCCTTCTTCACCAGCTAATAGCTTGTCTCCCAAGAGTCCCACCACCTGTCTTTCTCATGCGGGACATCACCTTCAGAAAAGCAGTCCTCACCCTGCATGATTCGCTCATCCTCTTTAAGAACATGACCTATCCCTCTAGTTGTGCTACAATTCTTTCTGCTTCTCTGTGCGTACCATGTGCCTTCCCCACCTGATACGTTCGTACTCAATCTCATCTCTCTCCTGGGTGGTCTCCTCTCATTGTGTTCTGATCCACCATCAATGAAATCTGCCAAGCTTTTGTGGGGTAGTATAATGTGAGACCCTTCCTCATTAATCACTACCCGCTTCTGAGAAACTTTGTCTATCATCTCTATCGTTTCGATGGGATCTGCGTTGTTCTGTAAAGCATATGTACTATTTGAACATGTCTGTGCTGCTGGAGTATCAACCATTATCGTGGTTACCTCCGTTCTCTGGATAGTTTCCAGTATGATGTCCAGTTCCTTGCCCAACTCAGTAATATCCTCGCCTCGAGGGCCTCTTGCAACGATCATCAGCTTTGCTACTCCCCTCACGTCCCCTATTTCAATGTTGATGAATTGCGGCACATCTTCATTAAAACACTGCACCGAGACCAAGACACCTCTCTCATCTGCCCGACCCTTTCTCCAGAGTGGTCGATCTACTAGAGTGCCAAAAACAGATATGATTTCCTTGAGAGAATCTAAGTCACGACACATGAATGGGACTCCTGTGATCCAGAACCATAAGGTTTCCTTCTTTGCATCCAAACCCCCCGTCGCAGGCTTCAAAGGGAGATCTTTGTTGAAGAACTTTACAGACCCATATTCCAGGGTTTTCCTGACCTCGTCGAGGGAAGGGAGATACACCAACGCTCTTCTTTCCGTGAACTCAAATATATCTGTGGTGTGGGGCCATTTAGTCAGTAGAAACTTCATCACGTCCTCCCTCTTCTCATTAATCGGCCATGACACCTCAAAGTCGTAATCCAACATGTCAATCTGCATGTTTCGATCCCGATTGTCCTCCTTTAAAACCACTTTAGCACGCCTATGGTTATGTTGGGGAGCACCTCTGGCAGGGAACCTGTGGGCAGGCACAAGGGGGGGAAACACCGTCTCAGATCTCAAGTTTGGCGGCGGTTCATTTGTCACCGTACATCTGTGTGCGAGATGACCAGGTTTCCGACAACGATAACACACCTTCCTCCTCTCACAGGTGTCCTGCCAGTGCCCTACTCCAAGACATCTGTAGCATACGTTGTGGGGGATGTTATACGCAAGAGCTTCCTTCCTATGCTGCGTCCGGGTTGCTTGACTATCTCGTGGTAGTTCCTGCACTTCTGTCCGTCTCCAACCTGACATCCTATGAGATTCTTGGTCTTCGTCGGATCGAAAGAGCTCCCTGATGCTCACCAAGGACGCCTCCAATGGAATTCTCTCTGCGGTGACTTTTGCCCTTCTAGCAGACACAACTTGTCTCGCCAAAACGTTGCCTCCCTTCTTAACCCGCGGTGCAAGTTGATCTACCCGATCATCCGCTTCCATCTACTTTAGCAACGCAAGGATGAGAACACCGATCCTCAAGCATCGACGCTAGATCCTAGGCCGCCCTTTTAATTTGCTCACATATTTTCAATAGGAACCTTTTAATTTGTAATTGTATGTCTTCGTTGTGACTTAAAACCAATACTTCTTGGTAACAAATCAAATATCTAACCATCTAAGTGTTTCTTCTGGGTGGTTAGTCATATTGTAAGGCTTAAAGAACATAATATCACGATTAATTCAAGTTATATGTACCTATTTAATAATTGAAATGTTCATGATACCAAAGTCAGTGTTATAACATGGATATAAATTACTCACACTAAATGTAATTTAGAATCATCTCAATCACATACTTGTGGAAAAATCATCAAAATAAAATATGACTTTTAATCAATTGAAATTCTAAAAGGGTTGGATGAATTTAACTATATCTCATAAAAGTACAGAACATGAGTGTTTTTTCTTACATGTCTAATTTATACCATATAATTTTAATCCACATGGTTAGATTAAAACCATAAACAAAGTAGTTTTAAGTATTTTGAAACTACTTAAAACTCAAACCTATTTCATCAACGGGGTATAGGGTGAGATTTCCAAGTAACGTTTGGGCCTAGACTTTGCCCAAAACTCGTTTAACAATATGAGTTTGAACATGGTCCTACGAAAACTCGATATACTTGGTCCAATACCTATCTCTACTTGTCAACTTTCTTTAGCTCTTTATGAATATAATTATTTTACTCCCTTGGTGGATAATCTGATAAAAGTAGGAATAAAGGGTCACACATATTGTCTTGTTTCTTAGTAGTAGATCATCATTGTTGTACATCGATTTTTATCTTATTATGACCATATACTTATGTTTGGAGCAAGTAAATCATTTTTTCTTTCTTATTAATTTCTTTTCAAAGAAAAAAAATGTGTAAATTGAAATAATATATTGATTTTGATTGTGGTTATTGCTTTTAGTTATATGGATTCCAAAATAAAATCTTTATCAATTCTCAGAATCAAATTAGAATGTATTTTCATTAATATTACAACTTCAATGTCTTATTTTTTAAGAACAATACAAGTTAGTGACATGCTCACAAATTATAAAACATGTCCATAATCCTTCCGTAATCAGATGCCATTGATGCTCTAGCAAGTGGACAGTGGTGCTACTCCAACAAGTGGAACTAATTTGGACTGTTTTCTCTCTTAGACCACATGCAAGAACATTAGTTTTGAAGAAGTAATATAGATTATCTTTTCAAACAAACCCTCGTCTAGAAGTCTATTTAACAAAAATATAAGGCAATGCTATTAGCTATTGGATATTTCATTGCTTGGCTTTGAAAGTGGATTTCAGAAAATCAAGTATATAACTATCATCAGTCTAGGTATAAATTGTTGGTTAGATCCAGATAATGCATTATTTAAATTAAATATATTCACATCGTGTCCACAATTTAATGCTAAATATTGAATAATAAGATAACACACAAATCTTGCACATATAGGGGACATATATTCCTATTATAAAAACAAAAATACATTATTCTTTTAGTAACCATTTGAATATACTTAGTAATAAGAAATTCTAGAATACTATTTATACTACTCACTTTGTAATGCCTCTCCAAGCACATATTTGTCAGCGGAAGCAAACCATATGTTGTCCAAACATGGGTCACTTAGTTTGGAGGAACCTTACAAAACATGATGTTGAATAGCGGTAAGATAAATGAAACACCATGCATTAATTGGAAATTTAGATTCATATATTGTTCTTTGAAAAGGGAAAACATAAATTGACTCATCTTGATCTCAAAACTAATACATGTAGACTAAGCAAATCTAAAACATGGAATGATAAACTAGACTAAAGAATCCACTGAGTGGTAGATGGAACCCCACCAAGCTAAAGTCTCCTTTGAAGTCAGCTACTTTGAAGGACATGCTTCTATTCTCTCTTGCTCCTTGATCTAGGGACATCCCATCCCACAACCATGCGAAAGAAAGCAACAATGTAAGTAAGCAACACTATGCATATTATAAGAACTGAGAAATAGGCATATATACTTGAACTAAAAAGAACATGGTATGAGTTAACATTAAGAATTCTCATTACATTTTAGCTTTCATTACATCAACGAATTAAGAACATTACTATATGCATTCTCTATATAACTGCCCATGTGGGGAACATCATGCTTGGAAATCCCATCATTGCTAGGAAGCCCATAACGACATAAAGGTCCATCATTGTGAGAAACATATAATAAGTTATTTAACTCTCTTATCTTCATCATTAACATCATTGTTCTTATTTTGCTATCAATGCAAATTATCCTCATCCAATAATTACACCAAAGTTCTCATCAGTCGATTAAGGATCATCTTAGTTGCACCAAAGTGCTCATCAATGCCCTAAAGACAAAATAACATATAGAGGAACAATTCACAACTTAAGTACATTATCTTAGTCATCATGGGATTTCTCCCTCTTAGTCTTGAAATTATCATTACATGATTTACATGAGTCTTTCTTCAATTTCTTAATCATTACATGAGTATAGAATTAAACAAATAAGATTCAATGGTAAGAATAAGACTTCATGATTATAGAAAACAACATGCAATAATATGATATAAGGAATCATCATTATCTTAGTTTCATTTGTTAACTTGGAATTTAAAGCAGAATCTTAAAGTTTTACATAACATGCAATTCATCCAAAATACATATGCATAGTGGCATGACCTGCTTACCTGGAGCAAGATAGATCCTAACCTAGTTCCTTTGATCTCAAGTCAATCTTAAGTTCCTAAAATTACATGATTTATATTAATTATCATCTCATTTAACATCCTAAACCCTAATCTTATGTCATTAGGAAAACATGGTCTGACACTCTTGAATTTGGGTTTGAAACCCTGAAAATCATGTTCCTTGTTGAAAAAACCTTTCTGAAACATATTTTCTCATATTTTTCTGATAAACTGTTGATTACTGTGAATTTTGTGAATATTTGGCCAATTAGAAATTAAGAAAAATCCACTTAGACCTGATTTTTATCCATTGGAAAGAAATTCGCACTGGGTGGGGCCCGCTGACCACATGGTCCAACCGAGTCTGGCTACATGGTCTGGGCATGATCTAAAACTATGACTATGATGGGGAAACAATCTAAGACATGAAAGGACCATATTGCCCATGGGTGAGTGTGACACAAGCACCTCGGCATAAGGGAAAAATGGTAAACTAGGGTGTTTGGGGTCTTCTTTCCCCAACCCAACTCACACGAAGAACACATGTAAGGAGCAACACTATTTGGAGAAGTAAAAACTGAGATTTTGATCATTTCGTTGGGAACTGAGGTGCTAAGCATCTTTACCTAGCCTAGACGGATCTGACGAGCTTAGTCTTGGGTTGCCTCGTGGTCACGAAGACCACATAGCTTCCCCCACCATGGAAGTAGGTGCCACCGAGAAGGGGATTCAACAAATGAGTGAATCGTAATAAAAATTGGAACCCTGAGGGGATTCGAAACATCATGGAAAATCTAAAAGCGATGAAATCAGAGGTGAAGATAGCTTATTTCTCACAAATTGATGAAACGATCCCATAATAGGAAAAAGAGGCGAATCCACAGTACCTGGAATCTCAGCTAAACTCGAGTGTCTGAGGCTTCTTTGGGGTGTTGATGATCCTTTTGTGCTTTAACTGTGAGTCAAGGAGGTAGAAGGAGTGTCGCCACAACCGATCATGAGGGGGCTTTGTTGTGGAGTAGGTAAAGTAGATTCAAGGGTGGTATAGGCCAAGGCAACAATGGTTTTGGGTTTATGGATCCCCCTCAGTCATTTATGATGGTTACTTATATAAATCAAAGCCAGGGGAAAGGCCGCGCTTGCCTGGGAGTCCAGAACATGGGAGGTCTCCCACGGATCTAGGATTCTGGGAGTTCTAGGTCCCTAAACCCCCTCAAAATTGGGATGGGAGAGTCGGGGAAATGAGGCAAATCTGATGGAGGGTTTTGTTCTGGTTGCTGCTTTGTAGAGAGTGAGGATGACGAGAATGAGGTTCACGATTGATGTATGACTCCAAACAGATCAGGACTGGGGTGAAGGGGATGAGTCCCCATTTGTAGATGACTCTGGATCTGAGTTCGAGTCCCACTCAGACTGAAGTGTTGTGTGATAGAGATTTATAGCTAGACTATAGTTTGAATCAATTTGTCCTTCAAATATTCGAATCATATTTCACTTAAACTATATACAAACCTCCCTATTGGATTTGGAAGGTCAAATGAAGTCAAAATGACTTCAAATTTGAACCAAAGATTAAACAAGGAGTCTATAATCTCCTCATACACTTAGATTTAGGTTTTCATAAACTTTTCTCAACAAACTAAATACAAGTCATTACCTTAATGTATATTAAATAAAATGAATTATTCTCTTAATTTGTTTAATAGGATATATATATATCATCTTTTATCCCTTTATTTATTATTTCAATTAATGTATCCAATATTTGGGGTTGCTTTAATGTTTAGTTTTGAAATTAAACGTTGAAAATTTGCACTATAGCCCTAAAATTATTTTATTTATATTTTGGGATGTCAAAATTCTACCCACCTTAAATAAATTTTGTCCTTGAAATTTCCTTAGACTACTACCTACCTTAGGGTTTTCCATATTCCTATATTATCATAAAATATTATTAAAAAAATTCATGACTATACACATGTACGGTCTAAGGATAAAGTCATAATCTAAAAGTGACTAACCATACCTTGATCATTATCCTCCTCCATGTTCATTGCAAAGAGTCTACCCTGTCTCTTAGGGGCTAGGTTTTGGTTTCTGGCTTCCTTCCTCTATATCTTAGGACAATTTGGATTTATATGTCCAAGCTCTCCACAATAATAGCATAATCCAGTACCAAACCTACACGACCCTCCACAGAACCTCTTACAAGTTGGGCACTATGATTTCTCTCGGGCAGTAGGGGCTTCAACCTCAAGAGTCTTCCTCTTATTATTGGGAGGTTGATGTTGATGTTGGTTGTTATTCTAAGGATCTTCCTTCTTGTAGGACCTTCTGGGGTGGTCTTCTAGCTCTAGGGTTGCATCCAAAGTAGCCTGAAGGGTTCTATGACCTTTTCCTAATACGGTGAAGCTTAGGTTGAGCTTGAGTTATCGGATGAACTTCTTTATCCTACGTCGCTCATCATAATCGTAACCATACTTCAGTAGAATCCTGAACTTCATGACATACAGAGTCACTATCATGTCACCAACCTGAGCTAGATTGTTAAACTTTAACTCCTTCTTCTCTATCATGGCTTCATACACACAGTGTTCTTCGGAGGCTTCAACAAATCCTTCCCATGTGAGTGCAGGTGCATCGACTGCCTTGAGTTGAGGAAGTTCTCCCACCATGTATAGGCTGCTCCCTTCAATATGTGGGTTGCAAAGCGAACCCTAGACTTTTGAAGGCAGTCCAAGTCACAAAAACAATGCTCCATGCTCCTAATTCATTCTTCTCCCTTGGTGACGACATCATCTTCTCCTTCTCCAACAAAGGAGTCGGGCCTGATCTTCAAGAAGTCCACTAAAGTCAGCTTGTAGTGTATGGGTTGATGTTATCCTTGTCCTAAGGCACTGGTGAGCATTTGGAGTAAGTCCTCCAAGGTTGCCTTAGGGTTCCTTCTTGATCCACTTCCCTCACTAGAAGAGCTAGCACCACCGTTATCCTTTCCCTTGTTAGATTTCTTGGGAACCCTCTAGAAAAACAAGGTATACCTAGGGTTAGAACATGTGAATCTTTAGCTTAGTGGACATCTACTCGTTGCTCTGATAGCATGTTGTAATGCCCCTCCAAGCACATATATGTCAGCGGAAGAAAACCTATGTTGTCCATAACATGGGTCACTTAGTTTGGAGAAGCCTTACAAAACATGATATTCAATAGCAACAAAATAAATGAAACACCATGCATTAATTGGAAATATAGATTTATACATTCTTCTTTAAAAAGGGAATACATAAGTTGACTCATCTTGATATCACACCTTATTCATGTAGACTAAGCAAATCTAAAACATGGAATGCTAAACTAGACTAAAGAATACACTGAGTGGTAGATGGAACCCCACCAAGCTAAAATATCCTTTGAAGTCATCTACTCTAAAGGAATCACTTCAATTCTCTCTTGCTCCTTGATTTAGGGACATCTCATCCCACAACCATGCAAAACAAAGCAACAACGTAAGTAATCGACACTATGCATATTATAAGAACTGATAAATAGGCATACTGTAAGGAGGCAGGATCACCCCCTTACTAAAATTTGAAGAATAAAACATCCATTCCAAACACACTCAAAGGCATACTAGAATAGGTGAAAAATTTTCAAACTTCAATAAATGGTATTCAAAACAACCAAAGTATAGAAAAGGAATAAAAATAATGACTATATTCAATTTTTACAAAACATTACAAAAGTACATCATAATATCCCATAAGGGTTTACATGTATGATACAACATAAGGATCTAAGTAGAGGGAAATATAGACCATAACAACTTTGTCTCCAAGCTTTAACTCCTCAAGCTAGTCCAAAACTTCATGCCTTATCATCCAAGTCCTTCACCTAGGGTTGGAAGCATACCCCAGCAAGAAGAGAAAATAGATGACATCAGCAAAGGTTTGTATTTGTATACTAAATAGGAAATTTGAGCTATATATGGAATAAAGAACAACAAATATAAAAGGCTTCCCAAAGAAAGGATAAGGACCACCCAAATGGGTATCAATAGAAAAGGAATTGAAATCATATAATAACAAAAGAATACTTGCCATTAATAAAACATAAAAGATTGTGAGACAAAAGTACATGTAAAGAATTAGGCACACACCCCATATCATCAATCTGCATGCATGTGAGAAAAACATAGCCCTATTATAAACACAAAGGCGAGCAACTCTCATAAACTTGAAACCTGATAGAAAATGGAATACTACCAATCTCCCAAATATATAAAACATGGGCCAAGAATTACACATCTTGCCCTGGGTATGAGGTTCCTTTCCATCCCAAAAATGCAGGGCATATCACATTTGCTCGGCAGGAAATAACACATCTGCCATAAAAACCAATGCAATTATACTACTCTAGTACTAGTGAATCACATAGCATGTTAAATGTAGAGGTAAGTAGAAAGTATAGTCAGAATATATAAACTAGTCACCACATAAGTGACCAACATATACATCCACCTCATAAGTGGGGAAAAGACATCACATGTCATCTTTAGAGTTCCATCATGAACAAATCATAAGATAAGAGTTCAAAAGAATATCCATGATCACATGATCAATATTTAAATAAGGTAGTTCACATAAACCATGATTTTCAAAAGAAAAGACATTGTGTATAGGCTAATGTCCATAGGATAAAGAGAATGAATATGCATAGGTGAATTGGTCAACATAGAAGAATAAGGGATACATCATACCTCAACTTCAGAGTCTAAACAATCCAAGTCAAGCCTAGGCCTCCAAAGAACCTCTAGGGAAGGTGGACAGGTCCAATAAGTAAGGTTCCCAAGCTTAGAGAGGCTGGTTTCTCCAAAAAAGCTCCTATCTCAAGCAAGAAGTACCTTCTCCACTTCAGAGGTGAAAAAACCTAACAAAAGAACATGGAGATGAGGTGTTTATGGGTTCTAGGTGGGGTTTCACCATGGAAGTGTTGGATCTTAGATGGGTGATTAGATGCTCTAGAGGGGGGTGAATAGAGCTGAATGCACTTAAACAAAATTCATTAGACCTTCAAGATATATCACAAGATAAGGTTGCTAAATAGGAAATTTGTGTGCAACTAAAACATGCATAGCAAGGGAGAGAGAGATTGAACATACACAAATTGACAAGCTGTTTTAGAGTGGTTCCACACTTCAAACTAGAAGTGAGTCAGTCCACTACCTAGAGAGGTCAACCTCTAGGATTTCTTAACCTTTCATCTTCATTATATTCATTATAAGAGATACAATACATGACCACCAAAGGACTTACCTATCCAATACAAAGAGTCTTCAACCTTACCAAGGACTTACCCACTTTGTAAGGAGTCTTCCGCCTTCTTCCAAGGACTTACCTACTCTTGTACAAGTCTTCAGCCTTGTAGGGATTACCCACTCTTCTTGGATCTTCCGCCTTTGACTTCACCTTCACTCAGAGAAGTTTCCAGCAAGGGCTTACCCACTTGAGCAAGGAGTCTTCTGCCTTCACCAAGGACTTACCCACTCTTGCTCCAAGTCTTCAGCCTTGATCTTCACCAAGGGACTCCTTCCCTTGTTCTTCTTCTTCACCTCTCTTAGCCAAGAGAGAGAACCTTCATCTTCATGGTTGAAATGAGAGAAAGGGAAGTTGTGGAAGTGAGAGCCTCACAAGATATACATGTAGGACTAGCTCTCTTACAAATCTCCTACTCACTCTAATGGATGTAGCAAGTGATTAAGCTTAGAGAGAGAGAGAGAGAGGAGGCTGTAGGAAGCACTCAACTATAGAATAGGAACCTCAAATAGAGTTTGCATTGGATGCTCAACCTTGGAATGAAGCCCAAGGGGTCCTATTTATAGCTAGGGATGCCCCTTAGCATTTGGGAACACTTGAGAATGAAAACTAGCTATTTTTTGGCTTGCAACAGATATATTTTCACTTGTTGCAACTCCACAATGGCTAGAAGCACTTTTCTGCACTATTCCGTATAGTGCAATCGGTCGAGTTTTGATAAGGGTAACTCGACCGATAGAGTAAAAGACAAAGCTGATATTCAGACCATTGGTCGAGTTTGTCATGGGGAAACTCGACTGACCAATGAAAATCGAATTGGTCAGCTACTCCATCAGTCGAGTTCTATGTAGTGTAAACTCGACCGATCAAAAGTCATTTTCAAGATCCAATCAAGATCGGTCGAGTTTGCAACTCACAGAACTCGACCGATGAACAGCCTGATGTGAATTTTGGAAAATGGCTTTTGAGTGCTTAAACATTCAATCTAAGTGCTCCTGATTTTTTCTAAGCTTAATTACAAGTCATACAATCATTACAAGTGATTTACAACATGATTCTAATGGATTTACATCATATTACAAAAATGTGCATTTGTATTGATTTTGACTTGTCTTTTCTCCAATTTGATATGCGCAAATTAGGGCATTTGTAGTGTGTCTATACCTAATCTGAAATCACTCAAGTAGAGACATTAGACACAAATTTGTGGAATGGTTAGTCATCATCAAAACATGGGTTTAGTCAATTTAGATGTGAGTCAACATTGACCTAATTGACCTTGAGTCAACATTCTCCCCCTTTTTGAAGATGACAAACCATTCCATAAATGTATTGAAAGCTTTTAAGTAAAATCATACATTGGAAGAAACCTAGGGGTTTCAATAGGATTGAGCTCATATGCTCCCCCTCAATTGATGCGCATGGAGTTCACATACTCCCCCTCAAATGATGCTATTTCCCCTGCATGGTTAGCTTTCATAACATTTATAGAATACTATGTATTCTACTCATATATTTTCTACCCTTTACCTTCATATAACACATATATGTCTTCTCCCATTTACCTTCTCCCCTTTACATGGACATACTTCTCTTCATGTAATACATGCCTTCTTCCTCTTTTAAAAGAAGACATACCTTTCTCCCCCTTTGTTATTTCAAAAAGTAGGGGTATGAAGAAATAAGAAACACCACTTGTTAAAGGAAAGGAGATAACAAAAGTTATAAAAAGGAGAGTAGAAGAGCATAAATAGGGGCATGTCCAAGCATAGAAAGAAAAGCAAGTTAAAGCATATACTTGAACAACCCACAATACAATATAAAGTGCTACAGAAAAATAATAAATCGCAATTTTGACCCTCAAGATGATAGAATTTTCCCAAAAAGTACCAGGGCTCATGGCATAGCGATGAGCCTTGCTTAGAAGGCCGTTTCTGCATAAAAACACTTCTCTTGTAGCAAAAACTGAAACTGGAGCAAATCTGCATAAAATCCAAACATACTCCAATTTCTACATATAATGTAGATCTATGTACCTTGCATCACAATGTTATGCAAGCAACTCAAGATAGTATATATGCAATTCAAGGAACAATCTTGAGCATGTATGAGACAAGATACAAGCATAGCATATAGATGAGAAAAGATGCCAATTTTAAACAAGGCCAGAACTACATGTATATGAACTACTAGTAGATGTTATCACAAGTTAGGACTACTACTAGGATCTAGATCATAACAAGAGATACCAAAAGATACACAAGATAAAGCAAGCTATGAGTAGATGTAGAGATACATCCAAACAAAGAGATGTGCAATTTTAGAAGCATGAAAGGATATAACTCACATACAAATATGCACCATTACCAAAAGATGATTACCACTAAGAACCTCAAGGTTGTATCAAAACAAGATATACACCTAGATAGATGTAGCAAGTTAGAGTACAATGGAAGCAATTTTAGATACAACCAAGAGATCCAAAGAGATCATCATCAAAACCTGCAAAACAACTCAAAACAAGTAATTGCAAGATATAGATATACCAATTTAGAGCAATTTGAAAGATAGAGTTGTAAGAAAGATATGTAATTTAGAACATGGCAATATGCATATATAAAGATACCAAATGAGAGTTCCAAAGAATAAGGCTATTGGTTGAGAAAATCTAGTTGAGAGGGAAATTCTCATTCAATTAGCCAAATGTATATTCTATGCACAATGTTATCGGTCGAGTTCTGTGTATTGACAACTCGACCAATGATAGCTTATGGCAACACCCATAGGTGCCTATCGGTCGAGTTTCAAATAGGGCAAACTAGACTGACATAGCAGCTGTCAAAAAGCACATATATTTCATAAAAACATATTTAAAGCCATGCTAAATATACAAACCATATCCAAACATGTCTAAGAAAGTTAGTAATGCACTATAGAAGCATTAGAAATAATTTTTGAGTAAGAGTGTGAAGAGAATCCCAAAGTACCACTTTTGACTCAAAAACCACATGCATAGTGCATGCTAACTTAACAAAAACAAGTTAGGACAGGTTATAAGAAACAGAAACATTACCTTTGTGCTTACCATTCCTTTTTCCACTTGTTGTCACCCTATACACATCTCAACTTTCTTCTTCATGTGGATTGAGAAGTCAATTTGCAATTCAATAGCTCAAGTCAATCCATTTGCAAGTACCTACAAGAAGAAAGATGAAATGGTCCCCAATCATATTTTTGGGTTCGGAGGGGTTAGTTTAGCAACCCAAGTCCTATTGCTCTTGGGTGCTTTCCTAAAAGGACAACAAGTAGAATAATGGCCAAAATCATTGCAATAGTTGCATGTGCCCATAGTCTTGGAACTAGAGGATTCTCCATGGAATATTGGAGGTCCTTTATCTTTGTTGTTCCCTTGACTACTATCATACCGCAAACCATGTCTACCAATTTGTTTAGTAGTATGGTGTAGGATATCATTAAGATTCCTTTTACCAACTAAGAATTTTTGCAAA
The DNA here is from genome assembly GCA_963693085.1 of Alisma plantago-aquatica. Lineage (NCBI taxonomy): Eukaryota > Viridiplantae > Streptophyta > Magnoliopsida > Alismatales > Alismataceae > Alisma > Alisma plantago-aquatica. The sequence goes on from OY856409.1 coordinate 593,811,903, forward strand.
GAAGATCTCAAACTATCATTATCATGCATAAGAGAGGTAATAGTAGAAGACAATTGATTAATATTATCTATAGCATGCAAAAGATCTTTTTCTAAGCAAAAAACTTTTGTCATGAAGGACTCTTTATCAATATGAAGAGTAGCAACATTACTCTCTCTACTAGTAGAACTAGAGAAAGATTCAAGCACATTGATTTTAGCAAGCAAGGAGGCATTTTCTGTTTCAAGAAAAGCAATCTTAGAAAAACAAACACCATTTTCAGATTCTAATCCTTGCAAAGCAAAATCTTTGTCCTTGTTTTCAGATTTAAGAACATCAATATCATGCATGAGAGAATCAATAATTAAAGTATGCTCTTCATTAGAACTATGCATGAGAGGTTGAGATTCTAGAAATCTAATCTTATCAAGCAAACTAGCATTTTCAAGTTTAAGAGAGTCTACTTGGCTAAGACAAGCATTTTGGTCATCAAGCAAGCAAGAATTAGCATGTTCAAGATCATATAGTTCTACATGCATATCATTAACAATTCTAGCAAGCCTTTTCTTTTTCCTTTTATAAGGCTTAAGAGAGGCACAAGTATCATGAATAATAGCAATCAAAGATTCTTTATCTAAAGAGTTTAGATTTACCTCACTTGAGTCCTTACTTGTTGATTCTATAAGAGCAAAATGACATTCTCCTTCATCACTAGAGCTTGAGCTACCACTTGACTCTTCATTTGATTCTTCACTTGAGCTTGAGTTGGAGGAGTCACTTGAGCTTGACTGGCACTTATCTTCTCTTTTCTTGTGATGATGGGTCTTCTTGCCTTATAGACAATCTATCTTAAAGTGACCCTTCTTTCCACACTTGAGGCACCGGATGGAGGAGTACCTGCCTTTGTAGAGTTTATCCTTGGAGTAAATGGCATTTTATTCAACTTGAGAGGATGGAGAGGCTTGACCAACAATAGCCTTGATTTGAGTTTTGATTTCAGCCTTCTTCATTCTCTTAAGTTCTTTCTCTTCTTGTCTTTCTACTTCCTCCCTGTTGTCAAGTGTGGCTTCATGTGCTTGTAGATTTCCAATGAGCTCTTCAATAGGGACATCCTTAAGGGACCTTGCTTCTTCAATGGAAGTCACCTTGGGTTCCCACCTCTTGGGGAGAGTTCTAAGGATCTTTGAGTTGATCTCTCTACTAGACATAGGATGTCCTAGAACAACAAGATCATTCACAATGGTGTTGAGCCTTGAGTACATGTTGGCTAACCTCTCCTCCTTTCCCATCTTGAAGTTCTCAAGCAGCCCTTTGAGCATGTAGACTTTTCTTTCCTTCACTTGATATGTCCCTTCATAAGTGATGCATAGCTTTTTCCATACCTCAAAGGCTGTTTCACATGAAGAAATCTGGTTGAACTCGGTGGGGGTCATGGAGGCATAGAGGATGTGCATGGCTCTAGCATTCAAGGTTGCTTTCTTCAAGGTAGCTTCATCCCATTCTTCAATCTTTGTCTTTGGTAGCATGTATGGGATGTTCACCATTTGCCACATCTCAAGACTTGATCCTTGGATGTAAAATTGAAGCCTTCTTCTCCAATAGAGGAAATTTCTCCCATCAAATATTGGTAGGCTGATCAAGTATCTCCTTCCTTGGTAGTCACTCATCTTCTCCTACTTGTTGAAGTATGCTTGGAGAAGACCCGCTCTGATACCAATTGTTGGATCCTAGATGGGTGATTAGATGCTCTAGAGGGGGGTGATTAGAGCTGAATGCACTTAAACAAAATTTATTAGACCTTCAAGATATATCACAAGATAAGGTTACTAAATATGAAATTTATGTGCAACTAAAACGTGCATAGCAAGGGAGAGAGAGATTGAACATACACCAATTGACAAGCTGTTTTAGAGTGGTTCCACACTTCAAACTAGAAGTGAGTCAGTCCACTACCTAGAGAGGTCAACCTCTAGGATTTCTTAACCTTGCATATTCATTAAATTCATTATAAGAGATACAATATATGACCACCATATGACTTACCTATCCAATACAAAGAGTCTTCAACCTTACCAAGGACTTACCCACTTTGCAAGGAGTCTTTCGCCTTCTTCCAAGGACTTACCTACTCTTGCACAAGTCTTCAACCTTGCAGGGATTACCCACTCTTCTTGGATCTTCCACCTTTGACTTCACCTTCACTCGGAGAAGCTTCCAGCAAGGACTTACCCACTTGAGCAAGGAGTCTTCTGCCTTCACCAAGGACTTACCCACTCTTGCTCCAAGTCTTCAGCCTTGATCTTCACCAAGGGACTCCTTCCCTTGTTCTTCTTCACCTCTCTTAGCCAAGAGAGAGAACCTTCATCTTCATGGTTGAAATGAGAGAAAGGGAGGTGGTGGAAGTGAGAGCCTCACAAGATATACATGTAGGACTAGCTCTCTTACAAATCTCCTACTCACTCTAATGGATGTAGCAAGTGATTAAGCTTAGATAGAGAAAGGAGGTTGTAGGAAGCACTCAACTATAGAATAGGAACCTCACATAGAGTTTGCATTGAATACTCAACCTTAGAATGAAGTCCAAGGGGTCCTATTTATAGCTGGGGATGCCTCTTAGCATTTGGGAACACTTGAGAATGAAAACTAGCTATTTTGTGGATTGCAACACATATATTTTCACTTGTTGCAACTCCACAACGGCTAGAAGCACTTTTCACTTTTCCATACAGTGCAATCGGTCAAGTTTCGATAAGGGTAACTCAATCGATAGAGTAAAAGACAAAGCCGATATTCAGACCATTGGTCAAGTTTGTCATGGGGAAACTTGACCGACCAATGAAAATCGAATTGGTCAGCTATTCCATCGGCCGAGTTCTGTGTAGTGTAAACTCGACTGCTCAAAAGTTATTTTCAAGATCCAATCAGGATCGGTCGAGTTTGCAACTCACAGAACTTGACCGATGAACAACCTGATGTGAATTTTGGAAAATGGCTTTTGAGTGCTTAAACATTCGATGTAAGTGCTCCTGATTTTTTGTGTGCTTAATTACAAGTCATACAATCATTACAAGTGATTTACAACATGATTCTAATGGATTTACATCATATTACAAAAACGTGCACTTGTATTGATTTTGACTTATCTTTTCTCCAATTTGATATGCACAAGTTAGGGCATTTGGAGTGTGTCTATACCTAATCTGAAATCACTCAAGTAGAGACATTAGACACAAATATGTGGAATGGTTAGTCATCATCAAAACACAGGTTTAGTCAATTTAGACGTGAGTCAACATTGACCTAATTTACCTTGAGTCAACAGGAAGGCCATGGTTCTGACCTAGAGGAAGGTGTAAGGAAGACTAACAATATGAAAATAGGGAAGGAAATGAGGATACTTACTAGTTTTGGTCAAAATCACCAAGGAGGAGCTTAAGAAATCCTAAATAGAGAAATTTGGAACCTTAGGAGCCTTCTTCACCAAGGTAGGCACCTTCTTTTACCTTGGGACAGAACCTTCATGGAAAAATAGAATAGGAATGATCCTCTAAGCTAGAGGGAATAAAGGAGAGCAAGAGTTTTCAAATTGGGAGTTGGGAAGGGGTAGATAAGGCTATATAAAGAAAGAGGTCAAGTATGAGGTGTCTATGAGACTTTCCATGTGTCATGTATAAAGGTTTCCATGGACATGCAAGCCTTTATGGATAAGGAAGAAGTCTAGCATGAGTTGTCAACTTACTTTCCATGTGTCCAATGCTAAGGGTGCCTATGGACATGCAAACCTTTATGGATAAGGAAGAAGTCAAGCATGAGGTGTCCATGGAGCTTTCCATGTGTCCTTAGCCTAGGGATTTCATGGCCATTCAAGAGGACAACTCATAGAGGCTTCTTAAATATCAAATGTCAATTTATGGACACTTATAGGCCATCCCAACCAACCTCCAATAAAAGAAATAACCCCATTGGTTGATAACTTCTAAAGATAACCTCATTTATAAAGAGAGTAATCCCTAAAATGCCCTTCGAAAGAAACACCTTCAAACCAAGGTGCAACTAGGTGACCTATGGTTAAAAAACTCAAGAATGGTAAGGGAATATATAAGGATTATAATGCATGTGACAATTTGCAAAGCAAACCTCCCAATTGGGTAAATTGTAGAAAAGTCCAGAATGTACCTAAAATTGCATAACTTGCACAAACAACATCCAAATTGGACCAAACTTCATCCACAAGTTATCTTTGATGTGTTGAATATGAATTTCCATTATTTCAATATTTTGAAGTTATATAATAACATTATTCATTACTTATGCCTTTTACTCATTTTCTCTCGCCTAAACTTATCCCAATATATCAAGGTGGTCCAAATTAGATGAAATTTGACATGTAGGCTAATTTTGATATGTAGATTTAGAATTTGAACTTTGTTTCTACTTTTGAGACTTGTTTTTATGAGGTATGTCATATGGCTCATTAACGACCCATTATCTAAATTATTCATCCAATTAAGTTTCTTATCTTCATATTACCACCAAAATGAGTTATGTGGCATATTTTATGTATCCATTATAAACCTAATATTAATGTTAGAACATTACATTACATTAAGGTGATATATACATTAATTAGCTCATTGGGTTATACTAAACATCTATTTAGGTCTAACCTTCAACCTTGTTTGGCTAAATCCAAAATGTCAACTTCCAGGGTAGGGTCCGAGATCTAGTATATGTTACAGCACACCACCCCTTAAAGGGATTTCGTCCTCAAAATCAAAACATCCATATATAAGAAAACAACTTATTCACCACCCCTTGAAGGATTTAACCTACCAAGCCAACTAATCTAGAGGTAAAAGGGTAGTCTAACTAAGACATTTACAAGATCCATCACACTTCACTGTGCATTTTGATTTCTTACTAAACACCAAACTTCAAAGTCTAGGTTCTAGGGATAACTATCCAAACATGTGGTTCTATGGGTCATAAGGGAACTATATTGGGTATCCATCCTCAAACAAGTCATTACACTTGGGAGACTAGTTCAACATATTAGGGTCCCTAAAGATAAATCATATATATGTCTAAGGCTACTATTACTTAAAAGCATGCTATTTCAGACAATTCATATCATCTCAGGCCAGGCCGGTATCATATGGATTTGGGAGTCCTCGTAAACCAAGCTAGTGGTGCAGAGGAAAATCTTGCCAACCCCCGAACCCTGATCCTTTCTAGACACCTTTTCTTTCAACTTCATGTCTTAGTAGTTGCCTAAAGGCCAAGCTAAACAACCTCAAGTTACTATGGTTACTTATGAATCTTTTACTTATAAGTATTTTTAGGATCTATTCATCATTTTTCTAATGTGTCTATATGACCCTAAATCAACCCTTCATCATCAATTGATCAACTCTAGGGCAAACATGTCAAGCAAGGATTCTAACTAAGGAGACAAAATTGAAATAGTCAGATTCTGAATACTATGGGCTCTGATACCATGCTGTAAGGAGGTGGGATTACCCCCTTACTAAAATTTGAAGAATAAAACATCCATTCCAAACACACTCAAAGGTATGATAGAATAGGTGCAAACTTTTCAAACTTCAATAAATGGTATTCAAAACAACCAAAGTATAGCAACAAAATAAAAATAATGACTATATTCAATTTTTACAAAAGATTACAAAAGTACATCATAATATCCCATAAGGGTTTACATGTATGATATAACATAAGGATCTAAGTAGAGGGAAATCTAGACCATAAAAAATTTGTCTCCAAGCTTTAACTCCTTAAGATAGTCCAAAACTTCATGCCTAATCATCCAAGTCCTTCACCTAGGGTTGAAAGCATACCCCAGCAAGAAGAGAAAATAGATGACATCAACAAAGGCTGGTATGTGCATACTAAATAGGAAATTTGAGCTATATATGGAATAAAGGACAACAAATATAAAAGGCTTCCCATAGAAGGGATAAGGACCACCCAAATGGGTATCAATAAAAAAGGAATTGAAATCATATGATAACAAAAGAATACTTGCCATTAATAAAACATAAATATTGTGCCACACAAGCACATGTAAAGAATTAGGGTACACACCCCATATCATCAACCTACATGCATGTGAGATAAACATAGCCCTAGAACAATATAAACACAAAGGCGGCCAAGTCTCATAAACTTGAAACGTGATAGAGAATGGAAAACTGCCAATCTCCCAAATATATAAAACACGGGCCAAGAATTACACATCTTGCCCTAGGTATGAGGTTCCTTTCCATCCCAAAAGAGCAGGAAATGTCACATCTGCTCGGCAGGAAATAACACATCTGCCATAAAAACCAATGCAATTACACTACTCTAGTGATACTAAATCACATAGCATGTTAGAGGCAAGTAGAAAGTATAGTCAGAATATATAAACTAGTCACCACATAAGTGACCAACATATACATCCACCTCATAAGTGGGAAAAAGACATCACATGTCATATTTCAGAGTTCCATCATGAACAAAGCATAAGATAAGAGTTCAAAAGAATATCCATGATCACATGATCGATATCAAATAAGGTAGCTCACATGAACCATGATTTTTAAAAGAAAAGACATTGTGTATAGGCTAATGTCCACAGGATAAAGAGAATGAATAAGCACAAGTGAATTGCTCAACATAGAATAATAAGGGATACATCATACCTCAACTTCAGAGTTTAAACAGTCCAAGCCAAGCCTAGGTATCCAAAGAACTTCTAGGGAAGGTGTACATGTCCAATAAGTAAGGTTCCCAAGGTTAAAGAGGATGGTTTCTCCAACAAAGCTCCTATCTTGAGCAAGAAGTACCTTCTCCACTTTAGAGGTGAAAAATCGTAATAAAAGAACATGGAGATGAGGTGTTTATGGGTTCTAGGTGGGGTTTCACCCTGGAAGGACATGGTTCCGACCTGGAGGAAGGTGGAAGGAAGACTAACAACATGAAAATAGGGAAGGAAAGGAGGATACTTACTAGTTTTAGTCAAAATCACCAAGGAGGAGTGTAAGAGATCCTAAATAGAGAAATTTGGAACCCCTAGAGCCTTATTCACCAAGGTAGGCACCTTATTTTACCTTGGGGCAGCACCATAGTGGAAAAATAGAGTAGGAATGATGTTCTAAGCTATAGGGAATAAAGGAGAGCAAGAGTTTTTGAATTGGGAGTTGGTAAGGGGTAGATATGGTTATATATAAAAAAGGTCAAGTATGAGGTGTCTATGAGACTTTCCATGTGTCATGTATAAGGGTGTCCATGGACATGCAAACCTTTATGGATAAGGAAGAAGTCAAGCATGAAGTGTCAAGTTACTTTCCATGTGTCCAATGCTAAGGGTGCCTATGGACATGCAAACCTTTATGGATTGGGAAGAAGTCAAGCATGAGGTGTCCATGGAGCTTTCCATGTGTCCTTATCTTAGGGATTTCATGGCCATGCAAGAGGACAGCTCATAGAGGCTTCTTGAATATCAAATGTCAGTTTATGGACACTTATAGGCCATCCCAACTAACCTCCAATCAAAGAAATAACCCCATTGGTTGATAACTTCTAAAGATAAGCTAATTTATAAAGAGAGTAATCCCTAGAATGCCCTTGGAAAGAAACACCTTCAAACCAAGGTGCAACTAGGTGCCCATGGTTCAAAAACTCGAGAATGGTAAGGGAATATATAAGGATTATAATGCATGTGACAATTTGCAGAAAAGTCTAGAATGTACCTAAAATTGCATAACTTGCACAAACAACATCCAAATTGGACCAACCTTCATCCACAAGTTATCTTTGATGTGTTGCATACGAATGTTCCATTATTTACATATTTTTAAGTTATATAATAACATTATTTATTACTTATGCCTTTTACTCATTTTCTCTCTCCTAAACTTATCCCAATATTTCAAGGTGGTCAAAATTAGATGAAATTTGACATGTAGGCAAAATTTTATATGTAGATTTCGAATTTGAAGTTTGTTTCCACTTTTGAGACTTCTTTTTATGAGGCATGTCTTATGGCCCATTAACGACCCATTATCTAAATTATTCATCCAATTAAGTTTCTTATCTTCATATTACCACCAAAATGAGTTATGTGGCATATTTTATGTATCTATTATAAACCTAATATTCATGTTAGAACATTACATTACATTAAGGTGATCTATACATGCATTAGTTCATTGGGGTTATACAAAACATCTATTTAGGTCTAACCTTCAACCTTGTTTGGCTAAATCCAAAATGTCAACTTTTAGGGTAGGATCCGAGATCCAGTATGTTACACATATATATTTGAACTAAAAAGAACTTGACATGAGTTAACATTAATAATTCTCATTACACTTTATCTTTCATTACATCAATGAATTAAGAACATTACTATATGCATTCTCTATATAACTGCCCATGTGTGGCACATCATGCTCAGAAATCCCGTCATTGCTAGGAATCCCATAACGACCATAAAGGCCCATCATTCCGATAAACATATAATAAGTTACTTAATTCTCTTATATTAACCATTAACATCGTTGTTTTTATCTTGCCATCAATGTAAATTGTCCTCATCCAATAACTGCACCAAAATGCTCATCAGGCTGATTAAGGCTCATTTTAGTTGCACCAAAGTGATCATCAATTCCATAAAGACAAAATAACATAAAGAGGAACAATTCACAACTTAAGCACATTATCTTAGTCATCATGGGATTTCTCCATCTTAGTCTTGAAATTATCATTACATGATTTACATGAGTATTTCTTCAATTTCTTAATCATTATATGAGTATAGCATTAAACTAATGAGAATCAATGATAAGTATAAGACTTTATGATTATAGCAAACAATATGAAATAGTATTTTGAGGCATCATCATTATCTTAGTTTCATTCATTAACTTGGAATTTAAAGCATAATCTTAAATTTTTATGTAACATGCAATTCATCCAAAATACATATGCATAGTGGCATGACCTGCTTTCCTAGAGAAAGGTAGATCCTAACTTAGTTCCTTTGATATCAAGTCAATCCTAAGTTCCTAAAATTACATGATTTATATGCATTATCATCTCATTTAACATCCTAAACCCTAATCTTATGTCATTAGGAAAACATGGTCTAGTACTCTTGAATTAGGGTTTGAAAACTTAGAAATCATGTTCATCATTGAAAAACATTTCTAAAACATATTTTCTCATATTTTTCTAATAAATCGTTGATTTATTGTGAATTTGTGAATATTCGATCAATAAGAAATTAAGAAAAATCCACGTAGGAACAAACTTTGTCCCTCAGAAAGAAATTTGCATTGGGTGGGACCCGCTGACCAGCTGGCCCAACCGGGTTTGGCCATGATCCAAAATTATGCATTTGATGGGGAAACAATCTAAGACATGAAAGGACCATATTGCCAATGGATGAGCATGACACAAGCACCTCAGCATAAGGGCAAAACAATAAACTGGGGCATCTAGGGTCTTATTTCCCTGACCCAACTCACGTGAAGAACACAAACAAGGAGCAACATGATTTTGAGAAGCAAAAACTGAGCTTTTGATCATTTTTTTGGGAACCGAGGAGCTAAGCATCTTTACCTAGCTTGGATGGACCTGACGAGCTCGGTCTTGGGTTGCCTCGTGGTCTGGAAGACCACACCCCTTCCCCTGCTATGGAAGCAAGTGCCACCGAGAAGGGGATACAACAAATGAGTGAATCACAATAAAAACTATAACCCTGAGCGGATTCAAAACATCATAGAAAATATAAACGTGATGAAGCCGGAGGTGAAGATCACCTATTTCTCACAAATTGATATAATGGTCCCATAATAAGAAAAAGAGGTGAATCCATAGTACTAGGAATCTCAGCCAAACTCGAGTGTCTAATGCTTCTTTGGGGTGTTGATGATCCTTCCGTGCTTTAACTGTGGGTGGCGGAGGTCGAAGAAGCATCGCCGCAATCGACCGTGAGGGGCTTTGACATGGAGTGGGGAAAGCAGATTCAAGGGTGCTACATGCTAAGGTAGAAATGGTTTTGGGATTGTGGATCCCCCTCGATCATTTTGATGGTTCCTTATATAGGTCGAAGGCAGAGGAAAGCCCGAGTTTGCCTCAGAGTCTAGAACAGGAGAGGTCTCCCGCGAATCTAGGAGTTTGGGAGTTCTAGGTCACAAACCCCCTAAAATTTGGGATGGGAGAGTCAGGGGGAGTGAGGCAAATTTGGTGGAGGGTTTAGTTCTGGAAGATGCTTTGTAGAGAGTGAGGACAACAACGATGAGGGTTGCGGTTGCTGTAGGGGGTCCAAACAGACCATGACTCGGGTGAAGGGGATGAGTCCCCATTCGTGGATGACTCTAGATATGAGTTCGAGTCCCACTCAGACTAAAGTGTGCCATGTGATATAGATTTATGGTTGGACTATAGTTTGAATCAATTTTTCCTTCAAATATTCAAATCATATTTCACTTAAACTATATACAAACCTCCCTAATGGATTTGGAAGTTCAAATGAAGTTAAAATGACTTCAAATTTGAACCACAAATTATAAAAGGAGTCTATAATCTCCTCATACACTTAGATATAGGTTTTCATAAACTTTTCTCAACAAACTTAATACAAGTCATTACCTTAATGTATGTTAAGTAAAATGAATTATCCTTTGAATTCTTTTAATAGGATATATATTTATCAACTTCTCTCCCTTTATTTATTATTTCAATTAATGTATGCAATATTTGGGGTAACTTGCTTCAATGTTTAGGTTTTGAAATTAAAAGTTGAAAATGTGCATTAAAAACCATAAACTTACATTATTCATAATTTAGGAAGTTACACACCTACACTCATCTGAAAGAATTAACTATCACATTTGGTTGAAATCAATTCATATTGATATTTGATCAATTCCATCATTGGTTAGAATGTCTCCTCAACTTCATATTCATTGAAAATAGTTTTGAGTTGCACACATATAATCACATAAAATATGATTTTTGAATACATGATATTTGTGGTTTTATCTATTTTGTTAACATATTCATCAATATTTATATCTCTCATATATGAAGAATAAGTAATTATCCTGGATCAACATTTTCACTGACTTTATTAGAACACATGTTTTGTAGGATTTTTATGACAAGTGCACATGTGCTTTGTAACCCATAATTATGCATATTCAATAAGTTCTAGAGAAAGTGGATAAAGTTCTCTTTTATTTGTAGAAGGAAAATTTCGAAACACTGGCGTAATCTCAAATGTAGTTATTATTGAATATTTTATTTATTCTAAAACATATTCTTTATCAATCATCATAACAAAATTTGAAGGTTTTTTCATTGTTAATTTTATTGATGTGGAAGCATGCAAAACAAGGATTATACCAACAAGTATTGCAAAGATTTTTTATTCTTCTAGCAAGAATTTAAAATACCCACATGTCTGTCGATTATCTATGTGCTTAGCTCAACTCCAAATCACATTCTTAGCCTTATTATAAGCATGTGTTCACTATTAGTGTTAAGAAAAAGAAAAAGATCACAACAAAGGATGAAAGGAATTACTTCCCTGAATCTGATATGTCGCATTTTAGACATCAAGGAAACCGCTTGTTTGGGTCGGCATCTGGGTATTCCCATCATACACAAATGGAAAAGCAAAGAACACTTTCAGTACCTAATTGAGAAAATGCATAATCATATAAATTACTGGCAACACTCCTTTCTCTGGACAGAAGAATCACCTTAATGAAGTTAGTACTGCTCTCACAAGCCTGCTATACTATGCAATCCACCCTCCTTCTGGCTATTACTAAAACAATTGATCATCTGGAAAGGAATTTCATTTGAAGCAGTTCGCATGAACCCAAGAAACTAAATTTGGTTGCTTGGGGACATATCACCAAACCTCTCCATCGTGGGGGACTTGGAATCAAGGAAACAAGGGATTTCAACAAGGCCCTTATAGCCAGGATGGCTTGGGATTACATCCAGGAGAGACGAGTACCGTGGGTCGGTCTTATGCGAGCCAAGTACAATAGTAGGACCTCAACCAACTCTTCATGTTTGCACATATGGAGAAGTATCCGAGCAACTGTTCCCTTCCTTATGCACAACAAAATGACTGTAGTGATCTCCGGAATATAACCAATGTATGATTGGACCCTTGGGTTGGAGAAGGCTCTATACCGGTCATCCAGACTGGTAGACAAGTTCATGAAGATTTACAAGATATGAAAGTTGAGTGTTTAATCTCTGATGAAGGAAGGTGGGACGCCGACTTCTTGAACTAATGGTTCACACAAGAGACAATACATGATATCTGAAGTATGCCACCACTGAGAACTCACTATGGAAAAGATGGACGGATTTGGATACATAATAAAGATGACCACTTCTCCACAAACTCAGCATATAGAACATTGAGACACGCTAATGACTCAACCAACACCGAATGCTATGTAGAGGTCTGGGTGTTGCCTACCCAACAAAGAGTTAAAACTACACTTGGGCTCATTCATAGAAATCATCTAGCAACAAATGAACTCAGGCACAATAGGAAACTTACAGAAGATGCAAGTTGTCCTAGATGCCAAGCGCCAATCGAGACATTCTTGCATGCTGTAAGAGATTGTCCACCAACAACAAATGTATGGAGAAGATTACTTCCTAGGGAAGACACCAATTTCTTCACCTCAGGGGTTGTTACTGAATGGTTAAGTTACAATCTCAAAACTCTAAACAAAGTAAATGACTGGGGCCCGTTCTTTGCCATAATCTACTGGTGGCTGTGGAGGGATAGAAACCTTTAGATCTTTGAAGATAAACCCATTCCTCCTTCTACCATTGCCACTCATTGTTTGTCTGAGTTCAACACAGTAATTGCAACTTTCAAATGAAGAACCTCGACAAATCAAGCACAAAAGGAAAGAAATGCACCCATAATCGGAATTCTAGTCACCCCTACGTGATTCATCATGCATGTCAATGTAGCGATGAAGGTCTCGTGCAATTTAATGGCAACTAGACTGGTTGTTAGATCACAATCCAGTCTCTGGATACAAGGTAGGGCTATTTTTCTCCAAGGCATGGATTCATAGTGAGGAGAATTGATAGAAATTCGAGAAGGCCTGGAACATGACAAGCAGGCCAACATGACGACAGGAATCATTGTCACTGACTCGTCTATGGCGGAAAAATGGATCAACGGATCTGAAGACACCCCACTGAAATACTGTCTACTTGTCCTCAGTATAAAGAATCTCTGCACTGAAAGCATCTCATTCAGAATAATCTACCTTTGAAGGAGCCACAATAAACTGGTGGATTGGCTTGCTAAGCAATGCTTCAAGCAACCGAAACCTTCCTTGACATGGTCAAGCTGTCTCGGACCACTCATCTCTAATTATCAGGAAGATTTATCAATATTTTTGTTTGTTTTCATTTTTTATGCTAATATTGGACACATGATGCAACCAACTTGTCTGGGAGGAACAAAAAAAATTACTTCCCAAGAAAAAATGTCATTGAAAAGATAAGGACATGAAAGGAAATTACTTTCCACTATCATGACCGATCAGGTCTTTCCTACTATCATGTTGGAATGACAAGTCCTCAAGGTTCTTTAACTTTAGTTGCGTCGTCATACTCTTAACATTAACAACAACAACATAAAAGTCAAATCTCATTATGGAAATACAAATAACCTTATTAGAATACATGATGCCTAAATTACTAACTCAAAAGTAAAGATAAAAGTATATACAATACTTCTATATAGTAAGACAAATCCAATCTATGTTTTGGAAAATTAAAGGTAAACATTACAATCAAACTTTCATGTATATAACAAAATTCATAAGAATCAATTTATAAATAAAAGAAAAAATTGCATCAAAACCTTTCTATGCTAAGATGACTTCTTATTAGAATAAAAGAATAATATATTAATAGAACCATACACTCTTTTTGTATGATACAAAAACTACTAAGTATTTACAAAAAAAAGAGAAGGAAAATTGTAAAAAAATCCACAACCTTTCTTATATAGTATAGAGGCCCAACTAGTATTACATAATACTAAGATAAAAGGTGCATGAAAAACTCATTCAACGACCTTTCATATATAGTTAGATAAGAGCTAATATATAGGTTAAAAAAAAGGTAAAAATAACATTCAATCCCTCATTTGCCCTTTCATATAACCTTGATCTATGGAGTTCACAATCAGCTTGTGCATTGTACCTAGGAAGCAAAGGGTCGGGCATTATCCTTGGATCTAAAAGTGTCTCCAATGAATTTGTAGATGCAAACAATTAGTGTTGGTATCCTCAAGAGAGTGAACTCACATTGGTCATTTGGATCACACGGTTTCCTTTGTCTTTGATTTTTTTTCCTAGTTTGATGCCAATTCTAATGCATCTAGTTTTGCTTGAGACTCCACTGATGAAGACAATAGAGGTGGCATCATGCAGACGATCGTGGTCACTTCCAGTTCCTTTCCTTTTTCACATGCTACTTCCAATATGGTTATCACCCCTAGCTGCTAAAGCCTTGGGTTTTTAGGCTATAGAAACCGTGTCAAAACTCTTTCCATTACTATTAAACCTTATACTCTCCAATTTTTTACTTAACATATGATGTAGAATTACTATGCGTTGTAATATTTTGTAAATATTAGAGTTAAGTGTAGCCTTAATGTGGGTACATTCATCAAATTACAATACAAATAACGAATTAGATTTTCACTCGTCTTAATATTGCTAGAAGGGTTGCTTTTAAAATTATATATATAGAGTCTTCATAAGATGATATACCCCTCACTTGAGAGGCCATTTTTTTGCCACTTTTCAATGAAATTAGTGAATAATTTATCTGAATTTTTCCTCAAGGATTCTAGGTACTCTCTCTTGGGAATGAGTTCCCTATTGAAGGTAAAATGTTTCATAAATAGTTTGCACCATTCCTCCCATGTAGAGATCATTTTTGGGACTATTCCCTTGTACCAAACTAGAACATGTTATGCTAGGATTCTATGCAAGTTATAAATGAGAATCTTGTGTTTCATAAAGAAACACTATGTCTATGAATTATACCTTCATCTACGCTACTTGTCTGCCTTTTGCATTTTACTTCTCCAACTCTATTTGATTGATATTTTCTAGAAGGTTCGTAAGATCTATTCTCATTGACAGGATATAAACCCCTCATGGTCTTTTAGTATCTCTCAAACATTGTGATCTAATGTCTAAATTTGCTCCTCTAAGACTTTGTTGAAGTGTGTGACCATATTTATAGTGAACAATTAAGTGGTATTTTATGATAACCTATATTTTCTCTCTAATTCAATTAGTCTATATCTTGACTCATTACATGCTATATTATACTAAATAAACTCCCTCATGTAATGTACCAAAACCTAGAAGCTTACCCTATTCCATGATTAGGAGGTTAGTAATTTTGGTTCCTTAGATTAGAGCAAACAAGGATAAAGTTATACCTTAATAAATATTATTAATGCATATAACATATTATGTGGCAATAGGTTTTAAAATAAACATCACATATCATAATACACTCATATTGGCACAATAACTTAATTTGTGCTAACATTTAAGTAAATTCATTAAATATGTCAGATATGTTTCCTTTGCTAACTACTGTGCACATAATGGCTAAAATATTTTAAGTAAGAATTATAATATGCTTGATTCACAAACTAGAATAATAATTGGTATTTCCATATCCATAATTATGAATAACATACCATAATATAAATAAATAATGAACTAATGGACTTAATATGATAAATAGGCAAAATATGGAAATTTGTACATAATTATATAAGGAAACTCTTTTGGTAACAATGTGAAGATAATGGGGTTCTAAATAATAAATAAGTATGATAATGGTGTAATATTATGAATGATGAGCGCAAAACTATAGTTGCATTAAAACTCATAAAAGGAATCTTCAAAATCAAATCTTACGTGAAAATCATGTTCCTTGGGTGCCAATTATATTGTTGTCAAGTTTCACATTATTTAAACAATCCTAATTAAATTTACATAAGTAAATATGAGATAAGACACAAATATCAAGTTAATTATTAACCGTATTCAAAAGTGCAATTTAATGCCAAAAATAGATTCTACACATCCAAATTAGTCTAGGATCCAAATTTAGTATCATTTGAACTTCATTTGGGCCCTCAAATGAATTAGGAAAGAAATTTAATAAAAATGTTTGGTATTCCAAAATAATTTAATCGTTGTAACATGTTTTCCTAAAGTTTGATAATTTTCCATGTCACATGCATTTGGTTTCTTACCTTTCTTATGGTTTTAATATCACGTAGAATTGAAGTACTCAGATTCAATGCGAACTGTCGCTTTAAATCATACGACCACTTCACTTTCTTCCTCCTTGCCTCCCTTCCTTTTCTATGTGACATAGTAGCAGAGTTGTCTCCAGATTTTTTGGTGACCATATCTCCTTCTCCCTTCCATCTTTCTTTCCAATTTCTTCTCTCAAAGTTTCCTCTCATCTTTGTAGATTAAATAACCCTATATAATCTTGGGCTTCATTTCCTCCACTCCACTTCTGCATCTTAGTTTCCCTCTTCCCCTAGTCCTCCCCTACTCTATTTTACCTTTCCTTCTCATCAACTTCTTAGGCATCAGACCTCTGGGAAAATATGTCGGAACCTCTGAGGCATACCTTATAGTGGTTTCCCTGCATCGATTTTTCCTTCAATCACCCAGGAGTCTACCTCACCTTCACCACCAGATTCTGGGCGTCGTTGCAGGGTGGTCATTGATTTCCTAACTCTTGTGAGACATGTAGAGAAATACAACATCGGATAGGTAGCAAAAATAAAAAATTTACTGAGATATTTCTCATCAACAAGTGGAGCACATCAATAACCATGCAACGGAAATGATGGTTTCATGAAGATATACTTGGTCATGGAGTAAGAGTCCAACGATAATCTTTGCCGATGTAGATGCACACTCTATCTTGGACAGTGCTGGTATAGCTCCTAATTGCATTGGAACTCGTTTGACTGCTCCTCCAAAGATACCAGACTCGAACATTGTTGTCTACTACAGCTCCTCTTGTCATGGATAGCTGTATGGCATCGTCCTCCTTAGCGACGGTCAAAGGCCACCTCGCCTCTAGAGAAGTCCACTCAGACCAACTAGAACTCATGTTGTCCTACTAAAACATACATGAAGGAGTTGTCCCTCCCATTGGTGTACTAGTCACCAACTTGGTCTCCCACAACAATGATCCTCAACTGTTTCTCTCCTATAGCTATCCCTCCCTAGTCGGGTAGGACTTTCTTGAGCTCTCTCGATTACCACAATTAGAGAGGACAGCAATCAGCAAAGCAACTAATTCTCAAATGTCTGTGTTTTACTCTTGGATGCCACCAATACCCCTTTTTTTATTGGCAGGGTTAAGGTCAGGGTTCCCAATCTATGCGAGAGTGGAAGGGACTAAAAGATCTCAAATTTTCACAATAATTCTGGAAACTTCACAGTTTGTAACAATCAAAATGGCCATCTGGAAAACCCAAATGGTCATTTGACATGTGAGACGGTCATCTCGCACTGCAAGACAGTCATTTTGTAGTTTCTTAGTATGTACATATGTGGACATTCAATTCCAATTAATTCACATCATGACGTCAACACCAATCCTAGATGCAATCAAATTGCACTCTTGAAACACCCATTTGGTGCATGTGAGACGGGCATCTCCCAGAGATGGTCGTCTCACAGGCTGGGTAAGGCTGAATTTCAACCAATGTACGATACAATCATCCTGACACTCCAAACAGGCTATCTCAACACTTGAACTGGTTGTTGGCAGTCTAGTCAGCTGATTTGTTGAATGAACCGGATACCTAAACACTTTAGTAATCAATCCAATTAGCATTCAAGATTAAACTCCTCTTCTACATGAGTTCCTATGTGTGTGACCCTACAGGTACCATATTACATTGACAATGAATTTCCACAATAGCTTACGACATCACAAGCAATGAGCAATGCCTAGTCACACATCATTGATACCCAAGTAAATGGAAAGTTGGAGAACAACTTCAACCTACAATATGTTTGTGGTGTTACAATATTTGTATAGTTCCTTTGTCACTGATATCTAGATTGAGATAGAGGCATGGATCAGTCATCCTCATTATTATTCAATATTGTTTCTTGAACCATAGCAGACTGTCTGAGTTATATGCAAGCTCAATACCACATATTGACTCACATGTGCATGGAAATACATTTCTCAGTCTTGCTAATCAAGAGGCCTTGGATATCATACTCCCTTAGGAGGGACAAATCACATCTCTATCACTCACAGTCAATCCCCATGTGTCATAGTCACCCAATCATCACCTTTATAATAGGACATGTTTTAGGATTACATTTGATGATGTCAAAGCATACGAAATGACATATGATGAGTGTTGTAATTTTAGGTCTAAGAACCACAAAAATCACTATCACTATAAGACACAATTTTGACTTACCTATTTAGGGTTTCCATGTATCACTCTTATGGTGGGTTTGTCCGATACACTATTCTTTAACAAGTATTTGTGTGCTTGGTTTGATATTGCCATATCATCAATAATGAGATTCTGTCATCAACCAACTCACACTTTGATCTTATGTGTTATTGCTATCTATTTACCTTCCACAATAACAACCAATTAGGGACATAACAAGAATGCATATACTCTTAACATCCGTATGATCTCATGCTTCATATCCTCAACCTGAATACATACATCATTGAGTAATATCATTCTCTATATATTTATTATATTATTTAATTATCTCAAAATTGAATAATTAGAATAATTAGAAGCTTGCCTTTGTTAATAATCAAATCATTTACAAGTTATGCCATTACAATCATCATTTGATTGGCTCTTTGGGAATACATACCAATAGACCCCCATTTGCACTTAAAGCCAACCACCCATGAATCTTATTCTGAGTGACCTAACATGTCCATCATGCTTCTTCTACGAAAGAGCTTTAGTTGAGGGATAACCAACATTGTTCTTAGTTAGTACTCTACAAATCTTTACATCTCCTCACTGTACGATCTCTCATATGAGATGATACCACCTTTGTATATGCTTTGAGCACTGATGCGATGTGGGTTCCTTAGCTTGTGTAATAGCTCCATTATTGTCACAATATAGCTCGATTGTGTTGTTGATGCTTAAAACGACCCCAAGTTTAAAAATGATCTTGATCCATACAACCTCCTTTGCTGCATTCGATGCAACAATATACTCAGCCTCTGTTGTAGACTTGACAAATGTTTCTTACTTGGAACTCTTCCACCTAAAAACTCTATTGTTTAGGAAAAACACAAATCCTGATTACAATTTATAATCATCCTTGTCAGTTTGGAAGCTTGCATCAGTGTAACCTCTTACCACCGACTATTCCTCTCCGCCGTAGATCAAGAATTGATCCTTAGTCCTTGTCAAGTAGTTGAGGATGTTCTTCACGACTATCCAGTGAGCATCACCTAGTTCTAACTGATATCTTCTCATCATGCTTAAAGCATATGAAACATCTAGACAAATGCACAACATCACATACATGATGGATCCAATTTACGATGCATATGGAATCATACCCATGTGTTCCTATTCTTTACAAGAATTGGGACATTGAACTTTAGAGATGGTCACTCCATGCAACACTGGAAGGTTTCCTCTCTTTGAGTTCTCCATGCTGAACCGCTTCAACACTTTGTCAATGTATGTGCTTTGACTTATTCCAAGAATCCTTCTTGATCTATCTCTATAGATTTTTATCCCCAAGATGTAGGTTGCTTCTCCCAAGTATTTCATAGAGAATGTATTTCCAAACCATGTCTTTACCTTTTATAAAGTAGGGATGTCATTACCCATCAATAGTATGTCATCCACATACAATATGAGGAATACTACCTTGGTCCCACTAACCTTCTTTTACACACAAGGTTCATCTTCATCTAAAACAAAGCCAAACTCTTTGAATGTCTCATCAAAATAAATATTCCAACTCTAAGATGCTTGCTTTAATTCATAGATTGACCTTTTTATCTTACAAACTTTATTTGCAAATTTTAGATTTATAAAACCCTCAGGTTGTGTCATATATACATCCTCAACAAGATTCCAGTTAAGGAATGTGGTTTTCACATCCATTTGCCAAATCTCATAGTCATGATAAGCTGTAATAGCAAGCATGATCCTAATGAACTTAACCATGGACATTGGAGAAAATGTTTTATCATATTCAACACCTTGAACTTGTCTGAAACCCTTTTCTACCAATCTACCCTTATAGGTGTATACTTTACCATCCATTTCAGTCTTCTTCTTGAAGACCCATTTGCACCCTATGGGTCTTACCCCTTCAGGTGGATCCATCAAGGTCCATACCTTGTTGGTATACATGGATTCCATATCTGATCTCATGGCTTCAAGCCATTTTTCAGACTCTGGTCCCTCAGTAGCATTTTAATAGGTAATTGGCTCATCATCTATGACTAATTTGCTGCCTTCTCGAGTCATAAATATCCATATCTCTCAGGTTCAAGGTGTGTCCTATTAGATCTATGAGGTTCCTGTGTTACTTGAGGAATTTGAGATTCCATAATAGCTTGTGAGTCTCTTTTTTCCTCACGTACCTCCTTAGGTACAATGTTTTCATATTGGTCTCGAACCTCTTTGAGTTCTACTTTCCTCTCAGTGATTCCTTTGGAAATAAATTCCTTTTCAAGAAATACAACATTTTTGGCAACAACTATTTTGTTTTCAGTTGGGTTGTATAAGTACTATCCCCTTGTCTCTTTGGGATATCCAAAAAAAACATTTATCAGACTTAGGGCTGAGCTTTTTAGGAAACATTTTCCTAACATAAGCTTCACATACCCAAATGTTCATAAAAGACACATCGGGTTGTCTCTCATGCCATATCTCATATGGTGTGTTTTGAATCATCATAGATGGTACTCGTTTTAGTGTAAACGCGATAGTTTTAAGAGCATATCCCCAGAAGGAATTTGGAAGATCAATAAAACTCATCATTGATCATACCATATCTAGTAATGTGCAATTTCTTCTTTCAGACACACCATTATGTTGTGGTGTTCCAGGTGGAGTCCATTATGATACAATACCACAAGCTCTTAGAAGGTCCTCAAACTTTGGGCTTAAGTATTCTCCACCTCGATCAGATTGAAGTGCCTTAATACTTTTGCCAAGATGGTTCTATATATCATTCATAAACTCTCTAAACTTTTCAAGAGTTTCTGACTTATGTTTCATCAAGTAAACATAACCATACTTACTAAAATCATCGGCGAAGGTAATGAAGTACTGATAGCGCAGCCGGCCTGCTGGTGCTATTCAAAATTGTTTCTCTCGTAGCGTAGCCGACCTCTATGCGACTTAATGTGATATGATCCTTATGGGATGGGGTTGAGCTTCCCAGGTTGGGCTCGACGAAAGCCTTACGGGTCTCTTGGGTTACCAAAAAAAAGTACTGATAGCCACATTTGGCATTTGTTCTAATAGGCCCACATACATCAATATGTTTGAGTCCTAATAAATCACTATCTCTCTCATTGCTACCAATGAATGGAGTCTTGGTCATCTTTCCCAACAAACAATATTTACACCTCTCTATTGATTCAAAATCAAAAGAGTCCAAATAATCATATTTATGGAGTCTGGATATGCATTTCTCATTTATGTTCCCCAAATGACAATGCCAAAGGTATCTTTAGTTTGATTTATTGGGTTTTTATCTCTTAGTGTTTATGTTATATACCATTGTCTCTAGATCTATCAAGTATAGACCATAAGACATTGGGGCACTACCATAAAAGATCCCATCACTACTAGAACATCTTCCGTTCTTTATAAGAATTTTGAATCCATTCTTATCCAAACAAGATACATATATCATGTTCCTATTAATGGCAGGTCATAATAGAAGTTATCTAACTCTGTTACAAACCCACTTGGTAGAGATAACTCATAGGTTCCAACTGCGCTGGCTGCATCTCTTGTGCCATTTGCAACTCATAGTTCTCACCTTTCTCTAAAGGTCTACTTCTTTTTGGATCCTTCACATTTGAGAAAATGTGCGGTCCACATACGTTATCTAGTACCCTTAATGAGGAAGCAATAAAGTTAACCTCAATAACATATATACTAGAAGTAGAGATCTCAATCCCTTACTTCATCTTCCTTGGTTCCCTTATCCTTCTCCTTATTTTGAGTGCAGAAGAATTGGACTTCAGCTTAGCCACATAACACTTATTGGTTTTGCCTTTGTCCTTGGACTAAACTCCACTGATCATCGTCACAGATTTGTCCATTTCTCATTTGTGCTTCAAAACTTATCAAAATGTCAAGCACTCTGATAGCGGACTAGCCATGTTAGTCAAGTGATAACACTCGATAAACTATCTATATGATTTAGGCAATGATTGCAAAATCATATATGTGGACAACTATTAGCCTAAAGGAAATCCTAGTCTTTCAAGATGCTTCATATGCCCAATCATATTGAACACATGAGGCTCTACTAGATCTCCCTCTATTAGTTTGCACTCTAATAACACCTTGGAGACATTATACCTTTCATGCTTACCATGTTTGTTTATGCAACTCTTAGTTCATACAACCCAACATAAGGTTCTTGATGTTCACAACATCATTAGCATGCTTCATAGAAGCATCCATGTCAGTCTTAGGAAAATTTGGAGTGGAAACTAGAACTGGTATTTCAGGAACATGCAGAACACTTCTCAAGGTCCTAAACCAATTATGGAAATATATCTCATTTAATTTGTCCGATTACGATGATTGAGTGTTTTCCATTTTGATTCTACAAGAGAAAATGTGCATTTGTCAATTTTTTTAATTTGATTTGATTTGAAAATTTGACATTAATTAGGCATTTAATTAACTATTGCTCCTACTATTTTTTCAAATTGATAGCCCTTAATATTAATTTAGAATATTGTAGTGTACAATATTCTAGTTTGGAATGGCAATGGGTCAGATTTTTACAAACCCGACCCAAATCTGACCCAACCCAAATTTGGTGAACCCAAACCCAAACCCAACCCAAATTCCTTGGGTTTTTTTGTCATTCAAACACACACGACCCAAAAATCATCCGACCTGACCCAAGCATACCCGACCCGACCCATATGAACTAATCGTTGTTATTCAATACATTTGGATGCCAAGTCTTGAGAGATATGACGATATGATGATAAGTTATTATTTTTGTCAGTTGGCTGTTGTCTTATCAGTGTAATTCATTGAACATGTAATGCTCCAGCTGTTGGGATTTTTCAGTGGCATATCACATGAATGCAAATATGGAGGACTGCTCACATGATTATACTAAGGCCATGCAAAATTTCATCAGTGTGTAACACCATTCTCTATGAGGATGTCTGAGAATTTCATGCACGTACAGTTACAAAGCACTGTATTTAATGGAAAAAGACTATTCATTCACAAGACTAGAAACAACACATAAATTTCAAGAACAAACCACACACATCAATTAAATGAACAACAAAAGGACCACAATAGTTTAGGCCTACATTGATCCAATCAAGAACAAATCACATACTACAATAGTGTTCACACAGTGAATGATTTGTTAATCCAAACAAGAACGATTGGTGTTCACACAACAAATTCTTACATTGAGCAAGTCCGAAAAATTAGTTTATGAGTACAAAGCCATTGCACTAGAATCATAGTGACACTAAATCAGTTAATAAAATTGTTGCTAAACCAGTTCAGAGAAACACCACTTGAAATTGAAGTTGATAGAAAGACCCAAATCAACTGATAAAAATGCTCCCATGCCATTTGATAACAATGCCACTTGAAGTTGAAGATGAAGTTGTCTTGTAGTTGACCTCCT
This sequence comes from Alisma plantago-aquatica, assembly GCA_963693085.1. Lineage (NCBI taxonomy): Eukaryota > Viridiplantae > Streptophyta > Magnoliopsida > Alismatales > Alismataceae > Alisma > Alisma plantago-aquatica. Next base: position 593,835,899 of record OY856409.1, read on the forward strand.
CCTTTAGGCTACTCCAGTAAAAGCAACCCTCCAATTAGCAATCAAGATTCCAGATATCTGGTTTCAATTAGCAATCAAGCTCGTCGACGGTAAGGCCCTTGCTGGTAAAGAGGTGGATGAGGTCTAGGAGGTGGGATGTGGAATGAGGGAGGATCTTGAATGTATTGGTGCAGAGGGACACCTTGCCGTCACAGAGACCTACCAGGACGTCATATTTGACCTTACCGCCAGAGGCCTGCATATACCATTACCAGTGGAGGTGACTACTTGAGAGAGAGTGTGGGGTTTGTGTAATATAGATGACATATGAAAGGCAGGTGGCTCTACCTTTACTGCTTGGTCCAACCACGATCATAAATCTTCACTATCTGATCAAAGTCTGGGATCGTTGAGGTCTGAGTTGGTTGCAGTTGTAGGATGTTAGTTGTTTTGACGAGGTGGAGATGTCCTTGCTCAGTAGGTGCTTCTCCACTTCCTAGTGGCTGTCACGGACAGAGGCATGATCTCATAGATAGAGGCATGATCTTGAAGAGCTGCAAGATTGGGATGAGGAGGACCGACAACAGGGAGAAGAGGACCGATGATGGGGAGAAGATCAGGGTGAGGGGCGAAGAGGTGGCAGATAGGGTTCCAGTCTCTAGTCACTAGTCACTCACTTCTAATTTCTCACTTTCTCTGAGGAGTAGTCGAGGTTTCTAGAGGAATGGCTGGATGAGTGGATGGACCGAGGGGGTTGGGTCTGGAGTCTAGATGCATGCACGGGCAATGGGTGTGCCTGAAGGAAAAAAAGGACCACGTATGGCGCCCAAGTGCCGCTTCTGCCCACCGGGCTCGCCCAATCTTGCCCACCGACCCCATCAGTCCCATATTTTTGGGTTGGGTTGGGTCGGGTCGGGTTAAATTGCCAAGCCTAATTCTAGTGAGCCAAGATCCTAATTTCATCAAAATAATGAGCCAGTTAGGGCTATCACCCACAACTTGATTCTATAAGGTAGGCAACTTTTTCCAATTGCATCACATAAAACTCTTGATAGATGATATGCACAACTCTTTGTCCTTGATCATTTGTATGCTTCTAGGTGCTTAATCTAATTAAGACCACCTAGTTAAGCCTGACCTAGAAGCCAACATGATAGACTATGCACCTTTCTAGGGTAGACCCACATATCTAGCATCACACTTCCATGAGATAGATGATGCACCATGCTAGGGTGTGCCCATGCTTAGTCGATCAAGATTTTTATGTGTGCTTCTTATGGAAAGCATCTAAGACTTGATATTTTAATTGAGAGAGTTTGTATAAATACATATACATTAACCAATCAGGATATATATATATATATATATATATATATATATATATATATATATATATATATATATATATATATATATATATATATATATATAGTACATATCTTATGCATGCTATAACCCACAATGAAAACATGCAATAATAAAAAAAATGGTTATGGCCAGCCTAATGTAATTCCTTAGAGCCACAATGAATTACCAAAACCTAGGTCCACATTACATGCAGTAGCCTATTGTTGATGAAGACCTATGCATGCCAATTTGGGTTGACTGGTTCAACCTTTGAACCGATCGGCTCGCCTCCTGGCCGGTTGGTTGGTCACCTCCAGTAGGTTGTCTGGCTCCTCTAAATGACCGGTTGGTCATCCTGTACTCAATCATTTGCTCCTCCAAATACTTGTCTCATCTAGTCCTTCAGGCTCCTGGTTGACTCGCCAACCGATCGTCTCGGCCCTACCAGCTAGTCGGCTCAGACCCTCCAGCCGATCAGATCGACTCCTCCATGTAGTCGGTTGGCTTCTTCATCAAAATAAGAAAGTAAACTATCATACTTTTACATAATAATGGAGAAACTTTGAGTTACATTCAAGGGGAGAAAAGGTAGAAGAGAATAATACTTTTAAATTGGGAAGATAAGAGAGAGGCTCGATTCATAGACCAAGATAAATAGGATTAACCAACCATACAATCATGCACAGAAAATAGGGGTTATTGGCCATAACCACGCTTCACTTCCACCATCAAAACTTGCTTTTAAGGCGATGCGTGTAAATTATATATGTATCATATCATATATATATATATATTCATTTGGGTTATTATGTGGTAATTAGTCAAACATGCACATCAACCAGTTTAAATATTCACATCACAGTCAATAATTAAACTCAATAAAACAAAATCTAATCATATTAATTATATCAAAATGTAATTAATTGACATGGCTCTGATACCACTATAGGGAAATATGACATCATATAGGCAACATAAATTTTTTTTACAGACATATTTCCCATTAACCAACGTATTGCGTCAATAACTATACAATGGAAAGGATGGTTTCACAAAGATATACTTGGTCCAGGAGCAAGTATAGTGACAATCCTCATCGATGTAGAGGTGCACTCTATCTTGTATGGTGTCTATGCAACTCCTAGTTGACTGAGACTCATCTGATTGCTCTTCCATAGACATCAGACTCGAACATCATTGTCTGCAGTAGATCCTCTCATCACAGACTGTTGGCTGACATCTTCCTCCTTAGCGATAGACAAAGACCATCTCACCTCTAGAGAAGTCCACACGGACCAACTAGAACTTCTATTGTCCTTCTAGAATAGACATGAATGAGTTGTCCCTCGCATTAGTGTACTAGTCACCAACCTTCTCTCCTACAACAATGATCCTCAATTGTTTCTCTCCCGTAGCTATCCCTCCCTAGTGGGGTTGGACTTATGTGGGGTCTCTCGGTTACCACAACCATAGAGGATGAAAATTTTTAGAGTAACTGATTCTCAATTATCTGTGTTGTACTGTGGGAAGCCCCCAATACCCCTCCATTTAGGCGAGGTTAGGGTCAGGGTTCTCAGTCTATGAGGAAGTGGAAGGGACTAGAAGATCTCGAATTTTCACAACAATTCTGGAAACTTCATAGCCCGCAACAACCAAAATGACTGTATGGAAAACCCATACAGTTGTTTGGCATGCAAGAGGGTCGTCTGGCACTATAAGACGGTCATTTTACAGTTTCCCAATTTTGTACATATGTCGGCAATTCAATTCCAATTAGTGCACATCATGACATCATCACCAATCCTAAATGCAATCAAATTGCACTCCTAAAATGGTTGTTTGGTGCATGTGATATGGGCATCTTGCATCACCTGTGATGGTTGTCTCGCACAAGCGAGATGGGCGTCTCATAGGTCGGGTTAGGCTAAATTCCAGCCAATGTACAATACAATTAGACTAACACTCCAAACAACTATCTCAACACTTGAACTGATCATTTGGCACTCCAGTCAACTAATTTGTTGTATGAACTAAATACCTAAACACTTTATTAATCAATCCTATTATCATTCAAGATTAAACTCCTCTTCTAGATGAGTTCCTATGTGTGCGACCTTATAGGTCCCATATTACATTGGTTGTGAATGTCCATAACAACTTATGACATCACAAGCAATGAGCGGTGCCTAGTCACACATCATAGCTACCCAAGTAAATGGAAAGTTTGAGAACAACTTCAACCTAAAATCCATGTATGGTGTTATAGTGTTTGTGTAGTTCCTTTGTCACTGATATCTAGATTGAGCTAGAGGCATGGAGCAGTCATCCTCATTATTATTCAATCTTGTTTCTTGAACCAGAGCAGATTGTCTGGGATATATGCAAGTTCAATATCACACATTGACTCACATGTGCATGGAAATGCATTTCTCAGTCTCTAATCAAGAGGCCTTGGATATCATACTCCCTTTGGAGGGATAAATCCCATCTCTATCACTCATAGTCAGCCCCCAGGTGTCACAGTTGCCCAATCATCACCTTTATAACAACTCATGTTTTAGGATTGTGTTTGATGATGTGAAAGCATACCGAACAACATGTGATTAGTACAGTGATTTCATGTCTAAGAACCACAAACACCACCATCACTATAAGACGCGATTCTGACTAACCTAGTTAAGGTTTCCATGATCACTCTTATGGTGGGTATGTCTGGTACATTGTTCTCTAACATGTATCTATGTGCTTGGTTTTATATCTCCATATCATGACTAATGAGATTCTGTCATCAACCAACTCACACTCTGATCTTATGTGCTATTGATGTCTATTTACCTTCTACAATAACAACCAGTCAGGGAGATAACAAGAATGCATATACTCTTAACATCTATGTGATCTCATTCTTCATGTCCTCAACATAAAGACACGCGCCATTGAGTAATATCATTCTCTAGACATTTATTATGTTATTCCATTATCTCTAAACCGAATAATCAGAATAAATAGGAAGCTTGCCTTTATTAATAATCAAATAATTTACAAGTTATGCCATTACAACCATAATTTGATTGGATCTCTGGGCATACATACCAACAAGACCTGCTAGACACCATAGAGTTGGTGGTGGTCATCCAAAGTCATCTACTCCCTGGTTTCCTCCAATTCTAGGTATAGTGAGGTTTACCCTATTTATTTCTTGTGTACTGTACTTCCATAGCTACAATAAACTTGTGGGTTATGTTGGGTTTTATACGGTCTTTTACTTTTGAACTCTTTTCCTATATGACACGATGTCACCACATATCTTTATCTTGGTTGAGATGCCCTCTTCTGACCTTCTGAAGCTTCTCGGCTTCTAGTCATGGCGGAGGGACGAACAGGTGTTTCTGGTCGCATCTGGCCTTGATTAAGAGCTTCTCGAGACCGATTTGGTGAGGAGAATTCCAATGTCAAAATACGAGGTTTATATGTATGATCGATCAAGGATTCATTCGTCCAGTTAGAGATATGATGTTTTTGTGTCAAGATACCATCGACAAGTGACAAGTTGATGATGATCACATGTTGACTAACCGAAGCACCATTTTTTTATTATTCTTTGTCTCACATCTAGGGGCATATTAGTCTTTCCCATAATCCAATCATGCCCCTGGAATATGTAGGGCCATCCCACTTCACCAACCTTGATAGAGCCAACACACGAGGTGCTCACTCCTTGTGGATAATCATGTACACGTGGATTTTATCCATTTTCTAATTGGTCAGTATTTCCTAAATTCCTAATAAATTATGTATAGCTTAGAAAAATAAAGGAATATATGTTTTGGAATCATGAGAGTTTTCTCTACAAGTTGATATACGTTTATGACCCAATTCTGATATACTACATATGTGATTTTCCAAGAATTTATATAATTGGTTAGATTCTAAATTTCATAACTAATAATATTTAATTCAGAAAAATAAACTAAATATGTTATGAATTTAGAAAAGATAATCTATAATATGATATGGTTTTCACAACCTAATTTATTGATGATAAAAAGATGATTTTTAGGGTTTATGTAATTAATGTGAACTTAACCCTAATTCCATATATGCATGTAATAGGTGGCTTGTGACTTGGATGTGGTACTAGAACTGACCATGGATATGTCTAGACTCTAACTAATGTATGTTTCATCTCTTTATGAGCTACATTGAGCAAACACCTAATTTCTCTCTCTCTCTCTCTCTCTCTCTTGGTGTATGTTGCATCCCTTATTATCAATTATGCAAGCACTTAAATTTCTCTCTCTCTCTCTCTCTCGTTCTTTTAGGATATGTTATCCTATACACTTTTCTCTCTCCCTCCTCTGAGAGGTTAACTCATGTGAATTAGATGCCATGAGTTTTCTATTGGATATTCTTATTGACTCTAAATATTACTTCCCTTCATGATGAAACCCTAGTTGTGGATATGAACAATTTTTCTAACTTATGTGGTTTATGTTTCATATCATCTATTTATGCGATGGAAATGTCAATAATTTTATAATATGAGTGAACTTTCACTTGCCTATACATTTTGCGTTCTTTGTGATTCACTATCCCTAAAGTAATATAATGCTTTTGTTTTTTGGTTTTATTACCCTGGGTTTTAATTCCCCTTTGTGATATTATTAGACACTGAGGTTTTAGTCCTCCTACACCTTTATATGTTTGGGATGGAGGATCCTATGCCCAACCCCTTCTTGTATGTTAAGGGAGTTTGGTTATGTGCCACTCTCTATCAAGTTTTGGGTTATGTGCCCTAACTACCACTAACTTTATATTTTTACTAGTGCTATGCTTATCTCACTTGCATACAAGTTGATCATTATTGTTGATGGGTTATGTGCCCTAAATTCTTTGTGTGCTTATGTTGCACATCTTAATTTTGTTTATTGTCAAGTGTAACTTTTGATTATTATCTTATTGAAATTCATATCCTCTTTATATCCACTTGGATGGTACATTTTCTCTCGAATGGGAAGCCTTGGTATATCATATTTGATTTTTTTCCCTTAAAGTTGCTCAATTCATACTTATATGCACATACTGGATTTTATACTGACAACTTCCACTTCGTCATTTCTTGTGGGGTATGCTTCCAACCCCTAGGTGATAGATACAAGAGACTTGACATGATATGGACATGGTTGATGAAGCTGACTCTAGCAGATAAACTTGGAATATCTTGGATTCCCTTCCTGAAGTTGTTGCTTTTATGCAAGCCCCTTATGGGAGATTATTATGTAATCTTGTATAAATTAAATCGAGTCATACAATATTATTCTACTGCTATTCTTGTATACTATTATTTGAGAAATGAAAAAATACACATACTCCAGCATACTCTTTTAGTGTGTTTGGATTAAATAGGCTTATTCCTCAAATTAAGTGAGGAGTGGATCCCCTCTCGAGTCCCACTCCTTACATGCACCTTCAGTTATATGAATTTGAGTCACATTGTGTTCAATTAATGAATTGAAATTGACAAAGTGTCACATTGAGCTTATTTGACAAAAGTTAAGCATATTATTTAGTTCTAGGAATGTTTTTATTTGTTGAGATCCTAAATATTGTCCTCTTGATCCCAAAATTTTTCTATAAGAAGATGGAATTTTTAGACCTTGAAAAATCAAACTTATGATTAAGAAGTTTATGTTTTTTGCAAGATAAACCCTATAAATCAATTAATCCTTTGTTAAATCTTTTTTAACTGTGCCACATAAACAATCCATCTTGAGGCCCCTCAGCCAATCAAGAGTTGTGGATCCTCTATCTAGGGATTGCACCTATATCCAGTGGTTAAGGCATCTTCTTCCTCTCCTACTCCCCTGGTACTGATCTGGTGGCCTGACCACCCTATGCGGCATTTCATACCCTTTTGGACCCCTCAATGGTTCTTCTACCGCACCTCATTGTTTTACCCCTCTTTGTGCAATTTTTCATGCATTGGAGCTTTTCCCTCTTCACCTTCTTCTTTTGTAAGAAATGGATCACAATGATGGGAACACTCCTTACTTTGAGTTTTAAATAAAATGATGCACTCCCAAAATATAATTTGTCTTACATCAAGGAGTCATTGGTCTAAACATAGGGATGGTGGAATATCATGTCTGGGCAGAAAAGCACGCCCTTGGATTTATTAAGGGTGGTAGCACACCCCGATGGAAAGCACATCCTTATATAAAAAGCATGGTAAGAAAATTTGTTAGTTAAATTAGTCCAAAAACCACATGCATTATTAGAAGGCATGACTTATGTCCATAAATTATTAACAAGATTAAATAACATGTTAGGAGGGGTGAAAAATTCATTATAATATGAATAAACAAAGTATCATAGAATTTAAGAATAATTTTCACTAAAAGGCCTATGAAATATAATAAGGAGCAAGGATATCAAGAGGTGCCTCATTATGGGAAAATGTATAATAAGTCAAATAAATGTGTAAATATCAAATAGCGATTTCACATACCTCTCAAACCATGCCCAATTCCTCCAATGTCTTCCTATGGTTCAAATTCAAAGTTCCAAATACCTAGTTCCATTATAAAGGTGCATAATGTTTATTATATATGTCTTCTAACTCATCAAAATTTAAACGATCGTACTAAAAAACTCAGATTTTGATTTTGGAAATGACACCATTAAATTGAGCGGATTTTTCTCATGTCAAAAAGATATAATTTTATAATTTTATGTGCTCTATATTATTTATAATGATTCTTGAAAGTTATAGACCATTTGAAATAATTTTAAATTTGATTAAAAACTAATTGGCTGAATTCTTCGCGTTCTATTATCAACTAACTGAATGTGACAAGTCAAAATTGGCATATTCATATTAAACTTTGCGGTCAATGAATAAAGAAATGATCAAATGATGATATTTCCCATATAGAATGTGACAAAGGGATTTGACTCAGGGATAGGATGGAGGATTCCTCAAGGGGATTCATCCTCTACCTCTTGCATCTACACAAGCAACTGGAGCTTTGAATCCAAAGATGAACCCCATGATATTGTCCCGCTCGCTAGCTTGGATTGATCTTAGTAACTTCACAGTGACAAGCTGAGGTGAACAAACCTGATCACGACTTTTGAGACCACCTGGGTCATTTGTTAGTGGTTCCGACAAGGTTTTAAAGAAGGTGGGGGTCCATAAGGCACATTGCACAACCATGAAACAAATTATAATTAGAAGGATGAAGAGCAAAGGTCAGGGGATATTATCATATGGTCAATTTGGGCGTATGTGATGTTGGGACTTGTCACTACACTATAGTGGTCAGAGATGGAGAGCTTGGGTGTCACATCAACTTGGTTGAAGGTAGGAAAGATGGGTGGGGTGATGAGATTAGGGTGGTGTTGTGGTTGTTTCTAGATCAATTGTTGGGTGTGTCATAGTCTAGCATGGGGTATTTATAGGTGAGTACATATTCACAGCGGCGAGGTATTTAGGGTAAATTAGGCACATCGATAAATGGAGTTACGAGCATGCACGCAATGACTCTACTAAAACATCAATGTAATAAAAAATTAATGGCAAAGGAATAATGATGATCCATTGAGTGTAGCGAGAGAAAATGCCTTATGGATCTGACTTGGGTTATTATTACAAAAACTTGTTTGGGTTACTGTTACAAAAACTTGATTGTCATAGGTTGAAGATGCACGCTGTGTCTTAGATCAACATGTGCACAAAACCAGGGTCATAGGTTCGCACGTCACACATTTTCCCATGTGACCAAGAAAAAATTAATCGAACTTTGATCTAGTCAAGGCGTCACACTTAAAGAAATATTAATTAATCCCTCTCACCTTAGGTTATACTTTCTTCAGGCAATTTCACAGTGCATTTGACCTCCTTTTGGCCCCAAATTTGGTGAATTACTACATTGGAATACGATGAATCAATTTTTGGCACTTATTTGGCATGTTGAAAATGTTGAGCTCCTCAATTCTTTATTCATACATTATCAATTTAGTATGTAAAAATCCTCTCCACTTACAATTTGATTCAAATTAATGTGTTAGCCCTCTATCTACTCACCTCACTCATAAAAGTATTCTTAAGAGTCAGATCTAAGAATGGGGTGATACTATAAAGATTATAATGGTGATTTTGTAATAGGCTCTTATGAGAAATGGATATTATCTACCCTATCCTAATTAAACCTAAATTTTCTCAAATTAGGGAAAGGTACAAAATACTATTCTATTAGAAAGGGTATTAAAATTAAGAAGAAATATCTAGAACAGAGTATGTCACAACATACCACACCTTAAAAGGATTTCATCCCCAAAATCCCTAGTGAAGAGGGAGGGCTGAATTCACAACATTTTGTCTCTATGCTCCCAAGTAGTTTCTTGTAGTCCATGATCCTTCCCAAAGAACTTAACTATTTTGATGATTTTTTTTCTTTAGCTGTTTCACCCTAAAATCTAGGATTTTCACTAGACATTCTTCATATGATAAATCTTCTTACAACCCAAGTGTATCTATATATAGTACATGTGATGTATCCTTCACATACTTTTTCAAAATAGACACGTGGAACACATTATGAATTTTATCATAAGTGGGAGGAAGGGCCACACAGTAGACATAGTCCCCAATTTTATCGAAGATTCCAAATGGTACAACATATTTAGGGCTCAACTAGCCTTTCATCTTGGACCTTGCAATAGATCAAATTCCTTTGATTTTTAGGTACACATAGTAGTAGAAGCTCACATCGGATATCTGCCAAAATATATTTTCTATCTGTCTTGGGCAGCCTTCATACGCTTGATCAAACATACTTTTTCAGTCATCAATTGCATGTCATCACTCTTCACCAGAGAACACTCTCCACCGTCATCCCAATGTCGTGGGGAATGACAAGGTTGGCCATGGAGTGCCTCAAATGGTGGCATCCCTATGCCAGCTTGGTAGCTATTATTATAGAAAATTTATCCAATGGAGGATATTTATCCCAAGTTCTTCCCCGATCCATCACACAAGCATGTAGCAAATTTTTCTAAAATTTGCATTGTCCACTCTGACTGACCATCAATTTGTGGATGGTAAGCTATGCAAAAGTGTAGATTAGATCCCATCTCGTGTTGTATCTATTTCAATAGATGAGACATAAAATTTAGATCTCTACGTAATATCCTTAGGCACTCCATGCATACAAGCGATCCAATCTACGTATAATTGTGCCATGTCAGCAACTTTGTAAGTACTCTTGAAAGGTAAGAAATGGGCCACTTAGTCAAACGATCAACCACTACCAAAAACTGCATCACAACCACTTCTTAATCTTGGGAATCCAATGACGAAATCCATGGTAATATTCTCCCTCTTCCATTCTAGAATTTCAAGTGGATGGAGAAGACCACCAAGTCTTTGATGCTCTATTTTCACCTATTGACAAGTCATGCACTTTGCCCTGAAGTTAGCTATGTCTCTTTTCATACTCTTTCAACAAAATCATCACTGAAGGTATTTTTACATTTTAGTGATACTAGGATGAATTGTTTATTTAGACCCATAAGCTTCACTTAGAACCTATTTTGTAAGATCTCCAACAATAGGAATCCACAACCAATTTTTGAAACGTATAGCACCATCAACTCCTATAGAGAAGTCTTACTATGGTTTTTTGACCAGAGCTTTCATTTCCTCAAGGTCGGCACTTGCCAGTTGAGTGGAAGTGACCTTATAAATCCAGGAAGGAGTAACTAATAGACTTCTCATATGTACTCTTAACCTTTACACTGTGGAATCATCATCAACCTATGGTAATTTATGTCTCCAACTCAAGACTTGCTCAACCCTTTTCCATAAGATGCATCGAATTGAAGCACAAGTGATGTCTTTCTTTCTATTCAGAGTGTCTGTTGCAATATTAGCTTTACCAGGGTGATAGGTGATGGTGAATTTGTAGTACTTAAGGTATTCCATCCATCATATTTGATGTAGATTAAGATGCTTTTGAGTCATCAAATATCATAGGATTTTGTGGTAAGAAAGTACTTCAAACTGAACTCCATATAAATAATTATGCCAAATATTTAGAGCATGAACTATTTTATCTAGCTCCAGATGGCACGTCGACTGACTTTCTTTGTTTGGTTTCAATTGGCATGATGCACATGCAATCACTCATCCCTCTTACATAAGGACGCAACCTATACCTTGTTTTGATGCATCGGTGAAAATCACCTAAGATTTACCTTCAAAAAATAGGGTAAAAATAGGTGTATAGTTTAAGCATGTCTTCAGTTCTAAGAAACTCTTCTTGCATTTAGGAGTCCATCTAAAAATTATTTCTTTACTCATAATCTATGTCATGGGGAGAGCTAACTATAAGAAATTCCTTTTAAATCCAATAATATCCAACAAGCCCTGAAAAACTGCAAATTTCAAAAGGATTCTTTAGGGATTTCCATTTAGTGACTGCTTTGATCTTTATTGGATCAACTGCCATTATACTTCTTACTTGGTTCAACATTCTATAATTGGTGCACATTTGTATTGAACCATCTTTCTTCTTTACAAACAAGCCTAGAGCTCTCCAAGGTGAAACACTAGAGAGGGAAAAACCCATGTCCCAGAGCTCTTGCAATTGCTTTTGAGCTCATCTCATTCAACTGGTGCCATAGGGTAAGGTGGTTTTGTGATAGGTGATGTTCTAGTCACAAGATTGATAAAAATTGAACCTCACAAGTAGGAGGGATTCTATGCAATTCATTGGGAAATACATTTGGAAAATCTTGGACCGCTTTGATATCTTCTAGGTTAGGTACATGACTCAGAACAATAGATGTTAGGTAAGGTCTACAAACATGAGCAATGAGCTTATCTAATTTGAGGGCTGAGATGATGAACTGTTGTTCATCTCACTTCTACCTTTTATGCATAAGTGTTCCCCATCATGATGTAAAAGCCTTACTTTATTTCTTCCACAGAACAAGGCTACATTATATTTATTCAACCAATCCATTCTGAGTATGATGTCAATAGCTATCATATCGAGGGTGATGAAATATGTATTAAACATCTTTCCTGATATACAAAAATTTGTGGGAGGTATTTTTAGGAAAGCAGAGAAGAACTTACCACTAGGAGTTTGAACATCCAAGATGAATTCAATACACATAGGTTCTAATTCAAGCATAATTACCATTTTAGATGCTATAGAGGTATATGATGAACCAAAATAAATTAATCTTTGATAGGTTGGTGATTTAAATGTACCATACCTTTAATAACTTCATTATTATCATTGGTCTCTACTGCATTCATGGCAAAGACATGTCCACCACGACTCTCTACATGTGGGCATCCTTTTAGATTATTATTATTCTTTGGAGGTTGAGGAGGATGGGGTTGGGATAGTTTCTAGGGAGGATGTGGATGAACTAGAGCTTGGCCCTATTGGAGCTATAGGACATTGGGGCCTGATATGTCCAGATTGACCACACAAATGACAATACACTTGCCTTCCATCTCTATACCGTGTAGGAGTTCTAGGAGGAAATTTTGTAGAGGGATGATGATGAAAGCAATGATTACACTTTTCACAAAGATCCTCACTCACATACTTTCTATTATTAGGGCTTATAACCAAGGAATGATATCCCAGATAAGTTTCAATAGATAAGGCTTTGTCCACCATTTGTTGGAAGTCTAGTGGAAGTTGTGGCACAAGAGGACAACCAACTTGATAATTAAGGCATTTTAAGAAGAGGGTGGATCTATGAGGTTCCACGACTCTAGTTGCATAATGTTCCAACAATAGGAGTCCCTTGTTTTAGACTATAAAACTTAGCCTCTTTCTTCCTTATAGTAGAAAAGCAAATATATTTCTCCCTAAAAAGGACACAAAATTCTTCCCAAGTCATAACTGAAGTATCACATGTTAGTGTAACCTCATTCCACCAGACTTTGTTGGGTCCATCCAGAACATAAGCAGTAAACCTAACTTTTTGATGTGGAGACATGCCATACATTTAAAGGTACACTCCAACAATAAGACCCAATTGTTAGATTTAATGACCACTTACAATTCTCATCAAATAGGGTGGTTGCATCTTGACAAATCATGTCGGGGAGTATTCTTTGGGCCTATCAAAATTTTGGTTGACATTGATACTTCCCCTCATAGTATTGGTGACCAATTGATGGAGAAATGCCAACTCCTTCTCGGGAGTGAATCATGGCTCCAGAATGGCAGAAGAATTAGGGAATACTAGAATCATGAGTTGCACAATAGTAGTTGGTACCAAAGGACTAAATTGTGATTCGAGTGTCTCAATAGAAAGATCCATGTGAAACATCCCAAACCATGGATTTGGAGGAGTATACCCAGAAGGGTTACCTTGGGTGGATTTAGAACCCATATAAAGAGGTTTCCTTTCCTGAAAGATAGGGATTACTATGAGAAATCATAATTTATACTGAGATACTAATAGTCATCCACTACAACTCTAATACCATGTTGTAAGGAGTTGGCTCTCAGCGATGGGACCACTCCTTACTTTTATTTTAAAATAAAATGATGCAATCCAAAAATATAATTTATCACAACATACATAAGGAAATGCATAGTATTATTCAGAACACTATGCAATGCTCAACATTGTTGAAAGTTTTTGCAATGACAGGAAACTAAAGCTATTACATGGAAAAGATAAATGTTTAACATGTATGTCCATGACAGATAAAAATAAAATATAATGTAAGTATCAATCTAGATTAAAGCAAGAAGAGGGTCACTTAGGAATCTCTGGAGATTACTCTACTCTTGACTAGGTTGTTCTAAGTATCTGTCTCCAACTTCTTGATTCACAAACTTTGAGTCCATCAACTGCTTGAGCTCTAGGATAAGGGGGAACCGTACCCAAGAAATAGATAAAAGAAGAGGTCACCAAAATGTTGTGTAAGTGCTTGTTAACCATATTTAGGCATTTTAAATAAAATATTGAGAAGAATGAGGGTTCCCTTTCAAGATGAGGCTAATACAAATTACATAAAGTTCAATAAATTAAATAAGAGAGTGAGGTATATAAAGAATGATAAATTTTCACATGGTGTTTTTCCATGAATCAATATAAAATAAAATGTTTACATGTAGATAATGTAGATTAAGAATAACTAAAGAAGTGCCAAAACTCCAAGAAATTATTGGCCTAAAATAGGGGTGGTGGAATAGCCAACCTCGATGGAGAAGCATGCCCCTTTAGTTATTATAGGGTGGAATAGTGCACCCGGATGGAAAAACACATCCTTATATAAAAATCATGGTATGCAAAAACATATATGTTTGTTAAATTATTCTAAAAATCACATACAATATTATAAGGAAAAACTTATCTCCATAAATTATCAACAAGATTAAATAACATGGAATAAGGAGTTACAAACCCAATATAATATGAACAAACAAAATATTATAGATTTTAAGAACAATTCCCAATAAAAGGGTCATGAGATAAAATAAGGATAAAGGATATCAAGAGGTGCCTCATTATGGGAAAATGTATATTAAGTCAAATAAATGCATAAATATCAAATAGGGACCACACATACCTCTCAAACAAGGTCTAGTTCCTCTAATGTCTTCTTAGGGTTCAAATTCTAAGTTCCAAATACCCGATTCCATTATAAAGTTTCACAATGTTTATTAGATATGTGTTCTAATTCCTCAAAATATAAATGACCTTACTAAAAAATTCAAATGTTGACGCTGGAAATGAGAAATTAAATCGGGTAGATTTTTCACATGTTAGAAACATATATCTTTGTAATTTTATGTACTCTAGATTACTTACTATGATTTTTGAAAGTTGTATACCATTCAAAAATAAATTTTAATCAAATTAAAAACTAATTGGCCAAGTTCCTCCCGTGTTCGATTATTAACTAACAAAACATGATGGGGGAAAATTGGCATATTCATATAAAAATTTCACGCGATTGATGGATCAAGTAAAAATGATCGAATGACCAAACTACATATATTGAATGTGACTAAAGAATTTGACTCAGAGGGTAAGATGGGGGTTTTCTCAAGGGGATTAATCACCTACCTCTCATGCCAACACAGGCAACTGGAGCTTCGATTCCAAAGATGAACATTGTGAAATTGTCCTACTCACAACTTGGGATTGATCCTAGTAGCTTCACAGTGACAAGTCAAGGAGAATGTGCCTAAGCTCGAGATGTGAGACTGCTTGGGTTATTAGTTGACAGTCCCGATAAGGTTGTAAGGAGGGGGTCAGGAAGGCACCTCGACAAACTATGAAGCAAATTACAATTAGGAAGATGAAGGATAAAGGTCAAGGATATTACCATGTGGTAAATTTGGGCAGAGAAGGTGTTGGGACTTGTCAGGACACTACAGTGGTTGGAGGTGTAGAGCTCGACCATCACAACAAATAAGTTGAAGATAGGCAAAATTAGGTGGGGTGAAGAGATTACAAAGCCATTGTTGTTGTTTCTAGATCCATTGCGGGGTGTGGTGTAGTCTAGCACAAGGTATTTATAGGTGAGCACAGAGCCACAACAATGAGGTGTTTAAGGTGAATGAGGCATTTCCATGAATGGAGTCATGAACATGTGAGTTATGGCTTTACTAAAATTCCAGATCAACATGAATTCAATGGCGAAGAATAATACCAAACCATTGAGTGTAGTGTTAGAAAATGCCTTTCAGATTTGACTTCGATTACTATTACAAAAACTTGGTTTCCAGAGGTTGAAGATGTGTGCGGTCCCTTGGAACAATATCTGCACAAAACTGAGGCCGTTAGATCACACATTACAAGTCCCGCCTACATGACTAAGGAAAAATTAATCAAACTTTGATCCAGTCAAGGAGTGACACTTAAATTGTAACGACCGCCACCAAACTGATAGCCAAATCATTACTAATTATGTGGAATAGTCATAAACAGCGGATTCACAAAAAACACTAAAATTTAAAACCACTTTTGCAAGGAGATCCTCCTCCAGGAAACTCTTACTAAAAGATCCAAAATGTATACATATCATGGTTCACATTGTACAAACACTGTTTCTTCTTATTTCAAGGACAACATATAATAGTTGCTCTGTCAACACATATACTGAAGCAACATAAAACCTCAAGGCATACAAGCCAAAATACTCAGATTGTTCATGAAACCATTACGAACTGATTCCAAGGACCTGAAAGTACAGAGACGACACATATGACTTCTATCTACAAGACACGACAAACAATACCCACAACCTGAGCTGTTACTGCTACCCCAGCTATTGCTGTCCCACTATAGAAAAGTCTCTGCCTCCTCGTGTACGACCACCTAAAAATTGTGGATCCCACGGGGTGAGACAATTGTCCCAGAGAGAGATACAACTCTCCTATGATCATATTGTTATCATAGATAAGCATTATAAAACTGAGCAGAGGTTCTTTTTATATTAATAAGAAGGATTAAGCACTGTATGAACAGGACAGAGTAATCTCTTTACTTAAGAAAAAGGATGCATTTATCCATGGTAGAGTAATAAACCATCTATCCACTTTACAAGTAATGTAAAGAAACATAAATAACATTTATCAACTAAGATGTATAACTGAAGTACACATCAACCAATGTTTTCCATATTTAATCCTTAAGCAAATACGCTACACGGCTGATTACATTTTACAATCACACTTATGCCCTGAGGAGATGAAGTATACCGTTCATGCTCCAACCGACCACAAACTTCTCACAAGTTGGTACCATACATGGTCAATGACAGAGTCGGATGCGAAGACCTCTGCCGTCCCGGTCAGTATGAGACCACACAAATTCAGCAGGACATCTCGTGTCATCTGTTGGCAGGACATCTCATGTCACTACAAATTAGCTATGCCAGGGTATAGTAACATCTTCGCTATAGATCTACAGCTGCATCATGCACTCTCTTAGGGAAACACTGACTAGAAACCGTCCCCAGTTATAAAATTACTGAGTCGTGGCATATAGCCATACTCTAAGCTATGATCCAGTTCACCGTGCTCATCACTGAGTCTACAACCGTAGCCGCATTCGAG
This sequence comes from Alisma plantago-aquatica, assembly GCA_963693085.1. Classification (NCBI taxonomy): domain Eukaryota; kingdom Viridiplantae; phylum Streptophyta; class Magnoliopsida; order Alismatales; family Alismataceae; genus Alisma; species Alisma plantago-aquatica. The sequence continues at coordinate 593,853,337 of OY856409.1, forward strand.
CCAGTATATGGCAGATAGCCAAATCCCCATTTATTTTGAGTCCGTAAGGGGATCGGCTCATATATGACCGTCCAAGCTTATGCCCCCACATATTAAAAAATATGCGCTCCAGGTTATTCCATGGGAAAAACCCATTTCACCATTCAACAAATTCTGACGGTGATGGATCTATGGTCAGGGAAACTACATGTTATGGTTTCTAATGATATATTAAGAGCATTATAGTATTCTTTTAGCATCAAACAAGTTATAAACATCACTCATAAACAAATGCTATAAAGAAATATGTAATACATCTATCAAGTACTTTTCTAATCTTTGGAACACATAACACTTGGGATCTCAGTCCCTTATCACATTACTGGGAATCCTCATCCCTTCACATCATCATTATCATGATTACTAGATCTTGGTATTCAACCCATAGATCACCACATAGAATTGTTACCTCTGTAATAGGTAACTATTACCTCTAGGTCCTCAGACCAAGGTATTCATTTCACTTGTTGTACAAGTATTCCACATAGCTCACATGGTTTGATTAAGCATCTTGTCACATCTTACCAGGTAACAACTTATCTTGGTAAGATATCAAACTATATAATCATTATACTTTATTGTACAATTATTTAACATAGCTCACAAGGCTCATTTAAAACGGTAACATACACAAAATCATAACTCATTCTGGGCTATTCTCATCATCTCATGTTTCTTGAAGTTTGCACTTCATGGTAGAAACTCTAGTAGTATATGACATCATTATGCCATTCAAGGGAAATACATCCTACCCATTATTAGGGTTAGGATTGTCTACATCATCACCATGTGATATAAGAAAGTACATCCTTCCCATTATTAGGGTTAGGATTTCTCCATCTTAATCAATTAGGGTTGTAAGAGTATCCCATAACCCTTTATTAGGGTTGGGTTTTCTTCTTATTAAAGAATTAAGGATTCAAGATCATAATATCTAGAATCAAACCCTAATTCATACTCCACTCATCTTAGGAGTATCAATGCATACTTATCAACATGTTTATCACATATGTAAAAGTCTCTCTCTCATTCTTATTAGGATATTGATCGTATCATACTTTTTACTAAGTTGGTTCAATCCTCCTATTGAGGAACATTAGATCACCATTAAAAAATGTCATCATCTCTTATATTGCAATTAACACAATTACGTCACTCAATCAACTACATATGATTGGAGTGTCTCTACCATATTGGGTATCAAGATGTGTGTATACTATGATATTATGCTTTAAGATACATTCTTTACTTCATGTCGTGTATCCATATTGGGCATGTGGTATAACCACATTACCATGTCATGTTTTAGGGTGTATCCCCTAACATCATATCACATACCCATATCAGATTGATGGTCACTTGGTTCTTATCATCTCAAATTAGCTTCATATCGGGTATGAGCTAGGTACTTGACCCCATATCGGGTATAAGCTATATGCTTGGTCCCTTATCGTGCACACGGTGTGCATCATATTGGGCATAGAGTACATGCCTCATAATGTATCGTTTAAGTGGTATATACAAGATACCATATCGGTTTCCCATCCAGGATTATCATATCGGGTCTCCATGTTGGGTAACATATCGGGTTACCATGTTAGGTAGACCCTTAGGCTCATAACCTCTTTATACCTTCAAGGATCAGCCCTATCATATAATTTACATGACAAGATAGGTCTCTAATTGAATTCTCTTATCACAATCCATTACACAATGGATAGGGTATAACAGATTTCAATCCATCATCTAGGGTTATCCACTATATTTTGTAGAATGGACCATATCGTGCATGAGGTATAAATTGGACCTCATATCATTCACAAGGTAGAAGTAGGTGCTATTCCTATCATCCAACGAATATCAATCATATCATGCATGTAGTATCACTCATCACTTGTATCGGTTTGCCCATCACCTTGGGTTTCCAACTCTATGTTGTTTAGAGTGCTCACTATCTCTATATCGTATAAGTTGTATAGTCTTAGACTTGTATCGTGTATAAGATGTAAGTGGGTATCTCCCATATCTTTCATAAGACATGGCTCATATAGTGTATGAGCTATCATCTATCTCCATCTTGGGTTTCATATCGTGTTTAAGGTATTTCAACCATATCGGGTTATACCATGTATTTTGAATCCATGCCTTATATTGTACATAAGTGCATGTTCAATCAATCATATTTTGCATGAGATGTGTACTTCAAAATATCATGTACCAGGTGTGTACTACATGATCATATCATGCAAGGGGTACTTGCTTATCTTACTCAAATATGGTTACCCAAACTAGGGTTTTAGCATATCAATTTAGAAGTATATACTTGACCCTGTATCGTGCATAAAGTCTTTGCTTGACTTCCTATCATGCAAAAGGTGTAAGGTTAACACCATAATGTGTTCAAAGTGTGAACGTCATCTCCATATTGTGCAATAAGGTAAAAACTCTTAAACATATCATGCTAGTGTTGTATGTACATAACCATATCAGGTTAGAGGTACTCGTTTGTATAATTGAACCCGATATCACTTTATAAAGTGATACCATCTTATTCAAGCTCTAGACCTTCGTTATAACTATTGTAGTGAATGGACAGTAGATATAAGAAACTGCTAGAACTCATATATTCATCAAGTATTCAAGAAAATCTCAGAATTGAAAGTAGATCATCAAGTATAGCAAGATAGGTGGTGAATAATAATGTAACATCCCTGACCTGGGTTATACTTAACCCTAGGTGTTTTGATTAAGAAAGATGATTATATGCTTAATCTTATCTTGTGAAAAGTAATTAGGGCTCTTGAGAAACTTATGTTTCAATTTTGGTCCTGTTTAAACAATGTTGAAGCAATGTTTGCTTATTTTGGACTAAAGTGCAAATTACCCAAGTTGAGGGGTTAAATTGTAAATGTTGCATGATAAGATGTTCCTCATGTATTGAAGCATCATGAGAATGAAGATGATGCAAATGTATGGCTTGTTGTAGCCTGAGTACCAAGGAAGAGCTGATAAAGCAATGTTTATACATTAAAACCTAGTTTTGGTGTAAAGTGCAATTTACCCAAAACTTAGGGTTCAATATGCAAATTACCAATTCAATAAGATCCCTAATGTTTCTTGGCACCATGTAGAGCAAAGAAAATGAGAGGGGCGCCTCATTTGAATTAAGTTGGAGGAGAGAGAATCTTGATATTAAAATAATCAAGATTTAATCCTAATTGAAACCCTAATTCGATTTAGGGCAAAAATAAATGTATTAATTAAAGGGCCTTCAACCAAAGTTAAAATGGTTGAATTCAGATGTGTGTGGAAATCCTTGATCCTTGCAAGACCACGAAAATATCCAAGGGAATGGATAACTCACTCACAATTTTATAAGAAAAAGAAATATCCACTCACATATGGATATTAGTATAATATGATTTAAGGTGCTTAATTTGTTTTTATTTAAATCATGGATAATTGAGAGGAATAAGAGGAAAAAAAGATAGCCTCGTCCCTAAGTAATTTGAGGGGGAAGAGGCGGCCATATTGTTGGGATTAAATGGACAAAGCATTTTCTCTCTCATTGAATTTTTATAAAAAGACCTTTTACAAAGCATTTTGTACAAAGCATTTTCTCTCTCATTGAATTTTTATAAAAAGACCTTTTACAAGCCAAATGAAAGGCTTTTTCGACCCCACTTCTTCTCCTTGCTTGGTAAACGACCAAGGGAGCTTGGGAGGGTCAAGAGGAAGACCCCCAACCTGTTGGTAAGGTTCTTGATCCATTTCACCTTGATTCCATGGTGGAAATTGAAAATAAATTATGGATTTCTTCTTATTTCGATCTCCTCTTCAACCCTAGCTAATCTTTTCAACCAAAAGCTTGAGGACTATCCTAGGGGGAGTTGCAAAAGCTTCATACACCATTGTTTCCGTGATCTTGGAGCTCAATTGGAGCTGGGTTTTATAACTCGAAACCCTAACTTTGTTATTGCATTCAATTCCCCATCAAATAATGATCATTTCTCTATTTACAATTATTAATTTGGTTGATTGATACAATTTCCATGGAAATCACAGCAGGTTTCGTGGGTCTAGATCTTTATGATGATGACATCATTACAAGCACACACCTCCCCAAATATCTAGACCAAACGGTTTCAATCAAATGACCAAACAGTGTGTGTTTTGGGAGCAAACAGTTTCAAACCGTTTGGAATGAAACAGTTTCACTAAACCGCATAGAAGCAAATGGCTTAAGACCTTTTGGTGATGTTGACCAGGGTTGACCATTTGGGGACTTGTTCATAATGATCTAGGTTAATGACCCACCAATTATTATTTATTAACGCCAATTGGTTCATGAGTTGAAGGTCCATCAATCACCCAAACCCTAATCGGGTTGAGTGCTGATTTCATAAGTGATTGAGTTTGAAACTTGGGTTGATTGACCCAAACGGTTTCAAAACCATTTTGGAATTACCCAAACGGTCTCAAGACCGTTTGGAGGTCAACCAAGACCGTTTGGAGGTCTAGGGTTGAGTATGGTTAGGTATTTGAAGATTCAAACATATGGTATAAACCCTAATCGGCTAAGTGTTGATTTTGCATTTGAATGAGTTGATGCTTTGGGTTGATTGACCCAAACGGTTTCAAAACCATTTGGGGATCACCCAAACGGTCTCAAGACCGTTTTCAGGTCACCCAAGACCGTTTGGAGGTCTAGGGTTGGATATGGTTAAGTGTTTGAAGATCCAAAGATATGGTATTAACCCTAATCGACTAAGTGCTGATTTTGCATTTGAATGAGTTGATGCTTTGGGTTGATTGACCCAAACGGTTTCAAAACCATTTGGGGATCCACCAAACGGTCTCAAGACCGTTTGGAGGTCACCCAAGACCGTTTGGATGTCTAGGGTTGGGTATGGTTAAGTGTTTGAAGATCCAAAGATATGGTATTAACCCTAATCGACTAAGTGCTGATTTTGCATTGGAATGAGTTGATGTTTTGGGTTGATTGACCCTAACGGTTTCAAAACCATTTGGGGATCACCCAAACGGTCTCAAGACCGTTTGGTGATCACCCAAGACCGTTTGGAGGTCTAGGGTTAAGTATGGTTGAGCAATTGAAGGTCCAAAGATATTAAGTTGATGTACAATCAATTGCTGATTTGGTGACCAATCCTATGATCCAAACCTTAATTGAATGACATGGTTGATGATGATGTGATGGGAAAACGGTCTCAAGACCGTTTGGAGGTCATTCAAACGATCCTAAGACCGTTTGGGGGTCACCCAAGACCATTTGGAGGTCTAGGGTTGACTATGGTTAGGTGTTTGAAGGTCTAAAGGTACTAAGTTGAAGTGCAATTAAATGCTGATTCGGTGATCAATCCAATGATCCAAACTTTGATTGATTGACTTGGATTTTAATGTTAACATTGGCAAACGGTCTCAAGACCGTTTGGAGGTCATCCAAATGACCTCAAGACCGTTTGGGGTCAGGTCATGTTCAAGTTGGATGATGGTTCAATGGTTTCAAATAACTAATCTTACATTGATTAATGTTGAAGGATCATCGATTCCAAACCCTAATTCTTGAACATGAATTAATATGAGGAATATGAATCCCTGTTTTCTTTCCTTTCAGGGACATGGCAATCAAGTGGGTCTTAGGACACTTGACGTGCATAAGATAAACATGTTCATGTGATGGATACTTAGAAAAGTATCAGTTATCTTGCACTTTGGTCCTAAGATGAGGACATATGAAACAATTAATGTTCCAAGATGAAAGGAAGAGATATATATGATGTGTTTCCAACACATGTGATAGATACCAAGGTGAAAGATTTTGGTATCTGAGAGTTATCAGATGGGTTAGGTTGGCTACATGGAGTGGTCAACTGTGAAATTAGTCTGATTATATATAATGATATGAACATCATATGTTAGGGGTTTATGCTCTGCATAAACATGATATTAATAAAAAATGTATGATGCTTCTCTGAACAAGAAAAGTGTTATTTGACACTAAGTTGACTCTATAGTCAATGATGAGGGACAGTGGGACATGTGCCTTGTGTGTTGATTCTATGAGAATCTTGTATGGAAACACTTTGTGCTGATCAAAGTTTGATGGTGTCTCCATGATAAGGAGATGATATGTGAAGACTAGATAGTATGATGAATGAAATACATCTGTCTTCCTTTATCTGGATTTCGAGGACGAAATCCTTGTTAGGGGTTTATGATAAGGAGATGATATGTAAAGACTAGATAGTATGATGAATGAAATACATCTGTCCCAAATGGTCTCAAGACCGTTTGGTGGTCATCCAAACGACCTCAAGACCGTTTGGGGTCAGGTCATGTTCAATTTGGATGATTATTCAATGGTTTCAAAGTAACTAATCATGTATTGATTAGTGTTGAAGAAATATCAATTTCAAACCCTAATTCAATAGACTCAAGCCCTAATTGATAATAAATTGAGGGTCAATTGAGGGTCAAATCAGTTGAAGGTTGACCTATTAAACTCAATTGAAGAATGAGGATAGGTCCAATTGATGATTGGTTCCATGAACTCAATGATTGAAGGAATCAACATTGGAAATCCTAATCCAATTCAATTGGTTGAGACCATATTTGGTCTATGCGGTTTTGAGGAGGTTTGGACCAAACGGTCTCAAGACCGTTTGAGTCAAAACGATCTTAAGACCGTCTGGGGCCAAACGGTCTCAAGACCATTTGGGACCAAACGATCCCAAACCGTTTGTGCCCATGCGGTTTCAAAGTCAAACTTGGGCAAACGGTCTTCACCTACTACTTTAGCAAACGGTCTTGAGTGTGAAACTTTACCAAACGGTTTCAAACTGTTAGAACTTTGAAAGACCAATACCATTTGGGGCTCAAGTAGTCAAGGTTGATTGAGGATTCAATTGGTTAATCCACTTGGACACCTATTGTAATTGAAGATTCAATTGGTCAATTCAATTGGATACCCTATGAGATGAAGGTCCAATGTGATTGAATCTCTTAAGAATTAAAGATGATGAATGCTCCATTGATCCAATGATGATTAGTAATGATAATCAACGAAGGTACAAAGGTTGAAACTCTAATAGTACCTAACTGATTAATGCCAATTAAGGGATGAACCCTAATTGCTTATAGGATCAATGACTTGGTACACTATGTTAATCATAGTTGAATGTACTTGATTGAAGGCTTGATATGACCTAATCAAGTTGAGAGGATGTTAACATGAATTCATACATGAATATGATTCATGTGGTGATTAAGGGTATGATCTTTAAGTAGAGAGATCATGAAACCCTAATCATGAACATAAACCCTAATTGACAGATCTATTGAGTCCTAACCCTAGTTGAGGGGAATTCTAAATGTAACCCTAACCCAGGGTGAGGATGTAACCCTAATCCAGGGTAGTGATGTGTGAAACTCCAATTTAGGGAAATGAGATGTAAAACCCTAATTGGGATGAATAGTGAATCTCTAATTATGGATAATTGAATGAAATCCTAATGGAGATGAATTGTAGACCCAAATTGTGGGTGACTATAGTGGAAATATTAATTAAGGTTGATTCCATGTGAAATCCTATTCTAGGGTTATGTTATGAGAAACCCTAAGTTAGAATGAGGTATATGGAACATTGATGTGGTGATGTGATATGAGAATCAAACTTAGGGTGATGTCATGTAATGACATGTAAAACCCTAGTTGAGGGTGATTCCATGTGAAACCCTAATTGAGGGTGAATCCATGAGAAACCCCAGTTGAGGGTGATTCCATGAGAAACCCTGA